>OY759215.1:37774024-38430979 GCA_963662175.1 Aradus depressus
CGTATGCGTT
Source organism: Aradus depressus (assembly GCA_963662175.1). NCBI lineage: Eukaryota > Metazoa > Arthropoda > Insecta > Hemiptera > Aradidae > Aradus > Aradus depressus. The sequence continues at coordinate 37,774,035 of OY759215.1, forward strand.
TTTCAATAACTATAGTTGCATAACCATAAAGAAACGTTTTTCTAGACATTTTGCTTAATATATGTATAAGTGTTCATCGAATCAAAAAAGACTTCAGTTAAAAGTGGTAGTAAATTCAAAAAAGACAGGTTTGTTAAAAAAAAAGTATTTTTGTGGCAGTTGGACATTTATTGTACCTATATTTTTTTGAGCGCTACAACTTTGATCATATTGGTCCTACCTCAAATCTAACGGCATTTCGATTCTAGGAAAAAAAAAAAAAAAAAAAAAAAAAAGGAATTGAATAAGAAACAATTTTTGATGGTAGTAATTTTTCGATAGGAATAACAGTTCTTTCGTAAATAAAGCAAACGTTAAAAAAAAATGGGTTTCAAGGCGTCATTTCCATGTAATTCACAAACCAGACGACCTTCGAAAAGTCGTATTTTATATTAAAATGTGCCTTTCAATTTATTTACAACTTTTATGTAAAATGTACTAAGACCCCGAAATAGAGTGGTTTCAATTTTCGCCCGATTTCGGCCAAAATTTAATATTCATTTCATATTTCAAGTTCATTGCTACAATCGTTACTGATTAAGAGTGCTCACAAACTTCGTATCGCATACACATAGACTTGAAACGTTAAATTCCCTTGAAAACTCGATCTCTGGTATTTGTCCGTATACTGAAAGTATTATAAAAAAGTTACAATCAATTTCATTAATTTTACATGTAAATTATACTTTCAGATTATTCGAAAATCCTGTGTCTCATTGCTTAACCGAAGAACGGCGTGCTCTTGGTTTATTCACCACCCAGATAAGAAAACCTTAGGACCTCAGCCGGGTTTCGAACCCGCGATCTTGAGCTCAATAGGCAAGCACGCTTTCGTTGAGATACCGGCTCTCTCCACATACGTATAGTGCGTTCACTGCATTTATAGTTGAGTATGTCTTTATCTCAAATGGTTTGTTTCCGAATTCAGGATACAATTTGTTGTTAATTATAATGGTATTGGATATTCAAACTGTCCTCCACGGTTCCGAGTACCGGACACTCTTCCCCTTCGAACCAACCATAACGTTGAATGATATTTCCTTGAAACTTCAATTGCGTCATCTATGCGTGGCCTCAAGTCTTCTTTATTTTTCACTTCCTGGAGACTTCTAGTTCCCAAACGAAAAAAAAAAAAAAAAATTTATAGGCATATAGAAACTTCGGAGGCTGGACAGTTCCTCCTCATCCTAAGCAATTTTGATAAGTAGTAGAGCCAATTCCGCTTATGGGAAGTGTATCGGAACTCCATCATGTTCCATTTTTTACTATACTCGTATATCTCTCTTTTATCTTTTTTGTAGTTTTCTTGTAGACCTTGTCAGAGAAAACAAGATCTTTCAATATGATGGAGTCTCAACGAACTTCTCAATCAACGCGTTGAATTAGCTCAATGCTACTTATCAAAATTGGATAGAGAGAATAGAAATTTTCGCCATGGCCACTATCTACAAATCCTTACCCCAAAGTTTTTTGTTCGCTTGGGATTTCTACAAACAAGAAGTTCACAAAACGAAAGTGGAAAATGAAGAGGACTTGAGAGCACGCCTAGATGAAACAACTGAAGATTGACGGAAATATCTTTCAATGTGTGGAGCAAAGGTGCGCACCCGAAACTGTAGTTTGAACATTCAAAACAATTATAATCAACAAATTGCATCCTGGATATTTAGTTGAATATGTGTGAACAATTTCCACTTTTCCTTCATGCATTTGTCTGATTCCACATTTTCAAGACCACGTTTTTTAAATTTAAATGTTGACTATAAAATTGACCACGAGATAATAAATCATTTGGGTGTATCATTTTAAAGCCTCTTGAACGAGGTAATTTCAGGGAAATTTGAGAAGTTCTGAGTGTAAATTTAATGGTATTTGTATCTTGAAAAAGCATAAGCTGTCATAGAGAATTTGTGTATAAAATTCAACGAGATTTCGGATGATGGTGTCAAAATTAAGTTTAGAGTGAAGGGTAGCTGCCATAGATTTATTGTTCAAAAACAAACTTCTAGATAAAATTCAATAATAAAATTAGAATTGAGAACATTTTGTACCTCTAATATTTCATTAGAAGGTATGCAATATTAAACGTTTTAAGATAAAGCAAATTTTAATGTCACTATGTTGTTTGAAGTTGGCAAAAGCAGTTTTTTCCGGAATTGTTTTTCCAGAAATCTTTTTTTTTTCTTTTTTACAATGAACAACTATTTCACATTCGTTTATTGTGACCAGAGGAAGAGACGTGGAAGTGTTTCGAAATATTATCAAAAAAGAAGACACCTCTGGAAAAAACAACGTAGTATTATGCCAGACAATCTCAAGAAACACAAAAGCAGTTTCAAAGTCAGTTGGCCCTTGTCTGTGTTATATTTCTAAAATTCCCATTTTGTTTATTACCATACTACTTTTTTTTTTATAATTTTCATGTTATTTGGTGTGCGCAACCTTGTGAAAGATATTGCGAAGTACAGACATTTCTGGGAATCAGAAATTCCCAAATGTCATTTTTACTTTTGGCACATAATTACATTTAAACATTATAAATATATAAATATTTGGATATTATATGCATGCTGCATGCTTTTTAAAAAAATATGAAAGAAGAGGTAAAAAGGAAAATGCAATTAGACGGTGATGCATATTTTGGGGCAGAGTGAAAAAGAGTGTATGGAGAGAATGCAAAAATGTACAGGGGTGTGTGAATGGTGGTAGGGAGGGGGTAATGCAGGGGCACCCAATCAATACGTGGTGCATCCCGGGCAAAACCATCCCCCCCTCCCCAACTCTAACCTATCTATCTAGCTATAGGGAGTCACCCCCCCCCCCCCCCCCCCTCCCAATTTTATCATTGTCCAGAAATTTAATATTTCATTAATTTATTTATACTGTCTTTTGTATCTCGAGGGGGTTGATTAATTTTGTTTTATCCAAATACAGGCATTATTTACAATGCCGATGAACGGTGAAATGAGTGATAAATTTCGAAATTTAATTAGTTTTATTTATCCCTGGAAAATCCTAAATGAGGTTTAATTAAAATGGACTGAGGGAATCAATTTAAAAAAATATATATATATATATAAGAGAGAAAATAGATATAGAAAAATCAGCGGGACATCAATACTTTCAGGAGGCTCAGTGGGGGTGGGGGGAGGGGACTGCTCATGCGCACTGGAGCCGAAAAACTCCAGGGCTGGGTTTGGGGGTGGGTGGTTCTTTCGGGAGGACTGTCTTGAAGAGAGTTGTTGTTAGAAGGATAGAAGGTGTCTGGCTTGGATTGAGAAGATGGAGAAGATACTCACAGGACGGTGGTCTCCTACTGGACTGCCGATCAATTGGCGGAGCTGACTGGCGGCCAATGGCCACGACACTATCCCCACCCCTCCTCTCTCCCCCCGCACCCCCAGTAAGTGGGGCGCTATGTCTCCCAAGTCCCCCCCACCCACAGGAGAGGGGGGTTGCAAAACTATACTCATGTCCAGTCAAGCAGACCCCCGAAAAAGAATGGGGTCACGTAAATGATGTTTCCTTTCCCACCAGTGATTTTCCAAAGTACTCATTATACAATACTACTCTCCTCAGTCAAAAAAAAAAAAAAAATGCGATTTTTTCAGAATTACATCCCCAGCAATACGAAAGGGGAAGTTCCGTAATCGGTCAGAAAAATCTGATGTCAAGTTTTCACCGGAGTTTTTACCTTTCCGAAATTTGAAAAAAAAAAAAAAACTTCCTGTCTGTGAACACGATAACTCCCAATGGAATGAATATATCAGCATCAAATTAAAATGTGTATCCAGAACCCAAATTGGAGGAAACCTACTTATTTTCAGCCGGCCGAGAAAAGTTAGAGTTAAGGCTCAACTACCCCTTCTCAAATTTTTTTTTTTTTTTTGTAAATATATAATAGAACAAAAAGAAAAAATAACAACGTCACTTGATGGGAGAAGCCAGCCAGCGCTGACACTCCCACGAAACTCAATTTTCATTATTCACTATCCTCAGAGAAGATCGCGAGGCCACCTCCTGTTCAAGCGGCGGAGAGGATTGTCAGGATGGGAATGATAGGATAGGGCTTGAGCGAGAGGATTTGAATGATAAGAAAGGTTTCTGAGAAATGTTTGGAATCGGGATTGGATTAGTTCGTTGACAGTTACATTAGTTCGTTGTTTTTCAGTCAAATCGGCTAATGGAAAGAGTGTGATCAGAAGGGAACTCAACTCACTGCCAATGTAATCAATGAAACAACACAAAATCTAGTAAATCCCTGTGTAAGTCAACAATAAATTTTTAGTAAAAACTGAGCGAAAACGTATTTGATTAAGTCTTTCGGGGGAAGTGCATTGCTGGTGATTCACCGACATTTTTTTATTATAAACTAATATTATAAATGGAACCCAGTTACCGGTTGACTAAACCAATTAACTATATTCAGGGAATTATAATCATTGCATAAAAGAGAGATTTAATAAAATGAATTTCACCTTCCTTCTATCCAGTTTAATCTATTCATTATTTTAATTATCAAAGGGATTAATATAATAAATTCGGATAAATATGACTGATAGGTTTTAATATTAATGACTAATTATAATTGAACAGGTAGTTATAATTACTAGAATACTCTGAGTAAAGTGTTATGTGAAATTTACCTATATTTTCTCTATAAAGTTGCCTGAGTAAGGGTGCATTGTGGAGTGGTGTTAGGGTAGGGGCTAGAACCGGCTACTCTCCATTCAGACCAGAGATTATTCAACAACATGGCGGGGTTGCCCTTCAATAGAACAGTTTTCTATTGAAATCTTCCCTATATATGTTTAATGTATGAGCGTTACACTATATCAGTTAAGTAGATGGATAACCTACAATTATTTTTACAGCTGCTCATTTTATTTCAACTAATGACAATGAAAAGAACAGGAATTATTTATTTATTTATTATAATAATAAATTTTCCGGAAATTTTATTATTTTCTCATTTATTATTTCCCCAGCTATACGAAGTATAGGGGAAGTTATGACCACTGATTCCAAAAATTTCTGTCTTAGCTTCTATCTTAACACAATAACTCCGGCTAGAATGAAGTTTTCGATACGAAATTTTGTGTATTCAAAATCCTATGAGAACGACATCTATTGTTTTTCAGCCATATTGGCTAAAGGAAAAGGGGAGATTAGGGGGGAAGACTTAACAAAAAAACTCCAATAACTGCGTTGTAATGAATGTAACGACACTAAATTTCATAATATGTAAATATATATATATATTGTATATATTGTAAATATATATATATATCATATATTATGTAAATTCAAACATCAATAATGACGACACCTATTAATTTCCCGCGGAATCGGTCAAAGGGGAGGAGACTCAATTCAAAATTATAATAACTGCCCATGTAATGAATATATCGACTCATTTAGTATGAGAATTTAGGAGCCTCTACGTAAGTCAACTGTTGAATAGGTCGACTGGTTTTGGAGGGGGAGCACAAACTTAATTGATTAATTCGTTCTGTGAAAGTACATTGTCGGTGAATCACCGACGACTTTTTTGAGGTCAATTTATAATTTTTTTTTGAAAAATTAACTGAAAACTTGTAACATTAGGCCACTTCACAAGAATATATTGAACAGCGATGTATCGATATATACGATTATATATGTTAGATATATAAAATCTAATAGGATTTTACTTATTTTAAAACAATTTCTCTAGACTCGTTGTTAGACCACCAAACCATATAGCCAATGATTTCACAGGAGGACAACATCTATATATTTCTTCACCCAGATGCATCCTAATATGGATATTCACATTGCATATTGAGGTATATGTTCTACTTTACGTTACCTGAGGATGGATGGAGCTGAGAAGGCCTGGTTCTAACACTGACTACATCTGGAGGACGAATGACTCTCCTTCTTGTCTGACACCCTCTCTTAAATCCCTCGATCCAGTTTTTTTCCGTTTTTTGTTTTTCTTCAAATTCCAGTTTTCACCCCCGCCTCCAGTGGATGGGTACCGTGTGAACATCATACCCCACTCTAGTTGCATTTAACAGGTTTTGCAGCACTGACCCTCCTCTGACAATGACAATAGTCCTCCACCCCATCAAAGAACCTGTTCCAACTTATTTCATTGTTAAGAAAGTGCGAATGTTACCTTGTTGTTCCTCCCTCTCCTTTTTATTCAAATAAGTATATGCGAAATTGGCATTCATGTTTATTTTCTCACATTCTCCAATGTAAAGAATTGTTATGTTGAAAAAAATGCCAACCTTGAAATGTTCTCATGGTCCTCAGGTTTGGTCTTTGAAAGAAGTTGTTTTTGACTTTTCGTCCGTGAACCTCCTGGGGGATTTTGTCCCACCCCCTAAACCAGGAACAATATTTATTTTCAAAATATCTAAGGTCACATTTGGGTTGTATAAGGTGTTCCTGAATTTACTATTTTTATTTACTTATATATTTATCGGAAGCTAAATTTTTCTCCCATTTATTTATTTTCCACTCCCATCATCATCTAAAAAAATTGTTTTATAAAAACAATAAGTGAAACTTTCCCTTCTCACAAGTCCTATATGACTACGTAAGGACCAACAACATAAAAATTTGAACGTAAGTAACCATAACAATGACAATATATGTTTTCTTATTTTTTTAAGTAATAGAATAACAATATTTCAACAATAAAATTCCAATATATATATATATAGTGCCATCCCTTGTCCCTTCCCTGGCCTCGTTGGATGGCTCATTGGGTCCCCGGAGATTTTATTTAAGGCCATTATGCACGGTACATGCAGCCAAACGAGAACAAAAAATCACTAATTAACATTGTATTATGTTTTGCAGAGTGTTAACTAACCTAATTTTTGTTTGCTGTACATACTTATATGTTATTTAAAGATTAGGTTAGCATTATTGTTTACATTACTTATTGTTTCTAATTTCTTGTATATAAAAATTGAAAATTGTTTGGATAATTATAAGATGTTATTCATGAATTATGATGAACATCATATGATCACTTATTCATTGCAAGAGTTAGTTAATTATTGAGACTCATGCCAGGGCTTGAGTACGAAGTCAAATCGCCTACTAACAGAGCACTCTTTCGTCGCTCTGTTGGACATGAGACCGATTTTATTATGGGAGACCTAAATGTTGCTTACACTAAATTTTTATAAGCCTAGTGTAAGGGTCTTTAATGAGAACCTGACGTGCAGGCTCAGGACCATCGCTTAACGTTCCGTCTGAAGGGCGGCGTGCTGAAGGTTTTTTCACCTCCCACGTAAAAAACCTAAGGGCCTCGGCCGGGTTTCAAACCCGCGATCTTAAGCTCAGTAAGCTAGCACGCTACCTCTGACCTACTGGCGCCCTCTTTCATTGCAAAACAAACATTTTATTAGATACCTATTACTTTTCATGGTGTGAATTTTTCCCCGAAAATTTTTCTAGGATATAAAACCCCCAAAAAATAAAAATATAGCTGCTGACAAATACATATAAGGTTTATTAAAAAAAAAAAAAAAAAAAAAAAAATCAATAATGTGGCGGCTATGCACTTTTGACGTAGAACTACGCTGGACAGGGGAAAACATCGGGAGCACGGATGCAACGAAAACATGTCACATTTTGAACGCTTATATATTCGAAAGTAATAATCGTAAAGTAATAAATAATACATCATTGGATAACTTATAGAGTCCCATTTATAAAAAAAAGTTCCTCCACTCCTTTTCAAATAAAGAAAGCAAATTATTTCTTTCGTTTCATTTCTTAAAGAGTTTATATCTGAAAAAAAATAAAGAAGCACAGTATTATATGTGTTGCGACCTTCAACGTCAACAATCTTTCGTTGCATACTTTGATTACGTAGATCATATTAGATAGTGGTAGATCTACGTTGTAGGTTGGGACAGTTGCCTCTTTGATTTTTAACTTAACCCCAGTTGTACGAAGTACAGGGGAATTTATTTAATGGATCAGAAATTTAATGTTAATTTTTTCGGATTCCGGAATTTCACATTTTCCGACCCCCTTTTTCCAAATATGAAAAAAAAAAAAGGCTACCTATGTGTGCGTGTACCTATCTGTGAGCACGAAATTTTTTGTCGACACGAAATTTTAGCTGTATATCCAGAACCCTCAACGGACGGAAAGGGGACTAAGGGGGAGGTTAAACACAAAACCTAATGAATGTATTGTTACATAATTTCATATGTAAATTCAAAACCTCATAAGAACGACACCTATTAATTTTCCGTGGAATCAGCCCAAGAAGGAAGGAGGCTCAGAGGGTGCTTACTCAAGAACGCAAATAACAGCCGATGTAATGAATGTATCGACATGAAATTTTATATTTAAATTCAAATAGAAATTATATTTCACCGGTTACCAGATCGTACTTCAGCTTGTGTTAAGGAAAAAAATCAGATCCACATCTTTTTAGGAAACCGTTCTATTTACTTCCAGGTACCGACAGAGCAAATAGAAGTATGGTGATAGGGTCGAAGAATCGTGTCCGAGATGACACTTTGGGCAAAACGTAAAGAAATATGATTTTCCGAATGGCGTCTGAGCGGATGTCTGTTCCCTTTTCTTTAGAAATTTCTTTCATTCTTTTGCAAAAATGCACCGATTTTTATTTTTTTAGTGTTCGTCTCGTTAAGAACTCTAGACCTATTACATTGATGCCAATCGAATTAGGGATTGTAGAAATATATGCAATCTGGGGAAAACAATTTTCGTTTATGATAACATGTTTCTTTGTGTATAACAATGTAAATATAGGGGAGGTCTATTAATTTTGGTGCCAAACATATTCGTGGTTAAGGAAATATGCACAATTTTGCACATATATTATAACAATAAGACATTTCTGTAAATTTCCGCTGAGTTTTTTCATATTAAACCTCTGAAACAAATCTTGGAACATGGAAGTCATGTATGATTCTTCATACCGATCTTTTTAAGCAAAAATTTCGTTGTTTGCTGTATTTTGATAGTATTTTGATTTTTCGACCATACCATTAGAAAAATCAGCTTAAAATTAGGTAGAATGTTAAAAAACAATTGAAAATTCTCTAAAAAAAACTTTTTCTCAACACGGCAGAGCTTAAGTACAGACAAAATATCCACCACTAAGATACCACAGAATTCATCTTACGAGTTGAAGTTCATATCAAACCTTTTCATCACATATGATTGAGGATTGTTATGGAGTTCGAGTTGATGAACAACCTTATTTTAAAAATGAACGTTGAAGAGATGTGTTTAATCAAATAAGTATATTTTTACTTTATTTTTACTTATACGAAGTGTAGGGGAAGTTATGTAATCGGTCAGAAATTTATTGCGGAGTCTTGAAAAAAATTATATTTGTTTGACTTTTTGTCTTTTTTTTTTTTTTTTTTGCGGAGGGAGGTGAAAAACCTTTAATAGGCGAGTATGTGACAGGATGACAGTAGTCACTGGACAGTGTGAGAGTCTCCCTGATCGGGCCTACTCACTAAAAAACATCTCCCTGTATCCTCTCCTTCCTCAATATCCCCGTGGAACCGCCATCACGCATTACTTCACGGGGCAGGCTCTAGCTGACGCTCACCCTCAAAGACGCAATTCCACGCTTCTCCATCTCACGGAGCTTCTTGAGGACTTCCGCAGCATACCCGCCGACCGCAGTCCACTTCTCCTGCGACTCCAGCATGCACCTCTCCGGCGTGAGCGTCTCACCTAGAACTCTTTCGAGCTCATGACGCTCCTCACTGAAGCGAGCACACTGGAAGAATACGTGCTCAACCTGCTTTGACTTTGTGTTTGTGTGTGTCTGTGAATACGAAAACTCCCGACAGAATGAATGTATCGACACAAAATGTAGTATGTGGATCCAGAAGTCACTATGTAAGTCAAGTGTAGAGTTTTAGTGCAAAGGATAGGTTGGCTGTGGAAATACATTCATTCACCGACTACTTTTTTACAGACGTTCTCGTAACAATTGGCGCTCAAACGCGAATACTCAGATACTCACTTTTTTTGCCACAAAACTCTCTCAGGGGATTGAAGATGACATACTATAAAATTTATAGACATTTAATGTCAACACATCTTAATCAGACCGCTCCTCCACACCTTGGCTTGTCTGTTTTTCTGCGGATGATGTATTCCATATATCAACTAGGTCTTATGAGATACGAATTTTCTTTTTTTCTTTTTTGGATGCAAAATAAGATGTTTTCACATGAAAAATGTAACTTTGTGTTCTTAAAACCCGAGAGCTGTTGGTATCCTCCCTTGTTATCCCCTATATTGATTATGCTTGCCTTGCATATTGAGGACTCTCTGGTGAGCTCGACATGAAACTAAAGCGAGTCATGAATTCCTTTCTAAGATTAATTTTGGGCTCCCCAGACATTCTTCTATTACTAGTTCTTATACAGACCTAAAATGTCTCTTCCCATCCTCTCGTCGACAATATTTCCTAGGCTCCTTTCTCTATAAAACCATATCTTCCCTAAAGCCCTCCTACATCTTCCAAATGCTCCAATTAAAATCCCATATCTATCAGAAAGTCACCAGATCCCGTCCCTCTGATCTTTACCTCCCTTCCCACAGGACAACAACCTACCACAACTCCTTCCTTATCCAGGCTAACTCCCTCTGGAACTCTCTCCCTCTCCAGATTCGCCATGCTCCTTCTCTTCTTTCATTTAAGTTCCTACTTTTCCATTATCTCCTAAGTCAGCAAACCTGCAGGCTGGCTCCTATGAGATAGTTCTTATCTTCCTATAAGTCTCTCACTCCACTGGACAGATTGTTACTCTTCTGTTTCATCAGTCCAGTTTTTTACAATTCATTCATATACAAGTCATTATTGTTACCATGTTTTACATTATTATTCTTACTTGTTTTTCTAATTTTTATTTTTTTATTTCTTTTTATCATTTTTCACTAGTTTATTATATTGTTTTATTCATTGCCTGTTTTAACATTTAATATTTATTCCTAGAGACCTCTTTTATTTCATTTTTATTCTTCTCAATTGGTTGATACTTGTATACTCTTGTTTATTCTTTATGTTATTATTCTTAGGGGACGTATGTCCCAGAATAAAGATTATTTTTCATGTCATTCTTATCGGCCTATAAGGATTTGAAGAGTATTCTTGAAAATGGATCTGAGATAATATTTTATCCTATCATAATAAATATGCCTCTTATCGAACTGTATGTCATTTTCAAAATGATATATCTGTGATAATTAGTAGGTGGTCAAAGGGTCAGGGTTAGAAAAGGGTCAGTAGAGCTGAGGCTGAGGGAACAAAAACAGGAAGGGTCCTAAATAGCCCTTTGAAGAGTGGAACCCATTAAACTGTGCTGTGCTACCCAGACCTCTAAAAAAGGGACAAACTGACCTCTAAAAAAGACAACTGCCCAGTGGGAGAACATTTTTGTTTACATCCCTTCAGACCAACTTTACATTTCCAAAAGGGTAGAGAGGCTGAATTGACAATTCAGAGAAGAGTCGGTATACCAGATACCCTTTTTGGTCCATTGCCCTTTTTTGTAATCATTTTTTTTCCCCTATATTCCCACTCATTTTTAGTAAAGTGTTTAACATCTCTTCAGCCAAGAGACAGTCGCTAATATACTCGTATGTACATACTGAATCTTCTAATAATGCTTTGGGGTGAATTTCTTATGCTACAAGTGAACCGATTTCGACCAAATTTTTACATAAAACTCTTTGCGTGTTCAGAAAATTTCTGTAAAATTTAATAATATATACCAGTATTGACCAACGATGTAATAGGAAGGACACTTGTGGTCTATAAAAACAAACTCCAAGGATTTCTACCAAGCTTTTCTTCACCTCTCAGATAAAAAACCTAAGGGCTTTGGCCGGGTTTCGAAGCCGCGATCTGAGCGCAAAATACCAGCACGCTACCTCTGAGTTACCGGCGCCTTCTATAATTACTAGCTCTTCATTACTTTAATTTTAGATTATGTAAAGCTGAGATCCTTGTTGGATGATTCCTATAACTGCTTACTCTTCCCGCTCTTTATTTACCGGCGGATTAGTAACTTCCTGGCAGAATGAAGTGACGGTATCTACTGGAGGCTAGTTCTTGCTTCACAAAGTCACCAATGGAAGAAGTTCTGAAAGGCTGAAGGGATGAATCGTTCCGAGTCTGACATATAATTGCCCCTGCTCACTTTTACAAGGTTTGCACCCTGCTCACTTTCAATTTCTAAGAAAATGTTCTTATATTCTATTATTTTTTGCTTCTTCTAAAAAAAAAAAAAATGTTTGGTAATTCGATACTTATGTTTCCAAAGCTTGTCAAATAAACTGATGTTGAAGTTGGTTGAGGGATGGAGACGGGCTGTGATGAAGGCTTTTGTGAAGGAAGAAGAACCCTGGAGAAACTTTGCCTGCTTCTGGTGCCTTATTACAATACGAAGGCTGCTTTCCCCCTTCCAGTGAAGCTTTCAGACCCGCCCAGCGTTTTCCTCTCTTGATAATTTAACTTGGAACAAAGTGAGAGAGCCCTCAAGCTGAGGATTGTTTTAGCTGCCGTAATTTATGCTGAATGAAAGCTAATTTCCTCACATAAATAAGAGGGCCTTGGAGAAGGAGGAGCTGTAGTTGTGTAGGAGCCCCGCATACAACTTCTAGAATGGGATCCGTAACTTTATTATATGATGAATGAGTCTCATGCTCCTTCGTCTCCCAAGATGAAGACAAAGAGATCCCTCCTGGGAGCCATGTTTGCAGTTTTCTCCAGAGCGGTGTGCCATTGTCTTCCACTGGCAGAGGGTGGAGCTCTCTTCTTCAATACAAAACCCTCTCCCCCTCCTCATCCTATAAGACTAATTAACAATTGTCTTAAGCCGCCATTGACAATTTATATTCAGGGGAGAGTTGCCAAACGACAGATCCATTCATTTCTCACCTATTGTTTCCTAGCTCTATGGAATATCCCAAGGACAGTCTTAACAGCTATATCTTCCTTCATTGCCTTCACTCAACAGACATACATTAGGCAACTGGCAGTCCTCAGAAGTAATCATCAATTGATCTCATTAGAAAACTTCAACGTCGACAGAAGTCGATTGTTGAGTCTTCGAAACTTCGTTCAATTATGCTACGTGATAAGGATATAATCCTGCCTTTGCCTGCACTGTTTATATTTGAAAAATTAATATTTATTAGAAAAAATAAAAATATTTTCCCTCTTAGCAATTCTAATATCAAATAATAATTTTAAAAAACGAAGAGAAAACCCCAGCTATTTCTTTGGAAACCTTTAGTACCCAATTTTTTCCATATTTCAAATTTTTTAATCATTATTTCGAAATAAGGTGGTGAACACTCATGAACACGCCTTTGCTCTAGTGATTTATTTAATCCTACCCCTGAACCCCCCTTCCCTTCAGCCAATAATGGTGAAATTTGACAGGCTGTGACCTGATTGAGTTTTGACTTTAAATATGAAATTTCATGTCGATACGTTCTTTCTGTCGGCAGTTATTAGAGTTTTTATGATAAACCTCCTCCCTAATCCCCCCTTTCCTTTGGTAGATTTAGCTGAAAAAGATAGGTATCATCGTTAAAGGTTACTGGATTCACATATAAAATTTCATATCGATATATTCTATCGGGAGTTATCGTGTTCACAGACACACTGACAGACATAATATCTTTTTTTTTTCATTTTTTATAGGTCGAAAAACATAAAATTCCGTTGAAAACTCAGCATCGAATTTTCGAGGGATTACCTAATTTCCTCTATACTTCGTATAGCTGGGAAAGTAAAAGGTAGGGCGTAAAAAAATGTATTGAGCATGCCGTCCTTCGGAAGTGCAACGGTTCAGGAACGATCCCGAGTTTGAGCGTTGTCCGAAATCTCAACTAAACTAATCCTCTGATTAAGCGATATGACTTCTGTTAAGAAATTAGTACGACAAAATTGCACAACATATTTTCACTTTATTTTACATTTCTAAACTAAGACTGATTTTCTAACATATGTACAATAAACAAATCCAACATAATAATAATAACAGATGTTTTAATAAACATCAATGTCCTAACAACTCTTCCCCGGCAGCGCTGATGACAGCCGGCCTATTTGTACCCCAGGCCTGACGTATGTCAATCTGCTAGGCGGATGCCGGACTCTGGTGCTGCACCTGGTAGCTTGCGGCACCTCAGCCCGCTCCTCTCTGCAGGCTGCAGAAGCCACGTCTTCCTGAGCTGTTGGCTGCCCCAGAGATCCAGTCCTTGAAGTGCTCGACTCCATCAACGCCTCAGGAGGTCTGCTCAGAGAGTCAGCCCTGCCTCGATCCGACTGGAGCTGGTCAGTGTGCCTCTTCCAAATGGCACCATCCACTTCCACTTCATAGTGTCTTTGGCCCAACTTCCTCTTTACAACTCCTCGTTTCCACTTGGCCGAGTCGTTGTATGACCGGACCAATACCGCTTCTCCTTCTTCGAATCCCCTTTCTTTCTTCACAGCTAATCCCACGGCCTCTTGCTTCTTACCGACTTTGGACCTCACACTCTCCCGCATGGTATCCAGCCGAGTGCGAACCAGACGCCCCATCAGCAACTCGCTAGGAGCCTGTCCGGTAGTACTGTGAGGGGCAACGCGATAGCTCAGCAAAAATATATCTATTTTCTTCTGCAACGTTCTTCCCTGGTTCTTCATGGCCCGCAGGCTTCGTTTGAGAGTCTGCATAAACCGCTCCACTTGTCCGTTCGTCGCCGGATGATATGGAGCGGATTTGAGGTGCAAGATATTATTTCTCCTCATGAATTGTTCAAATTCGGCCCCTGCAAACTGGGGCCCGTTGTCCGTGACCACTTGTTCAGGTATTCCGAACCTTGCAAAAAGAGACCTTAGTACACTTACCGTGGAGTCGGAGGTTGTGGAACTCATCTTGAAAACTTCTGGCCACTTTGAATAGGCATCTATTACCACTAAGAATGATGTTCCCATAAACGGCCCAGAATAATCGATATGTAGCCGCTGCCACGGACCCTGCGGCCACTCCCATGGATGAACTGTGACTTTATCCGGCTCTCTTTGATTCAGCTGGCACCCGTCGCATGTTTTCACCGTCCTTTCTATCTCCTTAGTGATTCCAGGCCACCATACATAAGAACGGGCAAGCTCCTTCATCTTCCTTTCACCCAAATGCCCACTGTGCAACTCTTCGAGTATTCTGGGTTGAAGGCTTCCAGGGACGATTACTCTCCGGCCCCAGAGTAATACTCCATCCTCTAACGAAACTTCATCTTTCTTTGTATGGAACTCACCAAGTTGGCTAGTTCTGTCATGAGCCGGCCACCCACGCTGAGTAAACTCCGCTACTTTCGAGAGGACTTTATCTCTTCGAGTTTCCCGCCGCACCTCCTTGTGACTCACGGCTGTCGCCTCCTCCATGAATTTTACTATCCCGTAAGCCTCCTCCTCTTCTGTGTCCCTCCTGTCTTCCTCTTCCATCTTCAATGGCAACCGGGAGAGACCATCCACATTACAATGTAAACCATTTTTACGATAAGTAATGTCATATTGATAAGCCCCCAAAGCCACACCCCATCGCTGAATTCTATCGGACGCCGAGTTAGGAATGCTTCTTTTAGGATCAAGTATAGCCCTTACCGGTTTATTATCGGTTACGATAGTGAACTTACGACCCCTCAGATAACGATCTAACTTTTTGACACTCCACACGAGGGCCAGCGCTTCCCTATCGAACTGCGCGTAACGTCTTTCACAAGGTGATAGTCGCCGAGAGATAAAAGCCACAGGTCGCTCTTCACCGTCCACTATATGTGATAAGGTTGCCCCAATGCCAACGGGTGAAGCATCACAAGCCACTATCAAAGGCAAGTTTGGGTTGTAGTGTGTGAGTACGACATCGGATGCCAGGGCTTTCTTGGCCTTTGCAAAAGCCTCATCACAATTCTTATCCCAGCTCCACCTAACATGCTTTTCCAGCCGCTCAAACAAGGGATCTAATAGCGAGGATATCCGTGGTAAGAACCGACGATAATAATTTATCATACCCAGAAAAGCTTTTAATTCAGACTTGTTTGTCGGTCGGGGAACATCCAACACTGCTTTGATTTTCTTATCTGTTTTATGAAGTCCCTTTTTATCAATAATAAAGCCACAATAAGCTACTTGATCCTTAAGAAACTCGCACTTATCTTTATTCAGGCGAATCCCCTTTGCAGCCAAAACATCAAATACTTCTTTTAAATTTTGTAAATGTTCCCTTTCATTTCGCCCAGATATTATGATATCGTCAAGATAGCAAAGCGCCTTAGTACCAGTCAAGATTTCGTCCATTGTTCTTTGCCAAAGTGCCGGAGCCGCTGCTATCCCAAAAGCCAAACGATTATACCTATATAAGCCCTTATGGGTATTGATCGTTAAGCAATGACTAGCGGCTTCATCCATTTATAGCTGAAGATAGGCGTCCAATCTAGTTTCGTAAAGACCTGCCCATCTCCCAACTTCGCAAAAATATCTTCAATAGCAGGTAACGGATAATCAGGAACCTGCAATAGGGGATTAACAGTCACTTTGTAGTCCCCGCAGATTCTGATGCTCCCGTTCGGCTTCACTATAGGCACTATCGGTGTCGCCCAGTCACTATGAGGCACCTTCGTTAACACTCCTATACCTTCCAGTCTCTGCAGTTCCGCCTCAACCCGAGGTCTCAAAGAATATGGCAACAGCCGCGCCTTCCTATACACAGGAACAGCTCCTTCTTTTAACGAAAGTTTTCCTTCGACAGATGGCCGAACCACCTTCGCCTATTTCTCGAGCGTCCGGACGCGTCTTGACTCTCCATGGATACAACCAGACCACTGGATGTCACAGGTGCTATCAGGTCACGGTGACTTCAGCGCCAAGCTCTTCTTCTTTAAGAGGAAGAACAGCCCTGCCTGCTCGTGTGGCGGCGTCGAGACTGCGGAACACGTAGTCCTCGAATGCCCGCTATACGACGGGCCAAGGGCGGCGCTGATTCGCCGGACAGGATCGTACCTGGGACTGAATCTGCCGGGACTGATGACGGAGACTGGCTACCCGGCTTTTGGTCGGTTCGTCTCCTCCTGGCGAAAAATTAAGAAAGCCTTCTAACCCGGTGCCGGGGGCCCCGCCGACCGCCGACAGGCGCTGCGGTGGCAGCCCCCGGCTCCGGGAGATAGGCAGACTAGAAGCCACCGAAGAGTCTCGAGCTCATTCGGCGCAATGAGGCGGCGAGGAACCAAGGACGACTGCCGACCGTAGCCATCGAGCCGGTCCACAGCCGTCCATAGCACCAAAAGTAAATTGTGAATAAAAACGGAGAAAGGTTACCCATTTCCCCGCCGAACAAATAGGGTGATGTGACCGACCCCCCCTCAGGGGGTCAGGGGCACCCAAAAAAAAAAAAAAAAAAAAAAAAAAAAAAAAGTGTAAGTCCTTAAAGTAACCGAGGTTGGCTTCAGTGACAGTCTTTCGACCTTCATCAGCTTCTTGGCCTCGCCTACACTCATCACACTCAAAGCCGCTCCGGTGTCCACCTCTATATCGACACGCTTCCCGTTGATGGTAACTGGCAACAACATAGGCTTGCTTTGCGATATCTTATTCAGCCGGCCACGGTTTACCTCTTGATAACACACCTCATTATCCGTGTCACTTGACTCCTCACTTACCTCATTTACTCTAATTTTGGCTCTACAAACTTTGCGAAGATGTCCCTTACGCCCACACTTACTGCATTTACTATTTTTATATTGACAATCCATTTTGATATGTCCCTTTTTTCCGCAACAATAACAAACTAAATTAGCTTTGTTGTCCTTATATCCGCTACCTTTCTTATCTAGAGTACCTTTGCGTAATGCATGTAGTCCACTCACCTCATTGTTCTTCAACACCGAAGCTTCCTCCAGGGCGGACTCTAAGGACGTGGCTATGTCCAGAGCTTTCTGCAAAGTTAAATCGGGTTCGGTCAACAGCCTGGACTGAATGTTCACCGAATTTAACCCTATTACCAGAAGGTCCCTCAGTGTCACATCCAAATAGTCCCCGTAGTTGCAGTAACGTGCTTTACTTTTGAGTATTAACGGACTCACCTACATCCTGCTTACACTGATGCAGTCTGTAACGCTCCGCAATTTCCACAGTTTTAGGACGAAATTGATTTATTAATAGCCTCATCAACGTGCTGTAGTCCATACTGGCAGGTTTGACAGGCTCACATGCTGCCCGCAGCCACGAATAAGTTTCTTTCCCAATGCTTCCCAGCAGAATTGGAACATTTTTTCTTTCCGAACATCGTTCCCAACAAAAATGTTTTCTACGATTTCTAAATACTCCTCAATATCATCAGTATTTTTGTTAAATGTTTCCAATTTCCCGGCAAACATTTTAAACTTTTCCTCGTTCGCCAATTGTTAAGAAATTAGTACGACAAAATTGCACAACATATTTTCACTTTATTTTACATTTCTAAACTAAGACTGATTTTCTAACATATGTACAATAAACAAATCCAACATAATAATAGTAACAGATGTTTTAATAAACATCAATGTCCTAACAACTTCGTAGTTATACCCTGAGCCTGAATCAAAAAAACAAACTCATTATTTTAAAAATATTTTACTTTTTGAGTAATTAAATAAACTTTTGTAAAATATAGACAAATATATCCGTGGAAGTTGGTACATTATCTAAAATCTCCATTAAATTTTGCCATTAAAGCCAGTCTCAATACAGACTATTTACACTAGAAACAAAATAGTTGAAGCAGAAATGATTAATTAGCTATGCAGCTGGGAAAATTAATTTCCTTTCAACTTGATATAACCTAATTCATCAGAAAATTTAATGTTCCAATCGATATGAGCCCGAGTTGCCTGTTGTATAAGTTTTCTGTGGTATTAGCAGCTTCTAATGTGCAGAATAATTAAAATTCAATTAGTGCTAAACTTGTATACATTTCAGTATGGATTCAGTATATGGTTATAGACGGAAGGCAATACCTCGGTGGAACCAACCATATTTTGCGCCTAATATTAATCATTCTCACCACAATTTCAAAAAATTACTAATGATCGTTGAGCCGTTTTGGATAATATTTATCTAGAAGTAATATCAATTCCATAAAAATACTCGCGTACCGATAGTAGTTTTCCTTCTACGAATACTTTGAACATGGGCAGTTTATAGTCTTAGATAAAAATGTATTTATTAAAAAAATGTGGTCAACACAGAATTTTCTTTTAATAATCACGTTTGTACAGATCGGTCTGTAACCTCATAATCATTTCACTCTGACATTACTGGGAATATGAAAGTAATGTAATGGAGAGTGTCTTTCATATACCCAATAATGCCAGTATGAAACGAATTAGAAAGGGTAGACATTTTGATTGAAATCGTAATAAATATAAGACCACTTTACTTCGCGGCCTTAGTACATCTTACAAGATATCAATATCTCTATATATCGAAATATTTTCAAGTAAAAGTTGTAAGGAAAATTAAAAGGTACATTTTATATGAAATACGTATTTTCGGAGGCCGGTCGTTTTGCGACGTAAAAGCCAAAAACTGTCCTAAAATGTCGTTCTTAAAATCTATTTTTTAGTCGTTTGCTTGATTTATGCAAAAACTGTTTTTCCTACAGAAAAATTGGTTCTTACCAAAAATGTTTCTTATTCAATTTCCAAGCTATAACATATTCTTAAATTTGAAATAAAATCAGTACGACCAAAGTTATAGCACCTCGTAGAATGTAAAATAAATTTCGTAATAAATATTTCAAAGTAATATTTAAATTGTAACAATTGTAATAAACTTCAAAATACCTTTAATTTTTATTTATAAGGATTTTGTCGATGGATCTCCTCCATATTTGATCCTTATAATAATTATTGATTATTATATATAGTGGAATCAAACAAGTTTTGTATAGATCATACTCCCTCTCCCTCCACCCTCTCAAATTACTTTGAGAATTTAACTGTACAATGAAACAAATAAAACCGCTGACTCCAACATTACTTTCATATACACAGAAATAATGAATTTGAAAGGGGGAGGAGGATCTGTGCTAAAGTTATGGATATAAGAATGTCCTGGAGTGGCACTATATATTATGACGGTTCGTTTATCCACACATCAATGAAAATACAAATGTACAATAAAATACCGAAGGAAGGTTCTGGCTAAGCTATATTCATAGTAAAAAAAAAAAAAAAAAAAACAGATTATGAAATATTTATTCTTTAAAATGTATAATTGCTATAGGGTTGTTAATTTAAAATAATTGTTATATAAAAATATATTATTGTTTAAATATTATTTATATAAAATAAATTTACAATAAAATTATATAATAAGTGATAAAGAAAGATTAAAAAATGGAGGAGCTCGGAGGAGAAGGAAAAGAAACGTGGATGTAGACAGGTGTAGGTTGTGTGTGGTCGAATTGTTAAAGAGAGATATGAGAGAAATTGGGATTTGGACGGTGAAATGAGGTGAAGTGATGAAGCAGGAGTACAAAAATCATGATGGAATTTGAAGAGATGAAAAGTGCAAGATGACGGACAATAAAGTGCACATCCCAGAAGTCGCCCTCTAAGAAAGATTATAATAATGAGTTGCACCAGATGGGGCGAGGATGCATGCAGGTTTTTCTTTTTCTATTAATTCTATTTTGTATCCATGTGCACTAACCATAAAATTAAGAAGAAAAAATGTTTTAATAAAATAAAAATTATCAAATGTGACTCCAAAATTTTTTTATTTTTTTATATAAAGTCTCTTGCTCGAGATAATATTAATTTTTCTATCCATGTAAGAACGGTCACAGTATATAATATATATTATATATTTCTATTTTTCAATTGGAAATCAAGTATTGGTTATAGATCTGTGTGTTAGGTTTGATGTATTGGAGAGGGCTAGCTATCGACAGCAGGGTCAGGTTTCGATACATACATGGGTGATCTGCTGAGACTTGAGCGAGATTTATGTCTTGAGAGTTGCAAACAAATCAAATTAGGAAAATCTCCAGGGCCGAGATTCGTGATGTCTCTAGACACTAACTCTCTGAGACAAGCCACCACCCGAGAGGGGCCATTTTGTAACTATGATTAATCAAGCCGGGAGACAGCTGCCGTAAATGTGAGCCGTCCCAAGAACTCTGACGAGATTCTAATTGTCAGGACGGAGGAAGATCTCCTACCAGATGAGACCCCCTTATTTCTAGAAGCGTGAGGCTTTATGTCTTTGTTAAGTCTTCTGACAGCCCGTCTGTCGTTTTGAGGGACTTCAGGGACATGGAGACCGAGCGTCAAACAAGGCTTTCTTACCTAACGACAAAATGGGAGATTCTGATTGTCATACTGGTGGAAAAGCATCACCTGATTTCTGCACAGAGAGGCTTTGCCTCATTGTTAAGCCATCTGACAGTTGTTTGTCGTTGTCTCAAGTTTTTTTTCAGAGAGCTTCAGCAAGCTTACCTCACTCCAGTTGACTGGCAATGCAGGACATTTACCTTCACAACTCCTGTATCCCCATGTCAAAAGCGAGGAAGAAATGAAGAAACAGTCACGTGTTCTGATTGGGTAAGCTAGTAGGAGGGTGCATATAGATCTGCCGACATCGATATACCTAAGAGAAGAATAGAGCTGTGATTCAATGTAACAACTTTGGTTCTCAAAAAATAGGCAGCAACGCAACAGAGTAAAATTATGTCTTGTGTTGAACGTGTGGAAAGAAATATTCAACTGTTGACATAAATATGGGATCTTAAATCCTCATTCTAAATGTTGTCTCGATAAATTCATTAAAATGGCAGTTATTCGGGTTTTTGAATTGAGCCCCTTCCTACAGACTTTGTGCTCAATGGGTTTTGACTTTAAATATGAAATTTCATGTAAATGCATTCATTACATCGACAGTTATTAGGTGTTTTCAGTTAAGTCCCATATGATCTCCCCTTCCCTTCTGCTGATTCCGCAGAAAATTTAATAAGTGTTGTCCTTACGGGGTTTTTGGTCACACATATATTATTTCGTGTCGTTAAATTCATTCTACCGGCCGTTATTAGAGTTTTTGTGTTAAGCCTTCGCCCTATTCTTCCACTTCCCTTTGGTAGATTTGGCTGAAAATCAATAGGTGTCGTTCTTAGAAGGTTCTGGAATCACATATAAAATTTCGTGTTGATACATTCTCTCTGTCGAGTGTTATCGTGTTCACAGACACACAGACAGACCGACTTTTTTTCATATTTGGAATCTGAAGTACCAAATTTACTTATGGTATCTTTCGACCGATTGTAAATATATAAAATAAAAGAGGGCGCCGGTAGCTCAGTGGTATGCGTGCTTGGCTTCTGAGCTCAAAAAGGTGGGTTCGAAACCCGACCGAGGCCCTTAGTTTATTTTATCTGGGAAGTAAAATTGACTTAAGCATGCCGTCCTTCGGATGGGACGTTGCGATGGTCCCGACCCTGTACGATGTCGGTACTCCTTAAAGACCCCTGCCCTAGGTGAATAAAAATTTAGGATAGGCAAAATTTAGGACTCTGTAGAGTCAGGTTCATGTCCACCAGAGTGACGAAAGAGCGCTCTGGTAGTAGGCGAAATGACCTCGCAGTTAAAGCCCGGGCATGAGTCATAAAACCTAACCTATAAAATAAAATTAAAACAAAAAGAGAAGTGTATTTCTCGAGAGATGGTAAATAAACCAAATGTGTACAGTTTTCATATGCTATTTGGTTCCCCCGAAATTTCTATTTTGTGTAATTTTCCAAGTAGTATCCTTCCATTTCTAGTATTTTGATATTTGAACATGTAAAAATAAATATATCATTAATTAATTAAAGTAAATTTTAATTAAGTTAGGGGAAATTTGAAAGGCCCATCAGCTGTCTGCTCTCTAGTTGTTCATTTTGGGTAAACTTTTGCCGGGTTGTATTGAAGATAAGTCTGTTGTTGGGATATTGACACCAGACCCTCCCAGTGGTACAATAAGGCCCCAAGTTCGTGCTTCTCCATGATTATACTGCCTCCCTCGACAAAGACAAACATTACCCTGAGAAATACTCCTCGTTCCATCTTATCTCTAATTATTCCCGTATCATCTTTATATAAACAGAGCGTGTCTTGTCTTCAACTAGGCTAGTTTAGATAGAGCTACCCCCTCTCTCTTTGATAACATTCCCAATTCCATCCTAGCCTTGTTCTCTCTCTCTCTCTCTCTCTGTGTCTCATTTGTGACAAAACTATTTGTAACTTTTGTATTTTTTTTTTTTTTGGCAAAATTGTTTTGTCGTTGTACTCACACAATTTTTTCCCATTAAAATAATACATATTATTCCCTCTGGAACTCTCTCCCCCTCCAGATTCGCCATGCTCCTAGTCTTATTTTTTTTTTAAATCCCTGCTCTTCCAGCACCTCCTAACTCATCAAACGTCTGATTCCCAAGGCTAGCATCCTATGGGATAGTTCTCGTCTTCCCATGAGTCTCTCAGTCTACAGCTGGACTGATGTTACTCTACACTTTCATCATCCCAGTTGGATCACATGTTCTTTTTTAGTCACTATATTTTTTTATTTTATAAGTATTCATTCCTTTCCTTTTCTTTTTATTTATTTCTTTCAGTTCCATGCCGAATAACTGTAGGTGTGTGTTATTTTGGATATATAACTGTAAATAAATGTATGTATGAGGGTGTGTGATATTATTTATTTATTTATTTTATTTTTTTATTGTTTCTCATTTATTTTAATATGATTTGTTTATCCTTATTTCTAACTGTTTTTCTTTCTTTAGTTGCTATAGGCCCTTATTCTTCATCTTTTATTTTAACTTGGTTGATACTTGTATCTCTTTTGTTTATTTCTTATGTTGTTATCCTTAGGGGACGTGTGTCCCAGAATAAAAATTGTTTTTTCATTTTATTTCATATTTTTTTTGGAAGCGACAAATTCAAATATTTTCCAAATTTTGACAATTTTCGTAGTAACAAAGTAACTAAGATCGCATGAATATATTCGAACATATCTAAGTTTCACCATCACAATTCTTCATTACTTCATACAGTAGGTACATTTTATTATCTTTCTGCTTCTTCAATATTATTTTCTTCTGTGTTTTTATTTTTATTTTTTATCTTCTTCAAATGTGGAGTATATAGTGAACAGTGTGCGACGTGCAACGAAGACAGACTGGTCGACGTTTAAAGGACTCAATTTAAAAAAACATACAACTGGAATATGAAACCGAAAGCATCAAATTCTGCCAGTTTTGCTCCGAAATTAGTTTACTTGATAGATTAGAATAACTGGAAATAAATAAAGCCACTAAAAATATCATTTGTATGAATGATCTTTATTAAATAAATACATTTTTAACTTCACCCCTTTGCTAATCTAACACTTTAGAATCAGTTCTGTTTCCACAGATGCATTTAATGTGATGGTTATTTTGACTCCATATATCAATCGTCGTTTGTATATATAATCACTATTTGATTTTTTAATTATTATTAAAGCCACATCTTTATAATTCCGAAAGTATTAGAGTCCTGAGCTCCCAACTTCTTCACAGTGCACAGATGGCTTGGGAGATGTACACTTAACTCATTTTGGCCATTTTTCGACTTAACAACTTATTCCCTGTGACCGTAGATATATTGGGAGGCCTGGTGTGTACATGCCCCCTTTCCCTTTCCTGTCAGATCTACTGTGGGACTCTACCTAGCAGGTTTAGTTACCATCGCTTAACGTTATATCCGAAGGACGGTGAGCTCAAAGTGTTTACCTTCTAGTTAAAAATCTCAAGTTCCTCAGCCGGGTTTCAAATCTGCGAATTTGATTTTAGTAGGCTAGCATTCCGAAATTTTAGTATGAGGATTCAGAATCCCTGTTTAGGTCAACTATTGATTTGTAGCCATAAAGGTCGATTGTTTTCTTAGGGAGAGCAAAAACGTACATAGCCAATGAATCAGATTTTTTTCTCGTTAAAATCGGGATGAAATCTCAAACTAACGAGAATATTCCGAAAATTGAAGGGTTGAAAGCCATTGTGGTGTAAGTAAATTTTTTTGTATTCTTTATAGAAAGCTTTATAGGCATAACTGTTGAGAGGAAGAGTGAAGTGAATCCTAGTTTACTTTACTAGCCGATAGAATGCAACATTTTCCGTACATGTGAACGGAACAGCTATTTTGTACACCAGTAATAGTGGTGTGAGCCTTTGGTTTCTCATAATGAACCTAAAGTGACTTACACCACTATGGCTTTCAACCCTTCAATTGTAAAAACCCTTTGAGCAAATTCTAATAATAAGTATCGACTGCTGTGCAAGCCTTCTCATTTTCCCTCTATTGTCCCTCCCCAAAATATGGGACTTTCATCATTTCATTTTTTCATTTCACTTTCTCCGAAAAACTGAAAAGAAAGAAGGGTATTTTCGAGTTTTGTAAAATGTTAGTAAATCTAGAGTAGAAAAATGAATTAGAAACTATAACACTTATAATATTCAGTTAAGGTGAGTTTAAATTGGGATTATTACAATGGGGGTACATAAATTAAAAAAGTACTTACATGTGTAAAATAAAAGATTTTATATGTGTACTTGTCAGGCTAAGTATGATACATTAGATGGTATGTTCAACTTGTACTTATTATGCAAAGTGTAATAACCAACCTATGGGACTTTATCAAGGAAAAGTTGAAACTCCACAGGGGTTAGAAGTAGAAGTCGAGGACGGGAAATGTTTTAAATTCAGGCGGAATAGCGGCCTCTCAAGGCCCGGGTTATAATCGTAAAATGAAAACAAATTGCCCTATACCCCTGGGGGGGTTAGAGTGGAGGAGGCACGTAGTCCCAAGTAGTTCCATGTTTATTTTATACGTGCTCTGGAAATTTTCTCAAAGTTTCAAAGCGCAATATCCCTGAGTCCTTCCCCCCTCTATTCCCTTCTCATTCTCCTTCATTCTCTTCGACCTCGCGACCCTGCATAAATTGCTTTAGTTTACTTTAATAGGCTTTATTCCAGTAATTAGATTAAATAGGGGAAGAGAGGGGGGTGCCTATCTCCGAGAAGCGTTTCTCCGTCCCTTCTTTGTGGCTAATCTTGTAAAACATTTTAAGTTGATACACGATAAGTGGATTAGAAAGGAGGGCTTAAGAGAGTTTCAAACTTCTCTCTATCTATCTATTTAAGTATTACCTGCCGATGTCATCAGTATCTCGAGCAGCTGTCACAGTCTCATCTACAGTCCATAATGCAATTCAAGATTTATTTCGTGTTCACATCAGTCAAGCACAAAATGAACACATACAATGAATAACTCTCAGTGACAAATATTAAAATTTTCAGGAAAGGGCTTGAAAGACAAGTATGCCTAACTGTGAATACACTTTTTAATTAGTAATACTTAAGTAAGTAATACTACAATATTAAGAGATTTGCGAAACTGCTAAACATATACCTCGATTATTTTTTTATTTTTTTAAATATTCTAGGTTTAGGTTTTATGACTCATGCCCGGGCTTTAACTACGAGGTCATATCGCCTATTACTAGAGCGCTCTTTCGTCACTCTAGTGGGCATGCGCCCGACTCTACTGTGGGAGTCCTAAATTTTTATTCACCTAGGGCAGGGGTCTTTAACGAGTACCTGACATCGTACAGGCTCGGGACCATCGCTTAACGTCCCATCCGAAGGACGGCGTGTTTAAATATATTTTACCTCCCAGATAAAATAAACCAAGAGCCTCGGTCGGGTTTCGAACCCACGATCTTGAGGTCAGAAGACAAGCTCGCATACCACTGAGCTACCGGCGCCCTTAAACTAACCGGCGCCCTTAATAATAATAATAATAATACAATAATAATTTTTATTGTTTAAAGGGATCACCCCTATGCAATGGAGTCAGTGACCATTACATTTACAATATTAACATAATAATGTCACATATAAAAGAATACACATATAAAACAATAATGACATATAAAGGAACCTTTAACAAACTAAATAAATAACATAAATAAATAAAAAATATATAAACAAAGTAAGTGATTACAAATTAATAATAATAATAATGTAACAAAGACAGTAAACATGGAGTGGGGATGTAGGTATTGAATATCACATTTACCTCGATTATCGGCTTATATTTACTGACGGATTGAAGACACCTGGTTGGGGATATGCCTTCTAATCAAATGGAAGAACTGTTCATAGTTAGTCTTTAAGATAACTGCGTTACTTAAAACTACAACAGGTTCATAATTTACTCAGATTCCTTGAGTGTACTGCACTATCTTCCAGACAGATATTCTACTGATCCAATAATTCATGAGTTTTTTAAAAAGGAGGTCGACAAAAAAAAAAAAAAAAAAAAAAAGTCAGAGCAATCAGAAGAGAAGGCTGCATTTGAATTAACAACATTTTTACACAGTTTTTGGCATTTATCTCGCAAACCAGGCAGCCATCATAAAATCTCACTTCATATAATATGTGTTCAGTATTTTTTACAACTTTTAATTGAAGAGATTTTTATGAAGTCATAAATATAATCAGTGTCTTGTAAAATGAACTGAGTACCTATCATAAAAAATTTTAAAAAAATTGTAAAATGAGTCTCGATAAAGTCAAATTTAAGTTAGCATCTCAAAAGTTAAGTTCGTTGTTAAAATTGTTCCTAGGTTAGAGCACTCACGAAGTTTTAATCCCAAACTTACAGACATCATCGTGAAAATGGTCAAATCGTGTTCAGGACACCTTGAAACTCTCTGTTGACTCGATCTCGACTCGAAATTTTCACTATTCCAATAAGTACTTTCTTAGCCTATTAAATTACAGCGATATCGTCTGAAGAGAAGGGGGGTTCAAGGGAGGGGGGCACAATTAAAAAATCCTAACAACTGCCAATAAAAAATGTAATGAATTTATGGACACGAAATTTAGATTGAGAATTTAGGAGCTTCTATGTAAGTCAACTATTGAATATTAGTGCAAACGGTCGACTGGTTTTGAAGGGGGAGAGACAAGTTTTTGGGGTTAATTTATAATTTTTTTTTTACAAAATCAACTTGTAACATTAAAGTGTGAAGTAACATTTATCTAAAATAGGTGCATTGTGTGGGGATGGGAGCGGGGCTGGGAGGAGAGGTAAGATGTCTGGTTATTAACAGTACGAAGACACGAGCGAGACAAAGCGGCACTCAGATAAGAGCTTAGAGTTGCCGCTATCTTAATTGTCGCCAAGGGTAGGCGTTGTTAGTTTGTACTCGGTTTTATCTGTAGAGGCTCCGCCCCCGGGGGCCTCCCCACCTACAGATAACGGAACCCATTTATTTAGCAGAGGGGCCCCACCGTCTTACAAGAAGTAGGAGACGGTACCGTTATCATGCACGTCTCTCGATACGTCACGAACCGCCTCTATTACTATAGGATTTATGTCTCACCCACGGTACCCTGGCCACAATTAAAGTTACCCATTTCTCGTTCCTTTATGGTCCAAGTTTCCAACAGTCGTCTCTCATTCAACTTCTTAAGTACTCATTATATTGTTTATTTACTATTCTTAGAAGTAAAACTCCTTCTGGCAATAAATTACAATAATTAGTTCTGATGGCTGCAGAGTGTGATTTCTGACATTTTCTTCATGGTACTGACGTACCTACCCATATACAGTGAAACTTCTGATCCCCCCCATAGACGACACCCCTCCGTCGATTTTGTTTTGGTCCCAAAAGTAGAGCATTTTAACCCCTCTATTGCGGACCCCTCCTAATCGGACATGGACACAAAACTTGGATCTCGCGAGATTGTTTTGCTCTCATTGCAGACAGAAAAGTTGTACGTTTCACTAAAATAAGGGCGTCGAGCCCCCATTCTCTCGTTCCCTCCTTCCCTTCTACCGATTTCGATCGAAAATTAGGTGCCATACTCATCGGGTTTTGAATTTAAATATACAATTTTATATTGATATATACATTAAATTGGAGGGCACCGGTAGCTCAGTGGTATGCATGCTTGCTTTCTGAGCTCAAGATCGTGGGTTCGATACCCGACCTGGGTCTTTTAGTTTATTTTATTTGGGAGGTAAAATAAACTTAAGCACGCCGTCCTTCGGATGGGACGTTAAGCGATGGTCCCGAGCCTGTACGATGTCAGGTACTCGTTAAAGACCCCTACCCTAGGTGAATAAAAATTTAGGGTAGGCAACATTTAGGACTCTCACAGTAGAGTCGGGCTCATGTCCACCAGAGTGACGAAAGAGCGCTCTGGTCAAAGCCCGGGCATGAGTCGTAAAACCTAACCTAACCTACATTACATTGGCAGTTATTTTGATTTTTGAGATGACCACCCCTCTGATCCCCCCATAGGGAATCCTAAATATTCATTCTAAATGTTGTGTCGATAAATTAATTAAAATGGCAGTTATTCGGTTTTTTGAATGGAGCACCCTCCCATAGGCTACGTCCGTCAATGGGTTTTGACTTTAAATATGAAATTTCATGTAAATGCATTCATTACATCGACAGTTATTAGGTGTTTTGAGTTAAGTCCCCTATGATCCCCCCTTCCCTTCTGCTGATTTCGCTGAAAATTTATTAAATGTTGTCCTTACGGGGTTTTGGCCACACATACAAAATTTCGTGTCAATACATCTCCTGTCCATAAGTCTCCCCCCACATCTCCCTCTTCTCTTTAGTCGATTTGTCTGAAAATGAATAGGTGTCGTCCTTAGAGAGTTCTGGATCCACATACAAAATAACGTCTTCACACATGTATTCTACTGGGAGTTATCGTGTCTACAGACACATATAAAGCCTTTTTATTTTTCATTTCTGGAATTAGATGGTCGGAAAACATGAAATTCCGTTCAAAACTCCCCATCCAATTACTGACCGATTACATAACTTGCACTACACTTTTTATAGATGGGGAAGTAAAAATATTAAAAGTTCACTTTTCTTTAAATTAGTTCTTTGAAAATGAGATGACTCTAATGCTCTGAAAAATTCAGATAAAATGATAAGGGGTTTAGTTTTCAAATTCAATTTCCTGTAAGTGGCCACTCGCTCAACAC
Organism: Aradus depressus; assembly: GCA_963662175.1. Taxonomy (NCBI): domain Eukaryota; kingdom Metazoa; phylum Arthropoda; class Insecta; order Hemiptera; family Aradidae; genus Aradus; species Aradus depressus. The sequence continues at coordinate 37,804,216 of OY759215.1, forward strand.
AAAACAAAACCTTCTTAAAAATGTGACTCAGAGCGCCAACAAAATACAAAATGGAATAAACCACAACAAACTGAAACTAAGTTTATTCCTATGTACTGATGGACCAACACCAAATACCTCCATTTTGGCCCACGAACTTTAACATACAGAATATAGCGTCCCCACGCTTTGTCTGTCATCTTTCTTAAAAATAAAAAAATTCTTGATAACACAAAATATCTAATTCACTAAATAAACTAATACTATTTTATTATATTTAACAATAATATAAATTAATTATATCTATTCAAAATAATATACATAATAAATATACTAAAAAAATATATATACATAAAAAAATAGTTCCTAACAGAAACAGGTATACAATAAATTAAAATATAAATGAAAAATATATATACATATATATTTCTCAAACTAAAATTAATTAAATATGAAGTGATCCTAGTCAGAATGTGAGAGTTATTCACACCTGGTGGATCTTCGGCAAGGTGTTCCTCAAACCAGATTTGTTGTTGACTAGTTAGAGGCTGGTATATGGGCCTTCATAGGCTTTGGAAAAGATAGGTACAAAACCAACCCTTGCAATCAATAACCTACCTTAAATGTTTAAGGTCGTTGGACAATTCATTACTTGCTACCAAAAGCCAACTCAAAAAATCAAAACGTAGTTTTCCCATACCTGTTTCAGACAACAGTTGAGAAAATTTTCTCTTGTAATTGAAAGGGTAAACGCCTCATTTGTCTGGAAAATTATATAAAATGATTGTGGCCTTAGACAGTCGCTATTCTAAGGTCTTGAAGGTTATGTTCTGATATTGCTTGGTTTTATTGAGTCGAAGTTAACTTTCCTCATATGAAGGCCCCGGGGGTGGAGCAAATGAAAAGGAGTTGGTATCGATTGAAGTGGGCGGGGTGGGATGAAAAGAGAGGAAAGAGAAACGTTGTAAGTCTAATCGGATCTGGAGGAAGTGGCTATATTTCAAGACTTTCCCAGTGGGGGAGGCGGCAGAGGAGCGGCAATATTTCAAGACTTTCCCACTGGAGGCAGCTTACCAGGGGAAACGGGGAAGGCAAATGGCGGCCCTACCCCTTTTAATTGCTTTTTCTTATCCCTACCACACCCTCTCTTCCCCTTATACTTTCCTTCCTGCCCCTTTTCTCCACGCCCTGCACGTATAGCCCAGCCTCTCCCTCCTCCCCCCCCCCCCCCCCTACCCTCCCTTCCACCCTTACCCTTACACACACACGTACACACACTCTTCCTCTTATTCCCAAGCTCTACATGTAAGTCGGCCATTTGTAATTTCTATGCTAAAATCTCAGAGAAGAGAAAGCACAGGAAAATCCCCCGCCCCTAACGTCCGGAGGGAAATGTTCTTCGTGTTCCTCCCCCCCCTACCTCTATCCTTCCTGAATATTCTAACTTCTAGCAAGGGCTGGGTATCCTGGATTTCATTCCACTCAACAAACCTCTCCTTCATTATACTCTACTTAGGACTTGATTAGACAAAGAAACCTTTTTTCATGAATCCCTGAGTTACTTTAATGTTGGTTTCATAGATCGTTATATAATGAGTTTCTTAGAACAAAAAAATCAGATCTAAAAAGTGTTATAACATAGTTAAGCAAAACCGAGGCTATTGATTTTTTAATTTGTTAAAATTAGGTAATTAGGTATATTTATTTTAAATAATACTTTATTTCATTATCCATAGACATTTCGACTTACAAGTCATATTCAATTCTAAAAAAATTCTATTTAATAATAACAACAATAAAATTTTCGATTGTCATTACTATTTTTTTACATACAATATTATAAAGAAAGACAGATAAGGACTAACCCCAAAATACAGATTGATCATAATTTATTTTTCCAATCCTATATTCTACAACAAGAATGTCGTCAAATTTATATATTATTTCACATTTATCCAAAATAAAACTTTACATAGGTACGTCTAAAGTAAAAAATTGCAATAATTTTCCTCTGCAAGGATTGCAATTTTGGTCATAACCGTACGACATGAATCCCAACGAATCGCATTCATATTGATTATTACCGTACTAGATTATAGATTAGAATCGGCATTTGTTCTTATTTAAGAGTTATTAAACTTGGAAAAATTAATTAGAAAAATGGCCAAAGTTTAAAACAATTAGAGAGGTAAAGGCGGCTAAAAGGTAGGCTAATAAGAAAATTTGGCGGGATAGAGAGAATGGGCGGGGGCGGGTCGGAAACAATTACAGGAAAGAGTGGGAACATTAGCGGCATCTGGTGCCCTGATTGCCAATTACACCAATATTTCTGTAGTCCCAGTGCTCTACTGTAATTACCCAAGTTTCCTAGTGACGTGCTCAGCTCAGCTCACTAGGAACTGGCAACTCGAGACCTGCCCTGGCCTCCTCACACAAGTTTTAAATGATAATTAGACAACTCGGCAAAGGTCTCAACTTCCTTAGAAGTTCTTGGATCCTGGAGTATCGTCAGGAGGCGGCATCTGCTAGTTCCCAAGAAAAGACTCCGGATGTTCCCTATCTCAAAATGTACTACTAAGTCTTACTACGAGGAATTATTTAAATATCGTTTGCTTCTTTTCGTCTGATTGATCATGTTTTTTTGCGGAACGTCGCCTTTTTACTTTTAGTTTAAAGAAGTAGGTATTGTAGTCGTGCAAAAATCCGAAATCAAGTTTTTAACGGAATTACATTTTGACTTTTATTTGTTTTTTTTTTAGTTGTATTTATTTTTTATACAGTTGTAAATATCTCTTTGTAAAATTAAAAATATAAAAAAAAATCTGATTAGATTTTGATGAAATCAGACGAAATTAAAATAATTTTACTTCAAAGCCTAAATACATTTTACAATATACAGCTGATATTTATGACATAAATAAATATCTCTTCAAATAAAAGTTGAAGAGAACACTGGAAAGCACATTATATACACTGGGTCAAAGAGGACTCCATACACTTACAGCTGTTTTTAAAAATAAAATAATTTCTGAGGATTGTTTGTTTGTTTGATATTTTAAGGTGTTCGACTTCTTGGTCATTACACCTACATATTCTCTTTTGATTGATACTACTGTTTGTCTCGGGACTACAACTACTCAGTATTTTAATGTTTTTTTTTTTTTTTTTTTTTTTTTTTTTTACTTACCTATATATACAACTACTTATATACCAATATATTTTTTTTACATATGTATACATGATATTGTTATGTTTGTATATTTATTTTTACTTTTTTTTCTTTAAATTTTTCATAAATACTTATTTTTACTTTTTTTTTTTTTTAATTTTTTATAAATATTTATTTGTTTTCCTTTTTTTAACTTTTTTTTTATATATTTTTTTTTTATAACTTTTCTTATATATATTTATTTTTTAATTTAGTTTCGACTAGATTTTATTAATAAGGTTCGCTTCCGTTAGAAATACTAGCTTCAGGTTGAAATGCTGTTCGTCATCGCCGAGACATAGCGTGAGGGACCTGGGTATGCCCAACCTGTGTAGATGTTCTGCGTAGATATTGCAGTTTTCCAAAATATGTTTGATAGTGAGGGGGCTATTGCAGGTGTTGCACTGAGGTGGCCTGTCTTTGGTACTGAGGAATTTTTAGAAAAAAGAAATTGATTATAACCAAAAGTACCTATATATTGTAACGGAGGACCCGGTATTTGGGTGACCGGCCAGCGTCAGCTCCTGCTTACCTCCCCACCACTTTTCACACCCTAGAGAGGGAGTGGGGAGATGGACAGTTACAGTCTGGACGACGGAGAGATAGTCTTGACGAGAGAGAGACAGGATCGGTCTGGCAGCAGGGGTCTGCCATCAGAGAGTCTGCCACCAGTGGTAGTGTGCTAGGCGTGTTGGGTGTCGTCCTGATACTAATGTTAACTAAATGTTATGCACTGGGAGTGAGTGGACTTCAATTTCTTCCCGATGCCCTGTACAATTTCCCCGACAAAGTGAGGCGCACTAAGGGCAGAGAGGCCCGACGTGACAATATTTAAGTAAATAATTACATTCTATAACAATTTTGTAAACTTTAAATGTACATAACAGAAATGGAAGGAAACACTCCAGAACAATACATCAAAAAAGTTTCCATACACTCGTACTATTTCTATGCTACAAAGTAGTTGATTGCTTTTAAATATTTGTATTTCCATTTTTTTTTCCATGCCAACTAATTTCTTTGTTATTTATGGCTCAATTGAATTCCATTCTGAGATTATGGTTTTTTAAGCTCATTTTTTTTATTAACAACTAGTTTTCTGATTTATATCTGACGAATAATACGATTTTTCGAAAACTGATTCAGGGGGTCGGAAAACATGAAATTCTGTTGAAAACAATATCGAATTTCTAACCGGTTACATAACTTTCCATATACTTCGTATAGCTGGGGTTGTAAAATCACAAATTTGACCCGTTTCTAACCAATTTTGAACAGGGCAGAACGAAAGAGAAGTTTATATCACACATCACAAACTATGGATAAAACACTTTCTGAACTAATTTTCAGAGATAGACCTGGTACCATATCACATTTCTGTCACATATGACGTTTATCAAATATTCTTTGTTATCATCGTCACTTGAACGAAGCATTTCAAATTGACAGATGTTACGTGGGCCGTATTTCATCGGGTTATTTGACAGGGGAAGCTTGACTAGACCCGGCCAGATCTGGTTTATGAGTAAAATAATCACGATATGACATGTCTCTCACGATAAATACGACATGTTCATCCCAACTTGGTTCCCCTAAAACTAGGTTTCGTATTCTAGTACTCGTATTTTTATGGAATTCTGTAGAAAAAGTTCACTGTTAGCTGATTCCTACAAAAATTACCATGTTTGTTCAACAGGTTTTTTTTCTTGTAAGACCTAAGTAAACATTCTCCATTGTTCGCAATAACTACCGAACGTTTTTTTTTTTTTTTACTTCCTTGTTCCTGTAGTTATAAGAAGTATGTAATGTAATCGTGCGAAAATCAGAGATCGAGTTTTCAACGCATTTTCACATTTCAAAGTCACATGAATAAGTTTTGAGAATTTGCGCAAGATATTCATCTAAATTTGTGAAGCACTCTAATGCAGAAACGATTGCAACTATACATGAACGAAATTTGAAATGAAGATGTCTCATGTGCTAAATTAGATTTTAAATTGGACAAAAAATATTCTCACTATATTTCTGGGTCTAAGTACATTTTACAAGATACCGCTTATGGTCTAATAAAAAAACTTTTCCGGTAAATGTAGAAAAACCTGAGACACAATTTATATAAAATACATTTTTTCGCAGGTCGCTCGTTTCTGAGATATATGCCGAAAACCATTCTAAAATGACGTTATGAACCATTTTTTTTAGACGTTTGCTTGATTTACTCACGAAAATTGGTTGTTAAATTTTTGTAGAAAATATTTCCAACTGTTTAAATGTATACGCATAGAAACAAATTTCATAAATCTTTTTATGATCGATAATTTATAATAAAAATATTAATAAAACGAAATAAAATATAATATATATCACATATTATGTGATGTGTCCATAACATTACTTGCTTATATCAACCACTTTTGCACAAATCACTATCTCTCCCACTCACTCCATTCAAATTATACAGTATTATAGTATATTGTGATATAGTAATATTACTGGGTTTAGTAGGGGTAAGTCATTGTACAGTGACATAAAAAACTGCTGACGCTGGCATATTATTTTCATATACCCAGAAATACTAGCGTATGAAATTATGAAAGGGGGAGGAAAACAAAAAATACCTGTTGTAGCCCCCACATTTTTTTTTCAATCTTTGTACAACAATGTTTTCTGTAAAACAAAAGATCAAGTTTGTAACCGGAATAATCAGATTAAAGAATAGAGGAAATAAGGGGTCGATTCGTCATGTTTTGAATCTGACATTACTTGACAGATTTAGATTATAACGATTTTTTTTTTAAATTCGGGTTACAGAACGTTCGCTTACTCGTATGTACAATAGAAGTCGACATATGTAGAGATTCAGGAAAGCAGCGTCTCATTTTTTCACGAACAACTGTCAATTAATTAAACCACACTCTAATCTCCCCCTTCCCTTTGGTCGATTTGGTGAAAAACAATAGTTAGAGGGTTCTGGATTTACATAGAAAATTTCGTGTCGATACATTCATTCTATCGGGAGGTATCGTGTTCACAGACACAGACAGATATATAGACAGACAGAATTTTGTTTTCTCATATTTGGAATCTAGAAGTCGGAAAACATGAAATTCCATTGAAACCTCCGCATTGAATTTTTGGCCGATTACATAACTACCCCTAAACTTCATATAGCTTTAATAAGTAAAAGTTTACTATCTTAGGGTGTAGCAGTGCAATAAATGGGAAGCCAAAAAAAAAAAATTGATAATTTTTATTTTTAAATGAGTACACCATTTATAGAAAAGTGGATTTTCCAAAAGAGAAAATACAGTTAAGCATACAATCTGATAAACTGTATTGTAGAGTGTATTTTCATGAAAATAAAGTAGAACCAACGAATGTAAAATACTGCCCCAGAGGGTTTGTTTTCCGACCAATTGAAAACTTTTCCCTATGGTACTGCTCGTAAAAACAGACCCCAGTAACCGCAGCAGCCTGCAGTCCTCCGAGGTTATTGCAGCTGGGGATTTTAACTTGTGGGGAATTTACTGCTTACTATTTGTGATTAAATGTCAAATGCTGTCAGGGGTAGACAGGCAATTCAAAATTCTACTGGTTATATATATATACCATCAAGGGACCTAAGTATTTAAATGCTCTGGGATTCTTGCCTTGTCGTCTTACCTTGATAACATGGAGAAGCGCGGAAATCACCGGCTATGTAATTCGCAGCTAGAAATAATTATTCACGTTTTCGCTCTTTCTTCAAAGCCAATCAGAGTTAGTTAGTTATTATGACTCATGCCCGGGCTTTACCTACGAGGTCATATCGCCTACTACCAGAGCGGTCTTTCGTCACACATCTGACATCGTACAGGCTAGAGGCCTGAGGACCATCGCTTAACGTCCCATCCGAAGGACGGCGTGCTTAAGTTTATTTTACCTCCCAGATAAAATAAACTAAGGGCCTTGGTCGGGTTTCGAACCCACGATCTTGAGCTCAGAAGGCAAGCACGCATACCACTGAGCTAAACCTGAGCTAAGCCAATCCAGATGTTTGGGCTAAAACTCAATATTTGATTTACATAGTGGCTTTGGATCCTCATACTAATTTTTCTATCGATGCATTTAATACATCGGAAGTTATTAGGGTTGTTGAATCGAACCCCCTTCCCTTCGACGAATTTTGTGGAATATTAATAGGTGCCATCCTTATGAGGTTTTGAATTCAAATATGAAATTTCATATCGATACATTTATTACATTGGTAGTTATTGGGATTTTTATGTTGAAACCCCTCGAATAATTATCGCGAAAAAAAAAAAAAAAAAAAAAAAAAAAAAACTATTATGTATAAATATGGTCTTGTTTTATCCTAGAAATATGAAGAATCGATAGAATCTTGAAGTATAGAAAGTAAAGTAGATGGTTCTGGGTTCGGGATCAATAGTTTGACGTCAATGTTCCTCTAACATAAATCGACGTTTTGTTATCGATACTCATCTCTATTCTTTGAGTTGATATGTGCAGTTTCTATGTTCACGCGTGCGATGGTCCCGAACCTGTACGATGTCCGGTATTCGTTAAAGTCACCCCTAACCTAGGTGAATTAAAATTTAGGGTAGACAAAATTTAGTACTCCCATTGCAGAGTCGGGCTCATGTCCACCATAGCCTCCAGTAGTAGGCCTTGTAGTCAAGCTGACTCATTATAACTATGTTCAGCTCTCTCGCAATTTAGTATCAAACAATTTCATATTTTTCAATCTTTCAATGGTAAGTGAAATTTAGCAGCAATCAAATATATCCACATCGTTGTTTTTTTTGTTTTTTTCTGAATGATTAATCAATCCCATTATTGTTGATTGATTTTCATTAACATTTCTCATTTCCTATCATTCATTTATTCCTACCTGGAAATTAGCCAATTGTCATATTCCATCATTTAAACACAGAGCAGGGGGAGGAATAAATTGAATCAACAATACCAGTGCGAGTTTAATACAATTTAAAAAGCTGATATAAACCTAACGAATACAAATGACATGGTTAATCCATTTTAATAATGTAATTTCCTTGGGAAATGTAGCTGGTGGGTTTTATATTGTTGGGAAGGGGGGATTTTAATACAAAAGTATTAGCAGAGTTTCGAGTGTTGGGGGTGGCAATGAAATGGAAGGAACATATTCTACACGAAAAGGTCCTCCCATTTTTCATCCCAAAAATTATCCTGGTCAGAATTACCCGGGTGGTTGCTCCGATCAAAGAATAATTTTACCCTCTTTTTAGGGTTGGGGGCTTAAAGAGATCGTTAGTAGCCCCTTATAAATCTTACCTTTCCTGGCTGGACCATATGGGAGGTGGCCCCCCTCAAAAATGTTGAAAATCTGTTTTTAAAGGGTTTTAAACGAGCCCCCCCTCCCTTCTACCTAATCTAGACTCCCTTCCGCTACCCCATCCTTCCTAAAACAATAAAACTGTATAATTTATTCATTAGACTCAGCGGTTTTGGTTTATTTATGTTGGCAACCCTGGTATAATGAACCTCACCCCCACCCCCGTCCTTTACCATCCGGACAGTATTTCCTCTTAAAATGTCTCCCCTCATTATTGTTTATTTTAAGTATCAACAGAGTATATCATAGTCTGGAAAATACATGAAGTACGCTAGTGAGTGCAAGTACAGCAACAGACAATGAATGAAGAATCACTTTAATTTTACTTGTGCAAAGAACAGGAATTAATGTCAGGGAAATACTAATGGTAATAATACCATAACGGACTGATTGACGTAGCACTGATTTCATAAACTCACTTGACATCCAGGTCTAAACTTCACATATGTAACTATACAATACAAAGAGCTGACCATCCTGACGACACGAGTCACGGTGGGGCCTCAGTCCTCATCAAGTCTTCACTCACACATTACCAACTTGCAAATGAAACCACACCTCATATGCAGGCAGCAGCTGTCACTCAACATACTAAACCCAAGACAACACTTGCCGTTTATTGCCAAGGTTCGCAATTGCTTCTGCTGCAGACAACTTAAAAATTATGATCCCTAGGACATTGACTGACCAACAACACAGATACGTTCCTAGACATACTGGATCAACGACGGACAGATGTACAGCTGATCTCTCTTCTGATACGTCTGCTATGCTGTTATACCTATGAGTAGACCCATACATTAAAGCCTACTCTAACTCCAGTGGTCATGAATTGGGAGATGTTCAGAGATACATTGACCTCTGTTTTCAATGCCTTATAAGCATGAATACAAGACGTACTAGAGACGGTGGAATATTTCACTCGCTCTATTCTAGAAGTAGCATGTTCTTCATCAACTCTCTAAAACTGCATTCCCTGGCAAGATCTACCAATGAATCCTAAGCATTGCTCTCTGTTCTCAGCTTTTTGAAAAAGTAATAGTGACCTCATGATACACAGACAACATACCAAACCTCCACACAAGATTTTTGAAAAACTACAGAGGAGGATACCAAAAATCAGAAATAATTTTACTGACTTCACCACTCTTACTTCATAAGCCGCTCCAGGCGATTAAAGAGGAGGTGGAATCGCGATGTATTGCCTTTTTTTTTTCATTCTAATTTCTATTAGGTATAAATTATTTTTTATCGCCAGAAAGAGCTGCCGCATGGTTTTCGTCCTCTCCGTTTTTTGGCAAGGTAACGGCAAGACCAAGGAGAAGTGGCGGATATAGTCAGCAAAAGCATTGCGGGGCCCCGTAATTATTCCAAAAAACAAAATATTTGAATTTGTTTTATCACAGTCTTTATAAATAATATGGAAAAAAATATATATATTTGATTGTAAAATATTTTATTTCATTGATGTAAAAAACAAAGCTAACATTTTGTTTATCTACAAAATAGCAATGAGAATCTTTAAGAAATTTTTAATCCTCTTCTTGATTTTCGCTCAGCAAATAATTCAATTGTGGTATTCAAGTCAATTTGGTTGGCAACATTTCGTTCTATGTAGAGAATACTGTAATCAGTAAAAAATACTCAGCGATTGAGTTTAAATAGTCTAAAACGTTTGAAGTACAGTAAGTTTGGTGAGAGGGGCCCGTGGGGCAATTGCTCAGGGGGGCCCGGTTAATGGCTGACCTGCTAAATTCGCCACTGCCAACAGGGATATTCACATGAATATTTTTGTAATTGCATTGTTTGATTTTACCATTCTTCTGAAAATTTTGAATTTTGAGAATTTAGGAAGCCACCACCCCTAGAGAATTTTCCGTTGGAGCACAGACTACAAGTTGTTAATGTAATTAGGCATTAGAATGTGTTGTGTTCGAGGTGAGGGATGTTGATTGAGTACAGGTTGGGGGCGTGGCTTGACAAATTACACCAGCCCAATCTACCGGAGCTCTGATGAATGTTTCTTATACCATTTGTCTTGTACACGTCATTAGTTGTAAAACTCACCGCAGTGAGAAGGAGGAGGAGCGACGCTTTTGTTAAGGTTGGTAGGGTGGAATGGGGGGAGTCTTAGTCTTAGCGCCTTCTCTCTTAGGCACAGGCGCGCCATAAAGAAAAGGAAACTTGTAGGAACGGAGCGAGGAGTGATGAAGGGAGGGTTTTATTATAATATATACAAGAGAACTCCAGCTCCGGCTCGGTCTCTGGTGCCTCTCTTCCAAATGCAATTTTGAAAAGCTGCTCTAAAGGCCCCAAGTTTGCACAAGAGACAGCTTCCCGTCTCTCCAGATTATTATTCAGGCCGGCTCGAGGAGGGCTAACAGAACCCGACTAACCCCCTCCCTCCTATCACTCTCTCTCATCTCTCTTTCCTTGCTCCTTCTCTCTTCCTTACCCCCCCCCCCCCCCCCCCCTCCTCATTTCTCATATTTCCCAAAGTCCTTTTGTCAACTCTACAGTCTGGAAACTAACAAGGATCTGACAATAATGGATTATACTCATCAGCAAGTTGTATTTGATCTTTAGTTTCAAACGCGGAATTCGAAGAAACGAGACTGGACTTCTCCAAGTATACATGTTTTATCCAGGCGCATAAACAAAGGGAGAGGGGGGGGGGGGGGGGGGGGGGGAGGTTCTGGGGGTCATGACCAAGAATTTAGAGATAGGTACTCTAGATATTATGAGGAAATTTGAAACTTGGTTATTTTAATTAATCAGATGAAAACTGGCTGAGTTTAATCACTGTCTATTAACAAATTATCAACTACAAAATCATTTGAATAAAAATTTTATATTATGAAATGAAGAGTAACATACTATATTTTTAATATAATTAATTTTGAACATGTCTAAAATAATTATTTTTTATCAGTTATAGAAAAATTGATTTGACTTCATTTCTAGTGGCCATATTGTGAATCTCTCTGTACTACCTTCGTTAGACAAAGACAGGTTCTGTAAGCTCTTATACAGGGATTCCCAAAATTCCCTATCATTTATAAAAGAAAAATAATGTAGACTCTACATTCTACATGACATTATCGATTATATGAAATATTCATTACTTATGCTTATCCTTTGAACTCAAAACTACTCGATCGGTAGGTATTGCACTTCTCTTTATGGGGGCAGTATACTATAAGCGATAATATCAGCAAATTGTATGTAGAACTCTTAAAAACTAGACTATTACGAGTGTTACATCGTAATAATAACCTACTTAGAGCAAAAAAAAAACCTCATTGTTCGCTTCATGTTCACCGTCCCTTCCTTCGCTGACATCCCTACCGCTCTTCCCATATCTTTACTGAAGAAGACAGCTCTTTCTGTGAGCTCTAAGAAATACCTTCTAGTAACCAACGATCTATTAATAATGGATTAAATTAGACCTCTTGGAGAGCGGGCGGTGAAAAGCTGATTTCCCGTTTTACCTACTGATGACTGCCATTCGGATCGCTGGATGGATGCAGCTCTCCACACCGTACTGACAGTGCGCTTCTTTGACTCTATGTGTGGCTCTTCCGCAGTTATCTTAGTTAATAGAAGTGACGACGAGAAAGATCTTTGTTCGTCCGAATTATCTCCTGGCGACAACACATTCATGACATTCTTCACTTTGCAGCCTTTCTCTTCCAGATCCCCTTTGATGTCGTCTGGGCTGCATATCGGGTGAAGATTTCTCAATACAACGCGAAAACCCTTGTATTGCCACGAATACCAATTCCCCAATTGATAAGGCAATTGACATTCATACTGGTTTTACCGAGAAAAATTGACAATGGTTATGTAAATTTCCTGTGAGTGAGGGTAGATAATGGCACAGACTGTTCGTGCGACGGAGTCGAGACTGTAGAACATGTGGTCCTCGAATGTCCTTTGTACGACGCGTCGTACGGGCCTAGGATGGAGTTAATACGCGAGACAGGATCGTACCTGGGACTCGACCTTCGGCAGCTGGTGACGGAAACCGGCTACCCAGTGTTCAGCCGATTTGTCACCTCCAGGCGGAGAAAGAAGAAAGCACAAAGCACAAGCACAAGTTGCAGGCACGCCGGCCAGCGAACGCCCTACATTTATCCCGTGCTCTCTCGGCGCGCCAAGAAAATTAAGGTGGGCTGGGAGTGACCGCTTACCGTCGCAGATGGTCGGCAGCGGTCGCTCCTAGCCTACCATAGCAACAGGAAATGTTTAATTTTGAATGACAAATAAAATTATTACGCCCTACTCCCCCGACGATTCGGCGATGGCGTCGTGGCCTCCCCCCCCCCCCCCCCCCCCAAAAAAATGGCATTAGTGGTCGTCATGAATTGACCATTGGTTCTAGCATATCGAAGGTGGGGATACTGTCACTCGGTTCTCCTAACTTGTTGCTAAGTTTGCCCCATTTTTTACAGATTTCTGGTACTTACTCATTCATTAGGCTTATTCAATATATTCACCTTTATTACATAGACGGCGAGCAAATGGATGGAGAATGAAAGATGTAGGAGTTAAAGAAAGGAGACATGTAAGTTTTACCAGAGGCAGAGGCAGGACGGTATTGATCTGGTGGTTAGACACACAAAATGGAGAAAACTAATCTTAGATACTGAGAAAGAGGGGAGAGAAAGGAAGGAGCAAGGGTGGGGGCACGTTTGACGACGACTTGCAGACTTAATTAGTAATCAGGTAAAGAAGGAGGAGTGGAGGGGAGGGAGGGGGACTTACCTGGAGAAAAGCCGTGGAAATTGGAAACAGGAGGAGAGAAAGCCAGAGGAAATGAGTTTTCTTTCGTGGAAGGAGCGAGCGTGTGGAAACTCCCGGAGCCCTGTTATCATTGGAGCTACTTTAATGTGTTTCTTAACTCTACCCCTCCCCTCGCCCTCTCTCGCTCCCAGCCCTCGAGCGTTATAACGTCAAACTTTGGTAGAGAGACTCAGCGAAACTCCAGGAGAGAGCGAGACAGAGATAAATAAACTTTTGTTCTTGAATATATAAAATGGAAATAGGATAGGTACAGAGCAGAGCCCTGGTGTTCTCCTTATGGGTTAGATTCTGAGTGGAAAGTTAGATCCAACCAACCTCCTCTCCTGTATTAATTATTTAGCATTACATTAACCACGTCTATAAGAGGGTCCCTCAGACATAATATCTGCTTCAGAAGGGAAAAACTGGGCGGTGCCAAGATTCTCGCAGCCATAAAAAGATTTTAGAAGGAACACTCTAGTCCGAAAACTCCTCATGTAGTGCAATTGGAATCAGGGAATATCTCCATTCTGGAATCCAGGTATATAAGAATGCACTTAAAATTTGAACATCCCTTCGAAGTTAATTTTTTTCGAAGATATTCTTCCTACATCATCCTGTGTTGTTACTCACAATAATCAAGACCGTGGATTTGATACCTTCTGAGGCCCTTAGATTTTTATCTTTAATGTACTAAAAGATGAGCACGACATCCTTCGGAAGGGACATTAAATGGTTGTTTTCGTAATGTCGTTCGGAAACTGGTGGCCGGTCATTACCTTAGTTACCTGAGAGGTAAAATATACTTAAACACGTCGTTCTTCGGGGAGCCTATACGATGTACGTTACGCGTTTAAGATCTCTTACCCTAGGTGAATAAAAATTTAGGATACGGAAAATTTAGGGCTCCCATAGTAGAGTGGGGCTCATGTCCACGGAAGTAGGCGATATGAACTTGTAGTTAAAGCCTGGACATGAGTCATAATAACTAACTATTATAGTAAATACAATGTTAATTTAAATTTTCAAAATTTTAAATTAAATTTGGATTTAATATTAAATTTAATATTACTATAATATAATTATTGAAAAACGTGAGCTACAATTTGCCAAAGAATTTCCGAATTACACAGTCCTTCGGTTTATGCTGCCTATAAACTGTCAAATTCTTGTAATTGTAATAATAAAGTGAACTTATTTTAAAGGTAATCTACCACTCTTTATGATGGTATAATTAACTTTGTGTTAGCTCTTATACTTAAGGAGGAATAAGAGATTTTATCCAAAACAATAGTGCTAAGTACAAAAATTGGAAGATGTTGAATATTTCTGAAACGGTTCCGAATCGGAGCAATGTTTATAGGAAATTTTTTGTTCAAAATTAAATTTCATTTAAGACCTCAAAGTTGTTTACCTCCATGCTGGGACACCCTGAATATATAGCATGTCCATAGTTATATCCAAGTTTAAATTCATAGTATCATATCATCATATATATATTTATATTGAATTCAGACCTATCTCAAGTTTTTCCTCATTCAAAGAGGACAATAATAACACAATTTTTAGTTGAATATGTAGGTACTCAAAGGTATGAGCGAGAGAGAGGTACTAGCAAAGAGCGAGAGAGAAGCGATGAAGAGTGGGGGAGAAACCGCAGGCCTTCGACAGAGCCGCGGGAAAACATCGTCAATTACGGTGGGAGGGGGGAGGCGTGATTGTGTGCATGTCTTTGTCTAAGTGAGTGTAGTGTGTAGATTGGAAAGCCAATCATGCAAGTGACGATGCTTAATTACCCTTGGTTTGGTTTTGTTCAGGAACTATTGACGAACTTAAACCAAGGGGAACAGGAGGACCTACAGCTAGTTCATCTCCACTCCTTCAAGAAATCAGAGCAAAGACATAGCATTGAAAGAAATTAAGAGAGAATTATCCGGTTGAACGAAATCGAGAAATTTTATTTAATTATTATTATTATAATATTTATCATGTATTATTTTAAATACATGTTAGGAATTAATAGACCCATATCAGCAGCCCTGGGCACTATGGTAGAGTGGAGCAGGAAGTTTCCAGAAGGGTCTTGGAAATTCCATCATAGGGCAACGAGAGGTCAGCAGACAGGTGACGCTCCACATCTACGAAGCGATCTTCCTGTACTGCTCGGGATAAGCACTTAAATAGCTACATACTTTAAATATAACAGGTCACTCGGCCAGCACCGCCACAATCTTCGGGGGGCATTGTCGAGATGGGAACTAGATTGTTCAAAAAGATTTTCATGAAAGGAAAACTTTGAGTTGAAGTTTAGGGAATAGGACTGGATGAGATAGTTGACGAAAGTAATTTTAAGGTCATTATAGAGGATGAGATTAGAAACGGAGAAAGGTGCATCGACAATTGTACTTAGGATTTCGGATCGGAAGATCTGATGCATTGTAAATTTAAATTTCAACGTCAGATTAAGATCGCGGTATAAACAAGATACGATCATGCACGGACTGTAACTGAGAGTGCTCTTTCGTCGTTCTGGTGGACATTAGTCCGACTCTACTATGGGAGTCCTAAATTTCACCTACCCTTAATTTTTACTCACCTATTCAACGAGTACCTGGCTTCATACAGGCTCGGGATCATCATTTCCATCCGAAGGACGGCGTGCTCGATTTTACATCTCTCAGATAAAAAACATACGGGCTTCGGCTGGGTTTCGATACCGCGATCTTGAGTCCCTATCGTCTCTGGGTTACCGATATCGTTTGGCGGCAAATAGGAGTTAAATAGTATGCTAACTCATAGACCATCAAGTTTCATGTCAATACTTCAGTTAGTTAGGTTGTTCAAGAGGATGATTTTTTCATATAAAAATTGTTAAGTATTCGAAATAATTAATACAGTAATTTCCCTAATTTTGTACATATTCCCTGGGGATACATTTCAGGTTTATGTGCACCTAGCATTCAACTAATTGTGAAATCTGATCAGAGTCACAATATCTTCTTGTGAGGTAACCGGTAGAACTTTCACTATAACTCGTTACATAATTCAAGTTATCCACATTTAAGCAGACATTTACATAGTCTGACTTTCATTGTGTTTTGTGTTGTTCCAAATGTCTTTGTTCATTTGTTGTTGCCTTTGAAATTTGTTAAAATAAGACAAGAAGCAATTGAGAAGATGTGTTTTGTTGAAATGGCATTGAGGAGAGAGAGAGAGAGAGAGAGTGAGAGGTCTGTCTTGTGAGAAGACAATGGCGGTAAAACTGGATTTTAATTAGTAGTAAAACCGTTGTGAGAGGAACAGAGGCCTTTGTGGATGTTACCACGTGACCCGGGACAAAGGAAACACTTCTCTTATTCCATTAGACGCTGTTGTACGCCGTTGGGAGTACGCCAGCACGATCAATTTGTCGCTTCGTCTTAAGATACCCAGGCGCTCATTGTGCAACAACGAGGTCGGGGGGTGAGATGGCGAAAACCTGGCAACTCAAGTTAATAGCGTAATCCATAGGAATTTCCTAGGCGGGCGCCGGTAGCCTACTTACTGAGCTCAAGAACGCGGGTTCGAAACTTCATCGACGCCCTTTGGTTTTTTATCAGGGAGGTAAAAAAACGTTGAGCTCGCCGTCTTTCGGATGAGACGTTAAGCGATGGTCCCGAGTCTGTACGATGTAAGGTATTTATTTGTTAAAGATTCCGATCCTAAAAGAATAAAAGTTTAGAGTATGTAGTCAAAATTTAGGACTCACAAGTTGGGCTCATGTCCACCAGAGTAACGAAAAAGCTCTCTGGTAGTAGGCGATGTGACCTTGTACCTAAAGCCGTCGTAACTAACGTAGGAATTTCCCTCCAAAACCAATGAACCTTTCGAACTAAAAATCAATAATTCACTTTCACAGGGACTTCTGGAACTTATACTAAATGCGATATTCCATTGCTGAAAATGTCGTCCTTATGACATTTTGAGTTTAGACACTGAATTCATTTTATCTGCTTTTGTTTGAGGTTTTGAGTTGAGCCCTCTGAACCACCATTCCGTCGTCCTTATGGGGTTTATTTGTGTCGAAACAGACCTTATTTTTTTGAAACCATCAAATTCCTGTGGGAGGTAAAACTTTATATGACCATAATTTCTCAAATGAGTTTTTCAAGAACTAAGACGAATGAATAATCTAATCTAAACATGTTTTTTACGAACATTCCGCTAAATATCTCGATTACAACTCTTTAAAAGCCTGTTACTAATCTATCGTTTGGGCTAATTATCAATAGTTGATACTAAATATATCGATACATTCATTTATCGGGAGTTATCGTGCTCACAGATACTTGTAACTCATTTCAATGGTCACACAATGGTCTCTATCCGTTTCAAGCGTAGTAGGGGCTGCCCAACTAATGCCGCACGCGAGAGGCCAACAGTAGACGAGGCCATATTAGGGAAATTTAGCAACAGATACCTTGCCAATTCTTTCTTTTCGGAAATTGAGAATATATCCAGCTGATGCACGTTTTGATATCTTCGTGGTGAAGGAACTTCCTGCAAACTGAGGTAAGCCACCAGGAAATACTTGAAAGCAAAACCCACAAATTGAAACTTGTAGCAAACAAAGCACTATCTCAAAGCACTATAAGCACTATAACAAAGCACTATTGTTGCTCCTACTTCTAATGTGTTTTATATTCATTGTTATTTTTTAATCCCATTAGTATAAGGAAGTATTGCATCGTGCGAAAATCTGAGATCGAGTTTTCAATGTCTCCTGAACACTTTTTGACCATTTTCGCGATGATGTCTGAGTTTGTTTGTGATTGGAACATTGTGAGCTTCAAAATTAGGAACGATTGTAGAAATGAACTTGGCATTTGAGTTATATACCACTAGGTTTGATTAGATTTTGACCGAAATCAGATACCGAACAAAATACAGCGTGTAGTGACCGTCCTAAATGACGTCTTCAAACCCATTTGTTTTAGACGTTTGCTTAATTTAATCGAAATGGTTAGTCGTATAGTTAGAAATATATCTAATTGTATTTTTTAAATCGTAACACATAAGTTGTTTTGAAGAATTATAAAAATTTAAAAAAATATATGTTACGATATATCTTGAGTGTAGACATTTTTATACCCAGTATTGCCAGTACGAAATAATTTTGAGAAGGGGGGAAGAGAGTGTGTGTGATAAGCATGGTTGATATAAGAAATGTAATGGCCACTTTACAATTTTTTCTAATTCTTCGTGTTATAAGCAAAATTTTTTTTTTACCGACCTCAAGAATATTATAACAAATTATATATATAGAATAAAATAAGTAAGTTTGAATGAGGTGTTACAAGAAATAATAAAAATTTTAATTTAATGAAAAACAGAAAAATGGATTTTCATCGTAAAGTATATAATAAAAACTTACAATAGTATCAAAAATTATCTCAAAATATATTTTTTCCATCTTTTTTCAACGCACTAAAATCTAAAACAAAACACGAAGTAGGTGTGAAGAAAATGTGCCTGGTAAAATTTTAGAGGAATAGACAAAATCAAAATTCATTATTTTATAAAGTTGTTTATTGTCTTCTATTCAATCGTACGGTAGGTAGGTATTATATCTGTTCTGCATAATATCTGTTTTGTGACATCACCTCAAAGACCTGTTCACATTAGTGAAATGTGAAGACATTTATAATATGGCTGGGCCAGTGACACACTACACTTCAACATTCCCTGAAATTAGTGAAATGTGAAGACATTTATAATATGGCTGGGCAAGTGACACACAACACTTCAACATTCCCTGAAATTAGTGAAATGTGAAGACATTTATAATATGGCTGGGCCAGTGACACACTACACTTCAACATTCCCTGAAATTAGTGAAATGTGAAGACATTAATAATATGGCTGGGCAAGTGACACACTACACTTCAACATTCCCTGAAATTAGTGAAATGTGAAGACATTTATAATATGGCTGGGCAAGTGACACACAACACTTCAACATTCCCTGAAATTAGTGAAATGTGAAGACATTTATAATATGGCTGGGCAAGTGACACACTACACTTCAACATTCCCTGAAATTAGTGAAATGTGAAGACATTTATAATATGGCTGGGCAAGTGACACACAACACTTCAACATTCCCTGAAATTAGTGAAATGTGAAGACATTTATAATATGGCTGGGCAAGTGACACACTACACTTCAACATTCCCTGAAATTAGTGAAATGTGAAGACATTTATAATATGGCTGGGCAAGTGACACACTACACTTCAACATTCCCTGAAATTAGTGAAATGTGAAGACATTTATAATATGGCTGGGCCAGTGACACACAACACTTCAACATTCCCTGAAATTAGTGAAATGTGAAGACATTTATAATATGGCTGGGCAAGTGACACACTACACTTCAACATTCCCTGAAATTAGTGAAATGTGAAGACATTTATAATATGGCTGGGCCAGTGACACACAACACTTCAACATTCCCTGAAATTAGTGAAATTTATAAAATATTTTTAGAATTATTTAACTGAGGCCATGAAGAACTTGAAATAGGGTGGAACGAAAATGGCCTTTTAAAATTTTTTTTAGTTATTAGTTTGGTAATAGTGGAGAAAAGTTGCTTTTTAAGTTCAAAAAGAATAAAAAAAAAATTGGTTGCAATACTACAACATCTTGAGGTGCCGCAAAGTTTGTAAAAAAATTGAAAAATTTTAAACTTTGATAAATTATTTTTTATGAATTTCTCGTACATATAATGTTACAAAAGATGGTTTTAAATACAGGTTAGGTTAGGTTTTATGACTCATGCCCGGGCTTTAACTACGAGGTCATATCGCCTACTACCAGAGCGCTCTTTCGTCACTCTGGTGGACATGAGCCCGACTCTACTGTGGGAGTCCTAAATTTTGCCTACCCTAAATTTTTATTCACCTAGGGTAGGGGTCTTTAACGAGTACCTGACACCGTACAGGCTCGGGACCATCGCTTAACGTCCCATCCGAAGGACGGCGTGCTTAAGTTTATTTTACCTCCCAAATAAAATAAACTAAAAGGCCTCGGTCGGGTTTCGAACCCACGATCTTGAGCTCAGAAGGCAAGCACGCATACCACTGAGCTACCGGCGCCCTCGGTTTTAAATACTTATATAAGCATTAGAATTGGAAAAAATTATTAATTATAAAATATAATAAAAAAAAAAATATTTTGTAATGTCAAACTTTGTATTTCTTACTTCTGTATCCTTAATGATTACAAATGTTACAGCTGCAAAATGTTTGTTTCTACTTCATTGCCACATTAAACTGGTCCTTGCGGCCCCTCAAGACCTACTCCAATATTTTTCATATTTTTAATTTATCTTATCTACACTAAAAGGCAACTTTTCCGCGCTATTGCAAATTAAAAATCAAAAGGTGATTTTTTCGTTCTACCCTAACCTGAAATTTTCATTGGTGGATATGTGACACACCGCTTCAAAGAGGTTTCTCTACTTTATTGAAATGTACAAAATACGAAATGAAAATGTCAACTTATTTATGAATCACTTACTTAAAAATAGTTATTTATACCTTCTTTTAATTAACTATACCTTTGGGGTGAAGGATTAGCGAACTTACTGTCTGGGTGATTGTTTAGTGACAGTGGCATGTGTACAAATTAACTGGTCATAGACTTGTATATGCAACGCCAGGTATTACCGCTAGTTCGTATTTTATACCCTTCTCTCATGTATTAATTAACAAAGTCGTTCAGAAACAAGAAGCTTGACTTTTATAAGATAAAATTTAACTAATATTACTGGTAGGGGCGAAATAGTTTAAACAGTAGAAATAATAAATTATTTGATACGAATGGTAGAGAATGTGGAAGACTAAGAAGTAGAAAGAAGAAGACGTGTGCGCATGCCCGGCCGCTCCTTCTTTTGCTACCTCTTGGAAGAGGGAGAGAGGGTTGGGGTGGGTGGATACCTAGAAAAGAGATGGGAGGGGTGTTTTTCCACCCCCGACCACTGCCTTCTGCAGCCATATTGGTTTTTCCTCCCTCCACTACGACCTAAGAATAATGATTTTCTCACCCTTCTACCCTCTTTCAGACCTCTCCCTCCCCCGCTCTAAGAAAGAACTCCTCCCCTCCTTCCCCCTCGCCAACCACTCCTCTCACTGTTGGAAAGAACTCCCACCCCTCCCACTCTAAGAAAGAACTAACCCCCTTCCACCCCCCCCCCCCCTTCTCTTCCCACCCTCCCAGTCTAAGAAAGAAGTCCCACCCCCCTTCCCCCTCCACATGAACGTGGTCCCCCCCTCTCCCAAGTATTGATGTCATCCCCACCCCTAAGGAATACTTCTCTCCCTTATATTACCTCCACCCCAGCTTTTAGGCCCTATCTCTTGTATTACTAACTTGGGGGATTTAAGATTCTCCAACCTTCCTCCATATTTCACAATTAAAAATCACTGCTTTTGAATTACGTTCTTAATTATAGGCACTGTAATAACGCTAAGAAATTTATGATACCTCTTACCCCAACTTCCACCCAAAACCCATTTTCCCCAAACTAATTTCTTAACTGGTTCGTTACTCCATTTTGGGTCACAAGTTTACTTTAATAAGTAATAAGCCTCATTTTACTGATCTATGTGTTTATTTACAGCTAACGATTAATAATAAGCCAATTAAAAATATTGTACCATGTTTATGTCCATGTCACCATATACAACGATTACTTTTTTTACAAGCTTGAATAAATAAAAATGACTCTACTCTTAATTAAAAATATTGTTATATGAATTAAATGCTACTCTTCTGACTTCATCTTGAACGATTCCGCAGTTCAAATCACGTTGTTAACGCACCCCTTATGAGAAGACTGTCACAACCCAAGAATATGTGATGTGGCCATACCAGGACATACTTATACCAACTAGTTTTGCACAAATTACTTTCCCTCCCACTCTCAAATTCATTTCATTCTTGTATTACTGGGGTCTATGAAAGTATAGTGTTGTCGTCAGCGATGTTCTTTGTTTTATTAAAGCGCAATTTTGAGAGTGACTATTATGCCCAGTAATAGTATTATGAAATAAAATTGGCATAACTTTATTCCTATTGCTTCTGTCTAAAAAGTGAGAACACAGACAATTGAAAATTTAATAAGGAACAATTTTGGTCAGGCCAATTTTTCGATAGGACTAAATCGTCATAGCATAAAAAAAGCAAAAAAAAAAAAAAAAAAAAAAAAAAAAAAGTGTATTTCAAAACTCCATTTTGGGAAGGTTTTCGGCATGTATCTCGCAAATCGGGCGACCTTAGAAAAAATTGTATAGCAAATAAAGTGTCCTTTTCACTTTTCTCTACAACTTTTATTTGAAGAGATGTTTCATTGGGCCACAAATATGATATCTAATATGTACTTAGACCTTATTAGTTTTTGTCGCCATTCTTATAATTTATAGAGAAAACTAAAGTCGGCCAGCGGTATTGCAATTTATTAGACATTTCATAGTTTTGACATTATTTCATTATTCATCTCAATAAATTATTGAAGACGAAGTTTATTTATATTCATCAATTTGCCTGAATTTTTAGTTGCAGACAAATATAAACTGACAAAACTTAAATCAAACCAACTATCCTACACCGGCGGATTCACGTTGCGTGTTACTTTCCCAACTACGCATCGAATTTCTGACCGATTAATCGTTTTCACCGAGTTTTCAACGGAATTTTATGTTCATGAAGGGAAGGGGAGACCAGTGGAGGGGGGCTTGATTCAAATACCTATCCTAATCCGGCGCGTCCACGTTGCGTTTGACTTTCCCACTATACGACTCATTGGGAAGGTTATGTAATCGAGCAAAAATTCGATTTTAAGTTTGTACAGGAATTTCTTCATCCGGTGGGAATCAGTGTGGGGGCTCACCTCAATAACCCCAATAACTGCCGATGTAGGTAATGAATGTATTGACACAACATTTAGATAGAGAATTCAGGAGCCACTATGAATTTTTTTTTTTTGATAACAGTAATATGTAATATATGATAGATATTGAACCCCCATCCCTTTGATTGATATCGCTCAAAATCGATAGGTGTCCTTATGGGGTTTAGGTTGTATCGATACATTCATTACATCGGCAGTTATTGGAGTTTTTGTGTTAAGTGCCCTCCTGCCTTTTCCCTTCTGCCGATTCCGAGAAAAATTAATGTGTCGACCTTCCTGGTTTTGAATTCACATATAAAATTTCGTGTCGATGCATTCATTACAAAGGCAGTTTTTGAGTTAGCTCTCACCCTAATCCTCTCTATCCTTCAGCCGATTTGACTGAAAATAATTGGTGTCATCATTAGAGGATTCTGAATTCACATGTACAATTTCGTGTTGTTACATTCATTCTATCGGGAGTTTTCGTGTCACATACGCATAGACACAGACAGAAATAATTTTTTTTTTTTTTTTTCATATTTAGAATTTGAAGGTCGGAAAACATGAAAGTCCATTGAAAACTCCGCATCGAATTTCTGACCGATTACATAACTACCTCTATACTTTGTATAGCTGGGGATGTAATAAAGAGTAGTTTAGCTTTCCAATCAAAAGTTTTAAGAACCGGAATGTACAAGCACTTTCAGCACTCCTGTTTTTTTTTTTTTTTTTTTTTCGGTTTTCCTACACTGCTGGTTAGTGTACTGGCGGTGCAAAATGACGCGGAGTAGTTCATATTATCATCTAAACTCGCCAAAATAATTTATCAACATCTTGCAGTTTAACTTTGACTCACGAGTTTTTCCTAACCTAGTCGGATAAATGAGACTTACAAATTTTTCTTTGAGGAAACTGGGGAAAGAAATGTCTAATTGACATAACCTCAGCTGACTAAAATTAACTTTCAATTCAAAAATGTTTTATTTCACAACCGGTTTCGCATTTTTTGTACCATCAGAGCATAAAATAAATTACTCACGCATCATATATATGAGTAGATATATCTACTTGTAAAAAAAGTGAACAAATAAATTTATTTTAGGAGAATGAGAGGGGTGGATCCCCGGTGACCAGTGACGTTCGGAAACCATGCACTCATCCTCCATCCCCTCATTTTTCTTCAAGTAAGGGTTTTTCATTTTTTGTCCTACATTTTTTTTTTAATTTAACTTTTTATGTGTTTATTTACTTATTTTATATTGACGAGTCTATTGACGATATTTGTAAATGTATTTATTGACTTTTAAAAATATTTTTAACAAGTATGTGATGCCTTTGTAATTTATGTAGCAGCCTAATCATGCAAAAAATATGAAAAACCGGTTGTGAAATGAAACATTTTTGTCCTGGAAAACAATCCACTTGTATTCACTTTATAAATATAAAGAATTACCGCCCATTGAGCTAATTGGACTTAACAACCAAAAACAGAAATCGAAATAAAATGGTCCCAAAAATAAATGTCTTTCAGCTGCTGCTCAGATTAACTATGAAGGATTCCGCTGGTAAACTCCAACAAATGGAACGATTTCAATTTTTTAACACTCCAAATTTTAGTTCTGGGCCAAATCGCTCATCTTTTGATAACAACAACATATTATTACTACCGACATCATATAGCGTAGACAGACTGTTCAAGCTGATACTAAACAGCTCAATGTAACTGTTAGGCAAACAGAGAAATGTCAGGCTGTACAGTCATTACACAAAACGACGAATGACGACATAATAAACAGCACAATGTAAGTGTTAAGCAGACAGACAAATGTCAGCTGTTATTGTATCTAATCATCATATCATTACACAAAACGACGAACCAAGACATTACTAAACAGCTGAACGTAACTGTACGGCAGACAGTCAATTGTCAGGCATTACTGTCATTACTCAAAACGAGAAACCAGGACATTAATAAACAGCAGAACGTAAGTGTTAAGCAGACAGACAATGTCAAGCATTTATTGGACACAAAATGACAAATCAGGACAATAATAAACAGCACAACGTAAGTGTTAAGCAAACAGACAATGTCAGGCGTTAGTGCCGTGTCACGAAATGAGAAATCAGAACAATGATAAACAGCATAACGTAAATGTTAGGCAGACAGACAAATGTCAGCTGTTATTGCCATTACACAAAAAGACGAACCACGACATTACTAAATAGCAGAACGTAACTGTACGGCAGACAGACAATTGTCAGGCGTTACTGTCATTCCTCAAAACGAGAAACCAGGACATTAATAAACAGCACAACGTAAGTGTTAAGCAAACAGACAATGTCAGGCGTTGGTGCCGTGTCACGAAATGAGAAATCAGAACAATGATAAACAGCATAACGTAAATGTTAGGCAGACAGACAAATGTCAGCTGTTATTGTCATTAAACAAAAAGACGAACCACGACATTACTAAATAGCAGAACGTAACTGTACGGCAGACAGACAATTGTCAGGCGTTACTGTCATTACTCAAAACGAGAAACCAGAACATTAATTAACAGCAGAGCGTAACTGTAAGGTAAACAGACAATGTCAGACGGTAGTGTCATGACAGAAACCGACAAATCAGGAAAATACTAATCAGCAACGACGTAACTGTGACAGATCATGTAAAAACGAATGCAAAAGGACTAAAATGTGGAATGTAGAATTTTCGTTTTTCCCTGCATCGGGGTTTCCAATGTTTTCTCAATATTACTTGCATATCTCCACGATAATATCTATAATTCGAGGTTGAGATAACGTATATGATGTAGAGGTACCTACCTCGGTGTGTCAGAGTGGAGTGGTCGGGAGCAGACTGACCGCCGACCGGTTTGACGCCCCGTGGGCACTTGGGCAACCCCAACTTGCTGTAGTGCCTACCTGCAGCACTGCCTTCCCAAACTATCTCCGGCCCACTTTTTTTTTTTTTTTTTTTAGGTCTTGCAACATTTCGGACATCTCTTTGTACAGGTCATCAGCAGACACAGGTTCTCATCATTCACAAAGGGGATCATTTGGGAAACAAGTTTTCAGGAGGGATCTTCAGGTTGACCCATATATCTCACGGAAGACTAGTACCTCAGACCTGTTTAAACCCCTCGCCTTCAATGAACTCCCTACAACCCCCAGGAGGAATGACCACTAAACGATCCCCTATGTAAATTAAACTTGTTATTCTGTCGTCAGAGGTGTAAAAGATCTGAGTCGAGAATATTCCACGAGAACAAGATTATTCTCTGGGAATGTTTGTTTCTTCTTCAGAGAACTTTGCAGGAAAAAAATGGACCGATTATCTAAATCTATAAAAATGTTGAAAGTCAAGTGGATACCACAATATACCCTCGCTGATCTTGAAGATCTCTCAACTTGTTCTGAGTGGACGGCCTGATAAGTGGGGTAGTTCCCGGTGTGTGAGGTTTGGCAAAGAGCACTGGAGAATGACGCGTCTTCGGGCTCTTTGCAGTCCGCAGTAAGATGAGATCCGGCCCAGGAACTTGCAATATGCCTTCGTATGGCTTAGGCTTTGACAGCCGAGGCACTGCACGACGTCACCCTATGGCTTTTCAATTCTTATACTCATGTATTATACGATCTGCGGTCATTGAATTGTGGTGGAGGTCTTTTACGTCTTGCCGATGGGTGTGAAATCAAAAAGCTTCTGCCACTATTCTATACTTCTTTTCTCAATTTTTGTTACTTGTCCATGTTACCATAGAATATACAGGGTGATTCCCTCGTAACTTTAAAAAAAAATTTGGACGAAACTAGACCGAAAATGGAGTAGAATGCCGCCAACCGCACCTTTCTATCTCAATCCGTTGCCGAGTTATGATTTTTTTTAAAAATTTTTCGAGAAAACCACGTTTTTTGCCATCAAGTCCCACATTTCTCCCCTTTAAATTTAAGGTTGAATGCGAAAAAACGTGATGTAAATCGAATCTAAGGAGATCACAAATGCATTTTTTTTTTTTTTTAATCTTGAGATCATAAGTGTGGCCAGTTCAGGTCTCACAATAACAAGAGTGGACACTTATGATCTCTAGATTTAAAAAAAAAATAATAAAAAAAAAATTGCATTTGTGACCTTTTTAGATTCGATTTACATTTTTCGCATTCAACCTTAAATTTCTCCATGAAATCGATACGGAATCGCAAAGTTGACCATACCAATAGAAATCTGATTAAATTTGCAAGTTTTTTAGCCCCCTGGACGTTTGAAGCGGTCCTTGAGCGGGAAAGTAGTTGACGTGGAAGTATTTCCCTAAATTTTAATTTTTCTAAAATGTTAACGTTTTAGCTGTTATTTCGGTTTCAAGTTGGTAATTTTCAAATTTGAACGTTCCGATACTAGTCCGATAACACATTTAACGCTGATTCAGAAAATTTGGTCAAAACTTGAGAAAAGTTGATTTAAATGGGAGAAATGTGGGACTTGATGGCAAAAAACTACAACTGATGGAAGTCAGCACAAAACACCAAAGAAGTCCTTCCTAATGACTTTCTACAGGAAGGCCGGTTTCTCAATGAATTTGAGTGTTCCGGACGAACCAGACTGTAAAGGTACTGTCAAACAAAGATTTTTTTTTTTTTAAACTTTTTTTGCCTGTTAATTCGAGCCGGATGGGTGCTCCGTAGGTAAAAGGTGGTCGGAGTATAGTGTGTAGACGAGAAGGCTGCAAGTGAACGCCGTCTGTTCTTCCATTGCTCTTCTGGACAAGAGCCCGACTCTACAGTGGGAGTTCTAATTTTTGCTCACCCAGGTTTTTTAGTTACCTATAGTAAGGGTCTTAAAAGTAACTGACAGCAGGCTCAAGACCATGGCTTAACGTTCCATCCGAAGGACGACGTGCTCAAGATTTTTATACTTCACAGCCAAAACTTGTTGCTGTTTCTTGTAGTTACCTGTTCCAACTAGGGGCAGGTAGGATGGGATGTATGGTAATAACCCGGTTTTCTATACGTTGTGACCCTTTCATATCATCCAAGGACAAAGGGTTCGAACCATGGTCTCTCGGATAGTTTTGTCCCTTCAACTATTCCACTAGCTCTGTCCACTCCTTGGAGGCCACAACTCCGGAACACTGGTTATAATATGAACTGGATCGAGGTATACTGATAATTGACCGAGCAACCCGAAGTCTTTTAGAATCAGCAGGCTTTGAATTTGTTTGTATGTTAACCAATATTTATCGCATCTGGTCTCAGACCGGCCTCAAGGCCCTATTGTTTTTGGTAATGTTTCTACAAGTAAAACTCAATTTAAAATTAAAAGATATGTGATATGGACCATACTCTTTTTTTTATATCAATCACTCTCTGTGTGTGTGTATGCGATTCAAAAGTTGTGAGATCTCTACCACAAAAACGATTGTAGCTATGATCTTGAAATTTGGAATGAAACGGTCACATGTTCTAACTTGGGTCTGATTAGATTTTGGCCGAAATTAAACAAAAATTGAGGTCACTTTACTTAGGGACCTAACTACATTTTACAAGATACAGCTAATGTTTTTGACCTAATCAATAATCTTTTCAAGTAATAGTTGTAGTTATGAAACCCATATTTTTAGACGTTTCCTTGATTTACCCGAAAACGCTTACTCCTATTGAAAAATAAATTCCTACCAAAATTGTTCCTTATAAAATTTCCAATCATTTAAAGTCCTTAAATTTAAGATACAATTAATAGAACAAAAGGTATAGCGCCCCGAAGAATGTTAACTGAATGTCTATAAGGGATATATCTAATTGTAATTTTTAAATCGTGACTCATAGCAACGAACATTAAAGTTTTTTTTATTATTGGTAGATTTTATGGTTCATTCATTACTTTCGTACACACAGCAGGCCAGTATGAAATAATTTCGAGAAGGGGAAGTGGGAGAGTGATCTGTAAGACTGGTTGGTATAAGAATGTCCCGTAATGGCAACATCACATATTATTTTTTTCATTTTTGGATTCAGGAGGTCGGAAAATGTGAAACTTCGTAGAAAACTCCGCATCGAATTTCTGACCTATTACAAAACGTTTTCTATACTTGGTAGGTATAGCTGGGGAAATACAATGGAACATAGTTTTTGATTTAAAGCAGCATCCATGATTCAACTAGTATGGTGTTTATCCCTAGACTTCCTCGCTTGTCCAGTTCGTCACCTGGGTTGAAAAAAAAAAAAGAAACGGTTTATGAAAAGAAAATATTGTCAATAGCCAAGATAGGGGTTACCAAACTAGCCTCGGGGATGAAGCTGGCTGGACAGTGTGAGCACCTCTCAGAGCACTCTCCCCACCTTGTTACTCACAATGTCCCATATAAAAAAGGCTTTTTATACATCCCTCGCTTTTTTCATTGTTCTTTGTTTCCATTCTTTATACTTTTTTTTTTTTTGTTTGTCTCGTCTTTTTTCTGTTGTTTACCAACACAGAAGGCAGTCTCAAATTATTCCCTGCAGGTGGCATGCATAATGCAACTGTCCATCCAATTAGACGTCTTTATGACATCACACATAGAGAAAAAAAAAAAAAAAAACATGTTTTTCTGTTATGAAAAAAGATCAGTAAGAAGAGTTTCCATAGACCCAGATAATATCTGGGTCTATGGAAACTCTTCTTACTGATCTTTTTGATATTATGACAATAATTGTTATAATAATTTATAGTGTTATAGTTGTTTTACTTCCTTACACATCAAATATCACATTTGAAGGTCCCCTAAACAGGATTCAACCATTTTTGCAATGATGAACGATTGGTGCGATTTGAATTGACAATTGTGCTAACATAGATCTGATTATATTTTGGCCGAAATCAGAGAAAACCTCCGCATTTTACAAGATACCGCTTATAATTATTTTAGATATTATATTTTTGACCAAATCAAAAATATTTTCTTATTAAACGTTGTAAAGTAAAATTAATTCATTCAAACTGTAATATCACTCACTCACAAGGCGTCTTATCGTTCTATCCGCTATACTATAAGAAGTAATAGTAGTCCATAGCACTCTACAGTATAGCAGCGTAAAGAAAAAAAATATAACACCATTGGATAAGTAAAACAGAGATATCAGTTCAATTATATATTTTTGATTTACTCCACAAAAGTGGATAAAATAAAAAATATATAGTTGGACTTATATAGTAAAACTCTCCTCATTTGGTCCCCCACTTCCCGATTCGACTGAAAATTTATATGTGTCGTCCTTATGAGGTTTTGGGTTTACATATCATATTTTTTGTCGATACAAACTCTAAACTTCTGCAGTTATTAGAGTTTTTGTGTTAAGCTCCTCCCATCACATCAGAACATTAAAAGCGACATTTTACATCCAGCTATATGAAGTATAAGAGAAGTTATATAATCGGCACTGTACCTACCATATATTATATTGGGGGGGGGGGGGGGGGGGGGGGGGGGGGAGGGGATGTATCAAATTAAAATTATATACAAAGTTTCCATTTTTCATGTATTCATTCATATAATATATTGTTTAAAATTGTTTGAATAATTTCAGGGTGTTGATACAATTTTATTTAGTAACAAATAAAAACAAAA
Source organism: Aradus depressus (assembly GCA_963662175.1). Taxonomy (NCBI): domain Eukaryota; kingdom Metazoa; phylum Arthropoda; class Insecta; order Hemiptera; family Aradidae; genus Aradus; species Aradus depressus. The sequence continues at coordinate 37,835,093 of OY759215.1, forward strand.
GCTTGTTTAATTTCATATTGTTTCACTCCACGAAAATGCACAATATTCAATCCATTTCTCTCAAGTTACTTTCATTGGCTAGTCATCATAACAGAGGGACAGCGGACCTCTACTTCATAAAAATATATAGGTACATAGAATATAATTTTAAAAATATACAATACATTAAAAATATACACAAGAAAAAAATATATCAAATTAATAATGAAAGTATCAACAACTTAAAAGGTGAAAAAAAGGTAGACTAGTTTCTCTGGAACAGCAAGAAATCAATGTTCTAAAAATGGAAATGGAAAAATGGAAACTGTATATATTTTTAATTTGATACATCCCCTCCCCCCCCCTCCTCCCCAATATAATATATGGTAATTTATGGTTTCCAGATTTACTTTGTGAAGCTCCATTCTAGGAATAGATAATTAAAATGCACAATTTCTTTGTCAAACTTCACTATATATTCTCAAATACTCAACTAGTTTCGCCGTGTTAAGGCATTATCAAGAGTCACTTACAAACTGACAGAATTGGTTGACAGGGTAGAGGGTACAGTTAAGGAGGGGGTTTTTAGGTAATGACGGGGAATCCCTTGTTTTTGTTACTCTATACATTCCAATAAACAGATATTTACGAGATAATAATAAATATAAAATAAAAAGAAGAAAGAAAATGATATATATATATAAAATCTAATAGAGCGAATCTAACAGTAAAGTGTTGGTATTTATTTATTATTACTGTTAGATTCGCTCTATTAGATTTTATATATATATCATTTTCTTTCTTCTTTTTATTTTATATTTATTATTATCTCGTAAATATCTGTTTATTGGAATGTATAGAGTAACAAAAACAAGGGATTCCCCGTCATTACCTAAAAACCCCCTCCTTAACTGTACCCTCTACCCTGTCAACCAATTCTGTCAGTTTGTAAGTGACTCTTGATAATGCCTTAACACGGCGAAACTAGTTGAGTATTTGAGAATATATAGTGAAGTTTGACAAAGAAATTGTGCATTTTAATTATCTATTCCTAATATATGGTAGGTACATTGGACACAAACACTCAAAAGATTTCTTCATATTATGAAGTGTTTGTGTCCAATCAAAATTCTATGAACTACTTTAAAATGCACACTTTTCATCTGAAACCAAAAATGCATACTTTTCATCTGAAACCAAAAATGCATACTTTTCATCTGAAACCAAAAATGACTATTTCAATCTTCTCTAGAACACCCAAACGGTTAGTTCGTGAATGCATCCTGACTCGAACGGCCGAAGAACCGGCTGAAATAAAAACTATTGTCCGGATAGCTCATATCGGCGGCCAGGTGGGGGGGGGCATTACCGATCAGCCAGCTGTCCCTATATAAAAATTACCATATAAAAAAGAAATGTGCCGGATGGAAATCGACCCTTGAACCTTGGGACTGGTCCCCTGAGGTCAAGGGTCAGCGCCGTGCCTGGGGTAGCTCTGAGGGACCCCGAAGGGTAAGCTGCAGCAGACACCAGCCAAATCACCCGTCTACCACTTCTAGTATGTATATAAGGTACACCGGGTATCCTATGTATGGCCAGGCACAAACCCGGACTGGGACACCCGGTACATAGCTAAAGTTACTTTAGGTACATAAGTGTATATCAATTTGTTTAGAAGTATGATCTTCAGAACTCGCAAAAACGTTTCAAGCCAAATTAATAAACTATTTTATCACGGTATAAAGGTGATATGTAAGAAGGAGCAAGTCAGTTCATTAAAAATTCAAAATTGGAGCATGTAATGAATTAAAAATTCGGTTCAGTTTTCACAGTAATTTCATATTTTCCAACACGCTGATTTCAAAAATGAAAAAAAAGTCCTCTCCGTCTGAATGTTTGTGTGTCTGTGAACACGAAAACCCCCGATAGAATGAATGTATCGATACAATATTTTTTGCTCAATTGTAATGAATGGGTCGCCATGAAATTTTATATCTAAAGTCAAAACCCCATGAGGACAATACTTGTTAATTTTCAGCGAAATCGGCCAAACGGAAGAGAGAATTCAGGGGAGGGGGCTCAATCAAAAACCCTAATTAATAACTGCCGATGTAATGAATTTATGGACACAAAGTTTTTAGTATCTAGATTTAGAAGTGCCTACGTAAGTCAACTATTAATTGATAGCACAAAAAGTCAACTTTTGGAAGAGGAGCGAAAAGTTAAAGGATTAATTCATTCTCAGGAATTGCTTCAGTTCGTGTTTCACGCTATTCCATATCATTGCCAAAAATGTTATAATAATCATATTAAATATTACTGGGAAGTGTGATCTTACCACTCATTGAAGGATACATGAATGAATATTCTCATGTTACATTGCAGTTCGGCAGATATGGAAACCTTCTCTGACAGAAAAATTAGTCTTTGAACTAAACAATAAAAGCATTTCCTCCTCTGTCTACAAAACATTTGTTCCGATTTTTCCATTTTTTTAATGTCAACTCACTACCCATTTTTGGATGTTAAATTGTTTTTTTACGAAAACGATTAGTCCTATCAAAAAAAAGGTTTTTTAAACAATTTCGGGGAAGATTTGCGATAGAATCAATACGAACAAAATTATAGGGACGCGAAGAATGTACATTAGGATGCTTCAGGATATATGTAGTTCAAAGTAATGTTTAAATATTTACTTCTGTCTTCTTTTCTGTCTTAAAAAAAATTGACTGGGTATGAGAAGGAGATGTGATGGCGATATCATATAATTAGCAAGCCGCTTATTATTTCCATAAACAGTTTTGAAGTAGCGTACTGTTTAAAAAGTTGATTGTACCATAACCCTATGAATGAAGATAGACTATTTACACAGTATACGATATACAATCTTATTAATATGAACTGTTCGTGTACGTGGCCATTGCTACCTTCTTGAATATTTCAAGCAGCTTCTCTAGTTTAGTTTCCTATAGAGAAATGATCAATATTTCTACCTCTCCAGGATTCCTTCAGGCTCTCTGTATAGCCTCCTTCACGTTTATTCAAAGAAATCTTACATGCATGAACATTAATATGAAGATGGCTGATATAATGAGAAGTGATTATTTCACAGGATGTCAAATATAAGACAGTCTGACCTCTCACAGATTTTTATTGGTAGTAATAGCTAGCCGGCTTTCGAGGTTTCCCTCATCATCAGGCAGTCTGATAAAAAATTAAAAATTTTTGAATAGAACTAAATAATATAATAAAAATAAATAAATAACAATCTAAAACATTAACAATTTAAAATTTCATGGATGGGGACAGACGAGTTATCCCTGTCCACCATCTGAGTCACAACTGGGGACGTTATTTATTTATTTTTATTATATTATTTAGTTCTATTCAAATTTTTTTAATTTTTTATCAGACTGCCTGATGATGAGGGAAACCTCGAAAGCCGGCTAGCTATTACTACCAATAAAAATCTGTGTGAGGTCAAACTATCTTATATTTACGCGAACAACCTGGTTGTCGTAAGTCAAAAGAGTCCATTAAAGGAACAGACAACAGAAGAAAAACTCATATTGACCAAACCTGGAGGGCATTGAGAAAAGTGATCAGGTATCTAACATAACATCACTTGGTAAGAAAACATCTCTTTATATAATGAATCTTCTTCCGGATTCATTCTGCAGAAGATGTGAAGTGATGGAGGAAAACACGCTACACATTCTCGGCGGATGTGAAGGAAAATCTTTGATGAGACATTCCTTAAATCGCATTAGTTTAGAAAACAAAGCTTCAAAATGATCCTGCGAGTAGGAAAGTACTAGTGATAGGTTGTTATGTGGGCCTTCAGGATTGGGGTAATATAGGTACAAAACCCACCCAACAATCAACCAATGAAACTTGTACCATGATAGGTATGTAAGATCTAACTGTATAGATATGTCAAGTTATTCATCTGTCCCTGGGGTATTTGTCTGGAATTTGGACGATTTCGATGTGCCCTTCACCTTTAAACCAACCACTTTATTACAGATCATCCCTCGCCCTCCCTTCTCAAATTTATTTTTCACTTTAATATACCCTGACTGGAAGTGAGGGGGAGGGATGATAAACCACCATCTTGAGTTCAGTAAGCAAGCACGCCACCCCTGTGCAACCGGCTCTCTCATTACTAATAATAAAACTATATTTTAAAATTCGTTGCTATGCGTTACTTCGAATAATTTCCAACGAAAATTTAATTTACATTTTTGGTACGCTGTAACTTTGTTCGTATTGGAAGTTTAATATGAAACATTTTTGGTAAGAACCAATTTTTCGATAGGATTAATTTTTTCGCGTGAATCAGGCAAACGTATAAAAAAATAGTTTTCAGAACGACACTTTGATCGGTTTTTGGCATTTATCTCGAAAACCCAGCGAACTGCGAAAAATTGTATTAATATAAAACGTGTCCTTCAGTTTTCGCTAAAATTTTTATTTGATGAGATTTTTGATTAGGTCATAAATAAAAGCGGTATCTTGTGAAATGATACTTTAGCTCAAGAAGTGAATGGGTCTTATTTTTCGTCCGATTTCGGCCAAAATCTAATCAGATCTAAGTTTGCACCATCATTCAAGTTCGTAGCTACACTCGTTTCTGAGGTAGAACGGTCAATAAGTTCTAATCATATTCACACACACACAAATACACACATGAACAGACAGACATCATCACGAAAATGGTCGAAACGTATTAGGGGACGTTGAAACGTTAAAATTCGATGAAAATTCTATTTCAGATTTACGCAAGATTACAATACATTGATATAATAAAAGTACATGGAAGTAAAAATAAAATAAAATGGCAAATAAAGCGGGCGCTATTTGAGGTTTAACAGAACTTTTATTGTGAAAAATATCTAAAAGAATATTTTTGGCTCTTTTTTTTTTTTCAATCTCATTCAATTAATGTTTGCGAAATCAGGATAGTATATTTACATTGGAAGAGACTTGGGACAGAATAGGTATTATAAAGACAATAATTAGGGATTGAAAATGTATGAACAGGGAAATGAGAAACGGACTATTTTATATTGCAACTGTGGTGGTCATGTTTTTAGGGGCTTATCGTGGTCACAGTTGACTGGGGAGAAATGCATTTCCAGGAGAGATCAATAGCGCATTATATGCTGTTCACTGCACTTCTATCCAACTTGCATCATATATTTCACTCCCAAACACAAATAACTGTACCGATGTCAAGCATTGATGTCCAATATATTTATTTTCATAATACAATATTCATAAATATGTAAAAGTTAGTTATTATAACTCATGCCCGGGCTTTAACTACAAGGTCATATCGCCTATTACCAGAGAGCTCTTTCTTCGCTGGTGGACATGAGCCCGACTCTACTCTGAAACCTGAGTACCTGACATCGTACAGCCTCAAAACCATCGCTTCACGTCCCATCCGAAGGACGGTGTGCTTAAGTTTATTTTACCTGTTGTTGCACAATGAGCGCCAGGGTATTTTAAGACGAAGCGACAGTTTTAATCAGTATCGGGAAATTGATTGTTTTATTAGAAAACTATTTTGATTAAGACTCCCAGAAGCCCATAATGACGTCACCTTTTGATTTCCAGCCTATTCGGACAAAAAGAAGAGGGGTATGAGGAAGAGCCTTAACACAAAAACTCTATTAACTGTCGTTGTAATAAATGTTTCGACACAAAATTTCATATATAAAATCAAAATCTCATAAGGGTGAAAACTATGTATTTTCAGTGAAATCGGCAGAATGGAATGGGGTGATCAAAAGGGCTAAACTCAAAAACCCCAATAACTGCTGAATCAATGAATATATTTAACGTCAAATTTTATATAAAAATTCAAAGCCCTATAAAGGACCTATTAATTTTCCGCGAAATCAGCCGAAGTGTAGTGGGGAACTTTCAGAGGAGGGGTACACGAATCAAAAACTCTTATAATGCCGATGTAATGAAGGATGGGAGAAAAATATAGCTGCATAAAAATATATCATTGTAAATTCAATTTTGGCGATTTGGCTGAAATTCAATAGGTTTCGTCCTAATGCAAAAATAAAATTTCTTGTCGATACATTCATTGAGAGGTGTCCACAGACTAACATATTTTTTTCATTTTTGGAAAACAAGAAATTCCGGTGAAAACTCCACATCAAATTTCAGGCCAAATACATAACTTTCCCTATACTTCATATATATATGGGGATGTAAAAGGAATATATACAAATTGGAAACAAAGCTAATAAAAAAAATTAATTAATGAGTGAAATGATCGAAAAACTATAAAGCACTTCGTTAATGCTCGTACATTATAAATATACCCCTTTATTAAATAAAATGTATATATCAGGTATAAAAAATAACTATATAATATATATATAGTTTGTATATTATACAAACTGTGTCTGGTTGCAGGAAGATGTGTGGGCTGCTGAGTCCTCCTGCGCTCCTGGTAGGACGATCCAGTGAACCTTCATTATGTAGTCTCCCACCAAGGTTTGTTTATTTGTCTCTTTTAGTGCCCCAGAAATTATTATTTATTGCCAACTTTTATTTATTATTTCATATTACAGGGAAGGTTTGTAATTTTTTATACAATGAATATTATTAAGTTAAACATTATGCTAAGATAATTTTGGTGTGTACCTTTTAATAAGTATCAGTATTCATTAAACTATTTTCCAATTTCACTAAATTAATCTAGTGTATTCGCGGTGCGATCAGAAATGTCAACCCCTTCACTCAGGTAAAAACAGACCAAAAATATGGTCATATACATATATGTATACTAATTTACTTAACTAACTGAACTTACTGATTGACGGACGCTGTTCTTGTAGGGGTGAATCCCTGCTCTTCCGAATACATATCTACATATATAGATTCTATTGGTCATAGTTTATTCTGTGACCCAAATCACAAGAAAAAACTATAACCTAAAACTGTCCTGAAATGTCACATTCAAAAATCCCTTTTTTTTTTTTATTATAGTAGTAGTAGTAGTCTTTATTAACATAATAGAATATTACATTCAAACCATATATACATTAATGAGATCTTTTATGAAGACAAACTCAATGGCCTAAGCCGTCTTGAGGAGTCTCCATTTAACAAATATTTTCTTATCAACTTATAATCTTATACACTTAATCAAAACAAATTTCTCTTTCTAAAATGAAATAAAAATAAAATAATATATGTATAACTTTGTTCCTGAGGGCGCCGGTAGCTCAGTAGTATGCGTGCTTGACTTCTGAGCTCAAGGTCGTGGGTTCGTAACCCGACCGAGGCCCTTAGTTTATTTTATCTGGGAGGTAAAATAAACTTAAGCACGCCGTTCTTCGGATGGGACGTTAAGCGATGATCCCGAGCCTGTACGATGTCAGGTACTCAGAACCTTCATTTTGACGTGTAATTTGATGTGGTTCGGTTATAAATCCCCGAGAGGATTTGTTGATTGTGACCCTCTCAGATTATAGAGGGCGCCGGTAGCTCAGTGGTATGTGTGTTTGCCTTCTGAGCTCAAGATCGTGGGTTCAATACCCGACCGAGGCCTTCAGTTTATTTTATCTGGAAGGTAAAATAAACTTAAGCACGCCGTCCTTCGGATGGGACGTTATGCGATAGTCCCGAGCCTGTACGATGTCAGGTACTCGTTAAAGACCCGTACCCTAGGTGAATAAAAATTTAGGGTAGGCAAAATTTAGGACTCCCACAGTAGAGTCGGGCTCATGTCCACCAGAGTGACGAAAGAGCGCTCTGGTAGTAGGCGATATGACCTCGTTGTAATCTTTACCATTTAATAATTCCAACATAAATGTAGTATCTGTGGTGTTTTTAAATATTTCTATTTTTATATCATCATATTTGGGGCAGGTAATGAGGAAGTGATGTAGATCTTCTTTACAGGGGCTGTAACACATTGGGCATACAAAGTCCATATCTTTGGAGGTATATTGATTTATATGCAACAGTTCACCTCTAAGTTTAATTATAAATCTAATACTTGACAATGGTACGTCACTCTGTAAGTAACTAATAACTGAATCGTGGAACTCCAGTTCCCTACCTAGCAAGTACCGGTTCTCTTTTTTTTATTATAATATAATGTTATTATAATTATTTTGTTATTATGTTAATATTATTATAATATAATATAATGTTTATTTGTAGCAGATTGTAAATAGGCAAATAACATATTATGGTGTTTGCCTATTTACAATCTGCTACAAATAAACATAGGTAAATTTTATGACTGTTTGACTACAGTATACAGTATATATACAAAACAATAAATGAAGTTAGAACTAAATGTTTATTTTTTCTTCTATTTATTAAGATACAACTGTTGTCACAGTGATGCACATATAGAAATGGTGACGAGAATGGCGTGTGAGAGGAAGGCCACCCAGTGGTAGGTCCTCGGGACGAAAATTTATCTTAATTATTAGGACACTTGAAGTGTAAGCAGGTTACAATAAGAGCTAAATAAATAAAATAAAATAAATGGGCAATAATAAAGTAAAATACATAAAGAAAACATAATAAAAAATAAATAAAAAACTGTACAAAATAATATGATAAATAATAATAAAATCAAGTGTTGAGCTCCGAGACTCCCCGGAACACCCCCGCATGGTACCGTCCTCATTCCTACAACTGTATGGAGGTAGAGGAGATCACGCGGGGGCGCGGGTGACTGACTAGCAGTGAAGGTAGAAGAGAGGCAGACAATGAGGGTAGACACTGGTCACTATCAGCACTTCGAAGGCACTTGCTATCTTGGAACACCAAGTCCCTCAGCCTGCATCGCCTCAGACTTCGGGGAGGATCGTCTGGATGGAAATGTGATGACAAGGATCGGCCAAGGGGATTGTCATGGAAGGAAAGATTGGAGTGAAACTTTGAGAAGTGAGACAAAAGGAACTTTGAGATCGTAATGAAGTGTAACGTTGAAAACATAATTGGGAGCATCAACGATGGTTGTTAGGACTTTGGATTGAAAGGAATGGATGCGCTTAATGTTGGATGGCTTCATACTTAACTTTTAAAATAAAAATTTATGATTTTCGTTCTAGTTTCAATAATCAAAATGTCTGTGTTCTGTTTCAGTATAGTAGCACAACTAATACAATCAAAGAACTTGTATAAGATTTATATTGTCTAATCCCACAACAATTTATACATGTAGTGTACAGTGTGTTTTTTTTTTTTTTTTTTTCGTTTTTGGAGGGCATTTCAACCGCAAAGGGTCATGAGTGCCCGGTACGACGATCTTTTGGTCAGGTGTCAATAAGCAATGTTATTCTTCTTCACCAGGTGCGAGACGTAAAAGCCAGGCAGGAACAAGTGGTACCACTTTTAAGGAAAAGAGTTTGTCAGTTTATGACTCCGATGTGGTCGAGAAATTTCAGGAGTGTGGTGAGGGTTTCGGGAGAATTTTCCATCAGTAATGGCAGGGAGGAGAGAAGTTTATAACGAGTTCTCACGGCTGAGTAACGGCGACAATACAGTAACATATGCTCGACCGTGAGTGGCTGGATGCACGTTGAACAGAGTGGGGGTGGTTCCCGGGCCATGAGATGTCCGTGGGTGAGCCTAGTGTGACCGATACGGAGGCGGCAGATCACCACCTCCTCCCTTCTTCTGTCCCTTTGGCAGTGTCTGTTGAACTTTATGCTGATGATAACGTAGGCCGAAACCGGTACACTATATTTTTTTGTGGAATTAGATAATATAATTGTTATTAAACAAATTCTATGTTTTATTTGGTTTAAACAATCGACAAGTATAAATTGGCGACGCCCTCTCATGCGGCCAGCAAGAGAACTTCAGAAGATTAAAAAGTTAAAATATTTCGCTATCAAACTCCCCTCACCATCAACTATGTACTAATGCCTTCCTCCAACCAGGTTTGTCAACTCGGGTTCGTCTTAGTCAGTCGACTGACGTGGAACCCACACAGACACAACTTAAACGATAAGAGTTGCATCGAAGTTACGGACCACTTGGACCATAATCATAACTTTTTACTGCCAACAAGCCGACAATTTACGCCAAATATGGACCATACGGCCTCGAATTATAGGGTTCAGTCAAACAATCCAATATAAACCGCATCCCAGCTTTCCAACCGAATTCTTAACAGTAAACAATAAACTTACATCCCATTTGCACAAGTCCTATGCACTCAATCCCATTCTGACAATCCTCCACGCCATTTGAATAGGAGGTGGCCTCGATATCTTCTAAAGAAATTTAAACATTTTACTATTTTCTGGGGGTGTCAGCGCCGGCTGACTTCTCCCATCATGAGACCGAGACACTTATTCATGTAAATAGAATATTTGCTAATTATGTATATTATAGGTACCTATATAAGTTGGAAAAAAATTTTTTTTTGTAATTTTTGGGTATTTTAATGCTAATTTAACATCATTTATATATGCGGCATGCAAAACGGAATGAATCGAAATTGTACAAATAATATTTGTTCAGTATACGAAATTATTGTGACTTTAATTATTATTTTAGAAAAAGCATGTCTCGCAACTTTATCTGCCGGTCCTATGAAGTTTTTTTAGATGTTCCGTGAAAAAATAGGTAATTTTTTAGGAAAGAACAACTTATCAGATCCCAAATATCAGAAAATATATATTTCATTGTGAGAAAAACAAATAATATAATTAGAAAATGCAGTTTCTATTTTATTTTTTGTAAACCACATTATCAAAAACCACCATAAAAGAGGCAAGTTCTTGAATATTATATAAAAATATTAATATATCTATATTAAAGTTGTATTTAAAACAATTGTTAACCAAAGTTTTACAGAAATTGTCATAAGTTTATGCTCCATTTTTTTTATGAAACACATTTTTACTTTCCAATATCTTCAGTATAAGGAAGTATTGTAATCGTGTGAAAATCCCATATTTCATTTTCTTTAACTAAATTAAAAAATCTTACCTATTAATAAATATCAAATATTTAATAGTCATATTATATTAAATTACATTAAGCATATTTAGGGCACAATTGATCTGAGGTTGCAGAAAGAAGTATAGCTTTGGATGGGCAATGAGTTCACCGGTTATCCGCTAGGTTGCAGAACTGTCTGTGTACACAGGTTGTGAGTCTACTACAGTTGTCTTCTTATTTGACTGGTTTCTGACCAACAGCCAGCCGGAATTTATTTAGTATTACTACATACTTGTATAGTAATTATTATTATTTTTTTCTTACCTCTTTCCTATAGGGACCGCTTTAAAAATATATATTTATTACATACCAAAAGTAATATTCTAGAATGGTTCAATAAGTTAGTTAATTATTATGACTCGGGCTCTGTTTTTAGCTACTTATCGCCTACTACCAAAGCGCTCTTTCGTCACTCTGGTGGACACACCGGGAGTCCTACATTTTGTCTATCCTAAATTTTTATTCATCTAGATAGGGGTATTTAACGAGTAGCTGACATCGTACAGGCTCGAGACCATCGCTTTCCATCCGAAGGACGGCGTGCTAAAGTTTTTGTTTTTACCACCCAAATAGAATAAACTAAACGTCCGGTCGGGTTTCGAACCCCCGATTCTGAGCTCAGTGAGCAAGCACGCACACCACTGAGGCGCCCTCTAATGGTTCAATAAGATTAGTAAGTTAGTTGTTATGACTCATGCCCGGGCTTTAACTACGAGGTCATATCGCCTAAGTCCCATCAGAAGGACGGCGTGCTTAAGTTTATTTTACCTCCCAGATAAAATAAACTAAAAACCTCGCCGGGTTTCGAACCCACGACCTTGAGTTCAGTAAGCAAGCACTCATACCACTGAGCTACCGGTGCCCTCTAATGGTTCAATAAGCAAATAGTAATAGCCCTGTTGCCATGGCAACTAGACCAATGTATTTAATCAAATCGAGAGTGCTGTTTAACATTCCAAAGTCCACTCGTACTCTTAAGGGTTAGTTTCGTGTTACTGTGACCTTCTCATATCATTATATTTCCCCAGATATACGAACTATATGGGAAGTTATGTAATCTGTCAAAAATTGGATACTGAGTTTTCAACGAAATTTCATGTTTTCCAAACTTCTAATTCAAAAAATTAAAATCTGTCCAATTGTCTGTCGACAGGAAATTTTATATGTGCATCCAGAACCAAGTTAGAAGGTCACCTATTAATTTTCAGCCAAGTCACACAAAGGAAAGCGGAAGATCATAGGAGGGCTAGACTTAAATACCCTAATAGGTGCCAATTTAATGAATATATCGACGTAGAATTTAGTATGAGGATTCAAAAGCCACTATGTAAGTCAAATATTGATTTTTAGCCCAAACGATCGATTGGATTTGGAGGGAGAGCGAAAACGTTATTGATTCTTGCTGGGGAAGTACATAGCCAGTGATTCACTGACAACTTTTACCTCTCGTGAAGGGCTTTAGGGTTATCACCAGAATGGTTGCCATAAAGACAAAAAATCATATTACTGCCAACCAGGCAGGCAGCCATCTCAGCTACTCCATGCATTGGCCAGACCATTCACTATTTTCAATATACTGTAATATCAAATCGTCGCCATTTATATGATAATTTTTTAATTATACGTGGCTTAATAGGTATTTAATTGAAATTAGTTTTGTATGAAAATGATTAAATTTTGAATGTTGTTGATGATGGAAATTGGGAAAAACCTGGTCAAAGTGGACTCATAAAGTCATCCAGTTGTGACTCATTAGCATTTTAAAATGTATTTTTGTTTCTGTTGCCTCTCTCTTTTGGCCTCTATTGAAACATTTCACAATTTCGTTGAATATTTCTCCTGTTAATTACTTTAAAAAGTCATTTACATACCATCAGCTTCATTTAATTATTTTTTGGATCAAAAATTATCTCAATTCTATCTCATTATAGTCAATGAGATTCATGGTGTGAATTTTATATAACAGCAAACATAAAGAAAAACGTATGTAAAGAGAAACGCAGAAAATACTATAAGTTTGAAATGACATGAGCTAACTTAGTTCTTATTAGATACTAGCAGTAATACCCGGCGTTGCCCGGGGTACTTTGACTTTTCTCCCAATATCTCCTATAAGGCTATTCAGTTCCTCGACAGTACATTCATGATGTTATAATTTTCAATTATTCATACGGAATAAGACTTATAGTCCTTCAACTGTAGTAACGCTAGCTTTGGAGCTAAAACTAATTTATTCAAAAAGATTTCTCATTAATCGTTGCAATGGTTTTCGAGTTACAAAGATTGCCTGAGTGGATGCTGGGATGGACCAGGGGTTGATTAAAAAATAGACCTTAACCTTCCGGTAGATAAAACTTATCTATTCAAAAAGATTCCTCATTAATCATTGCAGTGGTTTTTGAGTTACAAAGATTGCGTGGGTGGATGCTGGGATGGACCAGATATTGAGGTACTAATACGACTAAAACCTTCCACAGACGATGACGAACAAATTAAAAAAAAATTTAATCAAATCCATCAAGCCGTTCGTGAGTTATAGCGGTACAACGCACAGACATTTTCAGCTTTATATATTGTAATATAAACAAGCCCGTTGCCAAGGCAACGGATTTAGAAGCCACTATACATTTATTTTAAACCGAATTTAGAAGACGAAAAGACAGTTAATTATTAAGAAAAGATTAAAGAAGAAAAAGAAGAGAAAAACTGCCCACATCAGAAAGAAAAGCCAGCTCAAAATTTTGAAAAGGAAGCCTGTTCCAAAAATGATCCAATCATAGAGGACGGATCCAATCCAAGGCTGTAGAATGATCCGAAAGTGTATTTCACCGAAGTTTGAATACTGTTTTTGAAAAAAGTAGGAGTCCAATTGAAAATCAAAACCGCAGAAAATTAAAAGAATATTTAATAAGAAAGAAGAAAAAGAAACGAAGGAAGAAGACGCAAAAAAACTTTGTAAAGTTGAAAATTATCAAGTTCAAGAAAACAAAACAGCGACGGAAAGACAATATCAAGCTACCATTTCGAAGGTGTAAGGCAGTTGTCCTCCAGTCTTTGTATAGGACAAACCTGTGTTCCGAGGTGTCTAATTTAAAAGTTATAACTCTTGAAAAAGTGGTGGAAAGTGGAATAGAATGTAAAGTAACATTGAAAAGAGGCGAACTGATGGAGGATGTAAATTTTTTTGTTTAATATTTGTATGTAAATAATGTTAATTTTTAATTTAGTTCAATGGCGTCATGAACGTGAGTAACCTTTATATTTTTTTTTAAATGGCTGATCAGCAAATTATAAATAAATTTTTCCAATTTTTGTAAATTCATAACCATGTTTTAATTTCTTTTTAATTCCCCAAAATCTATCTCAATGAAATTCACATTTCAAAACTCATAGGCCTTGCGAATCAACACCTTTGAGATAAGCGCCAATCGTTATCGGGACACAATATTTAATAATCTTAATTTTCAGAATCACACCGGGAGACCTTTGGATTTTTGGATTGGTGCAAGTAACGTAGTTTGAAAATTTTACGGAGTTATTTATAACATATGTTTTTCATTTTTTTAAGAGCTTCACTCAACCATATGGTAGATTGTTTTATTTTTAAAATTATAGAGTTAATTAACTTAAATTTTTTTTTATTATTCAAAATTTTATTCATTTTTTAATTTATTGTGAAAGGCAACAAGTAAAAATATTTAATAAAAAACCTTTCATTATGGCATCCCTTGTGGGGATAATTTCTTGTTTTTTTTATTTTTGCATTCATTGACCAATAAATAACTCGCATAGAGTCACCGAAATATTTTTTTTAATAAAGAGTAAATATGCCTAAAAGATGCATTTATTTAAAATCAGGAAGAATAAGGCCATGGGGAGATATGAGTTTCGTTGGGAGAGTGGGGAATATATTATATGAATTTTTATTACATATAAATAATAATATTGAACCTAATTTTTTTTTTTGCCGCTGCAATATTTTTTTTTAATAATAATTTTTTTTGAGTTATATTTAATTATTAAAATGCCAACCACGAGAGGCGAGAGTAAGAGAATGTTGGAAGTAGAGGCCGAACAAAATAGCACAGTAGGATCGGATGATTCGCGAGCTGATACAGATAGTTTTGAGGGAGAAATGGAGGGGGTAGATAAAGACATAGTTGCGACTGTTGAGGAGGAAAAAGAGATAAAGGTAGAAAAGAAGGAGAAAGTAGAAGAGAAACCAAACAAGATGGATAGATTTATGGAATTTTTAACCCAGAAATTTACAAATTTAGAGTCAAAGATGGAAGGTTTAGAGACAAATTTAAAGAGGGAAATGGGGGACAAATTAAGAAACATAGAGACAAACTTGAGTGGGGTAGAGACAAATTTAAGTAGTAAGATTGACGAACAGAAAACAAACATGACAAATTTAGAGACAAATTTACGAGGGGATATGACTAATTTGAGAGGGGACATTCAAGATTTAGAGGTGAGATTAGATAAGCAGGTGGACAGCTTGAAGGATCAAATAGGGAATTTAGAAATAAAAAATCAAGAGTTAGAAGACAAAGTTGATCAAGTAGCAAAAAGTTTAAAGGGGGAATTTAATCAAAAAATAAGCAACTTCAAAGAAAAAATGGAAGGTCAAGTGAAGGAGGTAATCCGTAAAATAGATGCCGCGGAAGAAAATTGGGAGGAACGCTGTCAAAATTTCGAGTTAAAGTTGTTAGGAGTTAGGGAGGACAACAGCGTCCAAACAGCTGAACTTTCTGAAAGGATTAGCTGGGTAGAAGGGATTCAGGAGGAAGGATTCAAGGGAGTTGTAGAATTAGGGAGCAAAATAGAAACCAATTCAGAAAGAATTAGTCAAATAGAAGGGGACATGTCAAAATTAAAGGAAGAAATCAGTAAAAGAATGGGAAAGGTTCAAACTGTAGATATAGAAAAAGGAACAAACTTAGAAATTTTAGTAGAGGAAGTCAAAATAGTCTCGGAAATTAGTTCCAGAAATAGCTTAGAAAGTGAAAGGACAGATTTAACAGTTAAAAAGAATTTCCAAAGTAGAGTAAAATCGGTAAGAAAATTTCTTTCCAAGGGAGAAATTAAAATGAATTATCAGTTAGTGCAAACTAAGGTAGAATTAAGAAAATATGATAGTATGACTGTTGTGCATGAATGGAAAAATTACTTAAGAAAGAATTTACATGAGACTAGTTACCAGGTGGAAGACATTTTTAGAATACAATACAGAAAAACTGAAGTGAAAATTTATAGAATAAGGGGAAATGAAAAAAATGACGCAGTACTGACAGACAGACTACGCAAAATTTTATTTAGTGTAAGGAGGAAGATATTTGAAGACATAATAAGGCGCGGCATTAAGAAGAAAGCAGGGGCTCCTCTAAGGCTCTGTAATTATTTAATTGCATCAGCCGAACTTACAGTAAGTAACTATTTTTGAAACTCGAATGAGTTATAGACAATAACAGACAGACGAACTGAGCAAAACTTTAGACAGAAAACTACGGATAAATGATATTTGCAATTGATAAAAGAATAAATGAATATTGTATGAATGAAGTTTATTTGGAATACATACTTGTGTCGTTGTTGAATTTATAATATGTTAATGTAAGGGCTTGTATTAGGTTAATAGAATGTAATCATGATGTTAATTTTATTTCGAAATGGTGTTTGTAAACAAAGGGGTAGAGAGAAGGTAACATCCCATGGAGAGGTTATAAACATGACCGAACTAGTTAGTTTATGATGAACGAGACCGAACTAGTACAGAAGGTGATCGACCTGGTTCGTAAAGTGAACCGTTCATTTAGTGACCGGTAACCGTACTTTTGGAAAGGGATATCCGATTTTCATGTAATTAAACGTATATATAGGATTTTTTTTAGTAGATTTTTTCTTTATTTAGATTATTAGTAATTAATCGAGAATGCAAGATGGAATAAATGAAGTAGATTAGTTTTGTTTTTTTGTAGAATAAGCAGGCGGAGACTAATTGATCCCCTGCAATAAGCAGGCGGAGACAATTTGTTCTCTTGCAGTATTTGGCGTCTGCACTTTGCTCAGCCTGGAAACAGTAGACAGAGAACGAGCCCGGTCTCTCCGAAGCTTGACGCGCTTCCTGTATGTCGAGTCACAGGACTGGTTCCCGACAGAGCTGTCGCTTGGTGCCGGAGAGAGGGAGTGCAGATTGCCTCCTCTCTTTGGCATTGGGGGTCAGTATCTGGAAGGAACGGTCCAACTGGGGGCCAGAGAAGGATTTTTAGCTGATCCTGTGGGAGCCGAACCCAGCCAATCTCAGGAACACTTAGACAAAGCTAATACACACAAAACATACATTATTTCGGGGATTTATGATTTATTTGATACATTTATGTTACACCGTACGGACAACACAACATTAAGAAACGAAATCATTTTACATTACTCAACTTACACAATACACAGGAGGGGTTTTTGTATTATTTTGCATTTTTTTATGATTTTATTTGTATATAGTGTAGATGTGTTAATTTAGGTTTAGAGGAATGTATGCTAGTATAAAAGGATTAAGAGTGGATGATCGCGATAGTATGTAGGAATTTGTTTACTTTAAAATAATTATATTATAAATTTTTTTTGTGTTTTGAACTAAATATGTAACAATTGAATTAGGATTTAATGAAAAATGTAAGACCGTAGGAAAAGAAAGATAGGTGGATATGATGGCAAGTTAATATATACGGAGTCGACGATTTTTTTTTAAGGGTAGAGAATGAAAAGATGATGATTATTCGCGGGAAGAATTAAGAATTTTATAAATAGTTTCATCTAGATATGTTTGTTTGAGATAAAAGGGGATATAATATAATTAATAATAAAATAATAAGAATACATGGGATAATTTTTCTTTGAGACTTACCAGACGTTACTGAAAACTTAGATTTTGAGGAAGTTATTGAGGAAGTTAGAGCTATTAGATAATAGATAGCTAGATATTTATATTTTTTGTGAGATAGCCTACCCAAGGAAGGGAGGATCCACATTTTCTGCGACGATATATGAGAATTATAATCTACGATGATATAAGGAGTTATTAGGGATTTTTTTTTTGAGATTAGGAAGTTGAAGTTGTTTTTTTTTTTGAGCTATAGGAGGAGTTAGGGAATGGGCGAAGGCCTAGGTAACGTCGAAATAATGGGATAAGGAATATTTATACTTTGTAGGGGGGAATTTTGTAACTTGAGAAGTTGACATAGGAAGTTGAATTTTATTTGAACCAAAGATATGTGAAGAAATATTTAGAAAATGATGATGAGGAATGAGGAACTGAATTTAGAAAAGCAACCCAATTATTATTTTTTTTATTTATGATTTGAAGTAGAATATAAATTTTTTTTGAGATTAAGATAGAAAGAAAGATGGAAAGTAAGCAAAGATAATAAGTGGTGAAGCGGCAATATTATAATTAAATATAAATTTGGTTTGTTTTGGGACATATGTCCAAAGGATATTAATTACAGTAAAATTTGCATTTAGATAATAATATGTTCAATATTTTTTTTATATATGAAATTTAAAAGACAATTTTATTTGTCTTCCGCTCGTCCGAATTGTAAAGGACTGAGCACAGTATAATTAGTTGTAAGGATATTTTTTTTGTGGATGTAAAAAAAAAAAAAAAAAAAAAAAAAAAAAAAAAAAAAAAAAAAAAAAAAAAAAAAAAATTGTTGTAAATGACAGTGGGGAATGAAGTGAAGTGACAGGTGCGAGATGAATTTTTGTTGAGGTGGTTTGTGAGCGTAGAGACACCCAAAAGTGCCGGTTCACGACGACCAATTGGAGGACGACAGGAGTGGATGAAGGCAGAAAAAGGACCAGGATAAAACAGATGAAGAGGGAACCTTTGGAACAAAAATTGTGATTCTAGAAACACAATTTTCGTTCCAGAAAAAATAGAAGAAGGCAATGTAATATAAACAAGCCCGTTGCCAAGGCAACGGATTTAGAAGCCACTATACATTTATTTTAAACCGAATTTAGAAGACGAAAAGACAGTTAATTATTAAGAAAAGATTAAAGAAGAAAAAGAAGAGAAAAACTGCCCACATCAGAAAGAAAAGCCAGCTCAAAATTTTGAAAAGGAAGCCTGTTCCAAAAATGATCCAATCATAGAGGACGGATCCAATCCAAGGCTGTAGAATGATCCGAAAGTGTATTTCACCGAAGTTTGAATACTGTTTTTGAAAAAAGTAGGAGTCCAATTGAAAATCAAAACCGCAGAAAATTAAAAGAATATTTAATAAGAAAGAAGAAAAAGAAACGAAGGAAGAAGACGCAAAAAAACTTTGTAAAGTTGAAAATTATCAAGTTCAAGAAAACAAAACAGCGACGGAAAGACAATATCAAGCTACCATTTCGAAGGTGTAAGGCAGTTGTCCTCCAGTCTTTGTATAGGACAAACCTGTGTTCCGAGGTGTCTAATTTAAAAGTTATAACTCTTGAAAAAGTGGTGGAAAGTGGAATAGAATGTAAAGTAACATTGAAAAGAGGCGAACTGATGGAGGATGTAAATTTTTTTGTTTAATATTTGTATGTAAATAATGTTAATTTTTAATTTAGTTCAATGGCGTCATGAACGTGAGTAACCTTTATATTTTTTTTTAAATGGCTGATCAGCAAATTATAAATAAATTTTTCCAATTTTTGTAAATTCATAACCATGTTTTAATTTCTTTTTAATTCCCCAAAATCTATCTCAATGAAATTCACATTTCAAAACTCATAGGCCTTGCGAATCAACACCTTTGAGATAAGCGCCAATCGTTATCGGGACACAATATTTAATAATCTTAATTTTCAGAATCACACCGGGAGACCTTTGGATTTTTGGATTGGTGCAAGTAACGTAGTTTGAAAATTTTACGGAGTTATTTATAACATATGTTTTTCATTTTTTTAAGAGCTTCACTCAACCATATGGTAGATTGTTTTATTTTTAAAATTATAGAGTTAATTAACTTAAATTTTTTTTTATTATTCAAAATTTTATTCATTTTTTAATTTATTGTGAAAGGCAACAAGTAAAAATATTTAATAAAAAACCTTTCAATATATGATTGACCGAAATCGGACTGAAAATGAGACAACTTTATTTTGAGACCTAAGGACCTAAGTACATTTTACAAAATACCTTTTATAATTATAACCTAATCAAAAATCTTTTTAAATAAAAATAGTAGAGAAACCTAATGGCACACTTTTTATAAAATAAGAATTTTCGCACCGATTTGCGAAGTACAAGCCCAAACCGTCCTAACATGCCGTTTTTAAAACAATTTTTTAGTCGTTTGCTTGATTTACGCGAAACAGTTGTTCTAATCAAACAATTGGGTGGTCATAACAGGACTTTTTTATACCAACCCCTTTTATACAGATCTCTCTCCCTCCCTATCCATCCTTTAAATCCATTTCATAATTACGCAGTAGAATGAAACATTTACTTTGGGGCCTAAGTACATTTTACAAGATAACGCTTATATTTAAAATCTAATCAAACATCTTTTGAAGTAAATGTTTTTTTTTTGTTTTTGTTTTTTCGGCAGGGCGATGGGAATACTTTCAACGAAGGAATGCACGTGCATTCCCAACAGTGTGGTGTGCCTCGTGTTGGCTTTCCACTAAAACCACCCCCCTGAGCTCCTGGGTGCTTTCGTCCCAGGTGTGGGACCATAACACCCTCTTGAAGTAAATGTTGTAAAGAAAACTAAAAGAGACATTTTAAACTCAATAAAATGTTTTGCAGGTTGTCCGGTTTTTGAGATACATCCCGAAAACCATCCTGAAATGTCGTTTTGAAACAGACGTTTCCTTGATTTACCCGAAATCTGTTTGTCCTGTTGAAAAACTGTTTTCTTACCAAAACGTTCCTCATTTAAATTCCATCTCATGACTTTTATATGCACAGAAATGTCCAAATGAAATGATTGAGGGGGAGATAATCTGTAAGCTCTTATACCAATCACGTATAAGAAAGTCCTGTACGGCCACAACATATATTTTATTTCTTCTTTATTTTTATAAATACAGAGGGCGCCGGTAGCTCAGTGGTATGCGTGCTTGTCTTCTGAGCTCAAGAGATCGTGGGTTCGAAACCCGACCGAGGCCCTTAGTTTATTTTATCTGGGAGGTAAAATAAACTTAAGCACGCCGTCCTTCGGATGGGACATTAAGCGATGGTCTCGAGCCTGTACGATGTCAGGTACTCGTTAAAGACCCCTACCCTAGGTGAATAAAAATTTAGGGTAAGCTAAAATAAGACTCCCACAGTAGAGTCGGGCTCATAAAACCCAACCTAAACCTAGCCTATATATAATATAATTTTAGAATTTCTTTGAAATATTTCCAAGTCCTGTTATTGCCACAGAATCTTTATTAAATATTTAATATTTTATTTATTTTGAACAATAAAGATAATTTTTTTGTTAATTGGAATTGAATAGAAGAGGGCATTGATTATTGGTTTCGTTAGTACCAATAGGAAGGTATCATTAAAGAATAAAGAAGGGAAGACAAAGAAGTGAAAGTAAGGGGGAGTCTCTCTTTTAGAGTGACAGTCGATAATAAATCCATCTTTATCAGCGGCTGGGAAGGGGAGAGAGGATCTGGAGAGTGGAGCGGTGTTGGTGGCGATGGCTTAAGGGC
Organism: Aradus depressus; assembly: GCA_963662175.1. Lineage (NCBI taxonomy): Eukaryota > Metazoa > Arthropoda > Insecta > Hemiptera > Aradidae > Aradus > Aradus depressus. The sequence continues at coordinate 37,856,765 of OY759215.1, forward strand.
GAGTTATTAATGAAGTGTACAGTTTGTGGTGGCGAATTTCCACTTGAATTCTTAAATAAGATAAGACCCAAGAAGGCTGGGGATCCCAAAAAGACGGATGATCCTAGCCGGGTTTCTTAGCTGACTGACAGCCAACCGCTGAAAACAGCAAAAAAGATGCAAGGAGCGTGGGTTGCGATTTTTTTTAAAAGGGGAATTTACTATAATAAAAGCCAACCTTTCTTCGAGTTAGTAATCGATATTAGCTGACATTTATTAAAACACGTTTAATTAATTATTTAAATAATTGGATTAACTTGATTCCATGACGATCGCAGCTGAACAAAAGGTATAAATATGGAAATAAACACTGTTCTGAAACATTATGCAAAGAAGCCACTTTTATTGTGGCATCTGGAAGGGGAAGAAGCCTTGAGCACGCATGTAGTCCTTGATTACCCGCTGTATGACCAGGCCAGGGTGGAGGTAATTCTCGGGAACGGATCATACCTGGGACTGGATTTGCTACAGCTGGTTTGTCAGCTCCTGGCGAAAACTGAAAAATGCGTCGTGACGGGTTGGGGCGACCCCCGGCCCGCCATAGCCTCACTTAAGCACTTCGCAGATCTCGAACTCTCTCCACAAAGATGAAGATGGGTGATGTTGCACAGGTGGAAGGTGGATCCAAAAATAATAAAAGATTAAAGGTATAAGAAAGTCCTGTTATGGCCACATCATTTTTTCTCCTTATTAATAAAAATTATCGATATTAAAAATATATTTCAAAATTTCTTGTGTTACAATTTGAATATTAATTTGAAATATTTCAAGAAACTTGTATCTTATTTGGGGTGCTATAACGTTGTTCCTATTTGCTTAGAATGAGGTTGAAGAAAATCGCGGAAATTACAGACATTGCTATTGAAAGTTTTGAGCTCCATACATTTTTTGAAAAACTCCTTTACCCCGTTGAGTGGATTTGGAGGACTCTGAAGTGGCTTAGCCTCTTACCGTTCTCTTGTTTCGTTTGATGTGTTAAATAATACCTTCATTTGTTTCAGATTTGTTTTCATCTTGGATTTTGTACATTCCACATTTTCTTTAGTCTCCGTTGAAAAAGACCCATTCTGAGATATGTTTGTAGAAGAGAAGCAAGAAACCGTGGAATCTCTCCGTTGTCTTTTCAGCGGACCCACTGCTCTGGTATTTCCAACACAAAGAACTCTTTATCCCCACATCTTTTACACACTACCAGGTATTGTTTTGTTTCCTGTTTGTTTATTTTGTGCAGGGATAAAAATAAAGTATTAACTAGGTGTTTAAATATAGAAGTCGACTCAATAAAATTTATTTAAATACATATTTAATATGTACTATAAAAGAAAATTCTTATTAACATAAAGAATAGATAAATTATAGATAATGATGATAGGAGTGCTTGCCGAAACGTCTGTATATTTTGAGAAGGCAAAAAATTAATGAGTGATGCAGTAATAACATATTATATATGAATTAAAAATTTCCTTACACAACCCAAAAGTAAAAATATGTGATGTGGCCATTACAGAACTTTCTTATACCAACCACCAGATCACTCTCTCTCCCCCTTCTCAAAATCATTTCATTTTGTCTCATTGCACAGCGTTATGAAATGATTTTGAGAATGGTGACAGAGAGCCATATTCATTCCTCCTACTTGGCGACAGTAGCCCGGCATGACCTCGCTCTGACTAGACCAGATCTGAAGGGATAGTAAGATCTGGTTGGGAAGGCATGAGTAGATGAGAAGAGAAACTGGCGAATGCCAGACAGCACGTCCTAAATAATAGCTTCAAAGTAAAGGTCTCTAGACAGGGGAGGTTTGTCGGGATGGAATTGAAATGACAAAGATTGGGCAAAAGGATTTTCATGTAAGGAAAGTTTTGGATGGAAATTTAGGGAACGAGATTTGATCGGGTCATGACTAAAAACAGCTTGAAATTTTAATATTGTTTAAACCAAATTTAATGTTTTGTGGTCATGTTTTTCTTGTTAAGAGATTGAGCAATGATTAATTTATGATGCGCAGTATTTTATCAACATTCAGAAAACATCCGAAAACAAAAAATGCAAAATAAACTTCTTTAAAAATTATTTATTAAAAGAGAGTAAAAAAATTGAAAGAAACGAGCTGACAATACGTCATTCTTAATATTTTACGTTTATTTTTGTAAAGCAACTTGGAGAATTTCTGATAGGAGAAATATTTGTTAATCATCATTTTTGAGGTTAGGTTAGGTTAGGTTTTTATGACTCATGCCCGGGCTTTAACTACGAGGTCATATCGCCTACTACCAGAGCGCTCTTTCGTCACTCTGATGGACATGAGCCCGACTCTAATGAAGGAATCTTAAATTTTGCCTACCCTAAATTTTTATTCACCTAGGGCAGGGGTCTTTAACGAGTACCTGACATCGTACAGACTCGGGACCATCGCTTAACGTCCCATCCGAAGGACGGCGTGCTTTAATTTATTTTACCTCCCAGATAAAATAAACTAAGGGCCTCGACCGGGTTTCGAACTCCCGACCTTGAGCTCAGAAGGCAAGCACGTATACCACTGAGCTACCGGCGCCCTCTCATCATTTCTGATCTTTTAAATTTTCTTAAAAATAGTTGTTCCACTGAATTGTTTCTTTAGTTAGAGCACATTACATGTGACCCCCACCCCCACCTTTACTTAATCTGTCCTAACACCGTCCATCGTAAAAATTGTAACTTGACACAACATCTCCCATTGGGATAAAGAAATCCATTAGGCTAAATAAAACAATAACAATTGCAAATATGGTGTATTTTCAACGGAAAAGTAACTACCTCACAAGTAAATTTTTATGGTAGATTTTTATTTGGAAGATGTAGAAACTTTGACCACGCCATCCTTCGGTTGGAACATAAAACGACAAACTGATGAATGATCAAAGAAAAAAATTATATTAAACTTCTTGAAGAAATAAAAGAAAATGTAGCATAATGGGCGACGGGATCATAACAGCTGCGAGGGCAACGGTAGCTCACATGTAATATGTAACATTAAAAATGCTGAAAATCAATGGATGTCGTTCTTATGGGGTTCAGGAACGGACATATACAATTTTGGGCTGATTCTGTAGAGAATTATTGTGCTCACACATAGACTGATAGAAATTTTGTTTTTTGTATTTGGAATCAGGGGGGGATTCCAACCAATCCCTGGGGGATTCCCAGGGATTCCAACCAGTTATCTCATTATAGTTGTTCTCCTTGATCCTAGGGAAAGAGGGAACATGACGAAAGATAATGTATACCCTGGCTACTTGATATGATGTGCATATGATAAGAGGACTAGAATGAAAGAGGTAGTTCCAGGTAGGGGAGGATGGTGACCGTTAGATGCCATGAGAACTATACTAGTTGACAACTATGGTAGGAGGGGAGCGAGTTTCCAGTGTCCTATGGGGGCATCCCAACTGGGGGTAACCTTAGTTTCCTACCATTAAAAACACGGTCGGGTGAATGACCAGCCATGAACTTCCCCAGTAAGAGTTATTCAACTACGTATTCGTTCTCCTTGGCCAATCGACTGTTTGAGCTGAAACTAAATATTTGATTAACATAGTGGCTTCCAAATCCGCATAATAAATTTGAGTCGATACATTGGTTACATCGGTTGTTATTAGGGGTTTTAATTGAGCCCCTTCCCCTGCCCTTTGGCCGATATTGCTGAAATTTAACAGATTATGCCCTCATTGGTTTCTGACTTCAAATATGAAATATCATATTGATACATTCATTAGATTTTTGAGTTTAGCCCCCTTTTGCTCCCTTTTTTCTTCCACCGATTCCACCAAAATTAATAAGTGTCGTCCTTATGGGGTTTTGAATCCACATATGAAACTTTGTGTCGATACAATCATTAGAGTTTAGAGTTATCAGTTATTAAAGTTTTTGAGTTGTTAATGTATAGGTCTCGTTTTTAGAGGATTTTGAATTCACAATAAAGATTTCGTGTCGATACATTCATTTTATCCAGAGTTATCGGATTCATAGTCAGAAATTATTTAAAACTTGGAGGTCGGAGAACATAAAATTCCGTTTAAAACTCCGCATCGAATTTTTGACCGATTACATAACTTCCCCTGTACACCGTATAGTTGGGAAGTAAAAAGAAAAGAGATAGAAAAATTACAAATAAGCGACGTTAGAACAGACGCAGTTGATGAAATAAATAATTCGTAACAATTAAAAATCGACAAATGCCTAATAATTCCAATATAGATAGGTCTAAATCAATTGAAATTCTTAATAAAGTTAGTATACCGATCGCTAAATCTATGTTTCTTTATTCAGCTACTCTCGTGAGTAAGTTATAAGTACTATGAAAAATTAATCACCGCATATTTTTTACCGAACATTAATGAAAAGTATTCCTGAAACTATAGCAGAGCCTCTGAATTAAGGTAATCAGTCATTGCTTTTAAATTAACAATGTAACTGAGGCCAAAGATTTATGAGACAGACTGAATAGTTCGAACCAATTCTGAGAAGCGGGGCTTCAAATAACATTTATTTTTTATATTCTTGCCGCTAGTCCTCAACACTGTACGGGTGAGATGTGCTACTGATGATGAGGCTGTTGCGTTGAGAACTCGTTCTGGTCAAAAATAAAACAGTGGGAAGACAACGTCTTTTGTTTCTATGAGATATTTTTACGTTCTTATACTTATAGTACCATTCATCATTCATTTTACCTAATATGTGACATCCCCCTTCCATTCTCTATGTTATTATCATTTGCTGAATCTGAAATCATATTTTGATGTTCTGCACTGTTATAAGAAAATTTGTTTTCATCAAATAAGGTTCTGTAGGCACTTATATATCCACTGGATTTGCACAAATATTCACTATTCCTTTTGTAGCACAAAATAAGGTAACATAAACACTTCAAAACACAGAATTGATCACAAAACTCTAGAACTCTTGATAACTATAACAAATGAGCTGTATGACTGAGCACATACAAACTGAGACTGATTCTGAAACAATCAAGACCTGCTGGCTGATATAAAAGCTGCTGGAGAAAATAAAAATGATAGGGGTTCGGACCCTCATTAGAAGAGACAGTGCATTGTTTGAGGAGGGTCTCCGGAGTCCGGGGAACAAAAGACATCTAACGGACTTTCCAGGAGAACCACAGTCTAATGAGCTAGATATCCAGGAGCCAACTATAGACTGCCGTCTCGTTATGTACCAGTCCAAGAACGAGAAGAAGATGCAGACCTCGAGGTCTCCAAAGGCATCAGGACCTCTTTTAGTCATTGAACAAAAGTAATATATACACATAGTGAGTAAAACATATACAATTTCATAATACAAAAAAAAAAAAATTGTCATCTATAAATAATTATTTATCTATTATAATTATTAATTATTTATCTATTATATTTATTAAGTATTTATCTATTATAATTATTAATTATTTATCTATTATAATTATTAATTATTTATCTATTATAATAGATAAAAATGGAAGGGTTTCTGCCACTTTCTGGCCATATACTGCGAGAAACGAGGATCTTTCTCTGGCGCTGGTTGGTGTTCTATCGCTAGCTAAATTTGATATTTTTGGAGAAGAGTTTCCTCTTTTCTACAGAACATATGCAGACTAATAGGTTAGTAACGTTATCTGCGAGGTTATTAACTTCAAGTTACATGATTCTAGAAATAAGTTCAATTATTTTGAGGACTTAGAAGTGGTTTGTCACTTCTCCGCCTCCATAAAACACTGATGTGACCATGACTTGATTTTCTTATAACAAGTTATTGTGTTTCATGCCCGAGACATTTTGGAAGACTTTAACTCGGAAGTTCCAGAGCACTCTTTCTTGGTAGATGAACCTCAAGTCATTAAACTAATAGGCTCGGCTCCACCGCTTATCTTCTCATCCGAAAGTCGGCGTGCTCAAGGTTTGTTAACTCTTAGATAAAAAACCTAAGGACTTATAAGACTTTCCCCTTCTTTCTCTCTAATTCATTTTCTTTCATTTCAAACTTGCGTTACTAGGTAAAAGAAAATCAAAGAAAGTTAATTCATAAACAGATATTTGAAAGTCGGAGGGTGGCTTAGCTACTTTCATATGATAGAGATGAGCCTAAGTTATCATGTGCATGGGCTCCGTACCATTGAAACTAGGTCATCCCCGCACTTTCAAATATCTGCATTTCTAACGACACATCATTCAGACGTGTCGCTTATTCAGAAGTTTACTTTGTTTTCTTAGACCTAAGAAAAACTTTTAACTTCCCAACTGTACGTTGTATAGGGGAAGTTATTCAATTGGGCCAGAAATTCATAATTTCCACCCACAAATTCCAAAATTGAAAAACAAAAAAGTCTCATAAAGATAAAATACATTAACTTCCCACTGTTTTATTTTTGGCCAGAACCGGTTTTCAACGCAACAGCGTCATCATCTGTGGTACATCCCACCCACACAGCGTAGCGGTTAAAGGAGAACTGGCCAGTTCTGGTCAAACATTTTGGAAGACTGAAGCCTGCTACCCACAGCGATATCAGCCTTTGTTCTGAACAACTCCCACTCTCACTTCGCTGTGTGAATAGTTCATGAATTACTAAAAAAAAATTCATTAATTGTAGTGAATACCTATTTACTTATTCGCTTTTTCCACCATAATAAGATTTTTATTTTTTTTATTTTCTCCACGTTAGTTCTAAGTGATTTTTCTCGTAACGACCAGGCTACCAGAAGTTCGTGGTGAACAAATATCAAAGTGCGTTGAATAAAAAAAAAAAAAATCCTTGAAAAAATGTAGTGAGAGCACTCTGTTGACTGGTTCTTGTACTAATCGCTGTTATTGATTGTCTTCTTTTCCCAAGACATAGATATTCATAATTATTTTAAATTGAATTTCCTCTGATCTGAAGCATAATTGTCAGGGCAAAAATAAGGCGTTTCTTCGTAATAACATTTATTTCGCTTATAAAGATCTCTCAAATACTCGTCATTCTCTCTTTAGTCCCCCTCAAGAGGGAACATTTTTAAAAGACTACAATTTTCTGAAAAAAAAATGTTAAAAAAATCACAATGGTTGATTACTAAATTTATATTATAATTTTGTTTTCTTCATAAAAATTTTTTTTTTACGTTAAATAACAGAACTTTCGTATACCAACCGCTTTTTACCTAGCACTCTACTACCCCTCCCCCCTTTTAAAAATTTAGGTTCACTAAATGAATTTAAGAGGGGGGGGGAGGGTGAGTGATAAATTATTATACATTTTTTAATAATTCTTAGGGACGCCTCATAAGGGCATGGCAGAGGGACCTGCTCCAGGACTAGCCTGGGTCCCTCTTTGGTCACATACCTCAACAGAACTACCAAGCACATGTCTTTCCTCAACCTACGGCAGTTACTAATGACACATTAAATGTTGTTGTAAATATGAAAATATATATAATAATGAGAGATTCAAATAATGTAAATTAATATAAATATAATAATGAATATAATGATGAAGTGCTGATTATACTATCAGCTGACCCCGTTGTACTTCACTTCCGTTGCACATCACGAACGGAATCACTCTCGGTTTTATTGAGGTACAACTACTTAAAATACGTTTAGAATGATATTACGAATGTAAATATTAAACAAAATGTACATACAACACATCTTCTAAAATTGCAACCTATTTTAAAAATGGTAGGTTTTAAAATGGAAAGATAGAAACTTTTTTTATTAATATGACCTCTGTTCTCGTCTATTGTATTATTAGGATGCCATTAGGATCAATAAGTAACTTAATGAATTTTGGCAGTATCAAAAAGTTTCTTGGCACACTTAGGTAATTCGGAATTTTTTGTGCATGAAATGAGTACTTGTAGTGATAAATATGACCATAATAGACTCTTGGGTACATTTAGTTCAAAATTTCAAAAATTATCAGTTATTAACTTTTTGCACTAAGCCGACGATTTAATTTTCTTGGCGCATTTTCTCACCGTTTTAAATAAATAAATACATTATTACACAATATGGTTAATATAGCCGCTGAAATAAACGTTTGTAAATAACACAGATCGTTTAATCGTAAACGAAGGATAATAGGTTTTTTTGATTTTTTTTTGAAACAGCTACAAAAACAAGGAGAGATCAAATGAAAATAAAAACTTCAATATTTCATCTTTTTATTGTTGTTATGGGGTTGGAAAAGCTCGGGCCCCTTGCAAAAAGCTTACCATCCCCTCTCGTATATATCCAGTCTTTCTTCAGAGGGCTGCTTTATACTGAGAGAGGCAGGTCTTTTTCCCCCCCGGCCCTTGGGGGTCCGGATAAAGAAGAGATATAAATTAATTTAAGGGGCCCCAGTTCTTATGTGGACCCTCTAAGAAGCCTCACCGCCCACCAGTTATTAATTATACACTTCTTCACAGCCTGGATATACAATGTTTTTAGTTTTTTTTGGTTTCTTAGCTAGTCATTGTTCCCGTTGAAAACACGCATAAAACGCTCCATAGTTTTTTTCAACAGTATTACGTCAGCTAAACGAAGTATAGTAGAAGTTATGTAATCAGTTAAAAAATGTATTATTTTTTTTACATTTATTTCATGTTTACAACCTTCTAACTATCGTTGTAATAAATGTATTGACAGGAAATTTCATATCTAAATTTAAAACCACATAAGGACGACACCTATTAATTTTCAGGAATCAGCCAAAGGGGAGAGGGGATTAGAAGGAGGCTCAAATCAAAACTCCCAATAACTAACAATGTAATGAATGTATCGACATGAAATGTTATATTTAAATTCAAGACACGATGAGGATGGCATTTATTAATTTTTCAAGAAATCTGGCGAAGGGTTGGGACGGAGGGGGGGGGGGGGGACAAGAGAAAAGGGGCTCGGCTTAAATACCCTAATAACTGCCGATGTAATAAATGTATCGGCACGAAATTTAGTACGCCACTATGTAAGTCAAATGTTGAATTTTAGCTCAAATGGCTTTAGATTGATAGCGAAAACGTTATTGATTAATTCTTGCTGGGGAAGTAAATATCAGGTCATTCAACGAAGGTCATTAGATATAGAACAGCTGGCTGGTGAACTTGAAGTGTTAAAAAAAAAAAAAAAAAATCTTTTTGACTAACCTTATTTATTTATTAAATTAAATTTTTTTTTTTTTTTGTTTAAAAAAAATAATAATAATAATCTGGATTGGCAAGAATCCACGCTGAACAAGAGGACACAGGATGCGGCCAAGTGAGGGCCGGAGCCCGACAGGACCAACCCCCCTGGTAGGCCACTCCCAGACAAGGCCCCAAGAGAAATACGCTCTCCCCGCGACCAGCACTCCCGGGTCATCGGCCAATAAGGTAAGGGCTAAGCTATCACCCTCTATCAATGCAGAACCCCTCGCCGTGCCTACAGCAGAGGCTTATAATATACAAACCATGGTTGCCTCCACTTTAACTCAAGCAAAAGTAAACAAAGCCGCGCAGGCGACTATAAACAACGGGGTACGTCGACTGACTGAACTGTTAGTCATGGTGACTGGGAGATACACAGTCGCCGAGGCCCGAGAAAAGGCTGCCTATGCGCTACTAGATAGTCTGAGCCCGAATGTTATGGCGGAGACGATAGCTAAAACCATAGCTGAAAAGATACGGGAGTCTTACCTGCCACCCCCCTACCACCAACCCTCGCCCAAAACGTCAGGTCGTGAACCAAGGGACGTAACGAAGCCCTGCCTCGCCCAAACTACAAAAACGGCCAACATAACCCAGCGATTCATAGGGAGCTCTTCCAAGCCCAAAAACAGCGCACCAACTACATCTGCAGGACTCCCCTTGCAGGACGTGCCTCCTACGAACCCTGAGGATCCCGCCTTCCCACCACCTGAGACGTGGTCCGAAGTCGTGAAGAAGAAAAGGAAGAGGAAGACAGCGCCCCCACCCCCCAAGAAGACCAAGCAAGATATCCTCCGACAACTGTTGGAGACTACGCCCTCCGTTTCGACGAAAAATGTGACTTTCATGGCAGTAGTTGAACCAACAGTAGGAAACGACGCAGGGAAGTTACAAGAAGCTCTGGACAAATTGACCCCGTGCGAGCTCGGGATCAACATTAAAGCCTGCCGGCCCGCCAGGAGAGGGGGGATCCTCCTCGATGTGTCCTCTGCTGACGAGCTGAGAGCACTGTCGACCAACGCAAAGCTCCAGGAAGCGGGCCTCAAGGCAGAGGCACTCCAGAGAAGGAGCCCACGCCTCGTGGTATATGATGTGCCCTCGGGCTGGTCAGTAGAGGACATCACCAGGAGGTTCCGAGCCCAGTACCCAGATCTTTCTCCCCCTGTCCCAGTATATAGAAAAGGCCCAAGGGACCAATCGGCAGTTCATTGGGTAGTGAATGTGGCTCCAGAAACCAGAAAAGTCCTCATCAATGCCGGCAGTATCACCCTAGGGTGGTACTCATGCAGGGTTCGCGACTGCTTGGATGTCTCGCGATGTTGGAAATGCCAGACGTTCGGCCACATTGGTAAGTCGTGCAGCAAAACCAGGGTGTGCGCGATGTGCTCGGAAGAGGGGCATGACAGCAACAACTGCCCTAACAAAGCTAAGCCGCCGAAGTGTTGCAACTGCAGCACGAAGGGTACCCGCGCCGCTCACAAAGCTGATAGCGATGTCTGTCCATCATATATCCGCGCTCTTGAGTCTCTGGCCTCGCGTACGGATTATGGTAGATAGAAATCGCGGGGGCCTTCGTTTACTGCAGCTCAATATGAATAGGCGCCGGATTGTGGCTGAGGAAGTACGACAACTTGTGCCTACGGAGAATATCCAAGTGCTAGCCCTCCAGGAACCCTACTGTGTTCGAGGTAGCGTGGCAGGCCTAGGTACCAGCCACAGAATTGTTACAGGCGCTCGGAACGACGAACGGCCAATGGCCGCAATCGTGGTGACCGGCCCCCAGGTGGATGTGATGGCGCTCCACCATCTGTCCACTAGCCACATTGCTGTGGCTTTTATCAGGCACGCCAACGCCAGCTGCTATGTGATCAGCGGATACTTCCCTCCGTCTGAAAACATAGAACGACAGCTGGGTCACCTGGATCTAGTATTGAATGCCCTCACAGGACGCAACATCATAGTTCTGGCTGACGTCAACTCCTGGTGTGTCTCTTGGGGATCGGTTCGAACTGACCGCCGGGGCGACAGGCTATTGGAGCTGATCGCCCGCCATGACCTGTGCATAGTCAACGACCCATCCTCACCGCCTACATTTCACGGCTCCCGAGGACACTCTCACATCGATGTCACACTGGTGTCGAGTGGACTGTACCCAGCTGTGGGCAGTTGGTGTGTCCGAGAGGTCACGTCTAGCGACCACAGCGTACTAGACGTTTTGCTCTTTGACAACCGCCTCCCCGCAACCAGGCCCAAAGACCCCCGTTACGCTACACGCAAAACAATATCTGACGCCTTTGTGACCGCCGTTGCTGCCTACTCCTGTGATGAAGAATGGGAAGGTCTCAGGAGTTCGGACCCGGATGACCAGATTGAGGATGAGGTCGGCAAACTCAGTAATTTATTACTTCGAGCTGCTGACGAGACCATCCCCAAGAAGGTCCACCGGGTTAAGAAGGTACCCTGGTGGAGCAAAGATCTTACCCTTGACAAGAGGACCGTTTATCGTGCCAGGCGGAGGTATCAGCGGTGCCGAGACCCAGTCCAAAGGGAGGCGCGAAGGGAGGAGTACCGGCAGCTCAGCAGGGCGTATGGCAGGAGAGTCGAGACCGCAAAAAAGGAGAGTTGGAGAAGTTTTGTTGAGGAAGAAAGCAGTAGGAACCCGTGGGGAATACCTTACCGTGTCATCACTGGGAGGCTCAAATCAATTCCACCTGTAGCCTCCATCAGGGACGGCCACTTGCAAGCAATGTCCCTAGCGGAGACGAACAGGTTATTCCTGGAGGAGGCCTTTCCCGCTGACGATCCGGCACAGGATTCGCCCGGCCAACGCGATATCAGGAGCGCTGCTCGTACCCTGCCAGAGACGGAAAATGCACCTGACTGGGACGAGCTCGATCTGCTCTTGGCGGTTGGGAAACAAAAGAGTGGCGGCGCCCCTGGGAACGATCTCATCGACGCCGCTATAATCAAGAAAGCATTCCCGACCATCAAGACAGATCTTCTACATCTGTTCAACGCTTGTCTAAGGCGAGGCCATTTCCCGAGCGCTTGGAAGCGTGCTCTAATATGCACCTTTGTTAAGCCCGGGGACAGGGACCTCTCCTTGGCAAAGAGCTACAGACCAATCAGCCTGCTCCCCGTCTTTGGGAAGGTACTGGAGACCCTTATCTTCAATGGAATTCAAACGCAACTACACGCCTTAGTATCCCATAGGCAATTTGGCTGCATGAGGGGTAGATCTGCCGAGGACGCATTGAGGATGCTGAGAGCAGACGTAGAAGAACGCGACGGCAAATATGCCCTCTGCGTTTTCTTCGATATTGCGTCGGCCTTTGATTGCGCCTGGTGGCCAGCCATCCTCACGAGACTGCGGACTATGAAATTGCCAAGGAATTTATTTGCGCTGATATCTAGCTTCCTCTGCGATCGATCCGCCACCATAAGCCAGCTGTATACTAGTACTACAGTGGACGTCACTAGAGGCTGTCCTCAGGGATCGGTTCTCGGACCAACCCTGTGGAATATACTCTTTGACGGGTTGCTCCGTGACCTCGAGAACCGTGGGCATAAGGCAATCGCGTATGTCGGCGATCTCGTGGTTACAGTTCAGGCTGATAGTCATGCCAACCTTATCCTTCGCGCGCAAACTGCAATAGACGATATAGGCAGCTGGTGCTGCGCCAATAAGCTGGCTCTCTCACCGAGTAAGACCTCGGCCTTACTGATGAGGGGGAGACCCGATGCTCGACAACCCCTGGTTTTGACAGTCCATGGGCGGCACATTGAATGCCCAGCTGTGATAACGAACCTTGGGGTGCGGATCGCACGAGGCCTGAAAGTGACGCCCCACGTTGTTGCCATTAAAGAAAAGACGATAGCCACTATCGCGCGACGTGGGGCCTCGACTATTCCGCATGTAGGACCATCTACACAGGGGTATTCGTGGCTGTAGCAAGGTACGCTGCTGCAGGTTGGTGGCATCGCCCCACGAATCGGCAGCGGATGATTCTGACGCAAGCCCAGAGAGCAGCCCTTTTAAGAGTTACAAGGGCTTATCGTACTGTCTCTACGGCTGCGCTACAGGTACTAGCGGGAGCCGCCCCCATTGACTTGATCTTGGATGGGGCTGTCGCTTCGTATTTCTGTAGACGCAACATGCCCTTAGGAGCAGATATTGATGAGCCCTTACGTCTAGCCCTAGAGGAAGAGATGCGCGGACAGTCCAGACCAGTGCGCTGCATGGACATCGTCCAGAATTGAATTGTGGAAAAATGGCAACAACGTTGGTCACGATGCCCGGATGGCCGAACGACGTACGCATACTTCCCGGACGTCCGGGTACGCCTTGACTCAACATGGGTACAGCCTAATCACTGGACGTCTCAAATATTATCAGGTCATGGTGATTTCAACTCCAAGCTGTTCTTCTTTCACAGGAAAAACACCCCGAACTGTTCGTGCGGCGGTATCGAGACTGCAGAACATGTGGTCCTCGAATGCCCGCTGTACGACCAAGCTAGGGTGGAGTTGATTCATGGGACAAGATCGTATTTGGGACTAGATCTACGGCAGATGGTGACGGAAACTGACTACCCGATGTTCTGCCGATTCGTCGGCTCCTGGCGGGAGCAGAAACAGGCAATGTAATGATCCCGAGCTTTGCCTTAACGTAGACTGGGTGATGTTGCTGCAACGCAAGGCGCACCCTCTTTTAAAACTGAAAAAAAAAAAAAAAAAAAGACACATATTAATTTTCAGGAATCAGCCAAAGGGGAGAGGGGATTAGAAGGAGGCTCAAATCAAAACTCCCAATAACTAACAATGTAATGAATGTATCGACATGAAATGTTATATTTAAATTCAAGACACGATGAGGATGGCATTTATTAATTTTTCAAGAAATCTGGCGAAGGGTTGGGACGGAGGGGGGGGGGGACAAGAGAAAAGGGGCTCGGCTTAAATACCCTAATAACTGCCGATGTAATAAATGTATCGGCACGAAATTTAGTACGCCACTATGTAAGTCAAATGTTGAATTTTAGCTCAAATGGCTTTAGATTGATAGCGAAAACGTTATTGATTAATTCTTGCTGGGGAAGTAAATATCAGGTCATTCAACGAAGGCTTTTTTTTTTACTTTTTTTTATCGAGTAGTACAAAGAAGTAGGTAATGTTGAAAAAAAATCAATTTTGAGGTCTCTTGAACATGATTTGAACATTTTTGCAATGATGTGTAGGTGACATAAATTTTGTGAGCGTTCTGACTTAAGAACAATTGTACAAAAAGTGCCGCGACTTTCAAAACAATTGAGACCACTTTCTATAACTCTCTTCAAAGATAATTCATTCTAGAGAAAACAAAATGGCACATTTTCTATGAAATTAATTTTTTCAAAGGTCGCTCGGTTTGTGAGGTACCTATCTATATGTCTACCATTGATCCTACGTTACTTAACCAATATGAAAGACAAATTGAGGAATAACAGAGATAAATAACTATTAGACGAGCGAAAAAGGCGAGAAATAGTGAGGTAAGGCGGTGGGTGCCTTGCTCATCTGATCAGCTTAACCTCCTCATTCCCACGTTCTCCCCAAACCATGCTATGTGTACAACGTTATCGCTCACTGTATTTTTATTTCGTTTATATCTACTAGTAATATTTAATTAAAAAAAAAAAAATTGTAAATACATACACACTACCGATCAAAAGTATTTGCCCACCTTTATTTTCTTAGAAAATACATACTTTAAGAGTTAGAACATCATTTTTTGAACAGCATAAACAGGAACAACATAAATATTTATAATAATAAAATGTTGATATAATATAATTTAAACAGAAATAAAAAAACTTTAACAGCTGATTGGTTGATATGCCAGCTATTACAGCTCTACAAATTCTAGGCAGCTCTACATATTCTAGGCAACTCTACATATTCTAGGCATTCTCTGAAGGCGCCGGTAGCTCAGTGGTATGCGTGCATGTCTTCTGAGCTCAAGATGAAGGGTTCGAAACCCGACCGATGTCAGGTACTCGTTAAAGACCCCTAATCTAGGTGAATAAAAATTTAGGGTAGGCAAAATTTAGGGACTCCCTCAGTAGAGTCGGGCTCATGTCCACCAGAGTGACGAAAGAGCGCTCTGGTAGTAGGCGATATGACCCCATAGTTAAAGCCCGCGAATGAGTCATAAAATCTAGCCTTCTAGGCATTCTTTTAATAAGTTTCGCCAATTTTTCTGCAGAAATGTTTTTCCATTCATCCTGTAAAATTCTCCAGAGATCCTGTTTGTTAGTTGGGACTAACCTTCTCACATTCCTATCCAACTTATCCCATCAAAGCTCGATTGGGTTAAGGACGGGAGATTGTGGTGGCCAAATCATTAAGTTCATTTTTTTCTGTTGAACCGGATGCTCACGAAAGCTCTTGCATAGCTTAGAAGAATGTTTTGGATAATTGTCCTGCATGAACACGAATATTTCTCCAATTATTCTTTCACCAGAAGGAATTGCATTCTCCTCCAGGATTTTTTTATATTGTTTTTTTTTTTTTCATGATTCCTTCAATTTTGACTAAGTCGCCAACTCTGTTCCCTCAAAACACCCCCAAACCATTACAGAGCCTCCACCAAACTTAATTGTAAGCATGATTTTTGTTCGACATCGAGAGCTAAAAATCTAAAATTTGGACTCGTCAGTCCATAAGATTTTTTCCCAGTCTGCTTGACTCCAATTTTGCTGCTCTCTTGCCCATGTCAGTCTCTTTTTTTTTTTATTTATGGCTGGTAAATGGAACAGCGAAATTGGAGTCGAGCTGATTAGGAAAACGTCTTATGGACTGAAGAGTCCAAATTTTAGATTTTTCACCCCTTCTTCTGTTGTAGTACAAGAGCTCACCTATTACCTATTAGGTGGCATAATAAAAAATTCTAAGAAAAATTGACTATTTTATTTGCTGGTGATGTGTAGATAGGATTTATTAAGTGTTTGTAAAACGAACTTGTTTAAATCATTTAAAAATCTGTTCACCCTTGAGGGTGAGTTTTTTTTACCATTTTTCTCTCTGTTGTGTTTCTTTTTACACGCACTTGACCCTACTCGAGAAGAGCCGGTAATTGAGACGGTGCTGAGAAGGGGTGTTGAAAAAACCGCCCCTAATTGTTTGGGATTTGAGGTAAACCCTGCTAAACACTGACCCTCTTCACTCCTTAAATCCCACTTATCTACCGACCCAGCGCATTTTTTATTTAGTCAGCATACTCTACTGCTGTTCTGTTCATTGTAATTTTTCTCTCTTTCCCTGAGGGCTCTTAATTGGCTAAAAATGTACGTTTAACACCTCGTGATTTCACATGAAAAATTCTTAAGACTGTACAGGTTTGCTCCTTCACATTTCAGGGCACATATCGTCCTATAAAGTAACAGCTAGCCATAGACGTCCCACTTCTTCACAGATTTAAATGAGTTTCGAACTCCAAACCAACAAGGAAGAAAGTGCACGTTGGTACGGAAATTCGCTTTAGAGAAGGGGTAAAAATTTACGTATTAGCACCCCTCATAATTTCATATGAAAAATTCTATAGCTCCTACAGGTTTGCTTCTTTCGCACTTTTCAGGGCACTTATTACTACTAAGCAGCCAGCCACAGGCGTTCTCATCATCACAGAATTGGACGCATATCGAACTCTAATCCAACAGGAAAGAAAGTACGTACATGCTTTACGTTTTAAAGTAATTATCCAACTAACGATATAGATTGAATCTCATTATCGTTCAAAATCATCTCCGGAATAGCAATGTAGAAAACGTTTACTGTAAACAAGGAGTTCGTTATTATGACTTATGCCCGGGCCTTAACTACAAGGTCATAATCTCCTCCTACTAGAGCGCTCTTTCGTCACTCCGGTGGACATGAGCCCGACTCTACTATTTGTCTACCTTAAATTTTTATTCATCTATGCCTTTAACGAATACCTGACTTCGGAAAGACTCAATATGGAACCAGAAACAGATAATGTTAATCCCCTTCGTCTTCAACTAATTACCGTAAGATGGATCAAACCATTATGAATAAAATAAATTAAAACAAAACCCAAAGATACATCTAATTTAACTGTAATTAAATTAAAAAATTTAATTTAAAAATCTACATCTAACCACTCTATAATTAAATTGAAACATTTTCCTTTTTTTTTTTTTGCTTCATTGTAGAATCGTCTGAAATGGAGTAAAATTATTTCTTGTAACGTCTCTATAATTAAATTAAAAAAAAAAAATTTAATTTATTTTTTAGTTTATTTGAAATAGAGGAAATTTACACAATCCCTTAGAGATAATTTAACTACTCAATAGTACATAAATTGTAACTTTCTCCCTTTTTTTTCTTGATCAACCGAGTATTAAAGATTTTTTTTAGATTTTTAAAATTACTGTAAACCTCATTTTAAAAGTTCTATTTTAAAAATATAAGAACTTTCAGTAATATGTTTATCTTATCTTAATTTTATTATGAATTATCACCTAGAATACACAATCAAAATTAAAAATGTAAAAATATGTAATATTCACAGAAAAAAAAAAAAATATATATAGGTATATATATATTTTTTTTTTTCTGTGAATATTGATTAGAACAGAAAACAAATGTAATATAATTTATTCAGTCACGCTAAAAATATGCATTATAAGGGTAATTCCTTCAAGGATTTGTTTCGGTAGAACAAGTATATCTTGTAAATCCCTTCAAGAATTTGCCTAGGCATAACCCGCATTTCATACTGAGATCCTTCAATTACATAACCTAAAAACTCTCAGTGAGTTACTATTTATTAAGAGAACGCCGGTAGATTAGGAGTAGCGTGCTTGTCTACTGAGATCAAGATTGAGGGTTCGAAACCTGGCCTGGGCATAGAAGGCAACACAGAAAGCCCATGATTGCACATCTAATATATCATGTAGGCACTCTTTATAGTGAAGTATTTTGAAATAATATTAAAAACAATGTTTTTTAAAAATATATCCAATTTTCTATTGTAGTACACAGAAAAGTAACAAATAATATTTTTCTCACCGCAGGCGATCAGTTTTGGGTTGGAGCATGAATAATAGACATTAAAAAAATTAATTCCAACATAATATGAGGGATAGGATTTTATGTTGCAGAGACATGACGTTATAGACAAGATCTTCAATAAAATTTAACACCTTATATTATGTTATAAATTTCTTTTCCTAATGTCCTCTATTCATATTTCCATCCAACCACCTATGAATGTCCCGCTGAAAGAAAAAAGTCCATAATGACATTTTTTTATATAATGCATAGTTAGAACAGAATGAAAGAAAGACTGACAGATTTGACGACACCAGACCGAATAAGTTTAATGTATTTACAAACATAATAAAAATTACCCTATATTCTTAGATACCTGTTTTATTATTTACTTGAAGAATTAAAAAAAAAATATGATTTTTTTCATTTGTTATCAAATGTTATTTTCTATATGAGTGATCGAGTGACTGCACAAAATTGGATGTTGTATTCCGAGCATGAATCGTTGCAGTTACCCAAATAGGGACTTAACTAAAATGGAGTTTATGTTTCCTCAATTTTGAACTTCAGCTGTTTCAGTTTAACTCGAAAATTCAAAACAAACTTTTCAAATACAATTAGTTTTATTCTTTATTATTATTACTTCTTTTTTTATTTACTTATTTAGCCATAACTATACATATAGTAAAATGCACACTTGCCAGCCTGACATATTTATATACAAAATCAACAAAATTAAAGTGAATTTAATGTAAAGAGTAATCATAAAAATAATTCTCAATCACAAATAATTATGCTGTATAGAATATTTATTTAAATTTAACATTGTTGAAAGAAGTACATTTTTACAGTTTGATTTAGAATGGAGGAGCAGAAGATTCAGTGATGTGCTGCTACCTTGCGGCCAGCTTAGGACTTAGTTTAACGTAGTCAACTCATCGGGACACAAAGATTCATCTGTCTACCAACAGATGCCACTAGGAGCACTACTCAACCAGTTGATTCTATGAATAGCTGCGAGAATGGACAAAGTTACCTGCTCAAAATAATTATTAATACTTTCCGTCCTAGAAAAATTGAAGAAAGAGGCCGATACAGGGATCAATTTTTCATATAATATATAATCAAAGTAACGTTAGAAATGAATAACAAATTATACAGTCTGAGATTCGTTATTAATTCATAACATTAATCATAGATTATGAAACGATCAGATCCTCTTCGGAAAGAAATGAGTGTACACATTTTTGAACATATTAATTTTATTAATTGGGTTAAAGACACTTCCGAAGAGTTTTTTGAAAAATAGTTATCTTAATTTTTATTAAATTGAAAAATGTGTCTACTTATTATAAATGTATCTGTGTATTACATAATTTTTCTTTTTTATACTCATATTTTTAAGTATTTATTTATTCAGTTTTTATTAATTTCATTTTACTTTTTTTAATAGTTTTGTTATAACTATTAATTATACGTGTGTTAGACTTAAGTGAGTTATAAATCTAATTTATTGTCTGTCTTAATGTATTAATTCTTTTGACGTATCCTATTACCACGTATTGGTTTAACGGAAATAAATTTATTATTATCATTATTACTGTGAGACCTTGAGGATAGGGAGACTGTTATAAATACTGTAATAACTGCCGATAGAATGAATGTATCGTGACGAAATTTTATACTTGTGACCGAAAGCCCATAAGGTCATAAGGTGTCGATTTTCAGCCAAATTGGTTAAAATGGAGCAGGTGATTAGGGGAGAGGCTTAACTCAATAACTTTAATAACTGTCGATGTAATGAATGTATCGACACAAAACAGTTTAAGGATTTAGGAGCTCCTATGTAAGTCAACTATTGAATGATTGCGCAAACTGTTTTGAAGGGGGAGAGAAAAGTTAATTGATTAATTCGTTCTGGGGATGTACATTGCCGGTCATTTACCGACGACTTTTTTGTTATACCTTAAGATTCTATTTTCCTTTTAAAACAAATGTTTGCTTTCTGTAAAATATTTACTGGTTCTATTTGTATTTATTATGTTGTGTGTTTTTCGGTTCTTTAATTCCTATAGTTTTGTTTTTTATATTCTTTGCAATAATTTGCGTGTTGGTACACCCGAGTGATTCAATTTTGTTAAGTGCACCCTACGTAAACAAATCTACAATGTAAACAATTCACTTTAAAATATACATCTGACTAAAAACCAAAAATGTTGCACTTGTTATAAATGTTTAAGCGAAATACAAAAGAGAGAAAATTTTGTGAGAAGTTCATCAGGTAAATTGAAGCAGGTTTTCAACATTTGATAGCAGCTCACATCAAAAGGGAATGAAAGATAGTGAAAAAGAAGAACCGAAAAGTGATTCATTTGCTAATTTGTGAAGTGCACTCAGAGACTTGTACAAAGGATGGGCTTGCCAAATGGAAAGTGAGTACATAAAAGTAAGCTGTTAATTGTGAATCCAGCTGGAGAGCTCAACTGGAGCCTCCATGTATGGTATACCTAAAGGTAACCAGAAAAAATGTATTTAGTAAATTACAGGCAGTTTTTCATTACTTGAATTATTTTTAGTAAATTATGTTTCTCTCTCTTTCATTGACCAATGTTTAAAGTTCAACAGGCAATAGCTTGGCAAGCTCACTCCAGAGTCGAGCGACAGCGTCGTTGTGTCCGTTGTTCTCCATGCGGCTGTGGAGTAGGTCCTGGTCGGCCCTGATAGGCCTTTGTGACCCTTAACGCAATATCCCACTTAGAACAGACACCGACGAGCCCTTGGGACTAGCTCTGGAGGAGGAACTACACGGATCGTCCAGACCAGAGCGTTGGAAGGACATAGTCCAAGACTGGATAGTAGAGAAATGACAGCAGCGATGGTCATGATCCTCAGACAGCCGAACGACCTGCGCTTTCTTTTCAAACGTCCGGGCAAGACTTGAGTGTGTTTGGGTAAAGCCGGACCATTGGACGTCCCAGATACTATCGGGTCATGGGGATTTCAACTCCAAACTCTTCTTTTTCAAGAAAAAGGACATCCGGAACTGCGGTGGCGTCGAAAGTGCAAAATACGTAGTTCTCGAACGCCCGCTATAACGGGCCTAGGCTGGAGTTGATACGCTGGACAGGATCGAACCTGGGACTGAACTCGTGGAAGCTGATTACCCAGAGTTCGGTCGTTTCATCGCCTGCTGGCGGAGGGTAAAGAAAGCATTATAACGTGGCTCCGGGGACCAACGCAGCCATAAACATAGATGCCCTGACCTCGAGCTAACAGGTCTCTCGGCCAGGACCGCCTGAGCTTTTGGGGAGAGTTGTGATGAGAATGGGATGCAGGGATTGGGCAAACGGATTTTCATGGTTGGAATGTTTAGAATGGAAACATACTGAATTACCGATACAGTCTCATTCGATTCTTTCATTATAGTATTTTCTCTTTGTTCTCTCTGACCGGACAAGATGCAGACCCATGGCTCTCAGCTTCTCATAAATTAATTAATAAGGAAGTTTTAATTGCTTACCAAATCCCATGACCTATTTCACTTAGCACAAATAATTTTGAATTAAAGATTACAATATTGCTGTAAATAATTAAGGATTAACCAAGTTATCACAATACTTACATCCAGACACACCTCTGCTGTGCAACATATTTAAACAACCCACACACATCTTTCTGAAGAAACAGACTGGAGTTTGAGTAAGTGAATTTACATAGGATACCTTCATCCTTCTCAAGAGAAGGTGGTCCAAATTTATTGCATACATTTTTTTAATATGTAAAAATATATGTGATGTGTCCGTAACTCGACTTTTGTTATTATTACCAACAGTAGGAAGGAGATGAGGCTTGTGGTAGACAAAAACAAACTTGTAGAATTTCTGCCAAACTTTCGGCACTGAGTGAGCCTCTTTCAGGTCCTGTATATATACATTATTATTTAATGAATTGTACACTAGATCTGAGTGATTGTGAGGAATTTTATTCGTGAATGATGTAGGTTTTTTTCAGATTACGTTATTTTATGTGTGACACCATATTTCTGTTTGTTTTGTTTAAATATTATATTTATTTGAAAACGTCTGCTCGCTCAGAATGTTGTCTTTTTTTAGATATCATATTATTTGTTTGCGTTTTTAAATTTTCACTCATGATATAAGCTTTGTATGGGTTTTTATTTGCTTTTGTTTAGATATAACATTTTAGTTTGTTAAGGTGTAAATAATTTAAAGGCTATTGTTGGTTTAATCACAATTTTAATGTTCATATCTGTGATGTAAAAACTACAGAACATTCTTTTTAATGAATATAGAAAAGAGGTAATTTTTGTTATTATAATATAATATATATATTATATATATATCAAGATGTTTAAAAAAAACAAAACAAGAAAACATATAAAACAGCTGTGAAACAAATGGAGTGGAGTCGAGAGTCGAGTCGTGAGCTAGCTCGGGAACGGTGCACTGTAAATTGATATGTTTTTTTATATATAGTGAAGTTGAACAATTAGATGAAAGTTGACTGAGGTGAAATTGAAGTGTGAAGAGTTGTCGGGGTATGGATTGTGTGTTAGAGGCGTCAAGGAGGTACTTTTAATCATTTATATTTTTCAATATGCCCAAATAAAAAAGAAATAGTTTTAGGTATTTAGTTTAATGATTTTGTTCCTTTGTAAATTTTTTGTTTTGTTCAATGTTTAGTTTTTTAAGTATAATGTGTGAATAAAGAAAATAACCCAATTATTTGTCATAATAAAATTCTATTTCATTCATCTTCCCTGTTGGCCCAGTAGTAGTACCATTTGAAAAATCTTGGATTAGAAATTAATATTATTTAAAATTATTAAAAAAATTGGTATCTCTTTATATTTCCAAGTGTAAAGTTTGTTAAATGGAATTTGTTTGTTGTATACGTGTACTTTCTTCAAAATTGCACGT
Organism: Aradus depressus; assembly: GCA_963662175.1. Classification (NCBI taxonomy): domain Eukaryota; kingdom Metazoa; phylum Arthropoda; class Insecta; order Hemiptera; family Aradidae; genus Aradus; species Aradus depressus. The sequence goes on from OY759215.1 coordinate 37,879,968, forward strand.
CTTAAATTATTGATAATATTTTTTTAGGGCCATTTTCGGAAAACTACTGTAGAAATCAAAATTTAAATAAAGAAAGAGATCAAATTTCTACAGGAAATGTGGTAGCAAAAAAAAAGCATTTATCACATATCATATTCAATGTATTTCTTTAATTTATTATCATTACCCTATAAACTATGAACTGAAATTTTTTATAAAAGATGGTAAGGGCAATATGCCTATGTGTGTTATTGCCAATACGTACGAAGGGAGAATGAAGTAACTCTGTGAGTGTGATAGTGAGCTCTGTGTGAGTGCTAAATTTTGCCTACCCTAAATTTTTATTCCTTTGGGGTAGGGATCTTTAACGAGTACCTGACTCGGAACCATCGGTTAACGTCCCATCCGAAGGACGACGTGCTCAACGTTTTTTGTTCTGGGGATGAGATAAAAAACATAAAGGGCTTCGGCCGGGTTTCGAACCCGCCATCTAGAGTCAGTAGGCTAGCACGTTACCTCTGAGCTACCAGCGCCCTCTTAATAAAGAATTATAATATATTATATGAGACCTATAAAATTGCAGTTTAATATAACAAGCTCCTTAAATGTGGTTTGAAACCCAAACGAGATCTTTAAGTTTTTTATCTGGGATGTGAGAAACCGTGAGCACGCCGTCCTTAGGATGAGACGTTAAGGGATGGTCCAAAGCCTGTATGATGTCCGGTACTCGTTGAAGATCCCTGTAAATAAAAATTTAGGGTAGGCAAAATTTAGATTCCCATAGTAGAGTCGGGCTCATGTCAACCAGAGCGAGAAAAAAGCGTTAGGCAATAGGAATAACTAACCAACTAAAGTCGACTCTCGATATAACGAGGGACATAAGAAAAAATTCGTATTATCGAGTTTTTGTTATAATAAGAGTTCGAAATATCGAATGAACATCAAAAAAATTTAGTAATATCGTGAGGGGTTAAAAATGTAAAGAAAACCATAATAATTCTATTATACATTTTATTATGTATGTATTACTTTTAATAAATTCTGAACAAAAAAAAAATTACATATATGTAAGACTGTACCTAATATGTATTTCCAAAATGTTAAAAAAAGAAAAAAATCAGTTCTTGTTAAAAAAATCTGTAATTTTCTGCTGCTGTAAAGTTGCTAAGCGTGCTCGATCCACTGCGTTTTCAATTGTAATGAAAACGGCAAAATTGTTATCGTCAACTTGTTGTCTAAACAGATAATGGTGAAGTATTTTCAGAGACTCGGAGGCTTTCAACGTACGTGGCAATACTTCTGAGTCTGAGTTCTCTTCCTCACAATCTTAGTTGTAAAGGGAATTATGTGAATAAAGGGAACTTTTATGTACATAAATGATGTAAACAATGGATTATCATTTTTTCGGCTTCGTAATACCGCCTGTTTCAAACCAACATACCTTAAAAATCGATTCGTTAAACTGAGTGTTCAGAAATGCATTGTTTTTTTTTCGCTATTTCGAGTTTTTGTCAAGGGACCAGGGCTTCATTTTGTAATATCGAGTTTTTCGTTATATCGAGAGTCGACTGTATAATAAAATTTTTATTTTCTATACGCACTATATTCCTTTATTTTTAATCGTGACACTATCGCTTACACCCTGCTGTTTCAACCTCATACCACCAAAGCACCTCCTGGTTTCATAATTAGCATAAAGTTGAATAAAATCCATATAATAATGTATGCTGTGGCTGACGGCCTAGCTTTGAAATATAGATTGACAAGATGGTGCATGTGACTTGTGTGCATGTGCAGTGTGCTTGTGCACTGTTTGAAGAAGGGTGGTTGCTGGGTGCACTGCTCACAATGGCCCTGGATAGTTCTATGTCCTCCTATTAATGTTCCCTATAAATCAGAAGCTTGTTGGTCGGACATTCAGACACACACACTCTCTCCGCTCTCTACCATACAATATATACTACATTGTTCTATGGGAAATACATTTTTTTAATGGCAGACCTTAATTGCTGAGTTGTTACAGTGATTGAGTATTTGTCTAAGTGGTCATGGTTCGCTCGAAATTTAAATTTATTAGCAATAATAAATTTTTAAAATATATTGTCAACTTGTAATTAATGTATTATTTATATATAGTATGAAAAATTTTGTAATCGTGCGAATATTCGAGATCGAGGTTTCACTGGATTTTCACGTTTCAAGATCCCCGAATACGTTTTGACCATTTTCGCGATGATGTCTGTCTTTGTGTGTGTGTTTACGTGATTGAAAAGTATTGAGCGCTTTACAGCAAAAACGATTGCAGCCATGAACTTCTTAAACACCTCTTGGATTTCAAAACGACATTTAGGACGATTATCGACTTGTAACTCGCAAACTGGGTGATCTTAAAAAAAAAATCGTACTACACTAAACTAAAATGTGGTTTTTAGTTTTCTCTACAATTTTTATTCGCAAAGCTTTTTGATTTGGTCAAAAATATAAGTAGGTGTATAAAATTTATACTTTTTATATTTAATATAAAAGGGTATCTTGGCTCCAACGTAAAGTGGTTTTAATTTTCGTCGAATTTCGGTCAAAATATAATCAGATTGGTACTAAATTAACTCATGTGACATCTTCATTTCAGATGTCATGTTCATGGGTACAATCGTTTTTCAGTTAGAGAGCTAGTTACCTTGAATCGTCCAACTCCGTTGAAAACATTAGCCCTGATTTTTAACGATTTCCTATTAATCTCTATTAACATATATTCTTGACTAATTTTATGCAATTTGTTAAAAAGTATATTTTTTTATGTCATCTATATTACTCATTTTTTAAGATCAGGCCCATAAAAGCCAGTTTCAAAATGTAAAAAAAAAGTCAGTTCAGTTATTTTGAATGCATGCATTGAAGAGGCGTGGTATATGTGCATTTTGGCGGCCCTGTAATTCACTTTTTTTTTTATTCCAGCCCCTTTTTTTTATGAGAGCAATCATTTGGAAGTTTCCTTTTTGTTTTTGTTGCAGCCTGGTTCTCCCACCCCCTTCATCCCCTAAATTAAATTAACTAAACGGAAAAACGGGAAACAGTTAAAATCCCAAATTGAATTGTTGGGGTCAGTATTTTCTCTCCATTTTTTTTTTTTTTTTTTTGGATACATAAAACTGAATAAATAATCCACACTACAGGTGAGTAACTTTTTATAAAAACAAAATGGGAAATAAATTTTATTTTTACTACAAATAAAAGCTGACCGCAATCAACGTTTAAATTAAAACCCATCATTTTAATTACTCTGGCAGAGAAAAAATAAAATAAATTAACTTTAGGCTGTTACTCGAATCACTTATCCAAATTTTGTGAAAAATCCATACAATAAATATTTTTGGCCAGGAAAATTTCACATAATAGTCATTTTCCTTCCCCAGCGCTAAACGAAGAATGGGACTAGTTATGTAATGGGTCAGTTTTCACCGGAATATCTGTCTATGAGCCTGTGACTACGATATCTACCGAAACGATGAATATATCAGCACTCAATTTTATATGTGTATCCAAAGCCTCGTAAGAATGACATTATTGATTTTCAGTCAAATCGGCCATAGGGGAGAGAGGATTTAGGGGGTTATAGGGGAAACCTCTATAATGTATATAGACCTGTAAATGTTCAACCTAATTTTCTGAAGGGAAGCGGAGGACTAGCAGGGATATCCTCAATAGAGGAGAGTACTTTATATACAGTAGACTCTCCCTTATCGAGCGTTGCCGGGACCGACGTGACGCCGGATAACGGAAATGATCAATTAATGAGAAAAAATATATCAATTAAAGCATAAAAAAAAAGTGTTTTTAGGTAATCTAAGGAATAAAACATGTATGTATTTTGTTGATAACATTTATTAAATTGACAATTATGTACATACTGAACATTGATTTATTATATGTACATACAAGGTACACTAGAACCAAATTTCCTCAATTTTTCTTTACTTTTCCTCTAACCTTTAACTGTACTCTCACCAACCCTTAATTCCTTGGCTATTTTAGCAGCTGTTTCTCCCTTTTCCATCCTTTCAATTGCCGTCAATTTTTGTTGGATGGAAAGAACAATTTTCTTTCTTTTTGAAGTGGAAGCCATTTTTTTATCATTTTATAACTTGATGATTTAAAAAAAAAGACTGTTCACTATCCTGCACCGGCTGTACAAAACGTCCGTAAACAACGTAAACAAAAACGTCGCTCCTGAGTAAAATAAAATTTTAATTTTAAACATTCAATTTCACTAACGAAAGGAACAATCCAATGATTCTTTTCACTATGAGAATCAAATGAAAACTGCGAAAAAGAGAACTGGTGTAAAGGAAAAATATATTTTATTTGTAACTTATTTATTAGTTAATGATCGACATGAACTGTAAAAGCTCGTAAATTCTAATCTAATTTTTGGTTTATGCATGTTCAGTTTCACCTGAAGATGGCAAATTGCCGAAACTAGTTGTGGTAAAAATAAAATATATGTTGGACTGATAAATCTAATTACTTATTTAACAAGCTAGTCCACTACATCTGCCTTCCACCAAGAAATATACTTATGTATGTACTTTTTGTTTTATGAAACTGTTTTAGGAAAAAATATGTTTTTTTTAAGTTAACATTTTCCTTCTTCAAGAAATGTGTCATCTCATTTTTAATTTTCATGGAGACGACGCATTTTCTCTTAATATTTTCTTGATTTTTTCGCTTCATGTTGACGCAAGAAAAGTCAGACAAAAACTGAATTTAAAATATGTAAAAAGATTTTAATTTTGTAAACAAACTACTTAAAAATGAAATCCTCAAAGTTTTTACCTCATAGATAAAAAACCTCAGGGCCTCGGCCAGGATTCGAACTTGCGATCTTGAGCTCAGTTAGCTAGCACGCTACTGGAAACAGGAAAAATCCCCATCCTTGAAATTTGATTTCTTTTATTCATTTTACCTACTCCATTGTTATGTTTTACCAGAGAGCCTGATGATGAGGGCAACTTCGAAAGCCGGACAGCACAAAAAATAAAATCTGTGAAAGGTCAGACTACGGTTTTATTTTCCAACCTGTGAGATGTTACGACAGCTGTAAATGTGAGGGCAGGGCTGGTCGAGACATATCAATTCACTCTCCCCTTCTTTCAATTTAGGGCAAGGCAAAAAAAAAAAAAAAAAAACTTCGAAAGGGTAGAAAGGTCAAGTTGAGTGACCCTTAGCAAGGGTCATCCCTTCGTTAGGGCATATTGTTCTCAAACCTGGACATCAACATTGGAAATATGAAAAAAAAAACAGTTATACAAATATAAAAATTCATTATGGAGCTAGCCGTTAGTGTCAAAGGACCACCCGTCAATTTGGCTATATTCAAAAGTGTCTGACAGGGCATTATTTGGCGTTTTACTTCTCCAGCTTTACTAAGTAGGTATAAAAATAAGTTATGTATTCGATGTTGTGTTTTCAACAGAATTTCATTTTTTTCGGCCCTGTGATTCGAATAAATTCATAGACTCAAAATTTTATATATATATATATCCAAAAACCTTAATATATCATATAGGCGACAATCCATTTTCAGCAGAATCGGCCAAAGAGGAGGGAGGCGATTAGGGAGGGCTCAACACAAATGCCTCAATAACTGCCGAACATATCAACATGAAATTTTATATGTGTATACAAACCCCAGTAAGAACATTATATAACAGCATAAGACTCAGAAACATTTTATTAATTTATATTTTATTTTTATATATGTTTTATTTCTTTAATTGTAGTTGTATTTTTTTTTAAATACATAGAATCTTATCCCTCTGTGCGTCATATAATATTTATGTTTTTTTTTTTTTATTCATAACGACAGTAAAGTAATACTTAATTTATAACTTACATTTATAACTGCAATGCATTTTTTCCCTTCGATATACCATCAAAACTGTTCTCCAGTTTCTTCCTATTCTGTGATTGTATAAATAAATCAAATATTAATTTATTGTTGTTATAAATATATTTTTAAAAATATATGTCTAATATATACAAATATATATTTTTTTATTTACTTCTTGCCATACCCATCTAACCTCACCAAAATATTTTTCTCAACAAATTTCTGGATGAATTCCTTCAAAGAAGAAGCCAGAGGGCACCTAATTATGATCCGTCTCTGACTGCAGTTTTTATTCTCTTTAATTCTTCCTTGATTCAGTTGATGCATTTAGGAGAAATGCAATTTTCCGATGTGAGATATCCTAATTAATATTCATCAAGAATTCAAGTGTCTATAAAACAGATAAGAGAAGGAAGTCCTTCCTATAGTATTTTATGTATTTTTGGAATGGAGTGTATTTAAGAAAATGTCCTCACGAGTGGAGAGTTTTCCTAGTAAAACCGGGGTTTTAAGGAATGTTATTTAAGGCATTTTACGGCCCTGATATCAAGTTTATCTGAGACAAGTCCTAAGGGAGGAGGACCTCGTAAATCTGAGCCCTCTGCCGGAGGGAGCCGCTACTAAAGAATATTAATTGGAATGTTCAGTTCAGTTTAGTTTAGGGTTCGTTAGCGAGGTCGAAAGAACCCCGGGATCGAGTTACCATGAGAAAGCAACGCAACGCCACATTACCGCCTTTCTTAATTAACACCACCTAGAAAATGTAAACCATAATAGAATGTATCACAACATACCGTTACTCATCTTGATCCGGACGTACCGTAGCTTATAATATCACATTGTTCAAAATATTGCCAGCTTTTTTAACACAGAGACCACCAAGAGCATAGAGATAGCGTGCTAGCCTACTGAAGATCGCGGGGTAGGTAAAAATAAAAATATCTGAAAGATGGAAAAACCTTGAGCACGAAGTAGTTGGAAAGAGACGTTACGCGATAGTCCCGAGCCTATGCGATGTCAGCTACTCATTCTAGAGTCGGGCTCATGTCTACTAGAGTGACGAAAGACTGCTCTGGTAGTAGGCAATCTGACCTCATAGTTAAAAACCATTTTGTAAAAATGTATTCAGAACAAATAAAATAAACAAAAATATTACATAAAAGCGTGATCAGGTCACACACTGAAGGGTTCCATTGAAGAAAATTTCGTTAATATTAATTCACGTTTTAATACTTATATTGTTCGGAAATATAGTTTCTTCTATACCCTTGCCTTGAGGCATGGAAGTTCGACGATTTCATGGTACCCTGCCTGGTAAAAGAAAGATTAAAAGTCGTCGGTAACTGATTTTAGTAGATAGATCCTGTACAAAACTCTTATCCGCCCAGTTCTCACATACGGCTCAGAAACCTGGACAACTACTAAAGCAGAAGATCGAGACCTCCAAATATTTGAAAGGAAGGTGCTCCGGAAGATTTACGGTCCGGTGTACGTTGGAGGAGAATGAAGGCATAGGAGAAACCAGGAGGTGTACGACCTGTACAAAGAGCCAGACGTGGCTAAAGTGATAAAACTGGGCAGGCTAAGGTGGGCCGGACATATTATCAAGATGAGCGAAGACATGATCCCAAGAAAGCTACTGACGGAAGTCCTGCACGGAAGGCGGAGCGTAGGAAGACCGAGACTGCGGTGGTTGGACTGTGTGACCAACGACGCCAGGAACATCGGGATCCAGAACTGGATGGGAGCCGCACAAAACAGAGACTCCTGGCGATTGCTGCTCGAGGAAGCCAAGACTCGTTAGCGGGTTGTAGAGCTGCGCTAAGTAAGTAAGTAACTGATTTACGTATATAGCGATCGGAAAAATGAAAATATCCTTGACATACTGCCTAATTTCTGACCGATTATTTACCTTCCTCTGTGTACTTAATATAGCAGGGGAAGCAAAGTAGAAATTAATGAGAGTATGACAGTTTAGGTCTTAATTCTGTCACTATGCAGTTTGTAATTAATTGTAAATTCAAAAAAATAAATATATATAACAAAATCATATTAACTTTTGCAAATCGCTAAATACAATTTTTAGATCTATATAAGAAAAATCAAAATGTATAATGTGTACGTACCATCACCGGTCTTTCGTACCATTTTTTCAAATTGACATTTTTGATCCCACACATTTTTGACACACAGATAGACATCATCATGAAATTGGTCAAAACGTATTCGAAGGACTTTGTGAAATTCTATTGAAAACACGATCTCGGATTTATTTTATTAGTCCAGGGACGTTTGGAAACTTGGAGGTTTGAATCCCGTCCGGGAGTGAGTTTTATTTCGTAGATAGAACTCCCTCCCGGGAGGGCATGGATGTCGTAAATAAACTATTTAACACCGTTATAATAAGAGTCATGGCTAATATGCATCGTACATAAGGCCACAAAAAAAAAAAAAAATCTTCATCTATTCCCTTTTATTATTCTTCAGAAAAAAAAGAACGAAAACGGTTGTAAAATCGGTACTTAAAAAAATGTTTAATATTATTTATTTTACTCCCCTAGCTAAACGAAATTATGCAATCGGTCAGAAATTTGATGATGAGTTTTCACCAGAATTTTCCGACCCTTATTGAACATAATGAAATTTTCCTATATGTGAACACTTAGACTAAATATTTCGATATATGTGTGTCTAGAACTCCATAATCATGATCCTTTTAGTTTTCAGCCGAATGGGCTAAAGGGGAGGACCAGAAGCCGGGTTTGTATTAAAAAACCTAATAACTGCCTATGTCGTGAATAAGTCCCTAAGATACATATACAGTATGCAACTTATTATGCAGGTATACCTGCGATAATTCCAAAGCCCGAAATTCCTCTAAGAAGTCTTATTGGAAAAACGTACGTAAGAGAATAGTGAAGCATATGTGATAATAAAAAATAAAAGACGTTGTCTTTCCACTGTTTTATTTGCGGAAAGGTTTTCATCGCAACAGCGTCATCATCAGTGGGACATCCCACCCGTACAGTGTAGAGGCTAAAGTAATACCTGAAAATAGTAAATCAATTACTAGCAGGGTTTCACACATAGTGGGAAAACAATACGGGATTTTTCTCTCTATTTACAGACTACAAAACCTACAGGAGAGCGGTTTTTCTTGAAATTTAAGAAAACTGGGTGGTAGCTAGGGTAAGGAAAGGGTGAGAAGAAAGAAAGGGAGCGCCATAACTCCCACCCCTCCCGCCAAAAACCACCCCCCCCCCCTCCTAAGGTTCGGTTCAATACTTCTCGAGCCTGTTCTTAATAACAGGAGGGGGCGCCACTTAAAAACCAAGATGGACGGTGGCCCCACTCAATATCGGGGCGAAGAACACTCCACCCCCACCACCCTTCCCATCTGTCCCACCTCACTCTCCCATCCTCTGTTCTCCGCGTGGAGCAGCAACAGTCCCTCCACTCATCTAGCAGTAATTAGACGTCCAACATCATGTTGTTCAGGGTATCCGAAGGTCGCAGACCGTACTAACGAATGTCTGTCGGACCTCTAGTGCTATATATCGTGGAAGTACGGATGCTAGAAAATAAAACTTCGCAAATTTTGAATAATAATAATAATAATATTTATTTCCATTAAAACAGAATATGGTAATAATGCATAGGTATATTATAAAAATTTCATCAAAATAGCTAATAAATTATATACATAAGCAGTTCTTAACTATTCGGTTCGGGCACATATAACAATAAAAGTAAAAAATTAAAATGGATAAATAAATACTAGAAAATATTATAGTACAAAAAAAATAATATTAATAAATACAGTATATACAGTTTTTAATTTGAATTCAGATGAATATTTTTTTTATAAATCTTCAAGAATTGTCTTTTACACGACGATACATTTCTCATGTGCGAAATACAGAAAACGAAAAAAAAAAAGTAACAATAATAAAAAATCATAATAATACATAAATTTTGACCATCCTCATACTAAATTCAGTATCGTTCATTACATAAGCAGTTAATAGGGGCACTGTACATACATTACGTGTCAAAAAGTCATGGAAAAGAATTTCCAGGAGAAACATGGATTTTGACTTTTTGTCCCGACTTCTTTTACAGTTCGTCTGGGACGCCCCTTAGAGCAGATATAGATGATACCTTGCACACTGCTCTGGAGGGCGAGCTACGTGGACAGAATAGACCAGAGCGTTGCAAGGACGTGTGGATAATACAAAAGTGGCAACAGCGATGGTCACGCTCTTCCGATGGCCGAACTACATACAAGTATTTTCCTGACGTCCAGGTCCGCCTGCGCTCCACCTGGGTACAGCCCGATCACTGGTCATCTCAGGTACTATCAGATCACGGCGACTTCAACTCCAAACTCTTCTTCTTTAAGAGGAACTGTTCGTGAGGCGGCATCGAAACCGCAGAACATGTGGTTCTCGATTGTCCGCTGTACGACAGGTCTAGGGTGGAGTTGATTCGCGCGACAGGATCATATCTGGGACTGACCTTGCCGGAGTTGATGACGGAGTCGAGCTATCCGGCGTTCGGCCAGTTCGTCACCTCCTGGCGGGAACAGAAGAAAGCCCTTTGACCCGGCGCCGGCGGATATTGACGGGCCAGGCCCGAGTTCTACCCCCGGCGACCGCGATGTAGAAGCAGCCCCACTCCACTAATCCCGAGCTCTCTCGGCGCCACCAGGCAGCCGCAACACAAGGGGGTCTGGGAGCGCCAGCCTGTCCCGCAAGGGACTAGGGGATGTCGCCCCCAGACACCCATAGCAACAAATTGTAAATAAAACCAATTATTTGTATTGTATTACCTCCTTCCCCGACGATGAGCGAGCCGGGTGATTAGCCGGAGCACCCGGAAGAAAAAAAAAAAGTTCATCTGGGACGTTTGTTTGTCTCGGGCTTTCCTATAGAATACCGTAAAACATACACGAAGAAGAGTAGGGATATGTAATCAATTGACATAACAAATGTTTGATTGCAAAATAACATCGCCTACCTTAAGAAATAATTGACCTAGATGTTTATTTTTAATAATTTTTCAATTTCTTAAGACTTTAGGAGACTTTTTTTTTATCGTTTCTGAAGTAGAAGAGCGCTCAAAACTTTCCAATCCCACACACAGACACACCAACAAGCACAGACATCCTCGCGAAAAAGATCAAGACATATTTAGGTGACCTTGAAATGTGAAAATCTGTTGAAACCTCAATCTCGGATTTTAGCACGATAAGTGTACAATAGGTATAAGAAAGTAATAATTTAAGTACCATTACAAAAATCGTCTACCGCAATATGCCGCTCCTTAGATTGTTATAGCCTTTGACGGCCACCTAGCGGGCACCTAGGCTCTGCAGTTGCCTAACGATGTACATATATTGAACTGGGAAGGTTGTTGGGAAAACTTGAGAGGAATCTAGGTTGGGAGGGGGTGGGGGTTCTGTGGTGTGTGCAAGATCTGTATACATGTAGAGGAAGGGATGAGGGGGAGGGGGTGGTGTTTAAACATCTCAACAAGGGTGCCTTACCACAAACTGAATGAGTGAACACACACACTCACACTTGGGTTACTACTATAGCATACCACACACCTCATACTACTTTCATTCAGACATCCTGAAGGGGGTACCGGCGTCTCCCATTCATGACACACCAACCTCAGTGTCTTCATCAGTGAATCTTTTCTCTGGAACAAATACAAGGAAAAACATTTTTTAGTGAGTAATCTATGTAAAACATATATTGTATGTTTATATAGTTATGAATTAGTTACTAACTAAAAAGTAATGAAGCGAGTAGAGCGAAGCAAAGCGAGGGAAACCATCTTAAAAAGCCTTCATATTTATCCTCTTGGCAGAGACCATCCTCCAATATCCTAAAATTCTATTATTACCATTAATTATATTAGTTATTTACTATTTACTTTATCGTTATTTGTTGGATTGTGGGTCCTAAATTTTGCCTATCTAGGTTAAATCACCCAAGATACCTATTTATATATAATATAGGGTAAATAAACCTAGGTAGCCAAGATTTAGGACTCCCACAGTAGAGTCGGCCTCTTAGTTAAAGCCCGGGCATGAGTCACAATAACTAATTGTTACATCGATGGTTAATCCATCCCAATATTGATGTAATATTTATATAAAAAAGAAAATACTACCTACCTGTATATATTAATATTAGGAATATTATCAATATTCAATTTATCTTCTATTATTATTTTTGTTAAATAATAATTATAATTATAATAATAATTATAATAATTATTATTCATCTCATATGTGTTTGTATATAATATATAAGATTTAATGTAGATTGATGTGTAACCTACTATTGATGTACTAAATTGTATGGCAAATCCATATGGTGGGTTGGTCTTTTACACCTAGGGACCTAAGCATCCAGTGCTCTTATCCCCTGGCGTGTCCAACTACATTGTTATGATTTACGATATGAATATTATTAGTATTTCTTGTATCTTGCACATTTTTTGAAATCTCAAAACTATCTGTCGGATTTTGATAAAACAACAACATAGCGAAAATGATCAAAACGCATTCGGGGATCTTGAAAAGTGAAAATCCGTTGAAAACTCGATCTCGGATTTTCAAACAATTACAATACTTTTTCATACTATAGTATATTTATATTTATATTTATATTTATATTTATATTTATATTTATATTTATATTTATATTTATATTTATATTTATATTTATATTTATATTTATATTTATATTTATATTTATATTTATATTTATATTTATATTTATATTTATATTTATATTTATATTTATATTTATATTTATATTTATATTTATATTTATATTTATATTTATATTTATATTTATATTTATATTTATATTTATATTTATATTTATATTTATATTTATATTTATATTTATATTTATATTTATATTTATATTTATATTTATATTTATATTTATATTTATATTTATATTTATATTTATATTTATATTTATATTTATATTTATATTTATATTTATATTTATATTTATATTTATATTTATATTTATATTTATATTTATATTTATATTTATATTTATATTTATATTTATATTTATATTTATATTTATATTTATATTTATATTTATATTTATATTTATATTTATATTTATATTTATATTTATATTTATATTTATATTTATATTTATATTTATATTTATATTTATATTTATATTTATATTTATATTTATATTTATATTTATATTTATATTTATATTTATATTTATATTTATATTTATATTTATATTTATATTTATATTTATATTTATATTTATATTTATATTTATATTTATATTTATATTTATATTTATATTTATATTTATATTTATATTTATATTTATATTTATATTTATATTTATATTTATATTTATATTTATATTTATATTTATATTTATATTTATATTTATATTTATATTTATATTTATATTTATATTTATATTTATATTTATATTTATATTTATATTTATATTTATATTTATATTTATATTTATATTTATATTTATATTTATATTTATATTTATATTTATATTTATATTTATATTTATATTTATATTTATATTTATATTTATATTTATATTTATATTTATATTTATATTTATATTTATATATTGAATAATTGAAATATATAATATTAAAAAAATTAATCTTTTTTTATTATTTAATTTTAATTTTTCAAGTTTAGGCCGCCTGTAATATATCAGTTATCCGGACCAAATCATGTTTATGATCGTAATAATCGTCTTCTATGGGAAGAGTTTTTCATGCGCCAATGAATTGATCGTTTTTGTAAAAGAAGGACTAGAAAGCAGTGGGGAAGAAATTGTGATGAAGGAATCAGGAGGGGAGGGGAGAGGGTGAAGTTTCTCAACACTTTTCTCTCGTTTTCCTCTCCTCCCGGGTTCATGTTATTTTTTCCACTGTTTTTCCCAAGGACTGAGAGAGGGCGGGGCGCGCCTGCGCTTATTGACCCAACCAGTATTTTCTTTCGTTCTTAGACGTCCTTATGATGAACTACCTTCAATGAAAAATAGAGAAAAATATATTTGAATACAACCCCTCTTCATTCCCTCCGTCCAGTTTTTTTTTTTTTTTTTTTTCTTAAAATAATTCTTACTTGTTATTAGAAATTATTAGTAATGACATTTTTACTTTGATACATCTTTATTACAAGCAACTTCTAAGTTGAGAAACTTTTAAGACAATCATTATTGACATTAGTCCCACTTTTGACCCAATGGAAGGCATCAAATACCTCCATTTCTGATCCAAACGCAAGTTACTTGATAGTTTAATCAACTGGAAATAAAAAGCCATCAAAAGTCAAAGAATGACTAATAATATATTTCAAGTACTCTCCTTTGATAACACATTAGAATCAGATCTGTTCTCACGTACTCCGTTCTCCCAGTTGTAACTTATCCATCCTCATCAATGAAATTTTAAATTGTTAATATTTTTAGATGGTTTTATTTATTTATAGTTTGATTTTATTATAAAAAATTTTAAATTTTATTTACTAAAATATTTTAATAACCTAGGTAAAAAAAAAAAAAGATTTATCAGGTATACACATATACTGCCGACATTCCTATCCATCCTCAGACATTACTGACGACTTACGCTGACAACACAGCAATCCTTTCCACCAATCCTGATCCTGCTGTAGCCTCACTTATCCTTCAGGAGCACCTCACTGAAATAGAGAGGTGGTGCAACCTCTGGAGAATTAAATTAAATGAGCACAAATGTGTTCAAGTTACATTTACCCTACGCCGTCAATCCTGTCCTGTCATCATTAACATCATGATTACCTCTTCAAACCAAGTTCGCTATCTCGGGTTTTACCTACACAGTAGACTTACGTGAAACCCATATACACGACTTAAACGACAAGAACTGAATCGAAGATACGGACTGTTACGTCGACTACTTGCACCAAAATCGAAACTGACGACTAACAACAAACTTACGATTTACAAGACCATTATACGTCCAATTTGGACTTACGGACTCGAACTTTGGGCTACAGCTAAGCAATCCAACATCAATCGTATCCAAGCATTCCAGTCCAAACTAATCCGACGAATTGTCAACGCACCTTTCTATGTCACCAATATATACTGTCAATGAATTAATCAAATCCCGATTCCAGTCATTCCACAGAAACCTTTCTTCCCATTCAAATCCTCTCGCACAAGACCTTTCCT
Organism: Aradus depressus; assembly: GCA_963662175.1. Classification (NCBI taxonomy): domain Eukaryota; kingdom Metazoa; phylum Arthropoda; class Insecta; order Hemiptera; family Aradidae; genus Aradus; species Aradus depressus. The sequence goes on from OY759215.1 coordinate 37,895,094, forward strand.
CTCATTCCCATCCTGACAATCCTCCGTGTGAATCGTGTGAAAATCCGAGATCGAGTTTTTAAAAGTATTTCAAGTTTCAAGATTCCCTTTTGTTGCATTGAACATGGTAGTTTGAATTGAAGATGTCACATGTGTTAACTACCAAAATGCCTCAGATTAGATTAGGTTTAGGTTAGGTTTTATGACTCATTCCCGGGCTTTAACTACGAGGTCATATCGCCTACTACCAGAGCGCTCTTTCGTCACTCTGGTGGACATGAGCCCGAATCTACTGTGGGAGTCCTAAATTTTGCCTAACCTAAATTTTTATTCACCTAGGGTAGGGGTCTTTAACCAGTACCTGACATCGTACATTATAAATTAGGTAGATTATAAATTAGGTAGGTACATAAACAGTTATTAGATCTTAGAGGACACACTGTAATAAAAAAAAATTAAGCAAATTAAAATGAATAAATAAATAATACAAGAATATAAAAATAATAATATTAATTAATATAGATCAAAAATGATGAGAGGGCGCCGGTAGCTCAGTGGTATGCGTGCTTGACTTCTGAGCTCAAGGTCGTGGGTTCGTAACCCGACCGAGGCCCTTAGTTTATTTTATCTGGGAGGTAAAATAAACTTAAGCACGCCGTCCTTCGGATGGGACGTTAAGCGATGGTCCCGAGCCTGTACGATGTCAGGTACTCGTTAAAGACCCCTACCCTAGATGAATAAAAATTTAGGGTAGGCAAAATTTAGGACTCCCACAGTAGAGTCGGGCTCATGTCCACCAGAGTGACGAAAGAGCGCTCTGGTAGTAGGCGATATGACCTCGTTGTTAAAGCCCGGGCATGAGTCATAAAACCTAACCTAACCTATTTTTTAAAATTATAGATATTTTTTATTTCTAATTCTTCCAAAACTGTCTTCTATCACGACGATATTTGTGGATGTTCTTACGTTCATTCCTCAGGTCAGCTCCAACATATAGAAAAAAAAAAAAATAAATAAAGCAGTATAAATAAAATAAATGAGTAAATAAATAATAAAATAAAGACGTAGTAATGAAAATATTAGGTTAGGTTTTATGACTCATGCCCGGCCTTTAACTACGAGGTCATATCACCACTACCCGAGCGCTAATTCGTAACTCTGGTGGACATGAGCCCTTAAATTTTGCTTACCCTAAATTTTTATTCACCTAGGATAGGAGTCTTTAACGATTACCTGACATCGTACAGGCTCGGGACCATCGCTTAACGTCCCATCCGAAGGACGGCGTGCTTAAGTTTATTTTACCTCCCAGATAAAATAAACTAAGTGCCTCGGTCGGGTTTCGAATCCATGTTCTTGAGCTCAGAAGTGAAGCACGCATTCCACAGAGCTACTGGCGCCCTTAGATATAGGGTGAATACGACAATGTATTTAAGGATGTACAGGTTAAATTCTAACGCATGGTAGGTTCAGCGTAATTCAGAGAGTGACTTTCTTATACACAGTAATGCCAGTTTAGGGAGAAATGAATTTGTGTCAGGGGGAGGGAGAAGTAACCCGTAAAAATTGAGTTGGTGTAATTCATGTTACTAAGCCTTTAGTTAGACCGATTATTTAATAGGTTTTCAACAGTATCTACGTAAGGAAAATATTATTGTTTACACTGTAAAACAGTACAGCTTGCGCCAGGACGTTCGAAAAAAAAAAAAAAAAAAAAAAACCGAATAACCTATAGGCGTCTTTCCCGGGGATTTCTGAATCATCATACCAAGTTTCGTGTTGCATTCGTTACATCCACAGTTATTGAATTTTTGAACAGAGCCACATCCTCTGATTCCTCCACCCCTTCGGCCGATTTCGATGAATATTGAGACGTTTCGTCCTTATTAGAAGGGTTGGTACATTTCACACTTCGTGATGATACGTCATTACATAGGCAGAATGTACTAATAACTGTCTACGTAACGAATCGACAAGAAATTTCGTATATTGGTCCAGGACTTAATAAGGACAACACCTCTCGATTATCAATGAAAACGGCTGAAGGGGTGGCTCTATTCCAAAACTTAATAACTATCGATGTAACGAATGTATGCTGATTCAGAAGTTCCTGTGAAAGACACCTATTGGTTACAAAAGAAGAAGGTAGATTAGTTTCAAAGGAAGAGCGGAAACTTAGATGATTAATTCGCTCTTATTGTTTTTTTTTTTTTTTTAAACATGTCGGAAGGGAGGGTTATGTAAATTTGTTTACGAGTTGACTGTAATTGTGAAGCGAAGCGAGCAAAGCGGAATCCCATATTTAAACTATCCATGAGGGTGAGAGTAAGATTAATTTGTATAAATAAACCCAGGATGAGGGTGCCATTCATTTCTTATCCTCCAGCACATATTTTAAAACTTCTCTTCGTTTGGGATGAATACAAACAAGCTCGAAGAGGAGTTTTCCATTAGAATGGGGTATCCCCACCGTGAAAATTCTCTTTTTCTCTTTTCCAGAGACCGAGTTTTGACTCGTCATATAAATTAGATTTGAAGAACAAAAGAGCCCCCACAGTGGGGGGGCTGGGTACGCCCCCCGCCCGCCCCCTAAGTACCAAGTTTCTATCATAATAAAACTTAAGCTTCATTCTTCCCCAACTCAGACCCAAATCCTTGACTAGCAGAGGGCCCAACTTTTCCTTTTCCAGAACCCGTGGAAATTCGTTTTGAGTCGTGGAAATGGTTCTGTATGGAAGGAAGAAGGGCGGTGGGGTGGGGGTGGTTGTTGATGAGGCTTTCTTCTTTGTTGGGGGGCGGCGCGGTGAGAGCCCTTTCCACCTCCGTCCCTCTTCTACAAAGAGTTTTCATTGTTTTCCCTAGCGGGGAAAAACACAGGTTTTAAGGATGTATGTGTGGGATGCAAATGAGGTATTGTCCAGACTGAACAATGCACCCACAAACTTGAAGTAGGCGCTTTGTGCAGACAATATCTCTCGGTATTCTTATACCTAATCCCAAACATAAAGAAAAACTACTCAAAGATATCAGTGTCTTTCTCATCTATATTCTCCAGGTAGCCGCTTTGTGCAGACAATATCTCTCGGTATTCTTATCCCAAACTGTCTTGCTCATCTTAGAAAAAGTAAGCTTTACCCCCTTAACATTGGCTTAATTCATATGATATTGGTCTCATTTTGTACAGAATTTCAAACTCTTCGAAGTATGATTCCCTATATGACTATCGGTTTCAGAGAAAAACTCTTAGAACTGTCAAAAAACAATGCCCGGCCACTATTCTGCAAGATGGTCTTAAACTGGGATAATCCTTTCAATTTTTCGAAACACTGATTTTGTGACTGGACGATACATCTGTGGCAATATGTTAAAATTCTTAACTAAGATTTACTGTAGAAATAAAGTGTTATATTAATTAATTGCTAAATCTTATTCTCTGATTTATACCACTATATGAAAATCAGTGATATTATTGTATTCTTAATAATATATACTTACACAAACATTCAAATTATTGGATTTGTCATTTTTTTTAAGGACGTTTAAGAAAAACAAAATGGAAGATTTATAATCAATTATAGTAGATAGTTATTTTCTATAATGCTTAAACTATAAAATGCTTGTCAGTTATTATAAACATTATTTGGTTATTGTGACTCATGCCCGGGCTTTAACTAAATATTTAAAGGAATTACCTCCCAGATAAAAAACCTAATGTCCTCAGCCATGTTTCGAATCCGCCATTTTGAGCTCAGAAAGCAAGCACGGTATCTCTGACCTATCGGCACCCTCAACGGTTGATTTATATCATTTATAATCAATTTCGAATATATTAAAACATCTCCCCCCCACCCACCCCTAACACCCCTCTGGAACCGTCCCTAACTTACATTATTGTATATGTATATTGTTGAGAGCGCCAGTTGCTCGGTCTTGCTTACTGAGAACCGAAACCCGGCCCTTAGGTTTTTTATTTGGGAGATGAAAAATCCTTGAGTACGTAAAGCGAAAAATCCTTTGGATTGGACGTAAAGCGAGGATCCCGTGTCTGTACTGTGTCAGGATTAAAGACCTTTAATCCTAGATTACTACAAATGTAATAACATAGTTTACTTATTACATTTATTTACTACATCCTAGGTGAATAAACCAAGGTAGGCAAAATTTTGGACTCCCGAAGTAGTATCGAACTCATGTCCACGAGAGCGGCGAAGGAGCGCTCTGTTAGTAGGCGTAATGACCCTAAACTATAACTAACTATTGTTGTGTACGATTCATACAAAAAAATTAAAGTTTATATAATTACACATAGAAGATTTCTTTTGGGATTTCATGTTTAAAACAAGAGGTGGAAGAAAGAGGCTAGAAGCCCCCCCCACCCACCCCCTTGTGAGGAATCCCATACATTCCCCATCCCCTGCCCCCTCCTTCCCTGTTTTTACATGATTTAAATGGGGTTCTCTTTGAATACCTCAAGGGGGCTCATGCGAAGAGAGGGAAATATTTTATGAAATATCTGCTCTAGTTTTATATGCTAATTTATTTCCTCTGTCTGTATTCAGATACTTTTATTCAGACACATATTTACTTTGTATATATATTTTTCACCAAATTTCTTTTTTGACACTTACTTTAGCTCAGTAATTTACTGAACATCGGTAGGCATTAAATTTCAATAATGAATACATTTTTTTTAAATTTCCCCAGTGTGAATTAATCAACTAAAATTTGGTTTATGATGATGAAATTGTAACATCGAAATTTATTAAGGTTTTTGACTTGGACACCCTGCACTGATCACTCACTCTCCTTTTAGTCGATTTATCTGAAAATTACTGCGACTCACACCCGGGCTTCAAAAATAGATCAGATCGCCTACTTCCAGAGCGCTCGTTCGTCGGTGGACGTTAGCTCGAATCTACTGTGGTGTGTCTTTGATGAGTACCTGATATCGTACAGACTCCGGACTCGTACGGAGCTACCGGCACCCTCTAAAAAATAATAGATACCTTCAGTACCGGGTTTTAGATTTACAAATGAAGTTATGTGTCGATACATTACTTCGCCAGTATTGTGTCGATACATTGATTACTTCGCCAGTTATTGAGTTTTTTGCATTACTTCGCCAGTTATTGAGTTTTTGCGTCACTTCGCCAGTTATTGAGTTTTTTGCGTCACTTCGCCAGTTATTGAGTTTTTTTTTTGCGTTACTTCGCCAGTTATTGAGTTTTTTGCGTTACTTCGCCAGTTATTGAGTTTTTTGCGTTACTTCGCTAGTTATTGAGTTTTTTGCGATCAGCTCCTCTTTATTCTTCCCTTTTCCTCTCGGCGATTTGGCTAAACTCAATAGGTGGTCTTCTTTATGCCTTATTACACATATTGAATAATAAAATAATGCCTTACATCGACAGTTATCAAAAATTAAAAAACCCCTAAGGATGGAACCTTAATTTTCCGCGCCAAATCAGTCGAAGGTAAGAAAACTCAAATACCGTAATAACTCCAGAAGTAATGAATGTATCGACACAAACTTTAGTATGAGGATTCATAAGCCACTATTTAAGTCTAATATTGATTTTTAGCCCAAATGGTCGTCTGGTTTTTTTTTTGGGGGGGGGGGGGGGGGGGAGAAAAAACGTAATTGATTAATTAGTGTTGGGAAGTAACTGGTGATTCACCGAAGACTTTTTTACATGGTCCAATAAGAAATTCTGTTGACTCGAGAGATTCTGGTCTTAGGACTGTCGTTATGAAGTAAGTTGGTTTGTTTAGGAAAGACCATTAGAATGCTAAAGGGAGAAGTCACTGACGGCCTCACAAAACTTAGCTCATTTTAAAACTTTCCTTCACCACCTTTTCAAGTTTTATACTTTTTAGGTTTCCGTAACCCCAAAAAGTCCAAAGGAACCTTATTGTTCTCGCCAAATTGTTCGTCTGTCAAAGTAAAATGTCTTTCACTAAATATGCAAAATTATAATTCAAACAGCTAGATCACAAAATTTAGCCATAACAATAAATCAATCATTCAAATAATTTTTAATTATCATAAACAAAATCAAAATATAGTCAGTTTCAAGACAGATGCACCGAAAGTGGGAAACGGTTATGCAGACATATTAACAATATTGAAATATAAATTATATAATTAAAATATGTTATTCTAGATAAATATATGTTGTATAAAAATAAAACCACCCTAAATTATATTTCTTGAAACTAAATCAATGAATCAATAGATTTTCGTTATTGCCGACGGCAGAGCCCATAATAGGAGCGGCCGCCAGACCACCCTAATTTTTGAAGTGATGGGGAAAAAAGGGAATATGTATATATATATATATATATATATATATATATATATATATATATATATATAATCAGAAGTTGGCACCCTGCTTTTGTAGAGAGACTGACGGGCCTTTCGTTATTATCTATCGAAAGTGATCTCTTGAATTCTATTGACATAAAACTGTGCTGTAGACAATTTTGCTTCCATTAAGGCCAGAAGATCCATGTTTTGATTCCTACTTTTATTTAATAAATGACTATTTGTGATAAATGTTTCTAGTTTTATTTGAAAAAAAAATGACCACTGTTCCTTAGAAACTACTTTATTAAACTCAAGTTGTGTTCTTAAAAAAATCTATTATTATGTTTTTTAATACTACCTATATCAAATTTTATTATATAAACTAATTTTTATATGTACATATATGTAAATTTTATTACCTATCATTGTTATGAATATAGGTAATAATTATGTAGTTACAAATATTATTAATTTTCTTGCTCAAGTATTTATTTCGAAAATAAAAATATTTAACTTATTCAAAATGTAAAAGGGATAAACATAAAAACATTCGGGTATTTTAATTGTGGAGGGGGGCGGAGGTATCATTATTTGCACATGTCGGTCAATACTCGTTGCACGGCCTTGGGCAACGGAATAAAAATGCTACAGCCTAATAAAGTAATGAAGATATAAGAAAATACAATTTTCTTATATCTTCATCACTTATAACTTAGATTAGAAGTTTTCTGAGGTCCATAAATTTAAGCAATTGGGTAAGTTGTGAGCTGTCAGCAAATAGGATTTCAGAAATATTCACCGCAAGGTTGGAAGCCTCTCTCTGGAGACTGTACGCTATGCATTTGGTAAGGATGCGTCTGACAGACAGTCGCACCCCTCACAGAGAAGGGGGCTCTCGAGACATCAGATGTCCATGTGTCAGCCTGCTCTGCCCTATGTGTAACCGAGACAAAACTACCACTTCCTTCCTTTTCTCTCTCATTGAAGTGTTCCGAAGTCCAACGGAGCTTTTGATAACCCTCAGCTTATCTTCGGTCACTCCGAGCCACCGAACGAACCATTAATATTGAATCTAGAGAGAAGTTTAATGTGTGGACTTTCTCGTTCCCCAGAGTTGGAAAACAAAACATCTTCGGGTTCACCATAATCAACTATATGTTGGAGAAGATGAACAGAAGTCTCCTGAAAACCCAAAGAGCGTATTTCTCTGCCATCAAGCTACTATCATCTAGAGCTCTTTCGAGGATCGAGGTATGAAATCTGTATTGTGACCTTATATCAGAAGAAAATTTTCCAGAAGTTTGAAAATAAACAGCTGAAAAAAATGACAGTTTCGGTTGAGGATCGAGGAGTGGAGGATCAGAACAAATATCTTCTCACAATACCCGACCGTGACAGACATGAATAAAGACGCTTGTAATGAGCTGGGCATTTCGAAAGAAGCGGATCAAGGACGCATCATTGACCATTAAGTCCAAGGAGCCAGGTCACGAAGAAGACCATGGATGACTGTTCTGTTAAAGGAGGCCGCTATAGCCGGCTAAGGCTGGTTTAGGCCGCTAAGGATCTTGAGGGTCTGTTCTCAACTGAGTAAATTAGAGAAGAGGTTCTGGCCTGCCTCTTGCTATATTTCGGTTGCTATGGGTACAAAGATGTTTCATTGTCCGTGTAAATTTTCCTCCCCTCCTTAAATTCACCATATTCATCTATAATATTTCGTAAAGGGAGGGGGATCCCGGATCCTCTGCCCCCTCTTCTTGGCTACGTCTCTTATTTTATTTCATATTAATTTAAATTATTTTAGATAATTTCAATAAATTATTACTCAGTGTGGAGTAGTATAAGAGGATATAAAAACGTTAGCTCATGATTAAGAAGTTGTCGGTGTAAGGAGATTTGGGTGAAGAGTAAACTTAAAGTAAAAGTCATAAAGGTGGGATAGGGCAACTCCGGAGGACGAGCTCTGTGAGGATGGCAATATTTCATAAAAGTTTGGAGGGCTCAAGATTTAAATAAGTTTAAGGCGGTTGAAGAGAAGCAATCTCGCCTCCATAACTCAGGGTTAGCTGTTGTGTCGTCTCTCTTTTCACGACTTCCAACCCATTAAAAACTAAAACTACCTTGCCCGAGTTTATATTCCCTGCTCTCCTGAGGAAGGTAATACCCCTTGTCTTCGTCTGGGGTCATTCTGCCCTTCAAAATTCCTGGGTCTCATATAAGAGATTCTTTTCCTACACATGTTGCTCTAAAATTTCTGAAAGATAAATTAGTATTTGTCATTAAAAAGAAAATTATGAGTTTTAAAAACATTTTATTACCATTTATCTCTCAGAACATCACTAGATATATGTGCGATACATGAAACAACATTATTTACTAGAGGGTACATTTATCTCAACAAATTATATTTTATTAGCAAGTTACTCGGCTTCACCCGTAGTAACTTTAAGCAGGTTAGTAATTAGCTACATGCTTTTAAATATAAGTAAATTTTTTTAATAATATCGAGGACGGTGACTTGTGCCTCCCTTCCCTCTCCCGCTTAAATGGAAATTTCTGATGTCTCATGGCCTTCTTAAGACCTTTAAAACGATGTTTTACTCAATGTTCAATACAAAACTTGGAAATCATACTAACAGCCCCCCCCCCCCCCCCCCTCCCCAATATAGAGATACGTCTAAAGATCTATTTTATGTTTTGGTCCCCCCCCCCTGACTTGTTCAAACGCCACATGGTCAACGTTTGAATCGTATTTATTAGGATGCAATTTGTGACGTTTAAGGAAAATACTATCAGCCGTTAAAAAGCATCAATTTATTATCCCCCATCTCATCTATCTACCTTTCCCTTACAAATATTTACCCTTAGCGATGACACCAAATCATTCAAAACGATTTGAAGTTAATATATTTTATATATTCTTTCATCGGAGGAGGGGCTTAACCCAAAAAACCCGTAACTACCGATGTAGAGAATCTATCGGCACGAAATTTTGTATGTATGACCAGAATCCCGTAAGGACAACACCTATCGATTTTCAGCCTAATCATTAATATAGTTCATGATCATTATGTTTGTGTTTCTATGTTTATATTATTACATAAGGGAAAGGGGGATTAGGAGAGGGATTTAACTCAAGAACTTTAATAACTACCGTTGTAATGAATGTATCGACATGAAATTTCATATTTGAAGTCAAAACCCAATGAAGACATAACCTGTCAAATTTTAGCGATTTCGCTGTTGAAACATTGGTATGACTATAGACAGGAAGTATCCAAAAGTGAACATTTTCATAATGACCGATGGTTCTCCATCTTCAAGAGATTTGTTCAATACTCTTCTCCTGAGTCCAAGTTGGAATTCTTGAGTTGATCTCCAGGAAAGCCTCTTTTTAATTTTCAATGACTCAAGGCGGCCATTTTGAAACTTCTTAATATCAGTTGGGAATGAGGCCTTTTCTCCCCTTCCCCTCCCCCTTGCTCTTGCTTCTAGAAAGGGGTTGTAAAAGTAAAATGAGATACATTAATTATTCGAGAAAGGAGCTCGCCTCTTCTTCACCCTCTCCTCCGACAAAGAATGACTAAATGTCTGGTCCCTCAGAAGACTGTCTAATTAGATGGATCGATCCTTCTTTCTCCTTCTCTTTCTTACTCCACTCACTCTTTCTTTCTCTATAACCTTCCCCCCCCCCCCCCCTCCTCTTCCTCCTTCCACTGCACACTTTTCTTTCTCAGTATCCCCTCTCAAGCTCTTTCTCACCCTATTTTCGTCCTTTCCACTCACTCTCTCCAGAAGGTTTATTATAAGATTGAAATAACCCATTATGAAGGGCAATGCGAATAGACAGCCCAGGCTTCAACTACGAGGTCATATCGCCTACTACGAGAGTGTTCTTTTGTCGCTCTGGTGGGAGTCCTAAATGTTGCCTATATAGATTTAGTTGTTTAAGGCTCGGGACCATCGTTTAACGTCCCATCCGAAGTAGGGCGTGCTCAAGGTTTTCGAGTTAGAGATCTTGAGCTCAGTAGACAAGCACGGCTACCTCTGAGCGACTAGCGCGCTTAAATTCTCATTCCGTCTGCCACGTAACAAAGACATGACTACTAGGGTGAAACGAAAAAAAACTAATAGTTATTGCAGGTATTATATATAATATGATATTTAAAGCCATATTAGTCTCAACATTTTCAATTTATTTTCTTTCATTCATTTTTGTTTTCATAATATGTAGTACAATATTTCGTCCTTAAGACATTATCAAGTTCCACATCTGAAAATTATCTTATGATACAATTCCTTAAATTTTATTTTTAAATTAATTCAGATTAAAACATTAATTATATATATATATATATATATATATATATATATATATATATATATATATATATATATATATATATATATATATATATATATATATATATATATATATTATTATAATTAGATACATCAAATAACCACTTACCTAACATTATCATCATTGTTATTAAAAATTAATTTTAATTAGTAAAGTAGGTACCTACGTCTTATTTTTTTAACAAATTTTTTTTTCAAAAATCCAAAACACTTATAGGTAGGTACCAAAAAAGTTTTTTTTTCTTAGTAGTAGTTTTCCTGTCTTCTAATAATTGAAAAAAAGTTGTGTAAACACTTAGGTTAGGTTAGGTTTTATGACTCATGCCCGGGCTTTAACTACGAGGTCATATCGCCTACTACCAGAGCGCTCTTTCGTCACTCTGGTGGACATGAGCCCGACTCTACTGTGGGAGTCCTAAATTTTGCCTACCCTAAATTTTTTTATTCATCTAGGGTAGGGGTCTTTAACGAGTACCTGACATCGTACAGGCTCGGGACCATCGCTTAACGTCCCATCCGAAGGACGGCGTGCTTAAGTTTATTTTACCTCCCAGATAAAATAAACTAAGGGCCTCGGTCGGGCTACGAACCCACGACCTTGAGCTCAGAAGTCAAGCACGCTTTGTGTAAACACTTCTAATAGTAAAAGTATTTTATAATTCGTTGCTAAGCTATGCAATTTAAACACTATTGTGAATATTTTCTGCAGACATTTTTTTTCATAGTTTGAGGCGCTATAACTTTTGTTGTATTTATTCTAACTCAAATTTGAGGACGTATAGTGATTGGATGTTGTATAAGGAACATTTTTGGTAAGAAACAAATTTTTGATAGGACTAATCGTTTTCGGGTAAATCAAGAAAACATCTAATCAAACGTAGGGATGGCAATATTTCAAAATATATCGATACATCGAACAACTGAACTTGTGATGCAACAAATAAATCGCAATGGCCGAAAATCACATAGCCTGTTTTTCAGTCGAGCTTAGAAGAGTACTACATTTGAAGTATCATGAAATTCTGTCCAGCGCGAAGTTGATGAACCCACAAACAAACATCTCTGGCTTTTCAGCTTTATTAATATAGATGTATGTATGACAATACAGTCTCTGGAGTAAGCACATTCAGTGACGAAAGCTTGACAGAAATTCTATGAATTCGTTTTTATCGACCACAAGCCTGAACTCTTATCTTCTTGTCAAAGTATTAGAAAACAATTCCTACTTAATAATTTAACGTTGAAAACTGAAAAAATCATCAATACTTCTTGTCAAATTCAGATTTGACAGTTTAAATAATTGTATAAAAGGCAACTTAAGCCCAGTATTACAAGACAAGTGTAGAAAAAGTATTTATAGTTTCAATGTTTCATTCCAGCCAAGATAGTCTGGTAGATAATCTGAAGAAAAAAATAAATTGTTCTCAAAACCTTAGCCAAATTCTTCCTTAAACAGCAGAACTTAGATTTCCCTCAACGTTGTAATCATACGTAGATTTTATCAATCATTATGAAAAAGGATTTGAAGGCGCTACCCTACGAGGTCCTTAGTTTATTTTATCTGGGAGGTAAAAAAAAAAACTTAAACACGCCGTCCTTCGGTAGGACGTTAAGTGATGTTTCCGATTCGTTATAGATTTCTGTACCCTAGGTGAAAAAACCTATGTGAGACGGCCATAGTAGAGACCGGTTCATGTTCACCAGTGTCGAAAGAGCGCTCCAGCAGTAGTAGACAATATGACCTCCTTGTTAAAGTCCGGGCATGAGTCACGATAACTAACTAACATTATTCCACCCAACGGAAGTACCAGAATTGCATTCACCTCAATACTAAGTTCATCTAAGACGATGGTATACCCAGCAGATCAATCCCATTTCCTTTAGCTGGCTACTGTATTATGTACTGGCTGTGAAACTTGGTAGAAGATACCTGAATGAACAGTACATATTTTGTTAAATAATTTTATTTATTCTTGAAATTGTGTATTTTAAAATATTCTCAGGGTTTAAGGTGAGATTCAGAAGAAGAAGACGAAGAAGGGGAGCCAGGAAGAGCGCTGGAAAATGAAAGGAGAGTGGAGTAAAGAATAGGGGAGTGGGCGGGAGGGGGGGAGGGAGAGAAACTCTTTACGAAACTTTCATTACGCCCCCCCACCCTCCTCCCCCTTAGAAAGTTTTTAATGGAACCCTCACCCCAAGTTTTCCTAAGGAAGGGGCCGCCCCCCTTAGAATCGGCAAGATAATGGCAGTCAGCCCTTTTCTTTCTTAGCCTTCTCCTGGCCCTCCATTGTCTTTCTTCCACCCTTAAGGCGGGAGGGGGGTTATTAAAATTTCAAGGGGCACTGGAAGGTTCGAAGGGTTGGAGAAGTGTTGCTGACAATCTTTCCTCCCAACAAGGCAGGCAGTCACATCTCCGTTTGGCCATCTGCAACAAAGGACAATTTTATTAGAAAAATATTTTTCTGATGTAAAAAAAATAAATAAGTATATTTAGTTGCAAGGAAAATTGTATATATTTTTTGTTTAAAGTAAAATTATAAATGGTAATATGTACAAGAATAAGTATAAAAATGTCTTTAAAATCATGAAAAATGTATACAAAATAAATTATATTTGTACACAATATTTAGGTAGCTCAGAGGTTGTATCCTTGCCTACTTAGCTTTAGATCACGGGTTCAAAACCCGGCCAAGGCTCTTGGAGCACACCGTCCTTTGGATGGGACATTAAGCAATGGATCTTGAAGCTGAAGGGTCCCATGTCTGTGCTAAGTAACCGAACTCAACGGTTTGTTTCAAGACAAAATAGTCAAGGTATATATTCTATCTTAATACCATTTCCCGCATTTGATAAATAGAGAAATTTACTTAAATACGTATATACAGTCCACTCAACCTTGGTAACTATTGGGTTCATAGGGGCATCTCTACAAGGATCCCCCTTACAAGGCCGGGTAATCCAACATTGGTTCTTCTCACCTTATTCGGCTCTTATAAAGCCGGATAACTTGTAACATATGGGTAGCTCAGTGGGTGATCTTGAGCCTGTACGATGTTAGTTACTCGTTAAAGATCCCTGCCGTATATTAATAAACCAGGGTAGGCAACTTTTAGAACGCTTACAGTACAGCGGGCTCATGTCCACCAAAGCGTCGGGTAGACGATATGACCTCGCAGTTAAAGCCCGGGCAAGAGTCGCAATAAAAAAACTATAACATTGTAAAAAAAAAAAAAAAATCTATAACAGTAAATAAATTAAATAAAAGAAAAAGAAAATTAATAATAAAATAAAAAATTAATTCAGCTCGAGATCCCAAAACACGTACTCATTTGTATTGAATAAAAAACGTGTGCAGTGACCGTTACTCATCTCAAATGAATACTGCAATAGAAATAAAAGACGTTGTCTTCCCACTGTTTTATTTATACCAGAACCGGTTTTCGACGCAACAGCGTCATCATCAGTGGTTCATCCACCCACACAGCACAGCGGTTGGAAGATAACTGGCTCAAGTTATCTTCCAAACGCTGTGCTGTGTGGGTGGATGAACCACTGATGATGACGCTGTTGCGTCGAAAACCGGTTCTGGTATAAATAAAACAGTGGGAAGACAACGTCTTTTATTTCTATTAGAAATCTCGTCCCACAACATCTTACTATCACATATGAATACCTACTGCAAATTAGAGTATATATAATCATACCCCAAAAAATTAAATGATAAGTAATCATGCTCAAAATAATTGAGTAATCTTAAATGTATTTATTCATATTCGAAAAATAAGATTACTCAAATACTCAATACTGTGGGTATAATGCGCCCTTGGTGGTGAGGAATTTCATTCGCTAAATATGTATAAACCTTTAATATGTGCAAACATATATTTTGCATATGAAGGCAGACAAACATGTTTATCATTCAGAGGGGTACATACAGTTTTCCCTTGATTTTTCTTTCCCCCTTTTCTGTTTTCCCACCCCTGTCCCACCCTCCAAACGGACAGACAGACGTGTGGGCCTCCGGACTTTATCCAACAGCCCTCACATCCCATGGCGACACTAGCCTCTGATTGAAGTATGAATTTTAACTGGTCTCAAAAGAACACTCAACCCCTAATCTACATATGAAAGTGGGTGGTTCCTCACTTGATAGCCCCCTCCTGTCTTCCCTACTTGGAACGTACACACCTTCCTGGTTTAACTATTTAAACTATCATTTCCTTTCTAAATTACGTCTCTCTAGAAGCAAAACTTTTAACGTATGCTTGCTTCTATTTTCGTTTTACGTAAAGTGATAATCGTTAGTGTAAAGTTTTGAACTTGTTGCGAACCTGTAGAACTTATAATTTACTGTTAGAAATTTATAAAAGCCATTGCTGTACATAATTTATGTTAGATCTGCTCATATCCCGATACTCTTCTTAAATAGGAAAAGTTGGTTGGATTCCATTTTGAGTGCCCATTTCAGCAAGCCTTCCATAAGTACAGGATATATATACACTTTATTAATTTATATTTTTTATTTTTTTATTGGCTTATGTACGATGCATATTAGCCATGTCTTTATAATGGTTTTATCAAGTTATTTACAACATCCATGGCCCCGGAGAGGAGTTCTATCTACTAAATAAAACTATAAACTAATAAAACCATAAGTACATGATATATATATATATATATACTTTATTAATTTATATTTTTTATTTTTTTATTGGCTTATGTACGATGCATATTAGCCATGTCTTTATAATGGTTTTATCAAGTTATTTACAACATCCATGGCCCCGGAGAGGAGTTCTATCTACTAAATAAAACTATAAACTAATAAAACCATAAGTACATGATATATATATATATATATATACTTTATTAATTTATATTTTTTATTTTTTTATTGGCTTATGTACGATGCATATTAGCCATGTCTTTATAATGGTTTTATCAAGTTATTTACAACATCCATGGCCCCGGAGAGGAGTTCTATCTACTAAATAAAACTCACTCCCGGATGGGATTCGAACACGGAAACCATGGTGAGGCCATACGACCAAAGCCCTACGCTCTAGCCCGCACGGCCACCATGGCCCCCCTGATCTTGATTGTTAGCACTTTAAGAAAATAAATAAAAACAGAACTTGTTCAACTTTTATATTGTCTAATTCCACAAAAATATATACGTAAAGTGTACCGGTGTCGGCTTACGTCATCCTCAGCACAAAGTACAAAAAGTCCGAAGAACAAATGTAATAAGTTATGGATAGTTAATGTATGAAATAGCAGTAGGGAGAGACAGTTGGGGATGGCGGAGGGGGAGCTCACACCGTTGTCAGGAATGCAAGCTATGTCGGGGAAGGTGTCAACCTGCTACCATCACGTATGTTAGCTTGAATCACCGTTACTACAGTAGGTTAACCAAACCAACCAAATATACTAATGTTTAACTGTTATATCAGCATGTCATTAAGTTAAAATATTTACTTGAAAGAGAGTGAATATTAAATTTTATTAATTTTATAAAAAAAAAATTGAACGATTTATTTGTAGAAATATAGGTTAGGTTAGGTTTTATGACTCATGCCCGGGCTTTAACAACGAGGTCATATCGCCTACTACCAGAGCGCTCTTTCGTCACTCTGGTGGACATGAGCCCGACTCTACTGTGGGAGTCCTAAATTTTGCCTACCCTAAATTTTTATTCATCTAGGGTAGGAGTCTTTAACGAGTACCTGACATCGTACAGGCTCGGGACCATCGCTTAACGTCTCATCCGAAGGACGGCGTGCTTAAGTTTATTTTACCTCCCAGATAAAATAAACTAAGGGCCTCGGTCGGGCTACGAACCCACGACCTTGAGCTCAGAAGTCAAGCACGCATACCACTGAGCTACCGGCGCCTTCTGTAGAAATATATAAAATATGAACATTTAACGGGAAATCTAAATCTAGGCTACCAAGCTTTCTCTTAAAGCAAGGTGTTATATCATTAGCACAGGTTGTAAAAAAAAAAATATATTGTTCTGACCTCTCACAGATTTTTTTTTTTTCCACATATAGTAAACAAGGCTGTTTACATTAGCAAAGGTCGCATTGGGATTAGAATCATAACAAAGACGCTACAGTCAAAATAAACATCCCTTTATAAAAAAAAAAAAACTTTTGAAAGGACTACCTATGTATATATATATATATATATATAAAGGACACCCTGTATATATATATACAGGGTGTCCTTTTTAGATGGCCCGGCTGAATTTCTCTTGAACCGATAACGTTATAAAAAAAATAAAAATTACGTACCTACCTATTTGATATTTTTCAGTCTAGTTCGAAATTTCGATCTGTTTTTGAAAAAAAAAAAATATTCAGGGTACCCCAGGATCAGTACAACTTACAAATTTCAAATAGGACCCTATATTCCGATACATCATTTTAAAGGAGTTTTTACACTGAAATCAACGGTGCAACCCGATTTTAAATTGGTCAAAAAATTACAAAGTTATGGTACAAAGTTTAGAAAAAAATATATATGTATATATCTGTTGTCACAGGGAATACATTGGTAAGTCTAAATTCGTAACTTTTCTGGGCAGCACTTGTTTACTTTTGCATTAATCGTGTAGATCCAGTTTTTGGAATAAATAAATTATGTTTGCATCATTATTAATCATATACCTTCTAAATTTAAAGGAGTGAATGAAAATGAATATTGTTAATCCTTTCTTGGATTTTCCCTTAGTTACCTAATCATTCCCCATCACTTACCTAATTTTTATACACACTTACCTAATAATTAACCGTACTTTTGGAAATACTTGTGAATGATGCCTCTCTAAAGTTGTGCAAGTTGATTTAACCGAAAACACCCTCTTCACTTGGAATAGTTGAATAAATGATTAAATGCAGTTATCTAGTGAATGATGAATGAATCAAAGAAGTAGATTAAGTTGATTTAACCGAAAACACCCTCTTCACATGGAATAGTTGAATAAATGATTAAATGCAGTTATCTAGTGAATGATGAATGAATCAAAGAAGTAGATTAAGTTGATTTAACCGAAAACACCCTCTTCACATGGAATAGTTGAATAAATGATTAAATGCAGTTATCTAGTGAATGATGAATGAATCAAAGAAGTAGATTAAGTTGATTTAACCGAAAACACCCTCTTCACATGGAATAGTTGAATAAATGATTAAATGCAGTTATCTAGTGAATGATGAATGAATCAAAGAAGTAGATTAAGTTGATTTAACCGAGAACATATACAATTTTACGAGATACCAAGAAACCCACATCTTTATAATTCCGAAAGTATTAGAGTCTTCAGCTCCCAACTTCTTCACAGTGCGCAGAGGCTTGGGAGATGATCACAGTACAACTCATTTTGGCAATTTGATGACTTCTTAAAAACTAATTCCCTGTGACCATGGATATATCGTTTGATTTACGGCAGGGAGGAACTGTGAACTATCGCACGAAACATGCCAACAGTTTAGTTTATTTTCACTTTTCAAATTTTTGGGTTCATTATTAATTATTCCAAGTATGGTATTGTTCTCTGTGTTTGACTATATGGCACACTTACCATCCAGAGTCCAGTTGAAGGTAGAAACAAGAAAGAGGGCGGGCATTTAGTAGGAAAGTCTTTTGCCAAATGTTGTCGGAGCTTAAGGCTCTTAAGCTTCCAAAGAGCTTAGCACTCGACCCACGTTCCGGCTAAGTCTGCCATCTAAGTCCTTACACTTTCCTTCGTGTACCATTCTAGTCTTCTAAATTGTTCCAGTGAGGGAGGATTCACTGCCCGAGCCCACCCCCTCGACTCCTTTAAATTACACCTTCTAGACACCCAATTCTAAAGTCTTCACCGCTCTAATGGAACCTAGGAAATTAGAATGTAAAATTTTCTTAAGTTAATTAAATCCTTGAATCTTCTAGAAAATACGACTTAATTCTCTTCATTATATATTTTTATCTTTCCTCTACACTTTATGAAAATAATGTAGAAGAAGACTGAAAGGTCTTCCAGAAAACATCGAACTCCTATAGGATAAGAGCATTGGATGTTTAGGTCCCTAAGTTTACACACCAGCTCTCCTAATATAGTTAGTTATTATACTCATGCCCGGGCTTTAAATATGAGGAAAATTTAGTTCATAAATTCGTGCAAAAAAGGCTTAACACAAAAACCCTTGTAACTGCCGATGTAATAAATGTATCGACAAGAAGTTTAGTATGAGGATTCCTAAGTCCTTGTGTAAGTCAACTAGTGATTTTTAGACAAAATGGTTGGATTGGTTTGGTGGGAGAACGAAAACATAATCAAATAATCTATATCGACACAAATCTCAGATATGTATTCTGAAAATGTAATTAATTAATTCCTTATGGGGAAGTACATTTGTGTCCATGTCGTAGGAGAGCAATAGAAACTTGTTTGAGATGTGCGAACTTAGCATTTGCATTATACAGATTTAGGTTAAATCAATATCTAACTTCCTACGATTTTAATGATGTAAACAATTTTTAACACATCACGAAAAAAATAAAACTGCGTTAACTGTTTTTCTTTAATGGAGAATGAGGCATGAAATGAAATTTCAATTAGGATATAATTTTCATATAATTACCTCCATGTTGAAGGCAATTAACATTTTCATTGAAAATATGGTTAGACTCGGTCATAATTTTCAGGATTACACACTGTAATAAGCTTCCCCTTCACCCCACTAGGTGGCAGTTAAAACCCGGGGGTAAAAATATGCCTTGTTGTTCAATATAAGGGTAACATTCTGTGCGGTTGCCCGCACGAGATAAGAGACACGACAACCAACCTACCTTCTACCCCTTCTCACTCCATACCTCTGTTAACGTATGGTTTGTGCAAGTGGGCTTTCCAAGGTTCGAGCAATGCTCCTAATTTTACGAAATAATAGATTTAGTTACTCATCCCCTTAACATTCTTTAATTTCAAGGTCATATCGCCTACTACCAGAGCGCTCTTTCATCACTCTGGTGGACATGAGCCCGACTCTACGATGGGAGCCCTAATTTTGCTTACCGAAAAATATTTATTCCCTTAGGGTAAGGGGTCTTTAACGAGTACCTGACAACGTACAGGCTTGGGATCATCGCTTAACGTCCCGTCCCGTACCTCCCAGATAAAATAAACTAAGGGCCTCGCCGGGTTAGAATCCGCGAACTTAAGCTCAGTAAGCAAGCACGCATACCACCGAGCTACCGACGCTCTCACGAAAATATATATATATTCCTCAGTTAGTCGCTATAGTAATCGTTTATTTAATTATACTTATTTTTACTTTTCCATCTTATGAAAAAGTTATGTGTTACTTTACTTTCTCTGGAGCTACGGTCCTTGCAGAACCTAGGCCTCCGCAACGATCTTCCACTCTTCTTCTCTATCCTCAGCCTGGCGCCTTCACCATCGTTCTGAGGTCGCCCTACATCCAACGTAAGCCTCTTCTTCTCTGTCTTCCCGGGTGCCCGTTCAGTATCCTCCTCTGTAATCTGTGTGGCTCCTCTGTGATTGTTGCAGCCATCGCAGCCCCTCTTGCTACACGGCCTACTGTTAGTCGCTGGGGTTCAGAAGGTCGCTGAATTACCTGGATCACTTGTCCATGATAATTTGCCGTTCTTCCAGCAGATCCTCCCTTTCACCTCGGCAGAAGGTCACCCGTCCAACAAGATCAAAGAAGTCTTCAAGAACCCGTCTTTAATTTCCTTCTTATGCCCTCCATAAGCCTCCAGTAAGGTTCTGAATTTATCTATTTTCGGAATCCTTTTCTTCCTTCTGCGCTCTTGCTTTGCTTTGTTTCGCAGGACCCTATTTAGTGCTGGCCCGTGTGCACCTCTAAAATATTTATGCCTCTAAAGAATATTTTGTCTGGCCATGCTCCTCTCTTCTACTGACCTTATGCAGCCTTCGTCGAACCAACCTCAGTAGTTCCTACCTCTCTGAGTCAATCACCTCCTGTCGTAAGTCTTTTTTTTTTAATTTTATGTTTACCGATCCGCAAAATCTAACATTGAACAAAATATTTCCTATGTCTGTGTATATGTGAGCACGATAAAACCCGATAGAGTGAATGTATTTTCACGAAATTTTATATTTTATATATCGGAGGGATCAGAGGGGGTTGGACACATATACCCAAGTAACTTTCGATTTAATGATTATACCACCGAGAAGTCTCTAAACAACACCCCTATATATTCAGGTTCAGAGGGAGCACGAAAGTCAGTTGATTAATTCGCTCAGAAATGTCAGTGATTCACCGACATTTTCCTATTTAATGGTAAAAAGAACAAATGTGTAAAAAAAAATTACTCTTTATTCTGTTATTTTATATATTAATTTTTTTCAACATGGCCTCAATTCTTTTACAGCTCTTCCCTCATTAAAACCGCCCCTCAGTCTGCGACCCTTGTTGCATCAACCCTTTTTATATTACATTCAGTCTAATCATCAAAGCTATTACAAAGAAAATATAATTAAACATCCGACCTTTTTGTAGTCAAACAAAAAGCAAGGCTTTTTCTTTCTCAACAAAAAAATAAAAAGCCCTCTCTTCAGTACAGATGGTACCTACACATTATAAATACGTGTAGAGCTTCATTTGTATATTTTTGTGTTCTTCTGAGTTACTAGGAAAGGATTTCCCAGAGTTTCTTCCAACATTGGCCCTTCATGATGGGAACAGCTGATATGTCCAAGTCGTTAGAACAATATTAAAATACAAAAAAAATATATGTGATTTGGCCGTTTCAGGACTTTCTTTTACCAACCACGTTTTTTACAGATGACTCTCACTCCCCCTTCACAAATTCATTTCGTTATGGCTAATGCTCCTGGGTAATCAGCGTAATTCTGAGAGTGACTTTTTTATACCCAATAGTAATGCCAGGATGAAATGAATTTTTAAAGGGAGGCTGCAAAACCGTGATTGGTATGCGAAAGTTCAATAATGGCCACATCACATATACCTATTTGTTTTCGTTTTTTTAAAATAATTTTTATTGAAAACCTACCAATAGGTTAGGTTTCATGACTCATGCCCGGGCTTAAACTACGAGGTCATATCGCCTACTACCAGAGCGCTTTTCGTCACTCTGGTGGACAGGAGCCCTACTCTACTGTGGGAGTCCTAAATTTTGCCTACCCTAAATTTTTATTCACCTAGGGTAAGAGTCTTAAACGAGTACCTGTCATCGTACTCGTAGTACTGTCGTAGGACTATCGCTTTACGTCCCGTCCGTAGGACGGCGTGTTAATGTTCATTTAACCTCTCAGATAAAATAAACTAAGGGCCTCGGTCGGGTTTCGAACCCACGATCTTGAGCTCAGAAGGCAAGCACGCATACCACTGAGCTACCGGCGCCCTCAAAAATATTCTATAATTTGTTGCTACGCGATATAGTTTAATGCGGAAACATACGAGTATTATATATTTTCTGAAGAGGCTTAACTTTTGTCGTGATGGTCATATGTTTCTTAAACTTCTCTAGGATGTTACTATGTTGATTTTTTCTACGACGAAAGGGGCGTGGAAGTCACGAAATATTGTTGACCTCTGGAAAAAAATTCCGGAAAAAATCAATGTATTGGTCATACCTCAACGTCAGATTAGCTATTGAAAATTTAATAAGGAATATTTTTGATAAGAGGAATATTTTCTCTGGGGCTAATACTTTTAACGCGTAAATCTAGCTAAATTACATTTGGGAACTGATTTCGGCATACGAGGCATCGTATATCTTGCAAGCCGGGTGGGTGGCCTATGAAAAAATCGTATTCATATAAATTGTGTCCTTCAGTTTTTCCTACAACTTTTACTTGATAAGATTGTTGATTTTTGCGTTTTCTTGTAATATATATTTTGACCCTGAGGTAAAGTTGTTGCAATTTTCGTCCGATTACTGCCAAAATTGAATCTTCATTCCAAATTTCAAGTTCATTGTTCGTTTCTGCATTAGTGCGCGCACAACTTTCGAATCTCATACACACACACACTATCATCATTGCGAATATAGTCAAAATGTAATTAGGGGACTATGTAACGTGGAAATCCGATGTAAACGTGAACTGAGGTTTTTGCACGATAGCTATATTTCCTTATGTTTGAGAAATGAAAAAGGCTCTTTTGCACAGTTGGCATTATAATTACGTATTTGTATAGTATAGGGGATGTTATGTAAACGGTCAACAATTCGATGCGGAGTTTTCAACAGAATATTTGAGGTCATAACCCAATGAGAACATAACGTGACAAATTTCAGCGACATCGGCCGAAAGGAAGGGGGTTCAGGGGAGGGGGCTCAATTCAAAAACCTTAATAACTGCCGATGTAATGAATTTATCGACATAAAATTTAGTATGAGGATTTAAAAGCCCCTATGTAAGTCAACTATTGAATATTAGCGCAAACGATTTAGGAATGGGAGCGAAAAATTAATTGATTCATTCGTTCTGGGGAAGTAAATTGCCGGTGAATCACTGACAACTTTTATTTGTTGTGTTCATTTGAATTGGGAAGGGTCTTCCAGAGTTTATTCCAACGTAGGTCTCCATGATGGGAACAGCTGATATGACCAAGTCGGTTAGAACAAGTACAAAAAACAAAAAAAAAAAGAACTGTATTGTAACTTTTTCATTCGTATCCCCAGTTTTCAATTAACCCAACTTAATTCTCTGGCGGGAGGGATGGGGTCGGATTTGCGTGACCAAGACGCAACCAGACCCTAGTTTTTTTTACTTCAAACTTCCACTTCAAGCCACTCCCAACGCACAAATTTACTTTTTTTCGTTCTCTCGTATGGAAACATTTGAATCCTAACTTTTATTTAACTACATCTCATACCCAACTTTGTAAACTAATTTAAATTAACTCTGGTAATAATTTAAACATTAAAATAAGTCTTATGGCCATAACAGGACTTTCTTATACCTACCACGATTTTACAGATCTCTCTCCCTTCTCCTCCCTCTTTTCAGAGTTATTTCATACTAACATGGGTTGGCGTCAGCTGTTTTCTTTGTTTCATTGTACAGTGCAATTCTGAGAGTGACTTTCTTATACACAGTAACACCAGTATGAATTGATTTTGAATAGGGAGAAGGGGGGGGAGGGATAGTGTTCGGTAAAAACGTGGTTAATATTACAGACTCAGTATTTAATTTTTTTCACATATATTTAATTTTTTAACACAACTCCCAATAGAATGAATGTATCGACACGAAATTTATATCCAGTATCCTATAAGGACATTGAAACGTTTCCAGACGTTTGAAAATAAAGTGCTGAGGAAAATAGCAGGTCCGGTCAAGGATAGAGAAACCCAAGAGTGGAGGATCAGAACCAACAGGGAGCTGAGGGACATCTTCTGGCAACACTCGACCGTAGTTGCAGATATGAAATCACGGCGCTTAAGATGGGCTGGACACGTGGTGAGAAGCGGACCGCAGACAGCCATAGGACGCATCATGGACGCTCAGGTCCAAGGAGCCAGATCACGAGGAGGACCACGGCTGAGGTGGACTGACCTGATGAAGAAGGATGCTGTGAATCACCACGTGGTGAACTGGCGACCGGTGGCGCACGACAGATCGCGGTGGAGAAGGCTAGTGTGGGCGGCTAAGGATCTTCAGGGTTCGTCGCCAACGGAGTAAGAGAGAGTAAGTATAAGGACACTCCACAGCTCTAACAGAAAAAAAGAATTCTAAAAAAAAAATGGCTTCTCTGGCAGCACATCGTAAATGGGAACAATGAGGTTCTTGTTTTTTGAAGAATGTATGAATGGTAGAAGCTTGCTTACTATTTGCGAACTGTTTGTGTTTTCCAGATTTAATATGGGCTTCAACAGCTCCGCGACCTTTATTTTATACCGTAAAATACGTATTGCAACAAGACTTTACACCGCGACTTGAACATCACATCCATAGACACAAGCATTAAACATTTATACCAACGTTTCTACACCAAAATTTACTTACACCCCAATCCGGAAGTTCGCAAAATCTTAAATACAAATTTACCCCACAATCTCCCAAGAAGATTAAAGAGAGTTTGGCATAGAGATCTCCTGTTGTGAAGTGATGCCATGAAGGTTCACCACTGGGTATTTTTCCTCTCTCAAGCCTTTTACGTCATATTTATTTTTATTATTTTATTTTGTTTTTATTATGTTTGTATCGTATATGTTAGCCCAGCCGCTGGTTGTGCATTTTTTTGCATAGTTGTGGCTTAAGATAAATAAATACAAAAAAAAAAATTAGATTGTAACTGATCTGAGAACTCATACTTTCTTCTTGGAATTTTGTTATTCTGATATTGCATTAAAAAGATTTTTGTAAATAAAAATCTTGTTTACAAACACAACAAAGTTGAAAGAAATACAATACGCATTCTCACTCTAATTTACCGATTGGAATAATTATAATGTATATGTGTGGAATAATTATAATGTATATGTATGTAAATAATGGAACAAGTGACGACCGAGTGAGACGACTACCCACCTCCTGCAGACCTACTCCGTCACCAAGCGCGCCACTGCTGCTTGTATTCGCGCTATGCGGATTTATTTTTTTATAATATCTTTATTTTGCTTATATGACTGGAGATATTAATAATTTTTGTAAGTTTAGTATTAAAAATTTTAATAAACCGGGACATTTTTTGAATCCGGACAGACATCCGGGTCAAGACTCAAAACCAGGACTGTCCGAGCGAAAACGGTGATTCGGTAACTCACCGACGATTTTTAAAGTGTTTCTAATTTTAACACGAACATAACGAGCCGAAAGAACACACCGGGCTTCTTCATTAAAGTATTCTTAGTTCAAAGAATACATAAGGTGTATATACTGGTATATTTATATATCTAGCCATTCAAGTACATCAAATTTGGGGAGAGCTGTTAGAGAGTTCATAATGAGAACCCTTTTGCCTTTATTGTTGGAGACTTCAATAAATCTTTGTTATCAGTGAGAAAACAGAGTTGCAATTAGGAAAATTAAATATTCACAACATTTTCTCACTTTAATTTTCCACATAGCTTTCCTTCTAATTTCCCGTGCCCCCCTCCACTACCTCCCACTCCCTCTCTCACACTCTCTCTCTCTTCTACACTCCCTGTATCTTTTTTCTCTTCCTTGTTATCTTCTCTGCTTCTCTTCAGTTTGTTTAACTTTAATTAACTTTAGAACTCCTTCTTTCTGATAAAGAACACAGATAATATAAATTATTTTCATACTCTAATGAAAACACTGAAGAAAACTTGGGAAAAAAGTTGTCGGTGAATCCTACCAACTAAGTACTTCCCCAGAATTAATTAATTATGTTTTCGCTTTCCCACCAAAGCCAATCGACCGTTTGGGCTAACCTCAATATTTGACCTACATATCACTTTTTTACTTTTGTATTAATCGTGTAAATCCAGTTTTTGGCAATTATGTTTGCATCGTTATTAATCATATACCTTCTAAATCTATAGGAGTGAACGAAAATGAATATTGTTAATCCTTTCTTGGAGTTTCCACTAGTTTGACCACACTTAACTAATTTTTATGCATACTTACCTAATTATTAACTATACTTTTTGAAATACTCATGAATGATGCCTCTCTAATGTTGATGTAACCGAAAACGCCCTCTTCACTTGGAATAGTCTGCCGTAGTGAATAAATGGTTAAATGCAGTTATCTCGGGAATGATTCCTCAAAGAAGTAGATTAAGTTGATTTAACCGAGAACATACACAATTTTACGAGATACCAAGAAACCCACATCTTTATAATTCCGAAAGTATTAGAGTTCTGAGCTCCCATCTTCTTCACAGTGCGCTAATGGCTTGGGAGATCATCACAGTACACATAACACATTTTGGCCATTTTACGACTTAACAACTTATTTGAGAATTTAAATATGAAATTTTGTGTCAATACATTGGTTATAACGGTAGTTATTAGAGTTTTTGTTGTTCTCCCTAAAAATCAATGTTTGTCGTTCTTAGAGGGTTTTTACTGCGCATGTAAAATCAGCTTTAAGAGTATAAAGTATAACATAAATAATGATTTTGAGCGAGGAAATGAAATGATCGAATTGATATATATTTAAATAAATGTAATATGACTTGTTTTGTAGATGTACATTTATGTAACAGCTGATTGCTGATTTAGGAATCAGACGCACGGGAAATTTGAAGATGCTATTGGTAACTTGCTAGCAATCCATTTTAAATAAAAACTATTTTTTTAGTTTATTTAATTTTTATCTTGATTTTTTGCTCTGGCCAGGGAGGGGGGGGGGGCGACCCCCTGCCTCCCCTGGCTACACCCCTGAATGTATCAATATGAAATTTCATATTTGAAGCCAATGAGGACATAACCTATCAAATTTCAGCGATATCACCCGAAGGTAAAGGAGGGTTCAGGGGATTCAAATGAAGTTATCGACACACAATTTAGTATGAGGATTTAGAAGTTCTTATGTAATTCAATTATTGGATATTAGAGCAAACGGTCGACCGGTCAATTCACCTACCACATTTTCTAATCTATCACCAAACCAGCAAAAATGGGTCTTGCTCATGCCAAAAATCGAAGTCCTGAAAATATTTAAAAAGTGTCAGTAAAGTGAAGAGATGTCTGTTAGGTATGTAAAGTTGACTCAAGAAGAAGAAGAACCTGTCTACTAAGTAATTTTAAGCTGCTCCAACTTATAATTCCCGTTGCTAAATGTGTTAACCAGAGGTTTAAATCAAGTTTTTCCAGGAACTGTCGTCCCGTTTCCTTTATTAGATTTCTACCTAGTCACTCCGGGAACTTCCTCTTGATTTCACTCGTCCACTAAAAGTAGAAGTTGCCCCTTAGAAAATCGCGCTTCCCTCCCCCCCACCCTCTCTCGTCTTCCTTTCGCCACCGGGATGAAATTCCTGTTTGACTTGGCTCTAATATCCCCTTTTCTCCACTGCCTTTTCCCTCTTCCAATGGAAAATAATGAAAAGTAATTAGGAAACTCGCCTCTATTTCTATTTCTCTCTCTCTCTCTCTCTCATTTTCTTCAGAATTTCCATTTCAGATATTCATATATCTGCTAGTCAAATGAAAATATTTGGTTCAGTAAAATTCATTCATTTTTATGCTAATTATAAAATAATAATGTGAGTAAATGATATATAATGGAATAACTCACCCCCAATTTAATGGAATGTGAAGTGAAAAGGAAAGAAAATATTTATTCTGGTCGGAAGTCCCCTGATAATAATTACATAGCAGGAATAAAAGAGGGGGGGGGGGATAATTACTAATAAACAATAATACAAAAATTAAATAAATGCATAGATAAAAATAATTAAAATGTAGATGAGTAGAACGAAATAATCAATCAACTTATTGCTCTCTGTACAAAATTCATGAGAAAATCATTCGTTGATTCAATGCTCATACTAAATTTTGTTTATTACATTGGCAGTTATTGGGGTCGAGTTGGCCCCCAATATCCGATCCCCTTTTCTCTTCGGCCGATTCCGTTGAAAATGTATGGTGTCGTTTTTATAGGGTGTTGAATTTTCAAATGCACTTTCGTGTCAAAATATTTATTCAACGGCAGTTACTAGAGATTTTGTGTTAAGCGCCGCCCTAATCCCCCCTTTCTTTCGGCTGATTTTGCTGAAAATCGAATGGTGTTGTACTTATGAGGTTTTGAATATAGATATAAAATTTCGTGTCGATACATTCATTATATTATAAGAGTTATCGTGTTCACAAACACATACAAACAACAACATCGCGGTCGAGGACCTTAGTTTTTAATTTGGGAGGTAAAAAACCTCGAGCACGCTGTTCTTCGGATAAGAGGTTAAAGCAATGGTCTCGAGCCAAAATTTAGGACTCCCACAGTATTGTCGGGCTCATGTCCACCAGAGTGACGAAAGAGTGCTCTGGTAGTAGGCAATATGATCTCGTAGTTAAAGCCCGGGCACGTACCACAATAACTAACATATTACGCACACTAACAAACAGACAGAAGTATTTTTTTTTTTATTGTTCTAACCAGGGTCTCGCAAAACATGAAATTCCGCTAAAAACACGGAATTACTGACTGATTTCATACATTCCACTTCCATATGCTTCATATGGCTGGAGAAGTGCAATTAACAAAGTTTCACCACAAACTCTTAATTAATACGTAGTATTTTTGCCAAAATTAAGATTCAAGAGTGGGCTTCTCAGGTGAGCAGCCAGGTCTTCCTTTTAGCCACCCATCCACCGAGCTAAGTCCCCCAAAGCCCATGTTGACACTTACAGCAGACTTGGCATTCCTGCTTTGGTCGTCACCTCCTTACATACCTCCAATCTCCACCACCTCCTTACTACCGCATATTTAGTCACACCCCCTTACACCCTTATTCACCCCTGCTTACCTGATTGTATATGCATATTGCGTACGCAAACATTTGCATAGTTTTTACAGTAGATAAATCAGCCGCTGAGAATGAAGTGGCTTTATCATTACTCACATATGAGATGACACAGTATTATTGAAAGGAAATATTGTAATCGTGCAAAAAATTCGAGATCAATTTTTCTAAAGAATTTTACATTTCATGATCCTCTAAGCCCTCTAAAATGGAGATGTCGCCCGAACTAACGTAGATCTAATTAATTTTGGGCGATATAAGAAAATTAAGATAAATATTACTTTGGGGACTAAGTACATTTTACAATATATCTTATATTTATGACAAACAAAAATCTTTCTTAATAAAAGGTGTGCAGAAAACTAAAAGGCACATTTTATAAGCAATTTGATTCTTCGAAGGCTGTCTTGCTTATTGTATCTCATAAGCATGCGAAACCAATTTTTTTAGACATTTGTTTAAATGTATATACGTTTGTCTCTGATCACTATAACTCTTGTAATAAACGGTGACACCGTACATTTGTACGACGTATTCATTTCTATCCAAATCAGCCCAAAAAAAAGAAAGGACTTAACCCAAAAACTCTAATAACTTCCGATTTATCGACATGAAATTTCATATGCAAATTTAAATAAAACAACTAGTAATTTTTAGCAAAATTGGCCGATTGGAAGTGGGGTCGAAATAATGTATTGATACTATATTTAGTAGTGGTCAGTATATATCGTAAGTCTATTGATTTTTAGCCCAAAGTGATACACCGACGATTCTTTTTGTACTTCCCCAGCTTTATGATGTATAGGGGAAGTTATGTAATCTTGAACTGAAAAAAAGATTTATGTCTGTCTGTGAACACGATAACTTCCGATAGAATGAATATATCGGCACGAAATTTTATATGTGAATCCAGAATCCTCTTTAAAAGACATCTATTGTTTTTCAGGCAAATGGGGGACTTAACTCAAAAACTCGCAATATTTAGTATGATTTAGGAGCCCTTATGTAAGTTAACTGTTGAATATTAGCACAAACGATGGTTTGGAAGAGGGAGCAAAAAGGTAATTGATTAATTCGTTCTGGGGAAGTTCATTCCCTGTGATTCACCTACTTTTTTATATTTTAAATTTCCGACTTGATTTAAATTATGACACAACAACCCTTAAAATGTTATTTATGGATGAGCATTTATTGAAAAATATTCAAATAAAAAAAAAAACAAAAAAATTGAATAGCAACACTGAAAATGATGAATCCCACTAAATCCTGCTGTCCGAGGAAGCTTTACTAAAATAAAAAAAAAATTATAAAATGAATCACAGGGGACTAACCATTCATCATTGGGCCGACGATTCGCTACAAATCGGGTTTTTCCAACTGATAATCCCCTCTCCAATAACTCATGGATCAACTGAGGAAAATTTATCAGGGGATTTGAAAAAAAAAAAGCCGACTTTTCCACCCGACATTAAACCTATATATTCCCAATTGAACGTTTTTTCTCCCTCTTTTTTTTTATTTTTGAAAAGTTAATCCAATGCTGGAACAAATCCGGACTTCGCGCCGCTTCTGTCCTGTTTCCCGCTTGACGCATCCCGCTCCCCGATTAATTCTCCATAATTAATGACTTGTCCCCGGTTTCAGTCCATGAATAATGATCTCTTCCCCCCACTTAGTGAGGGCACCAAAAAAAAAAAAATAAAAAATAGGATCCAAATAATTTTTGAACCGTTAATTTCAAAAGCTACCCCGTTG
This sequence comes from Aradus depressus, assembly GCA_963662175.1. NCBI lineage: Eukaryota > Metazoa > Arthropoda > Insecta > Hemiptera > Aradidae > Aradus > Aradus depressus. Next base: position 37,925,934 of record OY759215.1, read on the forward strand.
TTGTTTTTTTTTTTAATGATTTATTCTCCTATCATTTTCATTATTTTCATCCCTCATTTGAAAATAACTTTGTTAGACTTAATGACTACCTAATTGATGATAAATCATGAATTTTTTCTACCCTAAATTTTCACCAGCAGATTGTAAATAAAGAAAAATTAAAATTAACCAAACAGTTGTCCAAAGTTTTTTTTAGTTAGGGCTCATGATGGCGACACCGGTAACGATCGTGCGGATTGTTTGGCAAAAGAGGCGTCGCAGGACGTAGATCTTCCTCTGAGCTATTCTAAACATCCGAAAACATTGATAACAGCGAAGACAAGATGGATGTCCGTCCTGAAATGTAAGGAGCAATGGAGGCGGACGAGCAAAGAAGTGGTCACGCGGAGCTTCTGCCCGACAGTAGAGGACAGTTTGGCGTTGAAGAAGAACAAACCGTTGACAGCCCAGATGACCATGCTTCTGATGAGGCTCTAGCTCCACAGGTTCAGGATCCTTCGCCTCTTGGCCTCTGTGGCACCTATGAGCAGACAGTCCAACATATAATCTTCAGCTATGAACTACTGGAGGTCCTAAGAAGTTCCCTGTTGAGATTTGTGGTGACCAATGGTGAGAGTTGGCCAATGTCAAGTCCTATTTTAGTGCGGGGTTTTGATAAAAAATTTTTGACTTTGTACAGAAGATTAATTTTCAAGAACTACAAATTGATATGTGATAGTAACATGTTGTGGGACTAGATTTCTAATAGAAATAAAAGACGTTGTCTTCCCACTGTTTTATTTATACCAGAACCGGTTTTCGACGCAACAGCGTCATCATCAGTGGTTCATCCCACCCAACCGCTGTGCTGTGTGGGTGGGATGAACCACTGATGATGAAGCTGTTGCGTCGAAAACCGGTTCTGGTATAAATAAAACAGTGGGAAGACAACGTCTTTAATTTCTATTAACTACAAATTGATTATCTAGCTAAATTAATGTGTGTAAAATCAAAATTACATTTACATTTTTGAGTAAACATGCAGTTAAATACTTACCAATCCAGTAGAGATACTACTGGATGGAAAATGAAAATAAATAATAATAATAATTTTGATAGTAATTTTTTTTTTTTAACGGATTTTTTTGATCTCTAAGGCCAGGTATGAGCAAATTTGTTTGCGGCAGGCCAAAGTATAAAATAAATAAAAATAAAAAATAACCCTTATATTTTTAATCAGATTACAAAAAATAATGAATATTATCATTAACAAGTTTGAAGATCAAGAAACATATAGTTCATGTTTATGGATAATTTAGGTAGAGCATATACAGGTAGAGAGTGCAATACAATGTGAAAACCTGAAATTGTTATCATAAATTCATACATAAAATTCATCAGATCATAGACGTCAAGAAAGTCATCTGTGAATCACCGGCAATGTACTTCCCCAGAACGAATTAATTAATTAACGTTTTGCTCCCTCTCCAAAACCAGTCTACCATTTGCTCTAATATTCAACAGTTGACTTACATTTCTTTCCCAAATGGTTTTTATCCCCCTTTGAAAGCACGCTCAAAATCGGTTTGCCACCGAAATGGTTTATATCCATCCCGTTATATTCAATAAACTCCTTTTTATCAAACTGGCTCTTATCCATCCGTTACTGGTATGTTTGTCACATCGAAAGGGCTTATATCCAAATTAATATTTCCCGCTTCTAATTCGAATGTGATTCATTAACCAACCGATAGAGGGAAACACTAGACAAGGCTCTTTAATAAACCGTAGTAAAGGACTCTCACAACGGGTGGCATCACCATCACTCTTGGGCACCTTATCACTGGACCGGCTTGTTTATCAGTATTCCCGGTGAGGGGACAGAGTTTCCCTCCTGCCGACCGAGTTTTCGGGAGTGCAGAAAAACTATTAAAAAAGTTACTAGTGTCTACGCTAAAGTAGGCTCAGTGAAGAAATTAGGGAGGGACTGGAAAGTACTTGACATAAAATCACTCCAAAGTACTTAACAGTAAAATACATGGAATCAGTCAGGCCAAAAGGGTCTTGATTAAAAAATTTAAAAAAAAATCTTGTGATCAAGTCACCACCAGACTTAAATGCCGACTGCACTATAAATTTGATTCAGACTTAGAAGTGTACAACTCTATTGTTAAAAAAGGAAAGTCAAATGTAAATATGGAGACATTGACCATTCTTTCATCCCCACGTTGTTTGACAAAAGAAAAAAAGAAAGACGTGAACCACCTTCTCGTTTCCCATTTTGGCGAAGAATGGACAAAAATGGCAGACCTCCAGTGGTACCTACCCCTACTTGATCTAGAATCGCCTGAAAATGATGAGGTAGATGAGGCAATAGAATGCGACTGCCTTGACCAAGATTGTGGTGAACTACACGTCTAAAATACCTACCTTCTTATTTTTCTCAAAAAACCTAAAAAAAAGTGGATTTATTTTATTTTTTCATGAAAAATGTATGTTTTTCTGTTCCATGTTTTTATACTTTGAATTGTATTGATATTACAATAAAAAAAATGAAAATGTGATGCTTTTATCAAACAGCCCAAAAACCAGTTTTTTTTCAAAATGGCTCATATCCATAGTTTCTCGTCAAACGGGCTTATATCCAAATTTAAAATGGCCGTATCTTCTCCAAAACGTAAGACAGATTTTCGAAATTTTATGGTAAAATCGACGAATTTACATACAAAATATTTGGAAAATTTGGGAACCCTGGAAAATTTGCTTCATATCTCAAATTGTTTTTCTCAATTTTCCCAAAAAAATTCTAAGTGGATATAAGCCCATTTGAAAGTAAACTCTTCAAGTGTCGGCAGGGGGTTCTGGATTTGAAATCGAACATACCACGGAGGAATAATCACCGAAAAACGAAATCCTCATTGAAATCAATTGAGAGACAAAATTCTCGCGCAAATTATAATTTTTCTATTTCAAATGTAAAAATCCGGGCGAAGCCCTTTTCGGTTAACCATCGAACACCACTTTATTTGAGCCGTTTTTCGACTTTTTTCCGATAAACGATTCAACATACAAAGAACACATAGTAAAAAGAATTTTATGCAAAAACAGCTGTTGTTGTCTACAAAAAGGCTAGAAAAAATCCATTGAATTCAATTGAAAACTATTTAAAGGTTAGGTTTTATGACTCATGCCCGGGCTTTAACTACGAGGTCATATCGCCTACTACCAGAGCGCTCATATCGCCTACTACCAGAGCGCTCTTTCGTCACTCTGGTGGACATGAGCCCGACTCTACTGTGGGAGTCCTAAATTTTGCCTACCATAAATTTTTGTTCACCTAGGGTAGGGGTCTTTAACGAGTACCTGACAACGTACAGGCTCGGGACCATCGCTTAACGTCCCATCCGAAGGACGGCGTGCTTAAGTTTATTTTACCTCCCAGATAAAATAAACTAAGGGCCTCGGTCGGGCTACGAACCCACGACCTTGAGCTCAGAAGTCAAGCACGCATACCACTGAGCTACCGGCGCCCTCAACTGATAATTATTAAAACATTGAGTTTTTTATACAGATATGCCTGACTCAGCTCAGTTTTTGCAAACAGCAGAATGTATTGCACACCTAGTTTTACATAATTTTCTTTATCACAACCTATGCTAGATATTCACTGACAAATGGTTTTTCCAACAGTATTTGAGTTGATTCGCCTTGAGTTTGTTATCTAAATCTTTAAATAGAAAATTTTACTAAATGAATATGCTATATTCCATAATTCATTTTCATAATAAACAGAAAAGCAATTTATCTGATAGTCAAATTAATTACCAAAAATGCTAAGGGGGCTTGCCTCCTCTCCAGGGCTTGAGTGACAGAAACCGTGTCGTTTTGTCGATGACAAGCCTTCCAGGAACACAAGTCGCTCAGTCTTCTCATCGCCTAGGTGACGCTGCCCCCTTTCTCCTTTTCACTTTCAAGAAACATTTGTTTCACCAATGGATTTTCCATATCAAGGCAGTTATTCTGGTTATTTTTGGTACTTTTTTTCGTCACAACTTCCAGCATTGATTGAGTCAACTGTTCTCCGTTGTCTGTGAATCATTAGCAATGTACTTCCCCATCACGGATTTGGTAATCATTTGTAATCAACTAAAGTTTCACACTTATTCTTTGAGCAATTGTTGAGGTTCTGGGTACACACATACAATTTCGTGTCGATTTATTTATTCTATATTCTCGTAGAAATACTTTCTTTCTTTTTTTTTTTTTTTTTTTTTGACAACTTATTGAATTACTTTTAGCAGAGAGAATGGGCCTGAAGCTCCTGGGTCCCGTTACCGCGACGTACTGTACTGAGAAATCTCGTCCCACAACATCTTATTATCACATATGAGCAAATTTTTCATTTGGATTTCATCTAAATTTACTAATGAGATGCCATCTTGTATTTCTAAATTTACAAAAATGTTTAAATTAATAATAAATGTTTATTTATTATTAATTTAATTATTAATTATTATTTTAATTTATAATTTAAAACATTTTTTTAATTATCACTTTTTTTTTTTTATTGAAAAATTCTTGCAGTGAGAATGGGCCAGGGTCCCGCTACCGCTTTACTCGTTAAATCAATTAGGGAAGGATTGACCAATGATACAATAGGAAGGAGGAGAGATAAGTCTTGTGGTCGTTTTATTTAATTTTAGTATTAGTGTTATATCTTTACATAATTGTAACTTATATAACCTTACAGTCAATACAGGATCTGAAGAAGGCACACTCAGTACCGAAAGCTTGGCAGTATGAATTGCAATTTCGGGATTCAACTCTTCCAATCCCGGTATTAACGGGATTTTCGGGATTCATTAAAATAAAATCTAAATATGTAAGTTTGGAAAAATAATTTATGAAAAAAAAAAAAAACACAACTCAATTTTACAGTTAACATATTTTACATATTTATGCTGAAAAATATGGCCTTAAAAAGCATAATATTTCCAAAGAGTTACCGCCTAATCTTGACCTCAGCTTGGTACAGAAGTACCCAGTTGCAGAAAAGGCCCTTTCGGCCTCTCACTGGTCGGTAGAATTGTTAGCAATGATCTGTACACTAAGTTTAAGTACAATCCTCTTTCTCCAGCTGGCTCTCCAGATCTTCTTTCGTTCTCTTTGTTGAATTTTCGGTTGTAAATGTTTTTATTTCCCGTTTAAGTTAATTTCTCGTTGATTTTTCGTCATTACCGGGTCTGGCAAGTTCTTACCTTAATACTTTTGATTGGATTGTATTCCAAGACGAAGGAGGAGTATACCCAGCTATTTCAAAAAGCTTTCGGAGGTCTACTGAAGTCTCTCTTTACATAAAATCCCTACTTGCCTTCTTTCAATATTATACCTTATTATTCCCTTAAAAGACATAGCTACTTTTTTTAAAGATATAGATAATTAAAGAAATTTATAAAACTTAAATAAAGTAAATAACGAAAATTTCGAGATTGAGAACGTTTTTGTAAAAAGTGAAAAATGCCGGGATCCAGGGATCGCAATACTTACTTGACAGAAATTCTATAAGTTTGTTTTTCTCGAGCACAAACCTGATCTCTCCTTTTTCCTAATATTCGTTAAAGGCCCTCCTATCCTAGGTAACTAAACGTGAATAGGTATAATCTGCCACAGTAGAGTCGGTCTCATGTCCACCAGAGCGACGGAAAAGCGCTCTGGTAGTAGGCGATATGACCTTCTAGTTAAAAGCCTGGACATGAGTCACAAAAATAAACAAACGAGAATTTCATCCTGGATCCAATAATGCCCATTCATGTCCCTTTCATGTGAGGTCTGTTCGAGCCAAAATACCCTCCATGACAACTGCTTGTTGTGTACGATGTGTGACAACAAATCGATGTGTGAACCATTTGATAAACGAACGAACGGTTATCGGGAGTTTTCAACTTGACGCTAGGATAAAACATGACTACCACATAGGTTGTCGAACCTTCCATTAGGGTGTCATGTACCCCTTAGACTGGACCGTATATACAATCTAGGATATGTGACACAAAGCAGTCGAGAACTTTACCACCGCTCGGTCAATAGCTGAATTCAAATCAGGGGAAATTTGGAAAAATAAAAGGCCTCTATAAAGTGCCTCAGAAGTGTGTAAAATTTTACCTGGGAATAAAATGAATTGAACTCCTGCAAAAAGTAAATTTCAATATTCCACACAATTACATATTTAGTAAGATCTTCAATATCACTCATATATGGATCTGGAACCATCGCTTAACGTCCCATTCGAAAGACGGCGTGCTCAACGTTTTTTCACCTTCCACATAAAAAAAGTAAGGACCCTCGGCCGGGTTTCGAACCCGCGATCATCCGCTCAATAAGAAAGCACACTATGACAACAACTACACTATTACTTACCACTTCGATTACTTAACATATTATTCCATGGCCTATTATTTTTATGAGATCAAGAAAATAGTTCAAACAATGGATTTTGTTCGAGTTTTCCTCATCTACTGTATTTATTAATATTATTACTACTGTACTAGTATTTCAAGTAATTATTTAATACATAATTTCATTTTATTTTTTATTAGTATTGTTATTTGTATCACTGTACAGAGATGGAGATGAATATAGAAGATCAGGATAAACGTCCTTGATGAGACCATAACAATTGAAGTATACATAATCATATCATCCCCTATGTTGAATAAAAAAAGAAAAAAAAATACATAAAAAATAATATATTCGAAGGGTTGATGAGGCTTAAAGTGGCAAAAAACGCATGTCTTTAATAGTGGCTAATGATACGTGACATTGTTGTGGTCACACAGGCCAATGCACAATAGCTGTAAGTAGGCTGGCAAAAAAAATCAGAGGATAGTTGTCGGATGAGCAGGGGAGATAGTGAGTGAAGCAGGTGAAATAGGGGTTGGGGTGTACACCCCCGCTTGTCAAACTATTTGTTCAATGCCGGCTCGAATGGCAGGCTAGAATCAACTAGTCTTCTACGAGGGAGAGAAAAATAGTTGGTGAATCACTAGCTATGTATTTCCCCAGCACGAATTAATCAATTACTTTTTCGCTTTCCCTCCAATTGACGCTAAGTGGCTTATGAATCTTCATACACGTATTTGAGTCGAGCTCCCCTTCTCTGATTCCTCCGATTTCACGGAAATTTATTAGGTGCAATCCTTATGGGGTTTCAATTTCACCATAGGCAGTTATTAAATTTCATTCTATATTTTCATTCTATCGGGACTTATTGTGTTCACTGGGACAAACATAAACGCACATCACACAGACATAAAGAAGATCCTCCAGGAAGATAGAGAACGAAAAGATATACAAGTTTACTGTGGACCTAGTGGAGACTACCTCTTCCTCGGTACTATTCCTCGGTAAAGGAGGAATGGTAGGGTGGACCATAAGTTTCAAGCAGGCGACCACGAATTTCAAGTGGTCAAGCTCCACATCTACAAAACCATAATCCGCGCAATGGCAGCGAAAGTTGACTGCTCTGGATAAACACGACGCGGTACCACTGCTGAAATGAAATTTCTCCGCAGAATTGTTGGTAAAACAAAGAGGGACTGCGTTAGTAACGAGAGGATCCGGGAGGAACTTGAGGTGCCATCCATCAAGCAAATTATGAAGAAGCGGCAACTCAATTGATTCAGACATGTTTGCAGGGTGCCGAGGGCCAGGAAGATAACGGAAGCAAGACCGGTAGGGAGGCCCCGGGTATCTGGAGTATATGCAGAGACTGGGGCAGGACCGTGTGGAGATGAGGGCGCTTGCCCAGGACAGAGACGGATGGAGTAGGTGGACAGCACTCTCTCCTCGCCAAGAGGCATGCGGAGATAAAGTAAGCAGAAGAAGGAATCAGAGGGTTGAAAAACATGGAATTAGGGTGAAAATCAACATAAAATTTTTGATTATTACGTAACTTCTACTATAACTCATATAGCTGGGAAAGCGGGGTTGTGTACTTCTTTTCATTGACCATTATTCAAGTTCCTAATTAAATAATTAGCATTAGAAAATTGTGACTGAGTTTTCTAAACATTGATTTATATTTTAACTCTCTCAGCCTTTTCTCCAACTTTGTGAAGGGAATAAATTCAAAAGTTAGAATTTATAAAAAGTTCCCCTTTAATTTGCCTCCCGGCCTCTCTGAGATCTGCCTTCCAGACGTCAGGTTACAAAAGGATAAAATATAATTGCAAAAGGGGATGAAGAGGGGGGGGGGGGGATGGGGGAAAGGGTTAGGGGGGACAAGACGAAGTGTACTTCTCTGTTGGAAGGGTTGTCAGAGTGGGGGAGGGGTTTAATTTAGGGAGTTTCCTGGAATGAGGGGGGGAAGAAAGAAAGGGGAGGTTTCGCCTTGATAATGACGTCACAAAGAAGAAAATTAGAATTGGGGGGAAGGGGGTAGGGGGAGGAGAAAGCAGGTTGTCTTGTTCCCCCCATCCCCCCCCCCCCCCCACCCCCTACTTTACTTCTGCATTTATAATTCTTATTCCCCCCAACCTTCCCCCCCCCCCCCCCTCCTATGGATAGCCTCTGTTTTTTAATCGACCCACCGACTGTGAGCCACTTTTAATGAAATTGCGCAGTTTGTACCTGGCCTTTTTACTCCCTCCCCTCCCCCCTCCCACTTCAACTTCTCATAAGGGCTCCTTTTAAATTAAATTGTATTTTCATGTTTTAAACATGATCCTCTGAAGCATTTTTAAAACGTTTACAACCCCTAGTCCCGGATTAAGTCTGAAAAGGATCCTTTTGAAATTAATTTTAAAAAGGAATCCCTTAGTGGTCCCTGTTTACCTCCAATTTCCATACATTTACCTACAAATATACTTTTTTGTTCATATTTCCATATGCAAATACACTATTGAAGATAGCATCATAAAATGTTGTTAAATTAAATTCTTTTAACCATATAAAAATTTTACATAAAGAGTAAAAGTTCGAGTTTTTGAAAAATGTAAATTGTTTTTGTATTTTCCCCTTATTACTTGATTTCCTTATTTGTATTATTATTTACTTTTTCTTCTCTCTATCTTTATTTACTCAATTTATTTTTTCTTTCATTATCCAATAATTCGGTAATGTTTACATATGTACAATTATTTTCCTTCTTTATTTTTTATTAATTTTTTATTAGTATTTATTCTTCTTTTTTCATTATTATTACGGTTCGCACTCAGCAAAGTTGTCTTGGTATATTTATAACCTGACGATTGTTTAAGCCAAAACCGGTAGTTTTTATATAACAATATTTTGTGGAATAGAAAATATTTCAAAAATTAAGCTTGTTTTTTTTATTTATTATAAGTATCCACAATTAATGAGATACACGCAAAACACAGATTTTCAAATTATTTTCAATGAACTTTGTATAAATGTTTTCTGATATTTTTTTCTCAAATTTCGGGTTTTTAATATGCCACTACATTGAGGTCATGTAGAACTTTATTTTGAAAGCTTATCTCTTATGAAACAATTTGACTAAAGCATTTAATCAATCTAAAGTGAACATGAAACGTATTTCTGTACTGAAGGATGGAATAACTATATGAATGCTAAAAATATAATATGGAATGGAAGCATGATCTATTGATACAAAATTGTTACATGACGGGAATACAATTGATTGGAGTTATCTGAGGATAAATAAAAATAATAATAAATTTGCATATACACGAGAGCCATTTTTCATTGGAGTAATCCCTAGTGAAGGGGATGGGGGAGCTTCCAATTTAAATGTAACACAGAGAGAACAAATGCATTCTGACGATGCAGCGGTGGCGTCATTTTTGTCAGGGAAGAGCGGGGGGGTGTTGGATCGATGTCGGGGGCTGTATGTATTTTTCCCCTGGTTACTGTAGGGTATAGGATGCAAGGGGTGAGTCACCCTAAACATGTCGGCCAATCCGATGCAACCCGGTGCATTCTGCATCATGCAACCTCTCCCCTCCCACTTCCCCCCGCTCCCCCTCGATCTAGAAAAATACCCAACCCACCATTAGAAGGGCATCCATGCACTGCACAGAGGATACCTAATTGAAATCACTGTTATTGCAACTTGTTTCAGAACTAGCCCTCTACCCTTCATCTAGAAAATTCTGCAACGGATTCATCAGTCCTTTTTGAAAAATGGGATTTTTTTTTTTTTTCACTGAATGGTCTGAATCAATTAACTTTTCTGTTGGCTGCTCTCTGACATTGTACCTCCAACTGTGGTTACATTCAACACAATATTGAACATAGACGAAACGTTCGGAGGGAGAAAAGAATGTAATTTCGCCCCCTCCCTCGATAGTTTATGGCGTTGAAAAAACTATTTCTATAATATAATATATTATAGAAATAGTTTAGATATAAAGTGGTGAAGATTTGTCTCGGTGTCCATGTTCACCATGGTGAACGGTGGTTCACAAATACATATCACCTATACTCTAGTCGTCGTAAGGCCCTGAAGAAGGAAATTTATTTCCTTCTAAACTATTTATTTCCTTCTTCAGGGCCTTACGACGACTAGAGTATAGGTGATATGTATTTGTGAACCACCGTTCACCATGGTGAACATGGACACTGAGACAAATCTTCACCACTTTATATCTTCACCACTCTAGTCAGTAGAAGACCCTAAGCTGGCTTTTGGCAAAAACTCAATTTCAGAGAAAGAAGTCACATGTGCTAACTTAGATTTGATTAGATTCTAGCCGAAATCAGACAGAATCTGAGACAACTTTACTTCGGGGCCTAAGTACAGTTTACAAGATACCGCTTATGTTTATGACCTAATAAAAAATCTTTACAAGTAAAAGTTGTAGAGAAAACTAAAAGACATATTTTATATCAAATACAATTTTTCTTAGGTCGTTTGGTTTTCAAGATAATGCCGAAAACATTTCTGAAATTTCGTTTTGAAACATACATTTATGTCACACTTCCTTGATTTACTTGAAAACTGTTAGTCCTATCGAAAACTGTTAGTGCTATCGAAAAAATGTTTCGTGCCACAACTATTCCTTATAAAATTTTCAATCACTGACGTGTTCTTAGATTTGAGATAGGACCAATATGACAAAAGTTATATCGCCTCAAATAATTTAAAATAAAGTAAATTTAGCACCGAATTATAATTTTTTTAACTTCATTATTACTACTGGTAGTCAAACTACTGGTCAATGGACGCCGGTAGCCCAGTGGTATGCGTGCTTGCTTACTGAGCTCAAGAGCGCGGGTTCGAAACCGTTATTTTATCTGGGAAGTAAAATAAACTTAAGTACGCCGTCCTTTGGATGGGACGTTAAGCGAGGCAGCTAATCGTTCAAGACCCCTATCCTAGGAGAATAAAAATATAAAAAAATTTAGGACTTCGCTCACACCTCATTCCCTCTCCCTTCCTCCTTCTCAAAATGATTTCGTAGTGGCATTACTCGGTATAAGAAAGTCACTCAGAATTATGCTATTCAATGAAACAACAAAATACCACTAACTCATTGTTTTATAAATGAACCCTGTTCTAAAAAAAAAAAAGTGTAACGTTAGGTTGGGATGCATTCTGATTACATAATAAAGAGTAGATTGGTGTGTTGGTGGGTTGATTGCAGTGCTCCGCTGTGTACTGTGGTGGTGTGCTATACAGTGGCATGGTTTGGCGGGAACTGCACCCTGTATTGATTGTCGATTCGTCTGTCCACTTTATTACAGGTCCTCTGTAGTCCACCACAACACCGCCGCCTCTTCAATTCACACCAGCGCCATCACCATGATCACACATCCTCTCCTCCACAAACATTGCACTAATAATGGTAACGATTAGAAATAGGGCTCTAAAGGAAATAGTTAAATAATGATAATTTTAAATTAAATTAATTTAAATAAAACCATAATTAATTTTAAAAAGTAGTTAGTTAAATACCAGCAATGTACTTCCCCAGAACGAATTAACTAAGTTTTCAGTCTACCTTCAAAACCCATCAATCGTTTGGGCTAAAAAATCAATAATTGACACATGGGCGTTTCTTCATCCACATATTATATATGTATCCATAGATTTATTACATGGAGATTTTGGATCCGCCTCCTCTGATCGGAAATTTAATAGTTATCATCTGTGGTTTTGAATTTACATATGAACATCTGTCGTCCTTATTGAGTTCTGGATAAACATGAAATAAAATAGCTTTATTGACATTATTTTAGAACAAAAGCCTCTCCTTTTGGAGGTTTTGAGTCTACTGCTCTTTCAACAGAAGAAATCAGAAAAGAATTTAACGATTGTTCATAATTTAAATTAAATTATTTCTTTAGAAAAACTGTTACTTCTTGATTAAAAATAAAATAAAAATAAAACAAGATGAAACAAATTAAAAGCAAAAAGTAAAAATGAGGGTTATTTCTTAACTAGTACTGTTACACATTTGTTCCATCTTTCTCTGTTGCTGGCCACTGTGCACCATCCATCCCCTATTCTCTCCACTATCTCGTCCCTCCACCGCAGTCCATGTATTCCTTTTCCTCTTCTTCTGTCTCTAGGAATCCACTCCGTGCAGACTTTAGCCCATCGTCGAGGATCCATCCTTGTCACATACCCGGCCCATCTCCACTTCAGCAAGTGGGCTTCCTTCTGGAGGCTTCTTAGCCTCAGCTTCCGTAGAACCTCGCTGTATCTTATCCTGTCACTTCTTCATCTTTATTCCATGCTCCTCATCATCCTAAATTGGTTTACTTCCAGACGACGAATCCAGCTTCTGGGTCAGCGATCAGGTTTGTGCGCCATATAGGATGGATGGATAGATGCAGCTCATCAGATTTTGGCTTGCAGGTCAACTGCAATATCTCCCTTAAGTAGTTGTAGTAGAAGTTCCAATCACGAGTTCTAGATACACATATGCAATTTCGTGTCGGTACATTTATTTAATCGGGAGTTTCCGTGTTCTCAGACATACAGATTTTTTTTTTCATTTTCGGTATCAGGAGGTCGGAAAGTATAAAATTCCGTGGAAAACTCCTCATCAAATTTCTGAATACATAACTTCCCCTATACTTCGTGTAGCTAGGGAAGAAAAAAAAAAGCCTGCCTGTGAACACGATTACGACTGATAAAATGAGTGTACCGACACAAAATTATATCATTTTTTGGTACTGTGTGTTATCAGACACACAATAATTTTTCCATTTTTATTTTCATGTCATTTAGAGCTTCTTTCGTGGAGGAACAAAGTTTTTGACTGGTCAAACGTATATTCACTTTTTTTTATATTGAGTAATTATTTAATATACAGTGTAAACTCTATACTGTCACTTAGAGCTTTGATCATTCTCCTGTTTCCGTCGCACACAGCTCCGGCGATCTGTTTAGCATGAAATGGAGGTTTTCCTCGAATGACACAAATGTGATAAAAATCAATTTATTATTATAGGCGTAACATATTATAATCGCAGAAACAATACACTACAAACATTTTTTAGAAATTTTTCACTTTATTACGATATATTCTTCATTAAAAAAATGAAATAATCTACAGAAATCATCGTCATTTGACATAGGTACTTTAAAAAACCAAGGTCTTGTAAAATTAGTAGAATTAATGTCAGGGTAGAGTGTGGAGGCTTCGGTATACATTTAGAAACTGTTTGTGGCAGATTGTATGTCAGCCCACATAGAATCATTACTCGTACCTGGATTTACTGTACCGCTTTCCGGTGCAGACACTTCACGTGAGTAACCAATAACATCATCGGACTCAGATTCTTCAGTAGATGATGGTCTGTAATCTAAACCAGCGAGTCGTCACTACCATTATCCTACACCATCCTCCTCACTAGATTCATCTTCAATCGGGACACTCACCGTTTGCCTCTGCCCATCCGCCAGTCTTGTTTCTTCTTCCTCTTCCTGCCTTTTCTGCTCCTACAGCCTTTCTGCAGCTAACTCCAGAATTTTTTTAAGTCGCGACGACATAGTTACGACTATCCTTTTCAACTTATAAAATGATACTGAAAGAAAAGGGAAGCAGGAAGCATGCCCTTACAGGAAAGAAACATGAACAAACCTGACTCTACAGATCCCCCGAGCCATGTAGCGCACACATATAATAGTTTGTTACCTGTATGCGAAACATATCTCCGGAGACATGTACGGAAAAATCCGCTTTTCCGCGTTCTAAAAAAAAACATATTTTATTCACGACTTAAGATTATGAAAACTAACGAAATCTACAGGGTAAAAAGCTTACGCATTTTGAAGAGATTTTATAAAATTTTAGGCCGCATTCTGTTAAAGACCATTACAGTACACCGGGGGCATGTGCCGCAGTCAACGTGTTAAGGTACTCATAACAAACAAAAGAACGAATTTCTTAGAATCTTCGGTAAGTATGATGCCGACAGTCGAGGTAATACGTGCTAGACAATAAAGCAACAAAATAACAAACAAAAGAACGTACCTACACAGCTGCAGTTCTTATTAATTTCGGCAACTTGAAAGTACTGTTTATTGCTTAGTAATGACGTATTGTTGTTATTTAGAGTGGGTGTGATGCTACATAGAGTGTATCATTGTATGGACAACAAGGTAAACCAACCAGATTCAAGTAATTTCGATGTTTTAGGGAGTTTGTCGTTAAATCGAGTGGCGTTAAATGGAGTTTACACTGTAATTGAATTTAGAGGGAGCCGGTAGCTCAGTGGTATGCGTGCTTGCCTTCTGAGCTCAAGGTAGTGGGTTCTAAGTTTATTTCATCTGGGAGGTAAAATAAACTTGAGGACGCCGTCCTTCGGATGGGACGTTAAGCGATGTTCCCGAGCCTGTACGATGTCAGGTGCACGTTAAAGACCCCTGCCCTAGGTGAATAAAAATTTAGGGTAGGCAAAATTTAGGACTCCCACAGTAGAGTCGGCCTCATGTCCACCAGATTGACGAAAAAGAGCTCTGGTAGTAGGCAATATGACCTCGTAGTTAAAGCCCGGACATGAGTTATAAAACCTAACCTGACCTATAATTAAATTTGAAATTAAGTTCACGTTATATTACATCTTCGCTCACAAAACAAACCTTCCCGTCTTCTTTTTAACCCTTGCACCGCCTCCACTCTCCACTGCCTCCTTTAATTTTAGAGTTGAGGGGGGGGGGGGGGGGGGAGGAGGGTGAAGGGCCCCCACTCCAGAAAGTTGAGTAACCCCCTCCTCCCTTCTCCCTGATTCGTTTTTCCAATTACCCCTAATATTCTTTCGCTCTCCCTCATTCCCGATCTTATCCCTCTCCCAGGCGACCCAATAAATATAAATTATAAAACTCATTTATTCTTCTTATCACCAGCAGTAACTCACTCTGAAGGGGCGGTGTGTTATTTATTTTTCTCAGAGGGCAAATTTATCATCATTAAAATACATTTATTTTTAAAATCTTTAGACCCAGAATAGGAGGAGTGATGAGCAAAAGTTTTCCCAAACTCACTTGTGTGATAGTAATAAGTCTCTCACTTAAAAATATATCTCCCAATCACTCGTACGAGAATACTCTTTCCTCACTTGTTAGATTCAATCAAATCTTATTGAATTTTAATAAAATCTATTTCTTACAATCATCACAATTACTATAATAGAACTAAGTCACTTGATGGAAGCTCCCTAGAAAGGCCACCTCCTGTTCAAGCGACGAGGAGGATTATCAGAATGGGAGTGAGAGGATATGGCGAATGTGGGAGAATTTGAATGGGAATATATCTTTATCTTTGTGTGGAATACTTGGAATCGAGTTTGGAATAATTCATTGACAGTGGGATTTCTTGAGATCACTATGTAAGACTTTATTGGTGACGTAGAAAGCAGTGTTAATATTTCGTCGGAGGAGTTTGGACTGGATTGCTTGGATATGATGAATGTTGGATTGTTTACCAATAGTAGGATGTTGGATTGTTTACCAATAGTAGGATGTTGGATTGTTTACCAATAGTAGGATGTTGGAGTGTTTACCAATAGTAGGATGTTGGATTGTTTACCAATAGTAGGATGTTGGATTGTTTACCAATAGTAGGATGTTGGATTGTTTACCAATAGTAGGATGTTGGATTGTTTACCAACCCCAAAGTTGGAGTCCATAACAAAATAATGTCTCGTAAATTGTAAGTATGGTGTTAGTAGTTTTGATTTTGGTCCAGAAAGTCATGTATGCGGATACCTAGTAAGTCTACTGTCTGAAATAGTAGACTTGGAATGATGAGGGAATCAGAATGTTGTTAATGGTGAAGAGACGACAGGATTTGTGACGGTGTGTAAATTTGAACACAGATTTTCTCATTTAACTTAATTCTCCAGAGATTGCACCCATTTCAGTTAGGGTGCTCTTGCAGGATGACATTACAATTTTAAAAAAAATTTAAGCCCGACATAAAAGAAATGCTTCAACACATGATTTCTGTTGGCTTATCGTTGTAAGTCTAATTCAATTATGAGGTGAACCTGGAATAGACTCACAGGCCGTTGGCTACATTTTCAAGTCGGCCGTGGAATACATATTACTAGAAAACTACGTACTCTTTCTCTCTTGACGAAGGAGCCTGAAGATCTTTAGCCGTCCATACCAGCCTCCTCCACCGCGATTTTCAGTACACTACCAGTCGCCAGTTTACCACATGATGTTCCGTTGCATCCATCATTGCGTCTGATCGTCTATGGTGCGTTCTATGGCTGTCTGCAGTCCGCTTCTCTCCATATGCTCAGCACACCGTCAATATCGTGATTTCATGTCTGCTATTACGGTCGGGTATTATCAAAAAATGTCCCACAGCTCCCATTTCTTTATCCATGATCGGTCCTGCTATTTTCCTGAACACTTTATTTTCAAAGATCAGGACTGGCTTTATAAAGGTATTAGCATAGTATCTTGAAGTGAAATTTGTGAGATGTTTAATTTTTAATGATATATAACACCAAAAGATACTTGAAGAATAATATGGTTAGCATTAATAGGCTGATCGATCCAAGAAAGAGTCTGGTTATCACAGGATTAGAATAGAAGTTAGTTAAAAGTTCGGTAGTTTGAAAAGCGGCTAAGGAAAGGAAAGGGGGGTATTTTCCATCTAGATTTTTCCTCCTCGTTGGTCCCAAGGGATCCCAAGGCTGGTAGGGTGGAAAACCAATTTCGACGTCAACTTTGCTCCTCGCCTTAATTAAGGCAAGGAGAAGGCAGTGAAGTATAAGGAAAGAAGATGGGTCTGAGGATAATAAAGGGCGGGTTGGGTTGTGGAGTTTGAGAAAAACCCAGGATCCTATCTTAACAGGAACCCTTCAGACATCCTCCCCTCTCTCTGCAATGGCCGCCTCCCTCAGAAAAATAATCAATAGATCCACCCACTAGCTCCACGATAACACATTTTTATCTCCACCATGTTACTTCTATAAGATAATAGACTCTCCAAAAATGAATGCAGATTTTTAAACCTTACAAATTTAATTCAGCTCAACGTAAATTTTATTAGTCGTAATATAAACCATTAGAATCTACACAGTTTTGCCAACGAGAACAAATTTATTTATTCTATAAAAACATAGAAATGTGGGATCCTGGATCTGATGAATTCTTTGCCGTTTTGTACAGCTACTTGGTTCTCGAAGACTGTTGCCGAAACTGATCTAGACTCTTGAAAAAGAGATAATCAGTCGGCGACAGATCCGGAGAGTAAGCTGGATGAGGAGGAGCTTAGTTTCCAGTTAGTTAATTTTTTTTTTCAACTATGAACTACATCACAACTAGGAAATATGAGCAAAGAAAAAGAGAAATACCACTTGAATCTCTTAATGAGACGGCTGGTCAACACCTGGTTATTTCTTGAAGACAATTCTTTGTGCAACATCGTGAAGATGAAGTATTTGTTCTTTAAGATTAACTAACGATGACAATTTTGATGCATTTGGTGACAATATTTCTCAGCAGGAATTGTTTCCCCTGTATTCAAGAGCTCGAGGATTCCATCTACATACCACAAAACAGTCAACACGAAATTCTTTTGATGCATCTTCTGTTTCGAAATGCTTTGGTCTTTCATTTTAGCAGAAAGTCGTCGGTTGTCGTACAGTATCCACTTTTCATCAGATGTTACAATCAGAGCAAACAAGTATTGTTTTTATTGACCATAAGAAAGGCGTATTCCGTGCAGCTTCCATTTTTCGAGCTTTTTCGACATTACAATTTGGTTCAGATGTTATGAAATTGTACTCACGCTTAATTCCTCGAATTGTTGTGCGTGGATTTACCTCAACTAATGCCTTCAATGACAAGGAAGTGTTAAAGAATGCACAAGGCAACTTTGATTTTAAAAGTGGGTCCTGGTCATCTTTCTGATATTTCGATCGCTTTAACAAGTAAGTTTGACAAAATTCTTGCTTTCTCGTGTTCCAACAGTCTAAAAATCAATGAAAATGAAATTTATAATTAAAAAGAATAACGTAGGAAGAAAAAAAACAAGAAATATGCTGTAAAATAACACATTATGTTACGTACGAGTAAATTGAATATAATTAATGATGAATTAAATGATTAAAAATTAAAAGAAGCTAAAACGTGAATTATATCCCAGACAATCGGATGGTAAAGCATATGTTTAGTGCCAAGTTCAAGGAACCTTGAATTTCTGGGGTAGATAATCTAGGAGAGTAGATATTAGAAAATACACAAATTGGATTGAAATTTTCTCTGAGTATCGATGTTGATACGCGCCATGTTAAAATTTGTTCAAATTCACAATCGGTTTCTCTTTTTTCTGTATCTTTAGCTTAAAGAAGAAAATAAAGGGGTGTAGGGGTTGAGTGCGCAGTAACTCATCACACGTCACTCCAGTGACGTTCGAAAACTGGTGTTATCACGCAACGACCTAATTTTAATCTTTAATCATTTTTTTTTCAACCTGATGATGCAAGAAAGGCGAAAGAGGTTATAATAATAATAATTATTATCCCGAATAGAAAACATACTGACATAATATGAAGATGGCTGATGTAGTGAGAAGTGATTATTTCACAGGTTGTCAAATATAAGGTAGTCTGACCTCTCACAGATTTTTATTTAAGTGATAGCTAGCCGGCTTTCGAGGTTTCCCTCATCATCAGGCAGTCTACAAAAGAACCATCCTTAATAATATGTAATATAAATAGCAAATAAATAATTAAAAACACAATTTTTGATAAAACATACCTGATAAAAAATTTTTGAATAAAACTAAATAATAAAAACAAATAAAATAACAATCTACAACAACAAACATTAACAATTTAAAATATCATGGATGGGGACAGACAAGTTATTCCTGTCCACCATCTGAGTCACAACTGGGAGAACGGTGTACGTGAGACTGGACAAACCTCCCACCCCCTCTCTAGAGTTGAGGAGGGGGGACTCTCTCTTCCTCCTTTCCAATTTGATTTCGATACTTTCCAACGTATCCATCTTTCTACTTTTTTGGACATGATGCAGTAACGAGACTGAACCGGCCTCGTGTCCTGTGTTCTGGAGGTGTTGGAAAAATTCAGAGTCGCCCCTCCTCAAATGTTCCCTCACTCTAGTCCTCAGCTTCCGGCCTGTCTGCCCAAATATGAACTGGACTGCCCTCCAGAACACAGAACATGAGGCCGGTTCAGTCTCGTTACTGCATCATGTCCAAAAAAGTAGAAAGATGGATACGTTGGAAAGTATCGAAATCGAATTGAAAAGGAGGAAGAGAGAGTCCCCCCTCCTCAACTCTAGAGAGGGGGTGGGAGGTTTGTCCAGTCTCATGTACACCGTTCTCCCAGTTGTGACTCAGATGGTGGACAGGAATAACTTGTCTGTCCCCATCCATGATATTTTAAATTGTTAATGTTTGTTGTTGTAGATTGTTATTTTATTTGTTTTTATTATTTAGTTTTATTCAAAAATTTTTTATCAGGTATGTTTTATCAAAAATTGTGTTTTTAATTATTTATTTGCTATTTATATTACATATTATTAAGGATGGTTCTTTTGTAGACTGCCTGATGATGAGGGAAACCTCGAAAGCCGGCTAGCTATCACTTAAATAAAAATCTGTGAGAGGTCAGACTACCTTATATTTGAAAACCTGTGAAATACTGACATAAATTTGGAAAAACAATTCCCAACTTTGAAATGAAACCCGCGCAATGTAATGTTGAAGAAATACCTATTATTATTATACACAAACACATAGGGAACTTCCCTATGTCATAACAACACTAAAATAACTGTATAAAGTTTTAAGAAAACTATTTTTAAACACGACTGCAACAGGTTATTTCAATGAAAGTAGATTTGAAACAAAATTCATTATAAAAATAAATTATGAAATTATTGTTTATATCAAGTTATAGCAGACCTTCCAGACAATTCCAGTTCATTTACATTTTGACTTATGATAATTTATATACTCTTCTAGGCTATAAAAAATCTATATATACCTATTCAAAGAGATTGGATTAGTCAGTCAGCTGTTATGGATTGGGTTTGTGAACAGTTCAACAGTTGGTAAGTTACGTCGTAATTGGTGGCCTATATTGTTTATCTGAGCCAGTTTTAAAAAATGTTGTTGTGAATTACATTTTTTAAATGTAAGTAATGTTGTTTGTTTTGGACTAGAGTGACTTTTATTAGTTATATAATTTTTTTTTTTTTTGACTTTAGCGTTGAGCCATTAGCCATATATGAATGGTCTCTAAAAAGTAAAATTTAAAAATCCACGCCTATCTCCTGGAAAAATGAATATAAATTATCGGCATGGAAATTGGGAAGCCTGAGCAGGTCCATGTAACTTGGGGTATCCTTTGTGATCTTCCGTACCTTATCTATAAATTTGGCCCTTGCATACGAATCTTTACTGCAACACATGATAATATGCTCTGGATCCTCGGTCATTGCACAGTCCTCACAGAGAGGAGTCTCACTTCTACCGATCTAATGCAAATATCTACGACAGAGTGCATAGTTACATAATGACTAGTTCAATTCCAGTTCTCTGTTCAGAGGCACACTAGATCCCGTCCTTCAGACCTCTTCATCCCCTCCCATCGCTCTTCAGCCTTCTACAATTCGTTTCTTGTCCAGGCCTCCCTCCCCTCTTCGGAACTTTTTGTCTCCCCCAATCCGTCACTCTCCTTCCGTGGCTTGCTTCAAATTCTCACTATTCGCTGGACAAGCCACTCCCTATTATATTTTATTTTCCCATATTTCCTAAATTATTCTATCATAATAAATATTATTTTTTTTTTTTTGTTTATTTTATATATTTTTATCATGCATTTATTTATTTTTTATTAAGTATTGAAAAAAAATATACTTTAAAAAAACTTTTAATCACAAAACGACCGCAACAGATTGTTTGAATAAAAGTGAACAGATTTGAATCAAAACTAAATAAATAAATCAACTTAGAAATGAACGAAAATGAAAGTTCCAATATTCTTTACAAATTGAACCTTGTGCTTGGCCATTCTAGATCGACAATGAACACAAAAAATAAATAATTAAGTTCGTAACAATATGTATATAATTACATGAAGGAAAGTCTCATACTCTACTGTTAAAGAAAACAATATTCTCAATATATCATGTTGCTTTGAGTGGAGGGGGAAGATGGCCTACTCCAGCTGTTATACGTCACTAAGATAAATCCCTGAGGAACCCCTTCTTACACCCTCCTTAGATATACCAACTTATGTTTTAATCCGTTTAAAGAGATACTCGACTGACAGAGAATTTAATTGGATACATCCCGTTATACCTACATCATTCTCATTCCGATCAGAGATTAACAAAATTGCAAAAAAAAAAAAAAAATAATAAAAGACAATAAAATTAGAAGGTTCTAGTCTGAACATTTTTTTTTTAAATTAAAAGATATTTACAATCAGTAAACACCATTAGTAATTTTGATGACATTGAGAGATAACAGAATACAGAATAAGGTAAATAATAACACAGTAAAGTAATAAACGATGTACTAAATAATAATAATGTAAAGACTAAAAACAAATAAATTGAAAAACATTTTTAAAAAACATGCTAATAATAAAATATACACTAAGTAATAAAATAAATACAAACTGAAAAATGAATAATGTGGGATAAAAAGAAATTAATAATAAAAAAAATTGAGAAGATATACTAGAAAAAAATAAAATAAAAATCTACAGATAATAATCTGAAAATGGCGAGAGATCAATGCCTTGCGGGAACGTGCGCCAGAGTGCGCCTTGTAAATGATCGGCAATTTCTACAACCAAGATCGATTTTGTAGAAAATTTAATTATAATAATATAATAATTGTTATTTAGGAATAAGTTCGGGATATTATTAACCCTATGTTTGGAAGGGGGGGATGGGTGGTATGGGTGTCAGCAGATAACAAAGCCAATATAGGAAGATAAAGGAGAGAGAAGATCCAAGATGGTGTATAATTAGTGGGCGCAATTATTGGAGACTTAGCAATTAGTGGCCGAAATGAGCCAAAGCTACACTCACTAGAACTTTATTTTGCTGAAATACTGACTAAGGGAGGAGGTTACTTCCAGTTTATTCATTATTTAGATAACTTTTATTGATTGAGGCGTATTTCTCCTTAATTGAACAAATAACATAAAAAATAAAAGTATAATAAATTTGAAACTCGAATTCCAAACTTTACCGGATGTTCAACTTTTCAAGGGCATTCTAGGCGAGAGGTTAACATACCCAACTGTCATTGAAAATGAAAATGAAATGAAAAGAAAACAATGAAATAAAGTATCAGTATGACGTACAAAGAAATAAAAACATAGATAATTAAATTAGTGCTACATTGGAGAAGAACTAGACATTTATAAATATAGATAAACAAAAGATTAACATGAAAAAACATAAAATTAACAGCTTAATTATAAAGAAAAAAAAGTATCAATATGAATAGAAGAAAATGTGTAAAAACAAATATGTATAAATGTGAATAAAATAAAATAGATTGATAATAAATCGACAGAGCATATTACAATGATGGTTGACTATAAAAGAGAAGGAAGGATGCCCAGATAAGGTTTGAAATAAAATTAATTTTAGTAAGTAGGGGCCAGGTAGAAAAAGTGTGAAGAGAAAGAAGGAAATAAAAATAGTCGTAATAAAATAAGATATACTTACCTACTTATTTTAGAGCCGTTATTCATCTGAAAGATTGTTATATGAAGGGGAAAAAATATTTTGTAGCAATTTATTATTACTATCTGAACTATAACAGGGGACATGGTGGTCTTGTGGGCTAGAGCGTAGGGCTTTGGTCGCACGGCCTCACCATGGATGTTGTAAACAACTAATGGCTAATATGCCTCCTTCATAAACCAATAAAAAAATGAAATAATAATTATTTATATTAATTATTCGTTGTACTTTAATTAGTTTGCGAGGGCGCCGGTAGCGCAATGGTACGCCTGCTTACTGAGCTCAAGAACACGGATTCGAAATCCGGCCGAGACTCTGAGACCATAATCTTGCCCACCAAGGTATAGTCTCAGATAGGGCCTTTAACGAGTAACTGAACTCGTACAGGCTCGGGACAATCGCTTAACGTCCCATCCGAAGGACGGCTTGCTCAAGGTTGTTTACGTCCCAGGTAAAATAACTAAGGGCTACTCTTGGCTGGACTTCCGTTGCTGGATGAAGAGATGTGGTCGGATGACCTTGAATGAATGTGAGTCTGGATTGGCGGAAGCGATGCCTCTCATATGGGGTAGTTCTGGGTGTAAAATGGCTAGCCAATCAATCACCTTCCAGAAATGTAGAAGGTTGGTGGGGGCGCGGCTTGACCTTGTTACAATTTGTTCCGCTACCCTCAGACCGGGCGAAACCCCCTTGGCCGAGAGTAAGGTAATTATTGTTCATAGACAAGGGCTGACACCATGTTCGGTAGTATGTGCTGGCCAACAGCCTGCAACTTCTAGCACCTATAGCACACTATGTTTTGCACCCCCCCCCCCCCCCCCCCACACACCCTTCTTCTTGTTCAAACTTCCGAGATGCCACAACATAGTTCATATCCTGTTGGGATATCCTGCAACCTTCATGTCAACCGTTAAAAAGCTATAACTCATTTTATGTTTTTCTCCCAACAACCCGACCTTCAAGCAGATTCCGGTAGAGGTGCTTTGATCGATTTGCCGATAACGCTTTTACTCGAAAGCTTTACATGGAAATGTCCCGAAATATTGTCGCACCAAGATGAAAACACCTCTGGAAGAATGCACACTAACCAACAACCAACCCAGAAAAGCATAAGAAACACAGCTATTTTATTTTTATGTGTTTTATTTCTTTGGATGTTTTTTGGAATTTTTAAAAAATACTTAGGATCTCATCCCTTATCCGAACTCTTCCCTACATTTTATTTTATAGCTGTCTTGAATTTCTGTCTCTAGTATACTATCAAAATATCTTAGTATATACTGATTTTTTTACACAATCGTTGAATATTCTTTACGTACATGTGTAAAAAAATCAGTTATCACTTTATTCTCATCATAAATATAAATCAAAACAAAGAACTTGTTGTCTCCCTGTCCCCTAAGGAATTCCATATGTAATTACATAATATATGTTATTGCTTATATAATAGTATTTCCGTTAAGGCGGGAGTCCCACCTTCCAGTCTCAGCTTTAGGTAATCTCAAGAAAACTGAGGATTGTATAAATATGACAACCTTACAATCTTAAATGTCACTTTTGAACTTTAAGTTTTAGCCGAAACCGGTACGTATAATATGTATACGTTTCAGTGGAATTAGACAACATAAACGTTAAACAAATTCTTATTTTTTATTAGCTTTCCAATATATTTAGAAATATATGATTCTTTAATATTTATTTAGCAACATTTTTTCCTCAAGAAATTTCTGTAGGGGGGCTACTTCCAAAGGAAAAGCCTCAGAGCCCCAAAAACTATAAATGAGCCACTAGCTCTCTGTAGAATGGTGTGTACACTGTACAGAGGTCGTGGAGGATGGGCAGGTGGTACCTGGTTCCCCACGTCGGACCACTAAATCTTTGTTATCAGCCCGAGCACCTCCCCACCAAGTTAACAAAACTTACCTTAACTTTATCTACCTTTATTATTTATCGACTGACTTTCTTCTTTCACGTGATGGTCCCTCCCTTATCTTCTCCTCCTGGGTTTTGTACAAGTTTTAAATGGATGCCATTCTCTCCTCTCGGGGGCGGAACCAACTTTGTTTTAGAATTTATCTTATCTTAAGGACCATTCCAGCCAACATGCAGGTCACAAGACATTTATTTAATAATACCAGAAGAAAAGAGACAAAGGTCAAGTTTCTTTAGACATTAACTTGCAAATCTCACTAGAATCAGTATGCTTATATTAATACGGAAGGCATGGCCTCAGAGTAGGTTATATAAGAAAATATTAATATCAATAAGACATTATTATAAATAACACAAACAAATAATAATATAAATAGTGACTTTCTTATAGCTAGTAATGCCAGTATGAAATGAATTTGAGAGGGTGTAGAGAGAGTGTTATGTACATGTGGTTGGTATAAGAAAGTCCTGATAGAGAGGTATAATCATAGCAACTTCTTATACCACGGTTTTACAAATCACCCCAAACTCACCCCCTCTCTTTCCCTCAAGTTTATTTCAAACTGGCATTACAGGATAAAAAATGAATGTGTTGGCATCAGTAGTTTTCTTTGTTATTGTACAGCGTGATTTTGAGAGTAATTTTCTTATATCCAGTAATGGATAAAATGAATATGAGAAGGGGAGGGGGTGAACCAAAATGTTTGTGAGGAGAGAATTAAGTATATTCTTGTTGAGAGAATATATTCAATTAAACGTGTGGACTGTATAATAAGCTTCCATAGAGCTAAAGAGTGAGAAAAGAGTTTGTGCTATCATTAATGGATCAAAAAGTACTTACGTATATTATACCAGCGGAGAAGGCAAGAGAAGGAGAGTAGATAAATGACCCTCTTCACAATGCCGCCGAAATCCCCTTGTGATCACAAGGAGAAAAATAGAAAATGAGACGAGCTGCAAACATAGAGAAAAACTGCTCCAAGGTCTGAAAAACTAGGCAGAGGAATTGAATCTGCAACTCACTGAGAGGGAACTAGAACCACAACTACTTCTTCTGACTCCCAGAATAATTTCAATTGTTCTTGTAATGAGGAACAAAGAAACAAAGAAGAAGCCGGCGAAAAATTACTAGATAAGGTTGAGTTGGCACTTCATCAAACAGAATCCAACCGAAAGAAGTGTGAATCGCAGTAGGACGACCCTTTATCAAAGGTGCGTTGCTGTCTAGAATCTCAGAGAAGATCTGCGCGCCCAATAATAAATCCACCATACCAGGTTTATAAAAATAAGGATCAGCTAGAGGCAATGAAAAAATTTGTTTCTGACCTCCTCAGAAACAATGAAAGACGGCGCCGCATCTACTACAGATGTGACAACTCTAGCCGCGAAATCATGCACCGGAGAATTTTTTTCAATAGGTGTCAATGAACACATAACCTCAGAATGGAAAACTGGCAATGAAATATCTGAGAGTCCAGCGATTGGAGCGCAAGATCTGTGTCGAGGTAAGTTCAGCTTTTGTGCCAAGGAGTTAGTGATGCATAAAATGAATATGAGAAGGGGAGGGGGAGTGATATGTGCAAAAGTGGTTGGTATAATTAAGTTCTGTTATGGGCACACTTCATTTGTTCATAACAAAAATAAAATATATTTTAAAATTCGTTGAACGGCTAGTAAGCTATTGTGTTTCATGCCAGGGCTTTAACATCGAGGTCATATCGCCTACAAGAGCACTCTTTTGTCGCTCATGTGAACATGAGCCCGACTCTACTATGGGAGTTCTAAATGTTGAATACCTAACATTTTTATTCACCTCTTTAACGAGTATCGGCGCCCTCTAGAAAGTTGAACATATTACTTAGTCATTTGCGCCGGTAGCTCAGAAGTACTTGCTCACCCGACCGAAGCCCTTCGGTTTTATTATCAGGGTGAAAAAACCTTGAACACGCCAACCTTTGGATGGGACGTTAAGCGATGGTTCCGAGCCTGTGATCCCCTTATCCTAGGTGAATAAACTTGAGTAGGCACAATTTAGGACTCCCACAACCGGGGACTCATGTCCATCTGAGCGATGAAAGAGCGCGATGTGACCTCGTAGTTAAAGCCCAGGCATGAGTCGCAGTAACCAATTAAATAACATTGTTTACAGTATCGGACCAATGTATATTTTCCACTTTCTGGGATGATGTTGGACATCTTTTTGTAAACAGGATCATTTTTCATTCATTAATTTTAAGTTTCTGTTAGTGAAATCTTGTGATCTTGTAATCTATGAGTTTAAGGTGTCAGTCCATAGTGTGAAACAATTACTGTGTTCTGACGTACACCTTTGTCAAACACGTAAAATTTGCTACGCCTTTCAACATTAAGTAACCTAGTATGTTCCATTTTCATGGATATAAATTTACAAATGTATCGTGAACAAAAAAAAAAAAAAAAAAGGGTTAATTTTGAACAATATTGTGCATGTTTTGTTATGGGAATGGTGAGAACGAACCATTACCAATACTGATGAGGAACGAGGCGACCCCAGTAATTGGAATTCACAGTTCATTGAACCACTGATAATAGAGGCTCAACTGTAATTTAAATTTATCTTTTGTTGTAGATATCGCAGAGATTTCAAATACAGATTTTCCATAGAAAGTACTGCGCTGAAGGAAAAACTCTGGAGATTTTCATAGGTGCATTTTCATAATGAATCCTTTTTTATTTCCCAAGCTATACGAAGTATAGTTATGTAATCGATCAGAAATCTATGTTGAGTTTTCACCAAAAGTTTTCCGACACTGATTGCAAAAATAAATAAGAAAAAATGTCTGTTTGTTGGTGTGTTTGTAAACACGATAGCTCTCTAAGGACATCTATTAAGTCAACAAATTGAATCCGTTAAACTTTTTTATTTTAATCTGATTTAATTTGTTGACTTTCATATAATTTTATAATTATTTGTCATGTATTTTTTTTATATTTGTATATTTATTGTTAAAAAATATGTATAGTTGGTTACTCATGTCCAGGCTTTAACTACGAGGTCTTATCGCCTACCACCTGAGCGCTGTTTCGTCGGTAGTCATACATTTGCATTCACCTAGGGAAAGGGGTCTTCATGGACTTCCAGGCTCACTCATCGTATACTTAACTTCCCATCCGAAGGACGGCGCGCTCAAGGTTTTTTTACCTTCCAATTAAAAATCTGTAAGTGATCTTGAGATCAGTAAGCAATCACGTTACCTCTGAACTACCGGTTGTCCAGACCTGTAGAAGAATCTGCTACGCAATATCATTTATACATAATCGGTTATCATAACCTGACACGGATAGCCACAAAAGTATTTATAGTATGATTTGGGAGATATGTCCACATATCAAAAGTAGAAAAATTAATGGACCAGGCTAGATTGGAACTTTCAACCCTCATCTAGTTATGAACTTCAATATTACGTAAGGGGCGACTTTATCTCAGTTCCCAGCTGCATCAGCAGTCTACAGCCAGGAAACTATATAACACCTTCCCCCACCTCTCCACAGTTAGTCTTCTACTGTGAATTGTATTGTATAGATGTTCTAAATTTCAAATAAATCAATTTTTTTTTTAAAGTGATTTTCCTTGAGAAAATACATAAGTACCTCTTTAGGCCTGCACTAAACCTGAAAAACCTGAAACCTATTTCATTCACCTAGGATAATAGGGTCCTTAACGAGTACCTGACATCGTACAAGCTCGGACAACGCTTAACGTTCCATCAGAAGGTCGTTGTGCTCAAGGATTTTTCACCTCCCAGGTAACAAACCTAAAGGCCTTGGCCGAGTTTCGAACCCGCGATCTTGAGCTGTATATATATATTCTTTCAATAACTTATATATTATGAATATTTTATTGATTTTTAATTAATATATTTTATTATAGTCTTTAGAGTTAGCACAGAAGATGGTAGAATATGACTAAAAGCTGGCTTTGCAAAATAAACTAGTGGGTGGACAACTCAAGTGTTTTTTTTAAATAATATTTACATATATTTCTTTATTTGTTTATTTCTTATATTGTCCATTCTACCCTCCCCCTGAGAAATATTTTTGGGTAAGCCACTGGCTGGTAATGAACTTTGTAAGGATGTCTTATCCGAATGAGAAGGGTAAAAAAGTATTGATCATGGACAGCTGCCTGACCTCCCACTTTCTGTCTATTCACTTGGAACGAAGTAATATTTAAGAAGGAGAGTACCGAATTCCCCAAAGCTGATGGTCATTATTGTGTCAAGTTCCCAATTCCCCAAACCTGGTGGTCATTGTTGTGTCAAGTTCCCCATTCCCCAAACCTGGTGGTCATTGTTGTGTCAAGTTCCTCATTCCCAGAAGCTGATGGTCATTATTGTGTCAAGTTCCCCATTCCCCAAAGCTGTTGGTCTTTGTTGTATCAAGTTCCCCATTCCCCAAAGCTGGTGGTCATTATTGTGTCAAATTCCCCATTCCCCAAAGCTGGTGGTCATTATAGTGTCAAGTTCCCCATTCCCCAAAGCTGATGGTCATTATTGTGTCAACGTATCCAAGTATATTAACGAAAAGAGGAGAAACACTAATTAGACTGGTCAAATAAAGAAAAGGATGAAATTCCTTTTTTTTTTTTTTTCCTGATGTTTATTTGACCTGCTTAGCATGAAAAGGGGATAGGTTGGAGGATGGAGGAAGAAGAAAGAGGTAACACGTGGAAATTATGAATAAGGGGGTGAGTGGAGGGTGAAGAGGGTGGGGGTGGAAAGAGAGAGGGGTAGTCTTTGTTT
This sequence comes from Aradus depressus, assembly GCA_963662175.1. Lineage (NCBI taxonomy): Eukaryota > Metazoa > Arthropoda > Insecta > Hemiptera > Aradidae > Aradus > Aradus depressus. Next base: position 37,955,820 of record OY759215.1, read on the forward strand.
TAAAAGTGAAATAAAACCCGGGAGGGGGGCCCAGATGACGCTATCCCCCTTCCCTACCCTCTGTTTTTAATCGCTCCAATGACTGATCCAACCCCCTTCGGCGCCATTTTCTTTCCTCCCTCTTTTTCTGTCTCACCCCCTCCCTCTTCAACTCAAGGAAACCTTTCCAAGTATTTCAATTAAATATGTTCCCTTTGTTTAAATATTTCAACATTTTTCTTGTATATTTACATAGTAAGAGTGACGTGTCTCGGAGCTGGAAATAGGACATATTTGACCCTTGCGTTGTGTTTTGAGTGGAAATAACTCCATACCACAACATAGGCACTCCTCAGACAGAAAGAAGATTGGATTGCTTTTGATATCAAAGTACTAAATGAACATAATATTTACGTTCACTTTAAATTTATCATTTCGAAAGGAAAAAACATAATTTCCTAGAAAATCAAAGTTTCAAAGAGTCTAAATTTCGTTTGGTGTAATTAATCAATTAAGGGTATTCACTCTCCCTCCAAACTCAATCGATCGTTTGTGCTAAAAATCAATAGTTGACTAACATAAAGGCATCTGAATCCACAGAATTTCATGTCGATATATTCATTTCATCGACAATTATTAAGGTTTTTGAGTCAAGTCTTCCATCTAATTCCCCTTTCCCTTTGGCCGATTGGGCTGAAAATCAATTGGTGTCGTATTCTGAATACCCTTATAAAATTCCGTGTTGATACATTCATTATATCAGGAATTATCGCGTTCAAACACACATATACATATAATACACACACATAGAAAGAGAGACATTTTTTTTTTCACTTTTCCAATCAGGGGGTTGGAAAACATGAAATTCCGGAAAATCAACAACGATTACTTATACTTCGTATCCGTGGTAAAGTAAAAATGGAGTATGAATTTAAGAATATATACCATTCTTTAAAATGAAGCTGAAAGTAACTTATTGCTAAAAGATCCATTGGATGCACCATAAAAACATATATTTATTTATGATTTTTTTCTGATTTACCACAAATGTGAATTATTATTATAATTAATCATACTAAGAATTATGCGGGTGTCAACACATTACTTTCATATATCCAGTAATGACGTCATAGGCCGGCGCGGAAGAATGGTCCGTTAAAAAGAGGTTAGCATAATATATGGCCATATCACATATGTTTACCATACATTCCAACCTTGCATACTACAAAAGGGGAGTATCCTTACATTCACCTGCATCTTAAGGCTACGCTCGCATTCTCGATAGCGCATCAAGGCAGTTCGTAAACTATGGGCCAAACTCCAGGCCCGCCACCTTAATTTATTAATATATAATTCTCAGCAAAAATGTAACCAATATTATTATCCACAAATGGATTTGATTGAGGACCTTTTAGGTAAGTGAGGAGCGACGCTAAATACTCATGCTGTAAAGGCGATGTGAGTTCGGTGTATGCTGCTAGTCACCTCTTCTTACCTTCCCTCGTCCCCCCTGGTAATGAGGCATCACAGTTCACCCTATCAGATAAAACCGATATCCCTTCACCCTTTTATCTGTTTTCAGATAAATTGTCCCATCCGAAAAATTCCCACTACTCAATTTTTTTTTTCCCCCTCGAGGTATTGCCCATGTTCTCCCGCACATTCCTTCCTTTCTTAAATGAATTATTTTTTCGATTTTATGATTTTTCATTTTTAATGAAAATGTCTTTCATATTTCATATTATAGAAAAACAATATTTTATTTTATTTGATGTGTTACGTGCTATTTAATCTAGAATAAAAGAAATATGTGAAATATATCAGGAGACACGGCAGTGTCCACTGGCCAAGTCCGAAAAAAATGTCGAAAGACACTGCTGTGTTACTTTTCTCGTGACACCAAATGCCACTTTTTGCATCGAAAAAAGTATATTATTCATTAACAAAATGATGGGTTTTCTGACATAGCCGTCTGGAGAACTCCGAGCTGAATAAAAGAAAAAAAAAGTAGCCAAAAGAATAATTTTTGACCACGTTTCGAAGGGTTGAAATTGGCAAAAAATAACTTTTTTTTCTTTTTCCTTTTTCAGTGTCCGGGCGTCCGGATGACGTCATCAATGTTAATATATGAATTTTTTAAAATGTATAATAAATATTATGTGATCTATATGCAAAGATAAAGATAAAAATTTATATATAATAAAAAATAACCCAATATTATAACGATAACGAAAAAAAGACAGCAACGATAAAATACATTCAGGAAATTTATAAAAATAAGAAAAAAGTGAAAAAAGTGTGTGTTTGTTATTACGTGTTGTAACCTGTCCCAGTTTTCTAACCAATTCCAGTTTACTAACTGCTAATTAATTATTTAATATATATTATTATATCATATACAAATATGAAGCGCAAATTTCTGAGCGAGTATTGCTCATACTTGGCCGTGCTTTTCAGTTATATTGAATTTTTTTTTCTTATATCAACCACGTTTTTACAGAACACTCTCCCTTCCCCTCTTTCCTCTCAAATTCATTTCATGCTGGCACTACTGGTTATGAAGGTAATATGGTGGCATCAGCGGCTTCCCTAGTTTCATTGTACAGTCTAATTTTGAGAGTGAGTTTCTTGTATACGATAATGTCAGTTTGAAGTGTATTTGAGAGGTGTGGAGAAAGAGGGAGGGTAAATGTAAAAATGTAGTTAGTATAAGAAGTACTTGTTATGCTACAAACTTTATTATCCTATGTCGAATCTGAGGGCACTTTGAAAGTTAAAAATTGAATATATATAAATATTTAAGAACCAATTTTTCGATGCGAATTGAGCAAACATCTAGAAAAAAAAATGTGTTTCGAGACGTTTTATTTCGCTCATATAGCTGCGATCATATACACACACATATGCAAGAAAATTTACAAAACGTACCTTGAAACGTGTAATTTTGTTAAAAAGTAATACCTATTGGATTTTTGCACGATTACAAAAATGTCTACATAATGGAAAATTACATGTATAACAACTAGATAAAAAATGTTTCCGCCCTGATCTGCTACGAAGTAAGTACCAGGCACTGGTCTATCGAGGTCAGACAAGAACGAAGTCTGCCGCAGGATGTTCATCATTGTTACCTGAAGGTAAGACTCAGAGACCAAAGTACAACTTCTAACACACGATCATGTTGACATGTTTGAAACTGATCTAAGTAAAACTTAATAATATTTTGTTGATGTTTTTTACAAATGATACAAAACATGGAGATGTGTTTCTGGCTGGTTATTAAGCGTCTCTGACGATTTAAAAATATTGCTACATCTTTACTTCTGCAAGTATATAAGTTATGAAATCTGTCAGAAATTCGATGTTTTTTTCACCAGAATTTTGTGTTTTTCAACCTCCTGATTCCAAAAATGAAAAAAATAAATTGTGCGTCTGTCAGGGTATCAGTGAACACGTCAACTCCCAATAAGATGAATATATTGACATGAAATTATAAGTCTGGATCCTTATAATAATGAACTGTAAATTTTAAACAAAATCGGCCGAAGGGAAGGGGGATCAAAAGTGGGGGCACCTAAAAACTGTAGATGTAACGAATGTATCACCTAATGCACCTAATTATTTTCAACCAAATCGCTAAATTATTTTTTGGAGTTGAGTAAATACTTAGTTGAACGAACTTATATTACCCCTCCTTTGCGTCGGGGGTTAGTAAATCCAGTATATATACTTCTTTCCCCTTCTGTTATGTCTCCCCTAACATATATTCAACTGGGGAAGTACATTGTCGCCCTTGGGTTCTGAAGCAGGCTGGTGTTTGAAGACACTTAAGTACCTGTCGACGTGACACTATTCCCTCTAAGTCTTCAAATGATGAAGAGACGAGTCTCTTTCCTCCACAATTAGCCCTGGAACCTCCAAGTCCTCACTACTTCTTTCCCCTTCTGTTATGTCTCCCCTATTATATATCCAACTGGGGAAGTACATTGTCGCCCTTGGGCTCTGAAGCAGGCTGGTGTTTGAAGGCACTTCGGTACCTGTCGACATGACACTATTCCCTAAGTCTTCAAATGATGAAGAGACGAGTCTCTTTCCTCCACAATTAGTCCTGGAACCTCCCAGTCCTCACTACTTCTTTCCGCTTCTGTTATGTCTCCCCTATTATATATCTAACTGGGGAAGTACATTGTCGCCCTTGGGCTCTGAAGCAGGCTGGTGTTTGAAGGCACTTCGGTACCTGTCGACATGACACTATTCCCTAAGCCTTCAAATGATGAAGAGACGAGTCTCTTTCCTCCACTATTAGTCCTGGAACCTCCCAGTCCTCACTACTTCTTTCCGCTTCTGTTATGTCTCCCCTATTATATATTCAACTGAGGAAGTACATTGTCGCCCTTGGGCTCTGAAGCAGGCTGGTGTTTGAAGGCACTTAGGTACCTGTCGACATGACACTATTCCCTAAGTCTTCAAATGATGAAGAGACGAGTCTCTTTCCTCCACAATTAGCCCTGGAACCTCCAAGTGCTCACTACTTCTTTCCCCTTCTGTTATGTCTCCCCTACTATGCATCCTCTCCCGCTCAATTTCCTATTCCCATAACAACCGAGTTTTCCCCTTCACTTAGAGAACTCCAAGAGGTTCAACCCCTTTTTCATATTTAAAATCAGAATCTCATCTGCATTTCTTTATATGATTCAGCATACAAACTTTCACTGTAGATATGTATACCTCCTTCCTCTCCGTTTTTCCCCTTCATAACCTCCTGTTTCTAATCGGTATATTATTCATTTTACTTCCCCCATCAGACAAAGTATAGGGGAATTTACATAATCTGTCATAAAATTGATTTTGAGTTTTCACCGGAATTTCATATTGTTCGAACCCAGTTTCCAAAAATGAAAAAAAAAAATAGTCGGTGTATCACCGGATATGTACTTCCCCACCAATTATTAATCAATTACGTTTTCGCTCTCTAGTGGCTTCTGAATGGCTTGAAGATGATGGGCGAGTTCTCGATCATTAGCCAGTGATGACTGTTTCAGTGGAAAGGTATGACAACAGTCATAACTTGTGTTTATAGTTTTGTTATGACTCGACGAAAAATCATCTGATCTGTAAAAAAACAAATACATTTTTGGTGGAGACCGTAATAAGACCATTGAATTGTTGTTGTATCAAACGTATTTTACTATTGTCAATAAAACTCTTATTTTATCTGATGTTCCTATATGTACGGTTCACACTCAGGTGTAATGCCGAATCCGGTAGATTTTGTACAACATATTTCTGGAATAGACAATAGTTCAAAAAAGAAATTTCCTTCATAATTATTAGCCTAACTAAAATAACTAAAAATGAGAGATAAAAGTCTGTCTGTTTGTCTGTGAACACGATAACTCCCGATAGAATGAATGTCAAATCAGCTAAATAGGGGGGATTAGGGAAGAAGTTAACTCAAAACCGACGTTATAGTGAATATATTGAGCGAATATAAGGGTTTATCTGGGAGGTAAAATGAACATAAGCATGCCATCCTTCGGATGGGACGTTGAGCGATGGTCCTGAGCCTGTACGAAGTCAGGTACTCATTATAGACCCCCTAACCTAACCCTTATTTTTAGTTTAATTTATAAAAATAAGATTGGATGAATAATTACAAAATGTTTAATATAAATACTAAAATAAAATATTTTTGAAACCTAGATCCTAAGAATTTTTGTAGGCAAGAAAAGTCCATCCAGATTATCAAATACATTTAACTGTATATATTTAAAAGGTATTGTCTAGGCTAAAACCTATGCGTTCTACATCATTTGCACTCTTTCTTGCTATTACTGGCCGCCATTTTGAATATTTTATTAGTTCTTGATGAATATTGAGGGCTTCACGCTTTTTTTTTAAATAATATTTTTCCTTTACTGCATCGCAAGTTTGCGCATATTTCCAACGCTAGATTTTTCATAAACTTTTACACATTTTTCTTGAAGTTGGGCTGTCATTATACATTAAATGTAAATTTTACATACCAGGTTTGAAGTCAGTGAGTGTACAGACCAACTGACACACGGACGAAAACAATCGATTTTCTAGATTTACCTACGTAACTCCATTGGGTATTATTCATTCCAAGGGCGGCTCCTTGGCAAAAAATAAAACTCATAAGAAATTGATTAAGTAAATAAATAAGATTTTATTGGTATATTGAATGAAAGAGCATCATTTGGTCTTATTTACTGTTGGTACAACACTTTTTTTTCAGATACTGATGTTACGAGTTCTTCCCGAAACGACTATATTGGCTAGGTGGTAAATTTGTATTCAGAACCCTTAAAGGACGACACCTATTGATTTTGACTCAAATCGGCCAAAGGGAAGAGCGGGGAATTAGAGGGAGGCTCATCTCAAAAAACCTAGTAACTGCCGATATAAGGAACGTATCGACACGAAATTTAATATGACGATTTAGTAATCCCCGTGTAAGTCAACTATTAATTAAAACTTTCAGTACGATAGATTTTAGTTATTCTACATTAATTGGTAACCCCGAAATGATCTGAAAATGCAACCTGCTTCTTCCTTCTCAAAGTCAGTTCATTTGATTCCAAGGCATCAGTGCGTATTAAGTTACCTAAACAGACAGGCATTATAGCCTACAGAAAAAAACTGACAACACAAAAAAAGTTACAATAGGATCCACAGTAGCCTGAAGGAGGGCCTAAGTGGGCGGGGAGGGGACTCTAGGCAGAAAAAAAGTAGTGTAAAAAAGTGAAGTCTGGTTGGTAAGGTGGCACGTGACGGATCTTAGCCTGCATCCATTGTGGGTGGCCTGTCTAGACCATTGAGGACTCGTTTGCAACTACAATGGAAAGTTAAATAGTTGTGATAGGGTTTTTACGTTGTTTTTTTTCTAGCGTGCGTGTGTTCATGCAGAATACAGCGGGGGTGGAAAGGGGTTACAGAGCGACAGAGGTCAGTCTGTGACGTACGTCAATCTCATGCTGACATCTCAACATACGTGACACAACGGGCGATAAAAATACAGCAACAATGACAGAAATAACGGACAAAACAGAGTAACAGTTTCCAGAATAAATAACAGACACATTCACAAAACTACTATAGTGACAACAAAGCGTAGTTATGCAACTATTATTTTGCTAACTATAAGTATAATCTGATTATTATTAAAAATATCTGAGGTTACTATAACATTTTTACAGACCACTTCCTTCCCCTCAAATTCAATTCTTTTTCATTTCAAACTGGCATAATTGGGTATAAGAAAATTCATTCATCAGCGTAATTCTGAGTTCTGAGAAGTAATGCCAGTTTGATATGAGGGAGAAGGTAATTTTGGAGGCAGAAGGAGAGGGTTAGAGGAGAGAGCGTGTATGGGGCTCCGAAATATATTTTTGCTTCAATGTGTTGAATAACACATCGTTTTGAAGGTCCTACCAAAAACAATTTTTTTTTTTTTTTATTGTATTTCTGTATTAAAAAAATGTTATGGAGAATTTCTCCTATCAGTTTTACAGCGAGATTTTATTCTGCTTTTGCTATCACTTTTTTCAGGTTTAATGCAGGCCTAGAGAGGTGAAGGTTGAGGGTTCGAATCTATCCTGAGCCATTAATTTTTCACATTTTTGATATGCGGACATCCCTCCCTAATCACCCCCTCCAACCTGACATGAAGTAAAATACCTTTGTGGTTATCAGTGTGAGGTCATGTTAACCAATTATGTATAAATGATATTGAGTAGCAAATTCTTCTACAGGTGGTAGCTCAGAGGTAGGGTTGCTTATTGAGCTCAAAATAACGAGATCGATACTCGGCAAGGCCCTTAGGTTTTTTATCTAGGAGGTGAAAAACTTTGAGCACGCCTTCCTTAAAAGCGATGGTCCGTAGCCTGTACGACGTCAATGATAGACAAATTTAGGACTCCCATGGTAGAGTAGGTCTCATGTCCACCAGAGCGACGAAAGAGCACACTGGTAGTAGGCAATATGATCTCGTAGTTAAAGCCCGGGCATGAGTCACAATAACTAACTAGTATTCTTGAGTTGACGTAGGGTTTTAAAGGTAGGAGCTAATAAAATACGAAAAGGTAGTGTGGCATGGGCATTATTCGACTTAATTTACCATACCCATGTAATTCACTAAAAATTGCAGTTATGATTATACTTTAAAATCATGGCTTTGAAAATGAAAGAAAGTGTTTTTCTTCAGCAACGCCAAGTACAACAGCTAGTTATTAAATTAAAGTTGGGCAGTGATTTCCATAAAGTCCAGAAGGATGGGACACCCCAAAAAAATTACTAATAATTGAATAAAAATAAAATAGAAATAGATGGTAAAAATAATTTAAGGAGAAATAAATAAACAAACTAATAAAAAGAAACATAAATAATTGAGAAAAATAAATAAACAATAAAAGTGAAATAAATGGGATGGAAAGAATTATAGAGGTCGCCATTAATATGTCGGGGTGACCCCTGCTGCCAAGGGCAGAAATAAAAATGGGCTGAGGGTAACTGGCGGTGGGTCGGCCATGCCGGGGGTGGGACGGGGGTGGCTCAAAATGGCGCTTACAGCCTCTACCACTACTACTATCACTTTTATAGTTTACTATTCTTCACCATTTTGCTCAATATTTTTAATAAAAAAAAACCTTTCCTTAAAATTTTGAAATGAAATGTGGGTTCCGTACCACAGTTCCCCTCCTCATTTCCTGTGTACTGAATCAGTGTAGGTATAAAGCCCATTAAAGGTTGCGGTAACTTTTTAGGCTCTGTCAAGAAACTCATTGTTAATACATTTCGCTCAAATCATGAAAAATCAATTTCCACTCCAAAAGCAAGCATTTTCAAGGGGCATAATTTCTGTAAGGATGTTTCTGTGCAAATCTGTCTTACTTTTTATTTCCCCAATAATGATATTGAGTTTTCACCAGAATTTCATATTTACCGACTTCCTGATAATAAAAAATAAAAAAAACCCTGATAGTCTGTATGCCTGCCCGTGTGTGTGTGTGTCTGTAACTCCTGATACAATGAGCGTATCAACACTAATTTTGGTATCTGTATCCATAACTCTATAAGAACGACCTATTGATTTTCAGCTAAATCGGCCAAGGGGGAGGGGAAGATTAGAGGAGAGGGATAACTCAAAAACTCTAATAACTGCCGTTGTAATAAATGTATCGATACAAAATTTTTTATGAGAACCCAAAACTCCGTTGATACGCTCACTGGTCTCAGAAAAGAAGTATAATGAAACTTTCGTAGCTCTGGTGGACATGAGACCGAGTCTACTATGGGAGTCCTAAATTTTAGTTAGTTATTATAATTCATCCCCGGACTTTTCGAGGTCATATCGCCTACTACCAGTGTTACCTTTCGTCATTCTGAATGAGCCCGACTACTAACTGTAGTCTTAAGTTTTGTCTTTTCAGGTTAATTCACCTAGGGTAGGAGTCTTTAATGAGTCCCTACTTGACATTGCATAGGTACGGGACCACTGCTTAAAATCCCATCCGAAGGATGGTGTGCTCAGGGCTTTTTTACCTCCCAAATAAAAAAACTAAGAGGCTCAGCCGAGTTTCGAATTCGCGGTCTTGAGCTAAGTAGAGGAGGTCAGGAGCTACGGACACATTAATTTTTGTATATAAAATTAAAAATTTACTATTTAAAATGTTATTTGTATATTGAATTAATGACGGTTTATAATATTTTGCTTGTTGATTATATATAAAAAAAATTTAGATATTGATGATGGAGTTTTCAATGTCAATATTTGCTAGGTTATATCAACCTAAATAATTAAATGGTAGGATAATATAGCTGCCGAAAATATATTATTGCAATTTATTATGGTAATTTAAGTGGTGTCTTATGCGATAGGGTACTGTAAGTTGGTTATTGACGAACTTTAAGGAGGAAATCCAAGTGAGGACTTTATAGGGAAGAGAAGGCATATGGTCACGAATTTAAGTAAGATAAACAAGGTAGGCTGGCCTGTAATTAGCCGCTGTCCAGATAACCTGGGCCTACAATTGTCTCATCCGGCCTGGCCCACTTTATTTTTAGCCGCACCCTATAGATAAGTTGGGCCTACCTACGATTCCTTCATCCGGTCCTTACCAATTTATTTACCGCCTGTTTCCTTCACGAGATAGTCTACCCTCTCACTCCAAACCAAGTGTACAAAGCCACTTCTCGTTAAATTTAACACGATTTCATAATAAGAGAATTCATCGATGAATCAATGCTAATCTACTTCCCCAACGCTAATTAATCATTAATTAATAAAACAATAGGTGTGATTCATGAACGTCTGAACCATTATACTAAATGTTTGTTGAAATATTTGTAATATTAACATTTATTAGAGTTTTTGAGTTAAGCCGATTCCTCAGATATCTCACTGCCCTTTGGCCGATTTGACTGAAAATCAATAGGTTTTGTCGTTAGAGAGTTCCTGGTATTCATATAAAATTTCTTGTTGATGCATTTATTGTATCGGAAGTTATCGTGTTCACAGGCACACACAGACAGACATGCATTTTTTTTTTTATATTAGGAATCAGGAGATTGGAAAACATGAAATTCCGTTAAAAACTTCGAATTTCTGAACGATTACATAGCTTGCCCTATACCTCGTGGAGCTGAGGAGCTTTAAGATCTATTTTTTTTTTTAGTTGTTTGCTTGATTTACGCGAAAACAGTTGAACCTATGCAAAAATTTGTTCTTACCAATAATGTTTCTAAATAAATTTTCAATAACATGTTTCTCGAAATATGATCAAGCAAACACAATATATATATAAACAAGCAAACTTACAGCGCCCCAAAGAACGTTCTATAATAAATTTTCGTAAGGTTAGGTAAGGTTTTATGACTCATGCCCGGGCTTTAACTACGAGGTCATATCGCCTACTACCAGAGCACTCACTCTGGTGGACATGAGCCCGACTCTACTGTGGGAGTCCTAAATTTTGCCTACCCTAAATTTTTTATTCATCTAGGATAGGGATCTTTAACGAGAATAGACTCGGGACCATCGCTTAACATCCCATCCGAAGAACGGCGTGTTTAAGTTTATTTTACCTCCCAAATAAAATAAACTAAGGGCCTCAGTCGGGTTTCGAACCCACTACCTTGAGCTCAGAAGGCAAGCACGCATACCACTGAGCTACCGGCGCCCTCTATTAAAATATATTTGTATTGCTAAAAACTACTGCTTTTGTAGTTTTTTTATTAAAAAATTTAAAAAAAATAAAATAATGTGGCCATAACAGAACTTTCTTACACCAACTACTTTCATTAAACATGTTCTATCTAATTGATTAACTATTGTATTAAAATAATTAGAACTATTATAGTTTAATTTTCCTTTATATGTACTTTATAAATAGATGAAAAGAGTTAATAAATAAGGTTATATTAGACATTATGGATTAACGATGCATAGGAGTAATTAATTATCTACATAAAGGCAATATAATCTAGGTGGAAGATATATCGTGTGAGAAGGACAGGTAATGAACCTTCAGCCCTCTGTGGCAAACCCCACATTTTTTAGTTTACCTTTTTTTATACCACTTTTTTTTGCCCTTTTTCCCTTATTTTATTAGCTAGTTAGACCACCATGGAGAGAAGGTATTTTTACGAGGTTGCCTTTACGATGCCCTCATATAGGCCATCTTCAGGCCACACCGGGGCTACACGCAGGAGGTGTCAACACTTATTTGTACCAGTCTTTTTTGGTTAACCATTTTACCACCTCAAAATAATTAGTTAATTAATATGCAGGCACATCGTTGATATCTTTCTCTATGAACTTAATGTGAAAATATATTGATTACCGAAAAAAAATAATAATAACTAGAATTACAGGTGCAGTGAAAACGTCCGCACATTCAAACAATGCATTAAAATGGAAGTTGTTACTCTGAGAGCGATGTCAAACATCATAACAGTACATTTCAGACAACACTAGGGGATAGAAGAACAGAAAAACACTCGTAATAGGGGACTCGCTTTTCGTCTTCGGACACCTAAAGACCTGGGGAAGCGAGGTGCGAAGAGAGGAAGATGAGATGATCGAAGAATTTCAAACAGCCCGATCGAGCGAAGAAGCGACGTATTATCATACTTCTACATCATTTGGAGAGCTGAGGAAAAAAATAAGTCATCTATCAGTCAAATGGGGAAGAGACAACTGTGCAAGATGCCGTAGGATCCAGGAAGATTATGGACGCAGAACAGATAGGAAAGAAAGGGAGACCCCGGGTACATTATCTGGAGTATATCCAGAGGATGGGGCCGGACCGCGGCATCTACTGGATGCTTGCCCAGGACAGAGGCTCACTCCATGCCGACGAGAGGCCTACGAAGATATGGTTAGAAGAGGACAATCAATCTCATAACCCATTATTTCCCCGTTCATGTACCTAATCCGTTGCTCTTTCCTGAAGCTTTGTCGAGAGTAGAAACAGTGAAATAAGTCTTAAAAATGCCGAGTGTACAGAGAATAGGATGGGGTAGTGTTGGGGTCTATTGTGGACAGAACCAGTTGGAAAGAAAGGTGTTCCCACTGGTCAGGAGAGAAGTATCCAGTTGAATTTATAATAGGGGGCCCTGGACAATGTAGCCCCTCTGGAGGGGACGGTGGGGCCTGGGGGCAGGGGGCCCAAACCGGTCCTAGCCCCAGTCCGGCTCCGCATCCACAACCCGCCCTGCATTAAAAAGATATAACTCTACACTCGATTGTTAGCCCCGACAAGAGCAAACTAGAAAAAAAAACTAAATAACAGACAGTCAGACACGAAAAAAAGAACACACATCCACAGATAACTTTTTTGAACATTTTTTTTTTTTCATTTTGACAAGGTAACTTGTTAATCGGTAGCCACCCTCACATGCACTATTGTGTGGTCACCATGAACCATTCAAAAACCCATAAAGCTCAAAGCTAACTTTTTTTGGTATTCAAAGCGGACAAACTAATCTGTCCACTTGCTTAGGTATAGAAGCAGGACTTCAGAATCTCTGGGACGAGCTATAGCAAATACCAAACCTCTTCAAATACTAAAGGCACGTAATAATACACGATTTTTCTGGAAAATTATTTTTGATTCCTAGGACTAGGCGAGAATTGCATTTTTTCAGATCACTTGAACGTCGTAATTACTTGATGATTCATTCTTTCTGTCTATCGTAAAACAACTCCTAAATATACATCTTTCCCAGGAGAACTTGGTGCCATTTTGTCGTCGTCCTTGTCTTGCTGTAACAAAGGATCACCAGAATTGCGAGTGCTTTCTTTGATATCTGTTTCTGTACTGCCTTTGTTTTCGCTGAAACAGAAGAAATAGACTCTACCAGCAAGGCTTAGCTACTTCCGAAATGCTTTTTCTACATTTGGTGGTTTGTTCTTCCGCTCTTTGCTCGGGTAACTGCTGCGATGTTGTCTGTTCCTGAAAGCCTGAGTCTCTCTTGTATTATCTGCTGTCCTTCTCGTGCTCAAATTTATTTGCGTTTTGCATTAAAACAAAAGGACTGGCCACTACCAACGTATACAGTGAAACATACTCCTAAGGCTACTAGCGTAATAGTAATTCGGATCCCTTTCTTAGACAATAAGAGTTTTCCAACTTATGGTCTCTGTGTCCTGTGTCCAGCCAAAAATCTGGCAGGCCTGCACCTCATTATTAGAATCTGTTCTCATCTCGCAGATAAGAATCCATATGGCACTCAGTTGCCTATTGCGATATTTTTGAACAATCTCTTTCTATGCCAGCCCCAAGAACCCTACGACATACATTCCCAGAAAATCTTGATGTCATTTTGTCATCGTTCATGTCGTTTTTCTGGAAAAAAAGAACACTAGTCTAATTGAACGACCCAAGTGGAATTTGCAATTAACTTGCCTTCTTTTTTTTTTTTTCTGAAGCAGCAGAAACACACAAATGCTTGGGTACTTTCGCCAAGTTTTCCCATTTGGTGGCTTGTTCTTCAGCTTTTCTCGGGTAACTGGCATGTTGACTGTTCCTGGAATTTGTTTTGTCCTTCTTATGCTCTAATTCATCTGCATTTTGCTAAAAGGACTGGACTCTGCCACTTATGATCTCTGCTCATAAACCATCCTGTGATGTTCCAACCAAGGTTCTTGCAGGCCTATGAGGTGAACTTGAACAGGCCCTCATCTAGCATATTCATGACTCTCAGTAGCCTAGTCTATTACGAAACTTTTGAACAACATCTATGATCTCTTGCTATGAAGTGAGACCTCTAGGAACCTTGCGGCCCTACACGTTCCTAATCCTGCACTCATTTGGATGAAACAATAGGCCGAGGGACCCTACCTGTTGGTACCTCATGTGTACCACTTGCCAGACTACGTGCTGTTTTTTTGCCATTGTCCCAGCTCTGCTCTCTGCTCGTCCCTTTGTTTCACTGCGCCCCCCCCCCCCTCCCCCCTCTCATCACAATACAATGGAACTCCCTTCCCTACCTAATTAAACACCAGGTACATCAACTTTGTCGGATCATTAAATTTCACTCCCTTTTCTTTTTCCCTTTTGTTTTGCCAGGAAGAGAGGTCCAGTCTAGAGAGGACTAGATACTGAAGAACAATTGAGTCTAATAATCAAGTCTCGTGCGTAAAATAAACTGAAGCACGCCGTCCTTCAGACGTTAAGCGATGGTCCCGAGCCTGTACCATGTCAGGTACTCGTCAAAGACCCCTACCCTAGATGAATAAAAATTTAGGGTGGGCAATATTTAGAACTCCCATAGTAGAGTCGGACTTATGACCACTAGAGCGCTCTGGTAGTAGGCAATATGACCTTGTAGTTGAAGCCCGGGCATGAATCATAATAACTAACTCATTCCGCCATACAAAATGTATTTCTTAGGTTCCACAAGGGATGCTTGAAGTTCCATATTATCGGCAAATATTCAACTTTTTTTCAAAAGATATTTAAGGACGATTTCACTGATCACAATGAACGATCATCATCATCGTACATTGCAACCTAAAAAAGGGGCATGAAATAAAGTTAGAAAAAAGTGGAAGTTTTACCGATAATATGGAACAGATATACGAACGAGATGTCAACAAAAGAGCTGGAGGCAGTACATAAAGTGTAATAAATACATCTGCCTACCACTAAGAAATATAAAGTGTAATAGTTATGAAAAACAACTCAATATTCCTTAAATCTGTCTAAATACCGTCCAAATATGAAAATGTATAACTGAGTGTCAAATAAAATTATAGTCTCACTTCTCACTACTTTTTTACCTGTGGAAAGTATTCGGTTTTGGGGGTCTACCCCATAATCGGTCATCTGATAAGAAGGAGGTTAGGTTAGGTTTTATGACTCATGCCCGGGCTTTAACTACGAGGTCATATCGCCTACTACCTCTTTCGTCACTCTGGTGGACATGAGACCGAATCTACTGTGAGAGTCCTAAATTTTGCCTACCCTAAATTTTTATTCACCTAGGGTAGGGGTCTTTAACGAGTACCTGACATCGTAGAGGCTCGGGACCATCGTTTAACGTCCCATCCGAAGGACGGCTTGCTTAAGTTTATTTTACCTCCCAGATAAAATAAACTAAGGGCCTTAATAATAAAAACATTTCTCGACAAAAACTTTTTCCTTCAAATAAAAACAACTGGGAAATATATATTTCATCCTGGATTTAATAAAGTTGTTTTGAGGAGAGGGGGAGGCGGTTGACGTTTTTTGCAGTGTGCGGCACCCCCAGATTTCCTCACTTTGATTAATAACACCGGGTGCACCCCCTCCACCATGTCATACATATGAATCCACGCAAATTAATATGGAAAATCTTCAACTAGGCTCTCCCCACTCAAACTAATTTAATATAAAATTCAAAACTGTTCTTTTTTTTGTTTTCAATTTCTTCTAAGTATTTTTTTTTTTTTGTATTAAATTTCATAAAATAAGATATAATTAAATTATTCTGGTGGAAATTGTACTTCATTTTGTTGAAGTGCCTCTAAAAATCAGTACATAATATCAAAGTGAATTAGCATTGATTCATTAGTGTCAAAATTATGATTATTTCACAAAAAGATTGAAAAATGAAATAGTCTGAGCTCTCGCAAATTTTATTATTTTGCCAGCCAGCTTTCGAAGTGTCCTCATCATCATGACGTCTAATATAACATTTTTTTTAAATAAATTTAAAAAGGAATTATAAAATGGAACTATTTAATTTAAGTAATTTTTCAGTAGTTTATTACAAAGTTAATTTTATATTCCTTTTTAAATTTGTATTTTTATGTTTTTAAGAAAAAAGTGAGATACTGATGAAGAGGGCAACCTCGAAAGTCGGCTAGAACAAATAATAAAACCTGTCTAATAATAATAAAAGTCAAACTATATATATTACAATCTGTGTCTAACCATATTTCTTATAAAAATCTATCCTCTTTGGTAAGTATTAATGAGTTTTAGGAGTCATTGCAACTCTAAGTAAAAACTATCGATCAGGGGGGGGGGGGCTCATCTAAAAAATTTCAATTTCTTTTCTTTTCCTTGTTTTTTGCTCCCCAACGACAAATAGTAGCATGGGCAACGTGTTTTACTCTCCTTCATAGGAGAACAAATTGCGGAAATATTTCTGGGCACTAACTAATTAGAAAGAATCCTCAATATCATAATCGCAATAAAGATTCAGGCTAAGAACTTCATTTCACTTCCCCAGCTATATGATGTATTGGAGAAGTTATATAATCAGTCAATAATTAGAAATTGAGTTTTCAACAAAGTTTCATGTTTTCTGATATCCTGATTCGTTGGAAGGATGTATCGACATGAAATTATATGTGTATTCAAAATTCTCTGAGCACGACTCCTATTGATTTTCATTCCAATGCGCCAAAGGGAAGAGGGTATTAGTGGGAGGATTAACACAAAAATTGTAATAACTACCGTTGTAATGAATGTATCGACATGAAATGTAATACTTAAATTCAAAACAATATAAGGACATCACCTATTAATTTTATTAACTCTAACAACTGCTAATGAATGTACCGATACAATATTTAATATGAATTTAGAAGCCCCTATTTAAGTCAACTATTGATTATTAGCACAAACGGTTGACTGATTTTAGAGGGGGATCACAAAGTTAGTTGATTAATTCGTTCTGGGGAAGTACATTGCCGGTGATTCACCGATCCACATTTATATAAATTTTTTTTATTAATTTTTTCAATGGAATACTTTTTAACTGAATTTTACAAACAATTATAAACCTTTCCAACAAACTAGTTTACACCAACATTATCTAGTTGTCCTTCTGAATCCTCGATATAATTTATGTAATATAGGTTATGATATACAAATTTAGACAACAATTTGGGAATGTAATACAATATAATAATTAGGAACTTAACGAAGCATTGATTTTGTCGCTAATGATTTCTGATCCATTATTCGGAAACAATTTCTCTGTATATTAAATTGAACTTATTTATCAAATTTGAAAGCTGTTGTGGAATTTAATGAACGTAAAGTTATTTCACAAATTTACCTATTTACCGCTGACATTTTGGGGTTAGAGCGAAAATGAGTATGATGGCTAAAAAATATTTTTGGATCAACAATAATTTTGAAAATTTATTTATTTCCCTTCAAAGCCAGTCGACCGTTTGTGCTAAAACTCAATATTTGACTCACATTGTAGATTTTGATTCCTCATACTAAATTTTATGTCGATATATCGGCATTTATTGCAATTTTTGAGGTGAGCCCTCCCTATGTCCTCCTCTTCCCTTCGGTTGATTCCGATGAAAATTAGCAAGAGTCGTCCTTTTAGGGCTTTGAATTCATTTATGAAATTTTGTGTCAATACATTCATTATAACTGCAGTTAAAGTTTTTGTGTTAATTTTCCCACTAATCCCCCCCCCCCCCCCCCCCCCCATCCCTTTGGTGGATTGGGCCTAAAATCAATGGGAGTCGTCCTCAGAGAATTTTGAATACAAATATAATTTCATGTCGATACATCCTTCCAACGAATCAGGATATCGGAAAACTTGAAACTTTGTTGAAAACTCAACTTCGAATTATTGACTGATTACATAACTTCTCCAATACATCATATAGCTGGAGAAGTGAATTGATAGTTCTTAGCCTGGGATCTTTATTGCGATTATGATATTGCGGATTCTTTCTAATTAGTTTGCGCGCAGAAATATTTCGGGGATCTAGTGACTGAACGCAATTTGTTCTCCTATGAAGGAGGATAAAACACATTGCCCGTGTTACTATTTGTCGTTGGGGAGCAAAAATCGAATTGAGATTCATTAAACTATTCATTTTCACAATTTTCATAAACAACGTTATCCGAAATTGTAAATTTTTTACTTTCATTCTATTGCATCATAACTAGTTTAGTTCTCTATTTTTTTACGATGAAGAATTTTCTTGGGAATTCTAACATTTATTGTGGGTCTAAAACCATTATCCATTTATTAAGTCTAATTTTATTTAGAATTTTAGATGTACCAATTTAAAAATATATTTTGACCTTATGCCTTTTGGGGTTATGAACAAATAAAACGAAGCAAAATTTTCTGATCTAGAAACACTAAATATGATTTTTTTTCTTGAAAAATTTAATAAATAATTTAGTACACTTCTACCGAAAATTATTATTATTTAGAAAATATTATTAATTTAAATAATAATTTTCCAGGAAATGAAATTACAATCTCGATTTTCCTCGAGCCTATCAACAGATGAAATAAGAAGAAAATAAGATATGTGAAAGGAAGAAAACTCACGCAAATAAAGAATGCCAACGGGAAAAACTCAAAGTAAATCTATAAAATTACCATTTCAAGAAATGAAAGAGTTAATGTTTTAATTATCCGATGAAGATTAGCGAATTAGCGAGACCATATTTTCCATTTCACAGAAAGAGAAGAAAGCGTGGGGAGAAAAATGTGGAGTACGATTTCCATAAGAGTAAGTAAGGTTCAATTAATGGATCAATATCTCTCAGCCTTGAATTCTAATTCCTTCTCGTCATAATTTAAGCTCATTAACATACATTCCTATACAAAAACAATGTTTACTTTAGTTTTTGGATTGACCGTGATTTTGCTTTAACCGTTATACTCTTCTTCATAATTAATCCGGTTAATCAGGATACATATATTTAAAGAATCCTGTATTTTCGAGATTTTTACTCCTGATTCCGGGAATGAAATTAGGCCAGGTTCCCAGGATCGAAATTAGGCCGGGATCAAAGTTAGACCAAAGTTCGGAAACCCTAGTTGTGAGGTTACAGGTAAAGAGAGAAGGTAGAGGTAGGTACTTACGTGTTGGAAGGGACAAGCGTACTGACCACCGGTGATGGAGAGGGAGGGGGAAGGTATAAAAATGTGGACCCCTTTCTTTGAGGGGACCCCGTGGTACAGGTTTTCTGGACTGGGACCCCACCACTCTCCAGGCACCCTGTGTCTGCCTTCTCTACCAGTCTGGCCAGGGTTAGCATAGTCTGTTGTCTGCCTCTACTCCTTCTGGGCTTCCAAGGGGTGTCCATGACCCGATAATTCAGAGTTAGGCGAAATTCATGAAAATGTTAATGAAAATATAAATAAAATGTACTTATCACAAGCTACACGGAGAATAATATATTTTTGTGGCAAGAAAAAATGTTCTTGCTGCAAAGCAAATTTCTTCTTTTGGCATAAAATCTGTATTTTTTGTCGGTGATAGGGTATAGTAGACACTACTAGGTGATTCTCTCGATGAGAAAAGAGTCTTTACTACTCAAGCTAAACAAAATATGAGCAATGTTTTTTAATTTAATCCTGTAAGAAGATAATGTCAAGAAGATATCTTCTTGCCGCAAGAATTTCTCTGTGTATATTTTTCTCCCATTAATTTCTTTGATTTTTTCAAATTAGCAAATATAGATGTTTTCGGAAGAACTCATTAGATGTTTGTTTATTCGATACACAAACATTTCAATTATTGAAAATAAAGTTTTAATTTATAAATTAAATTTACTTATGGCTTTTTAGCCGATTGTAAATATGCAAATAAAATTTTTAATCAAAAAGTGTTTAAACATATTTTTTCATGAAAATTAAAAGAATGCTAACCAACCTACAATTAATTTATGTTCCGAATGCATGTTTATATAGTGGACAGCTAATAATATAAATAAGAACAAAGAACTTGTTTAACTTTAAAATTTGTTTATGTGAGTATTCTAGTGACCAATGTGAGGGCGCCGGTAGCTCAGTGGTATGCGTGCTTGACTTCTGAGCTCAAGAACGTGGGTTCGTAGCCCGACCGAGGCCCTTACTTTATTTTATCTTGGAGGTAAAATAAACTTAAGCACGCCGTCCTTCGGATGGGACGTTAAGCGATGGTCCCGAGCCTGTACGATGTCAGGTACTCATTAAATACCCCTATCCTAGGTGAATAAACATTGTAGGCAAAATGTAGGACTCCCACAGTAGAGTCGGGCTCATGTCCACCAGAGTGACGAAAGAGCGCTCTGGTAGTAGGCGATATGACCTCGTAGTTAAAGCCCGGGCATGAGTCATAAAACCTAACCTAACCTAGTGACCAATGTAAGAAAAGAAGTTTTTAGTAATTTATAATCCACTATAAAATAATCATAATTTGGTCAATAATACTGTACAAAAGAACTTTAGTATTTTTCCTTGAGGAAACTTGATTGATCCTTACATAAACTTCACCCTGAACCTGAATCTATTTTCCGAATTTTTCTATCAGGATTGCGTCTCAAAGTTGTAGGCATATCTCCATTTCAGTAGTCAGTAAAAACAAATAATTAAAAAATAATAAAAAGCTAAAAAGTGATATAAGTTAGGTAGAAATATTTTCGATTCGACATTTCGGATTCTCAATTATTTTATTAAGTAGATTTTTGTGATTTCCTGACTCTTTGTAGAAAAGTACGAAAACATTTCATCTTCCAATACCTGAACCGTCATAAATACTACTAACTGACATTTTATATGTGAATCAAAAACCTCATAAGAACAAAACCTACCAATTTACAGCCAAATGGGAAGTGAAATATTAAAGGAGGGTAAACTCATAAACCCAAAAACTGTCGATACATGATGATTCAGAAGTCCCTGAGTAAGAGTTTCAATCAAATCTTTAAATTGGATTGAGAGGCAGAGCGAAAAAAGTTCATTTATTTTCGCTGGGGAAGTAGGATTAGGTTAGGTTTTATGACTCATGCCCAGGATTTAACTACGAGGTCATATCGCCTACTACTAGAGCGTTCTTTCGTCCCTCTGGTGGACATGAGCCCGACTTTACTGTGGGAGTCCTAAATTTTGCCTACCCTAAATTTTTATTCACCTAGGGTAGGGGTCTTTAACGAGTACCTGACATCGTACATGCTCGAGACCATCACTTAACGTCCCATCCGAAGGACGGCATGCTTAGGTTTATTTTACCTCCCAGATAAAATAAACTAAGGTCGGGTTACGAACCCACGTTCTTAAGCTCAGAAGGCAAGCACGCATACCACTGAGCTACCGGCGCCCTCTCGCTGGGGAAATATACTGCATTCGATTCACAAACAACTTTACCATACTGTAAAATAGTCCATATGTCCTTAGTGGTGTGTTTTTGTTAATAAGAATATGAAAGAGTGTTCAGTCATAAATATGCGAGTTTCAGCTTTTTTGTTTTCTCACAAAAAGTATATTGGGTCTTTCATGTTTGTCTTATGTATAAATTAATTCAAGTGAAATATAATATCCCCTGGTGAGTCTATCAAAGTCTTTAAAAGGTTTGCCCCCTTTTAATATTGACAAATTTTAATTTAACGGACGAGAGGACGCCCCCCCTCTGGTCCGGAAATAAAACCTTGCCCTAAAGGAACTGTCCCCTTGATGAATATGTTACCTACCTACCTCCTTCGATAACTAGCTGTGGCTCCTGGCGTTGCCGCTGAAAAATTTTGGAAACTTACTAACAATTTTAAAAATTTTCCCATAAAGAAGCTTTCCGTTACGCTTTTCCATTCTATAAATACTTATTAATACATTGAGAAGATCGTACTTAATATTCCCAGACTCAAAGGAAAGAACTAATAATAAAAATAATCAATTATATAATAATTATATATATATATCTTCAATTATTGAAGAAAAAGATGCAGAGAAATATTTTCCTTTGTTTACTCTTATACCTTATAGTATTGCGAAGTAGTGTACTCGTGTCAAATTACGAGATCGAGTTTTCAAAGGATTTTCACGTTTCAAGATCGCCTGAAAAGGTTTCGATCATTTTCGTGATGTTGTCCTGTGTATGTGAGTGTGATTGGAACTTTTTTGAGCGTATTAACTTGAAAACAATCTCCTACCCTTCGAATTTTGAGATGCCAAATTGCCTATACTCTAAGTTGGACAATATATATTATTCATTGATATGAAACAACAATGAAAGGATGATTTTGACTCCTCAAAATACTACTACTAAAGAGTCTACTCAACTTCGCTTAGTTAATCACAACCTTAGTTCTACAACCCTTTAGCAGTCTTGTCGTATGGTATCCAGTTCTATGGTTCTTCTAAGATCTCTCACAACAAAATAATTCATGCTGATCAAAATAAAATTCTTCCTATAAGTACAATCTCGACACGACAACTATACACAAATTTACTCAAAAATTTCACACCAGTCAACGATACTAGTGGAACAAGTCTGGTTCTTGCCGGGCTACCTTCCTCGACGACTGTATCTTGGTTGGCCGCGTGACCTCCTGCTTGAGCAATATCCCTGAGAAGGCGAGTTCTGCTAAGCCCTCTCATAACAAAAGAATACAAGCCAATCAAAATAAAATTCTTCCAACAATTACAAGCTGTCCATTCTACGTTTTGAACATAAACATTACACTGCGATCTTGACATGCTATTCATATACAATAACTCTATCCAAATTTTCACAAAAAGGCACACTTCATCCAACCATACTAGTGGAAGCGATGTCGGTATGTTCCTTGCCAGGCTACCCTCCTCGACGACCGCATCGTCGCTGGCCGCGTGACCTCCTGCCTTAGAAAGATCCCTGAAAAGCCGGGGAGGCTGACCAGCCACTTCTGACGAAGTGTTTTGTTTCGTGCTCCTCATATGATCATGATTTTTTGATATGTTGTATTACATAGTTTGGATTGTTTTTTATTACTTCATTATCTAACTAAGATTTTCGTAACCATTACTTATTTATAAATTTGTTATTCAGATTTTTAATTAGTTATTGTGGCTCATGCCCGGGCTTTAATTACAATGTCATATCGTCTACTATCAGGGTGCTCTTCTCCTAGCCTAAATTTTTATTCCCCTTATGCCTACCCTAGGTTTTTAACGAGTACTTTACATCGCTTAACGTCTCATCCGAAGGACGGCATGCTCATGATTTTTTTACCTCCCAGATAAAAAACCTAAGGGCCTCAACCGAGTTTCGAAACCGCGATCTTGAGCACAGTAAGCAAGCACTCTATCTTTGAGCTACCGGT
This sequence comes from Aradus depressus, assembly GCA_963662175.1. Classification (NCBI taxonomy): domain Eukaryota; kingdom Metazoa; phylum Arthropoda; class Insecta; order Hemiptera; family Aradidae; genus Aradus; species Aradus depressus. The sequence continues at coordinate 37,979,366 of OY759215.1, forward strand.
GCCCTCTCAATTTTTTAGAACATTGGACTAATTCATTCAAGCAGGCTAGCACATCGGCCGAATTCTATAATGAAGCAGCACATTAACAGGCACAGGGAGCGTTGAGAGAAGCCGCATGAATGTGCATGTGAAAAAAGCGCATCCTGTGAACAGATGCACAACGGACATACCGTGAAGTATCCATCATGTTTCTTTATCGAAGCAACCTTCGGTTTGTTTTTTTATCGGACAGACTGTTCATGAAAAACAATCTTTTTAATAAACAAACATCCTTGTTTAGTTCTTTTTTTTTCCTTTTGATATTCCATTAACAAGTTTAATCGTAACAAAAACTTTTGTAATGAAGTTCGGACCCCGAGTTTTTGTTCAGTTTTAATTTTCTATTCAAAGAGGGCATCAATCCTCTCTGTTAGAAGAAAACCAAAAAAGTAGCGTAGCTGTGAAGCAAGAAAAAATACAAAGCTGTGTAAGAATGTAAGTATACTACCATATAGTTATATCCATACTATGTTTACTTCCCTAGTTATGCGAAGTATAAGGGTAGTTATGTAAGCGGTCTGAAACTCGATGAGGAGTTTTCAACAGAATTTCAAATTTTCCAACATCCTGATTCCTTAAATAAAAAATAAAGAATTCTGTCTGTGTATGTGTGTCTATGAACACGATAACTCCGGTTAGAATGAATGTATCAACACGAACTTTTATTTGTGTACCAAGAACCTGCGTACGACATCTATTTTCAGCCAAATCTTCTCAAGGGAAGGGAGGATTAAGGGGAAGGTTTAACACAAAAACATTAATAACTGCCGTTGTAACATCATGTAGTGACACGACATCTCATATGTATATTCAAAACCCTGTACGGCCTCGACTTCAATATCCTAATAACGTATGTATCGACCTGATTTTTTTTTTTTTTTTTGGGGGGGGGATTAAAAGGGAGGCTTAACACTAAGCTCACACTTGTTAGTGGGTTCTGGATTCACATTTAAAATTTTATGTCGATACATACATTCTATCCGGAGTTATCGTGTTCACAGACACAGACACATACTCGTAGACACACACAGACTAAATTTTATTTTTTATTTTCGGTATCCTTTATTATTGCTTCTTATTAATAAAGGATACTGAAAATTTTTTTTTTTTTTTTTTTTTTTTTTTTTTTTTTTATTCTATTTGCAATCTATATACAATCTATACATAATAAGCAAATATGTGGTAAAAGAAAAATATAACGTCACTTGATGGGAGAAGCCAGCCAGCGCTGACACTCCCTCGAAAGTTAATTGTCATTATTCACTATCCTCCGAGAGAAGATCGCGAGGCCACCTCCTGTTCAAGCGGCGGGGAGGATTGTCAGGATGGGAATGAGAGGAAAGGTCTTGTGCGAGAGGATTTGAATGGGAAGAAAGGTTTCGGTGGAATGATTGGAATCGGGATTTGATTAATTCATTTACAGTGGGAATACTGAGATCTCTGTGTAGGACTTTATTGGTGACATAGAAAGGAGCATTGACAATTCGTCGGAGGAGTTTGGACTGGAATGCTTGGATACGATTGATGTTGGATTGTTTAGCTGTACCCCAAAGTTCGAGTCCGTAAATCCAAATTGGACGTATAATGGTCTTGTAAATCGTAAGTTTGTTGTTAGTCGTCAGTTTCGATTTTGGTCCAAGTAGTCGACGTAACAGTCCGTATCTTCGATTCAGTTCTTGTCGTTTAAGTCGTGTATGTGGGTTCCACGTAAGTCTACTGTCTAGGTAAAACCCGAGATAGCGGACTTGGTTTGAAGAGGGAATCAGGATGTTGTTAATGATGACGGGAGGACAGGATTGACGGCGTAGGGTAAATGTGACTTGAACACATTTCTGCTCATTTAATTTAATTCTCCAGAGGTTGCACCACCTCTCTATTTCAGTGAGGTGCTCCTGGAGGATGAGTGAGGCTACAGCAGGATCAGGATTGGTGGAAAGGATTGCTGTGTCGTCAGCGTAAGTCGTCAGTAATGTCTGAGGATGGATAGGAATGTCGGCAGTATATGTATTGTAAAGGATGGGACCTAGGATGCTACCCTGTGGGACACCGGCCCGAATAGGTATGAGTTCTGAGTACTCAGAGCCTACTCGGACCTTGAAATGGCGATCACTAAGGTAAGATTTCAGGATGAGGTAGTAGGTACTGGGAAGGAAGTGTTTCAGTTTGAAGAGCAGCCCCGGGTGCCAGACTCGATCAAAGGCTTGCGCCACGTCGAGAAAGGCGCCCGTGCAATACTCCTTGCATTCTAATGCATTAGATATGCAATCGACAACCCGAAAACACTGTTGGGTAGTGGAATGTTCAGGACGAAATCCAAACTGGTGTTTAGGTAAAATGGATTGAGATTCAAGGATTGGGATAAAACGTTTCAACAAGAGTTTTTCAAGGATTTTAGAGAAGATTGGGAGCAAGCTAATAGGACGGTAGGAAGAGACATCAGAGAGAGGTTTGTTGGGTTTGGGAATAACAGAAAGGATGGAATACTTCCATTGGACAGGAAAGTAGGTAGTTCTGAGGACTGAGTTGTATATAAGGGTGAGGAATAGGACAGCTTTGCGGGGAAGGTTTCGTAGGATTTTCCCTGTGATCAGGTCAAATCCAGGAGACTTACGGATTGGAATTTTATTTAGAATGTGTTGTACATCAGAGGGATGAAAGGCCTTTGGCGGAGGAGAGAGAGGCAAAGGACTGGTAAGGAACTCTTCAACTTCTGAAGTATGAAGGGCGTTATAATCAGGATGGGGTGTGAACGTATTTTTGAGGTGAGAGGCAAAGAGCTGAGCCTTCTCCTCGTCGGATCTGACCCAGGAGCCATTTTGCTTGATGGGATAGGATAAAGGACTATATTTTAGAATTTTTCGGGTTGCAAACCACAGGGAATTATCTTTGGTGGAAAGGGAAGCTAGGTATTCATTATAATTTTCGGAGCGGAATTGTGAAAGTTGGATTTTGAGGTTTCGGGAAAGGTTATTGAAGGCAGTTTTGTCGGAAGGATACCGTGTTCGTTGCCATAGGGCACGAGCGCGGCGTTTTTCTGAAAGGAGAAGTTGGATGTGGCGAGGAAGAGGAGGGTTCGGGTTTGAAACTGTAGGAGGAGTAGGAGTAGATGAAGCGTTCCAAGCACAGTCCTGTATGGCTTTAGTGAATTTTTGTACGGCTTCATCTAAGTCCTCAGGAGTTTTAAGGATTACATTTAAGTCAATTTGGTTTTCTAAGGAGGTTCTGAAGAGGTCCCAATTCACTGGGCCGGGAGTTAAGGAAGGCTTTGATGGGACAGATAACGGGGTTAGACCAACGGTGAGGAGAACAGGACTATGGTCTGAGGATAAGTCGGGGAAGGAATAGGTAGAGGAGAATAAGGATCCTGTGCCAGATCCTACAAAGAAGTCTACGAGGTCTGGGTTGCGGTTAGGATCAGTAGGCCAATAGGTGGGAGAGCCGGGGGAGTAGATGTCATAGTGTTGGGTGTTAATAACATCGTTTAGGATTCGTCCTCGGGAATTTGGAACTCTGCTTCCCCATTGGTGGTGCTTCGCATTGAAGTCACCGCCAACGATGAAGCGAGGCCCCAGGGATCGGAAAAGGGTGAGGAACTCGTGATGGGGAATGAGTTTACTGGGAGTACAATATACTGCCGAGATAGTGACAGGGAAGGGAAAAAGTGACAAGGAGATCGTAGCGATTTGGAATGATTCTGTAGCCTGTGAGGAGAAAAGGTGATGGGATAAGGACTGTTTGATAAGGATGAGTGCGCCACCTCGGGCCCTATCTCCTGGGTAGTCAGACCTGTAGCTCCGGTATCCTGGGATACTGAAGTACAGGCTGGTTGTCAAGTGGGTCTCCGTAATGAGAGCGATGTCTACATGTCTGTCAGTTAGTAGTAGTTCTAGTTCTTGTCTATGGGGTAACAGCCCATTCGAATTCCAAAGGAGGATCTGGAGAGGAAAGGAATTTAAAGGGATCATCGGGAGGATTCGGGTAGGAGTTTAGAGACGAGGAGGCTTAACATCGATATGAGAGGGGTGATTAACGACTTAAAGTCATTGAGAAAGGAGGTGAGGTGACTGATAACATCAGGGGTTGAGGATGTAGGGAGCTGGCTGGATGGGAGAGGATGAGGAAGGTTTTTTGGCTGTTGGGGGTAGTGAGAGGTAGGAGGTGGATAATGAGAGGTAGGAGGTGGGTAGTGAGAGGTAGGAGGTGGCTGTGTTCGTGGTGGGCTGGCCACTTGGGCGTAGGACCGGGGAAGTGAGGAGGTGGCTCTGGGCTGACGGGCTGCAGCTGGCTGGAACCTGAGCTGGGGCACTGGTCTCAATGGTGGCGGTGGGACTGGTAAAGGAGCCGTCGGTGTCTTCATGGGGGGTTTGGCTGCCGCTTGCCTCTTCTTCATACGATCTTGTATTTCTCTGTGGACCTGGCAACCCCTGTAGTTGGCTGGGTGGTTATCCCCGCAAAGGACGCAGATCGCGGGTTCAATACGGTCCTTCTTAGCACAGTCCGCCGAAAGATGATTGCCCGGACACTTCACACACCTGGGGGGATGGTGGCAGTAAGAGTGTGTGTGGCCATACTCCTGGCATTTTGTGCATTGAGGGATATCTTTTCTGCGTCGCGGTTCCTCGACCTGTATTCTTGTGTACAGTAAATACTGTAACTTAAATATTTCTTTGCTCTTTTCACTTATAGCCAGGTCCACGAAGAAGAGGGGAAGAGGTGTCTTATAGATAGGATGACGCACATTATTAACGTTTTTCACGCTGAACCCGTGCTTTTGAAAAAGCGCCGATTTAATCTCATCGGGTTGCGTTAAATGGTGGAGTCCTCTTATTACTACCCGGTAAGACCTATCTTCCCGAAGCTGATAACAATGAAAGTCAGCCTCAGTGTCTTCAAGATGCTTCACAGTCTTTCTGAAGGTGTCGCTGTCTTGGGGGTAAACGACTAGGTCGTAGAGACGGGAGCGGCACGTGAAAGTCCCCTCTCCAACAGTCCTAATTAGCTGGGAGCAGAACTTTTTGAAGTCTGAGATGTTCTTCACAACGATAGGAGGTGGCTTGGGGACTTGGGTGTTGGCGGGTTGCTGGGATGTGGAGGGAGGGGGAAGGCTGGCTTCATCCTCTGAGGTTTCTCCTTCCGTGTTTTTGGCTTGTTTAGTTTGGGGTGAACCTGTTTTATTTGCATCTGGAGCTTTCTTGTAGGTTCGCTTCCGTGCTTTACTACTGACGACATTGAATCCTGAATTGTCGTCTTGAACATCATCCATTTTTAGAAATAAATTAAGTAATGATAACTAATAATAATAAAATGATTAAAAAAAAAAAAATAAAAAAAAAAAAATAAATAAATAAAATAAAAATAAAAAAAAGTACGAGAGGCAGCCTTGAACTCGGTACCTTCCAGTTAGAAGGGACACCGTCTAGCTCCTACTCCACGGTGACAGTGATAGAAATGGAGCCAGAACCATATATAGAGTATCACTTGAGTGCCCGGCAGACAGGACTTGACAGGATCGGCGTCACTCACTACACATTTCGAAATTTAATAAATAGAAAAAAACAAAAAGAAACTGTTAGTTACTCACTATTCATCCCAAAAGTCTAGATAGTGATGCACAAAACAAAACAATAATTCACAAAATCATAGACAATTTGAAGTCGAGACAGCACGAAAATAAGTACGTGTTTCCACCTCGGGAGCTGGTGGGGCACTATATTGAAAATAAAAAATTAAATTCAGTCTGTGTGTGTGTCTACGAGTATGTGTCTGAGAACACGATAACTCCGGATAAAATGTATGTATCGACACGAAATTATATATGTGAGTCCTCTAACAAGGTTTGCTTAGTGTTAAGCCTCCCATTTAAATCCCCCCCCCCCCCCCCCCCGAAAAAAATATACATGTATCGACCTCAAATTGTATAGGTATATATATATTTTTTTTGTTTAGTGAGGGACTGAGAATCCACCATTTTGAAAGAAATTTATTGATACAAGAGCAAGGGTAAGAATGATAATAAATGATTGAAAAAGTCCCCTAGGCCATTATTCACCTCTTGGAAACAGAAAAATTCCTGAAGTTCCTGAAAAAAAAGTCCCAATTGGGACAGCGATTTCCTTAGTTTCAGAGAATCACCCACATACATTATTAGGATATTGGAATCGTGTCCTCTCCTCTTTCCCCCTTTCCTTCAACCGATTTTACTGAAAATTAATAGGTGTAGTCCGTTAATAGGGTTTTAAATATACATGGTTGATATTAAGGAAATTCCGTTGAAAACTCAGCATCGAATTTTTGACCGATTACATAACTTCCCCTATTTATTTTTTTTATTTTATTTTTTTTTTAAGGGGCAGTTCAACCCTGAAGGGTCATGGGTGCCCCAATACTTCCCCTATTGTATAGCTGAGGAAGTAAAGTAAATAGTTTAAATGAACTGTCTCTCTGTACTTTCAACTGTGGAGTAACTCCAAGTGAAAATTGTCTTATCAAAAAAATCATAACTTGTTCAGAATAATCTTGGCGTGTATTGTAATGACCGCTTGTCCTCACTTCAACCAACACATCTAAACAAAACTTTGAGAAATAAAAAAAAAATAGCTGACAGTTAAATTAAAATTACAACCAAAAAAAATATGAGATTTTTCCATCAGTTTATTATATTTTTTATGAAAGTTTTTTTTTTTTTATGTTGGAAGTTGAAACATGAAGTTTTGTCAGTTGATAAGAAGGGTCCAGTCAAGTGATAAGAATCCCTTGTCTACTGATAGGACTGATATAAAAACCAGGTGTGTGTTTGGATGGGTCGGTTGAAGCTCATTGTCCCGGGTCTTCCACCTCTGAATCTCATAACGGACATTACCTTTGTCTGTCTCCGGACTCCCTTCACCTCGTCCCTGTTCCGTCTTCACACCCCGATAACAAGTGGTCATTTCAACTTATTGTATCCACAACAACTCTCACTTTCCTCTTTCATACTGGAGTCTCTACTACCGACCAAGTTACATCACTGACCAAGTCGATATAAGCAATGAAGGACTGTTTTTCCTAAGAACTGAGTTTCAGTTCCACCATTAAGTATTGCGAATAGGGCCTAGAAATTTGTAGAATAATAATAATATTTATTGCCGTTAAACCTTAACATATTAATTGGATAAAAATTATATACATCTACCGATATTCAATTTTAGAATACAAAAACATATTAGAGGAATAGTAACATGTTTAGAAAGCGCCGGTTGCTCAGAGGTAGAATGCTAGCTTACCGAGCTCAAGATCACCGGTTCGAAACCCGGCCGAGGCCCTTGAGTGTTTTATCTGGGAGATGAAAAAAGCACGCCGTCCTAAGGCATCCTAAGTCATATAAAAAAAGGGGGAATGTGAATTATAATTTACTGAGTAGGTACTGAGAGCGCAAGCGTGAATCCTCCGAACTGTTGCTATATATTTTTATTGTTTGGGGGCGGATGAGGGGGGCTGGAGGCTGGAATATGTAGAAAATAAGTGAAAAAATTGCAAAAAAAAAATGGAAAAATCTATCAATTTCAATGATTTTTTTTCAATTTAAGGGGGCAAATCCCCCCCGCCCGCTCCCAAATCAACCTCCTTTCTACAAAGTTCATGTTTTAGAACTTTTCCCCTCTCTAACCCCTCAGAAGAGATGTAAAGGCTTAAATAATCCTTTTCATCCCTCCAAATTATCGAAAAGTGATAGAAATAGTTGGGGGGGGGGGGGGGGGGGGGGGGCCTCCCCCGAAAACGGTGGGTGATGGGGGAAATTACTAAAAAATTACTATGATATACCAAAGTTGACTAACCACAACGATACGGCAGACTATTTAGCAGCCAAATTTGTTAATAATATCTATTAAAAAAAATAGTATTCCGATAAAAAGTATATATATATGTATAGAGCGCCGGTAGCTCAGTGGTATGCGTGCTTGCCTTCTGAGCTCAAGGTCTTGAGTTCGAAACCCGGTCAAGGCCCTTAGTTTATTTTATCTAGGAGGTAAGCACGCCGTCCTTCGGATGGGACGTTAAACGATGGTCCCGAGTCTGTACGATGTCAGGTAATCGTTAAAGACCCCTGCCCTAGGTGAATAAAAATTCAGGGTACGCAAAATTTAAGACTACCACAGTAGAGTCGGGCTTCATGTCCACCAGAGTGACGAAAAAGCGCTCTGGTAGTAGGCGATGTGACGTAGTTAAAGCCCGGGCATGAGTCATAGTAACTAACTATATCTATATTAATAAAGCTGAAACGGGGTTTGTTTGTTTGTATGTATGTATGTATGTATGTATGTTTGTTCCAGCATCACGCCCAAACCGCTGGACGGATTTTTATGAAACTTCCCATGTAGCATTCTTTTGAGCCCGATTGAATAATAGGCTATGTGGCGTCCCAAAATGTTGATCGGGAGGGGGGGTTGTAAGGGGGGCCTAAGTATATAAATAGTGCTAACTCATTAACTAATGGTCAAATTGTCATGAAATTTCACACGTAGTCTTTTTAAAAGCCAAACAGGAAAAAAAGGTGTGTGGCGTCCCAAAGTTTTGAACGGGAGGGGGGGTTGTGGGGGGGCCTAAGTAGAAATATAGAGCTAGCTCATTAACGGTTGGTCGTATTGTCACGAAATTTCACATGTAGTATTCCTGAAGGCCAAGTAGAAAAATAAGGTGTGTGGCGTCCCAAAAATTTTAACGGGGGGGGGGGGGGGGATAGGCCTAAATATAAAGATACCGGTAGCTCATTAACTAATGGTCGTTTTGTCACGCAATTTCACATGTAGTATTCCTGAAGGGCAAATAGAAAAATAAAGAGTGTGGCGCCCCAAACATTTGAACGGGAGGGGGGGTTATAAGGGGGGCCTAAGTATATAAATAGTGCTAACTCATTAACTAATGGGCGAATCGTCATGAAATTTCACATGTAGTATTTTTAAAAGCCAAATAGGAAAAAAAGGTGTGTGGCGTCCCAAAGTTTTGAACGGGAGGGGGGGTTGTGGGGGGGCCTAAGAATAAATATAGAGCTAACTGTTTAACGGTTGGTCGGATTGTCACGAAATTTCACATGGAGTATTCCTGAAGACCAAATAGAAAAATAAGGTGTGTGGCGTTCCAAAGTTTTGATCGGGAGGGGGGGTTGTAAGGGGGGCCTAAGTATATAAATAGTGCTAACTCATTAACTAATGGTCGAATTGTCATGAAATTTCACATGTAGTATTCCTAAAGGTCAAATAGAAATATTGGGTGTGTGACGGCCCAAAATTTTGAACAGGAAGGAGGGTTGTGGGGGGCTAAATATACATATAGAGTTAGCTCATTAACGGTTGGTCGTATTGTCACGAAATTTCGCATATATTATTCCTAAAGGCCACATATATTAAAATAAGGTGTGTGGCGTCCCGAAGTTTTGAACGGGTGGCGGGATTGAGGGGGGGGGGGACTAAGTATAAATATAGAGCTAGCTCATTAACGGTTGATCGTATTGTCATGAATCGGATTGTCACGAATTTCACATGTAGTAGTAGTAACTATGTATTCGCTGTGGGGTTCACTGTTGCAAGACATTTACTAGCTGTGATGTCCAGCGTTCCTAATATCGTACTAGCTGTGGGGTCCGCTGTTGCAAGGCACTTACTAGCTGTAGTGCTCAGCCCCAGCGTTCCTATGTACTGGCTGTGGGGTTCGCTGTTGCAAGGCACCTACAAGACATTTACTAGCTGTGATGCCCAGCGTTCCTAATTACGTACTAGCTGTGGGGTCCGCCGTTGCAAAACTCATACTAGCTGTGATGCCCTGTGGTTCTAACTACATACTATCTGTGGGGTCCGCAGTTGCAAGGCACCTACTACCTGTAGGGCCCAGCGTTCCTAAAAACGTACTAGCTGTGGGGTCCGTCGTTGCAAAAGCATACTAGCTGTGATGCCCATGGTTCCTAATATCGTACTAGCTGTGGGGTCCGTTGTTGCAAGGCATTTACTAGCTGTAGTGCCCAGCGTTCCTAACTATGTACTAGCTGTGAAGTTCGCTGTTGCAAAGCACTTACTAACTGTAATGCCCAGCGTATTTAACTACATACTAGCTGTGGGGTCCGCTGTTGCAAGGCACTTAATAACTGTGATGCCCAGCGTTCCTAACTTCGTACTAGCTGTTGGGTCCGCCGTCGCAAGCCACATACTAGCTGTGGTCACAAACGTTCTTAAGTACGCACTGACTAGGACGTCCAGCGATGCTAAGTATTCACTAGGTGTGGCTTCCGCCGTTGAAAGGCGCATACTAGCTGTGGTGCCCAGGGGTCCTAAAAACTTACTAGCGTTACAACAGCTGAAGGACTATAAGCCTTATTCCGTATGAATAATTGAAAATTATAACATCATGAATGTACTGTCGAGGAACTGAATAGCGTTATAGAAGATATTGGGAGAAAAATCAAAGTTCCCCGGGCAACGCCGGGTATTACTGCTAGTATATAAATATATTTATATTTTTTGAGCGATTACACTCCCGTTTCTCAGGCCACAAAGAGCAAAATATAGATTATAAATATCTGAATTCTTATTCATCTAGGGTAGGCATCGTACAGACCATCACTTAACGTCCCATTCGAAGGACGACTTGCATATGAAAAAAAATCTAAGGGACTCCGCGGGGTTTCGAACTTCTGAGCTACCAGCGCCCTCACTCTTTGATAAGTCCACCAGAGCGCTCTGGTAGTAGGCGATATTACTTCAATGTTAACTAATTAATTATGACTCATGCTCGGGTTTTAGATACAAGGTCATATTGCCTATTACGTTTTACCACCTTGACCAGGGGTAGAGTACCTGACATCGCACAGGCTCGGGACCATTAATGTCCCATCCAGGCGGTTTCGAACCTAGAAAAAAAATTGTATGGAACTAGTGTAATCAGTAAATATCCTAAATAAACATTGTAAGTATATTAATGTAAGCTAATGAAAAGTTAAACATTTTAAAATACTCGTCAAACTCTTGTTTTAATGGCGAATGTGCCATCAACTTTACACACTCAGCCAGACCCTCCCCCCACTCCCTCTTTTAGCTGTAAAATTTAAATTCTTGATTAAAGTTGCCGTCGGTTGGAGCTTTTACAGAGATTAAACAGGGTTTGAGTGGAGTTCTTAAGGAGTCGGCTGTAACTAATGTTCGCGCTTTACACTCCAGACTTTATTTGCATTTTACATCTTTCTGTAGATGTTTTTCCACTTCTCACCAATTCTAGTGAATTTACAATTTCTCCTTTCCATATGCAGAGTTTAAAAGTTTGAATTTTCAAAGCTCACTTTTTGTAAAATACTTTATCTAAATAAATTTAAATTAATTCTTGTTTGTATATTTGTTCCCAGAATAGCGACTATACTGTTTGAGCTATATTCATGAAATTTACAGGGAATTGTCAAGATTAACTGAGAAAAGGATTGGCTACTTTGTATAACTCAATGTTTTGGGGAAGTTGACTGGGTCTCCAATTTTTTTTTTAAGCAACAAATTGACTAGCCCATCGTTTTAAAGTTCTTTACGAGGACTATTCAAAAATATAGTAAGTATTCTTGAGTTGAAATCTCCTTTTAAGGGTCACAAACCGTTCTACCCTAATTCATGAAATTATCGCTGAGGGTGACCTCACCCAAGGTTATATATCGATAATTTATGACTATCGATAGTCCAAGCGACTATCGATATTTATTTTCCTTCACTACAGGGGATACGTTTTGAATAAAAAATAAAAAAATAAGAAGTTTAACGAAATTTTCGTATATATTTTTTTTAAAGTTGCGTAATTTTTAACCCATGTTAATCAACTTTGATCGGAAACAGACTGTTTTCCTCCTAATATTTGAATATTTTGAATGAACGCTTGCCACTTGAGAACACAAAACCAATCCAGTTCCTAATATAGAGTGCTAAAGCAGAAAGATACGTCTATTATGATTCTATGACGGACCTTCTTACAAGAAACTCCTTCTCCTTATTATTTTTCTTCTCCCAGTATGCTTTCTATTTAATTCTATTTCTCAGTTCAAGTTAATGTGTTAGACTTCAAACTTGAAATTGTGAAGTGTAGCGTGTTCATTTCAGTATGCCGCCAAAACCGGACGTGTGGAAGTTCTTTTATCAAACAGGATGACGGGAAAAGTGCTAAATGTATTTTGTGCAAAGTTTTATTCAAAACTAGTTCCAACACATCCAATTTAAGGGATCACCTCTTGAGACGCCACCAAGAAACTTATAAACCGGCACACAAGACCAAACAACCCACTGCAGAAGCTGGATCGCTGCCTCCTGTTCCATACAAAAAGTTTTACAAAAGTATTTTTCGTCAATTGGTAATTAATTTTTTGATATTGTTTTATAAAAGTTGTTGATTGAAATAAAATAGTTGAATATAATCTATAAAATGTAATGCCATTGATGCCAATGCCATACTTGGTTGTTTTTTGATTATCTACAATAAGTGTTTTTGAACTTTAATTAATGTGTTAATATTCTTGCCAAGTGTTACACATAATGCGATTATTTTCTACAGAAAATGTTATTTTCATCAAATAAAAGTTTGATTTGAAAGAACAATTACTTATTCGATTGATATTTTTATTCGCCTTTCATCCTCCATAACATAGAATAATTCAAATTAGGTAAATGTTACGTGAAAAAATAAAAATAAAATAATGATATTATAAAAATAAATAAATATTGGAAGTAAATAAAGTAAAAAAATGTATTTATTCTATTTTTTTATATTAATTTTTCATATTTTTTAATCAACATTTTTTTGTGATAAACATCGTTTTATTTTACTTTCCCAGCAATACAAAGTATAGCGAAAGTTATGTAGTAGATCAGAAATTCGATGTTCAGTTTTCACCAAAAGTTCATGTTTTTCGACCCCTGATAAATAAGCCAATATGTAAGATAAATATTGTGTTTTAGCCCAATTGACTTTTGAGGGAAAGCGAACGTAATTGATTAATTCATGCATGCTTGAGATTTACTCAGCCGGTGATTCTCTGACAGCTTTTTTTTTATTTGTGCTTAAATAGGACGATCTTGAAGTGTAGAAGAGTGCATAATGTAAACAGAGAAATGTTGTATAGCAAATGGATTTGTCCAAAAATGAACATTATGTGACATATCGCACCCTTGCTTCAAAAGTGCCACAACTCAAAAAACTCTGTTTTTCAGGAAATGCAAAAAACAGCTCCCAGCTGGGTTAGATGAATTTTAGTTGATCTAGTGACGTCACTAAGCAAAACTACGCGTATAATTTACGATAGATTGTGGTCCTGCAGATTTTCCAAGTTTTCAACTATAAATCTCGTTTTTTTGAGTTTTGGCCCTTTTATTGCCTAACAAAGACTAATGAGTGCAAACAAAAAAACGACACAACTGCTACCTAGCGGTTGAATTTTCAGTGCATTATCTGGCGCTTTAGGTGATTGGTATAAACTTAAAAACCAAGTCGAATGGCAGTCTTAACTAAAAAACCCGAATTTTTGAGTTGTGGCACTTTGGAGCAAGGGTGCGATATATCATTTCTCATATAAATATATTCAATGAAATGCAAAAAAAAAAGGAAGAGAAAAAGTACCGGGAAGATCTCTCAAAGAAGAACTTACAGATTTCTAAAATGGCGAAGTTCATAACGTTTATTTATAGTAAAGATCATGTACGCAGCACTCTAGATCTTAATACCCTCATTTCTTCAACAACTTGATGTATTAACATCAATACTAATTATAGTATTTTCAACTCATGTTTTTAAAAATATAAGATATATCACGAAACGTTTCTGTTACATCCTACTCAAGAAGCTTCGGTTCCCTAACAAGAGCCAATTGATTACAATCTTTTCCAAAACACTTTTGAAAACTCCATCAATCTTAACATATCCTTTTAAACCCCTGAAGAACTTGCCGAAGCTGTTAACCATTTCACTACCTTAATCCAGGAGAGTGCTTGGAAGTCCTGGTTCCCAACACCTCATCGATTACGCCATTGCCGAAAAAGATTCTGGCGCAAATAGTTGAAATTCTGGAATCCTTTAAGATGCTTCTCCATATGAGTAGTGACTTTAAACAACTCTTGAGAACATTCAAAAAGAGATAGACTTAAAATAACTTCATCAACTTTGGCTTTTAAATAGTAAAATGAACATTTCAAGAATCTTCCTTACATGAATCAAGTTATACATACTTCGGAAGGGGAAGATCAGACTTGATTTAATTGTACTAAATTTTAGACATCATATAGGCTCAACTCACCGCTGTTTTTATCTTGGGCTGACAGACCGGAAGTTGAGGATGAAATTTTAAACCCCCCCCCCCATCCATGAAATTTTAAATTGTTTTTTAATTAGTTTTATACACGTTCATTTCATTTTTTTAAATTTATTTACATGTATCTTATTTATTATATTTTCAATTATGTTGTTTTTAAAATTGAAATTATTTTACCTGTTATGTTTATTTTTTAAAGTTCTTTGCATAAATTTAATGTTTGTTACTTTTTTATTAATTTATTATATTTATTTTATATTTTATGTAGTTTAACAAACAGAACTTTATTATTGTTTATTTGTTAGATACTAAATGATGTTTTTTTGTAGATTGTCTAATGATTAGGGCTACCTAGAAAGCCGGCTAGCAAAAATAGCCGGCTAGCAGATAGGAACACTAAGGATCTCCCTCCCCCCCCCCCCCCCCCCCCCCCACCCCTCCCCCCCACCTAGATAAGGGTCCTGATGATGTCAGAGGGCATTGGTTCCCCATTGTAGACAGACCTACACACCTAGTAATTAGAAACTAGAGAAAGGTTTGTCGACACAATATTTTAAATGTGGATACAGAATCTCTTAAGAACATAACTTATTGATTATCAGTCAAATCGGCAAAAGGGAAGGGGGAAACGCCAAAATAACACTTCTTTCCTCTGCCATGTTGAGAACTACTGGTGGCTGTTAGAACCTTCTTCCATGAGGCTCAACGCTGACGTGGGCTCAATACTACCAACTGCTGCTGTAACGGCAAAAAAAAACTTCCCTACACAGTCCCTAGAGGCCTATTGAACCTGATTCCACAGAAATCTCATTTTCGACTAAAGTGGCGCTTAGAACCTTTTTCGCGTCAACGACTCAATTATTTTTAGCCCAAATGGACGATTAGGTTTGGAGGGAGAGCAAAAACATATATGGATAATTCGTTCTGCGGAAGTACATTGCAGAAATAGAAAAACTGCTGCTTTCATCTTGATAATGGGGAAATATACCTTATTAATAGGATTGTTGGATTCAGGATACAGGCAGAGGGTGGAGAAGAAGGGTTGGTTTTTGTAATGTAGCCATATTGGATGTTTGTTGTAAGTCAAGAAAGAGTGGTCTGTGTTAATTACTGGATCAATTAACAGAGCGGAAGTTCCAGCTGACCTGCCCATCCGCCTGTGTACATAACGGGACTTTACCATACCTGCACCCCTTCTCAAATATTGGCTAACGTCAGACGGACCGACGAACCGGCGGGGAGGGGGACCTCATCAAAAAAAATGTTAAATGGACTCAGACCATCTTATTAACATAGCTACTCTCCAAATAGACCCGTGGGTCAGATAAGAGAGGCCAAGTCCAGATGGTGCCACACTCTTTCAAGTCAGTTCACATGTTATTTACTGAAGAACAGAGTTGCGGTTGGACAAAAGATCCAAATCTATGTCACCATATATATTTATATTCTATGATAACCCTATATCCTGCCTCTAATTCTTGACACACTCACAAACCTATAGATAGGGGGATATTTATGTATAACATAAGATATAATGATGTATGCATATAATGTTGTACAATAATGACGTCGATATATAATGTTAAAATTGTGTAGAACCTCATGGACTCAAATAAGAATCTTGTAGAACGAATAGAACAAATAGAGTAAATGGAACATTCTAGAAGCAATGGCGTCTATGACTTCTATTTTAAATATATTTTCTATATAAGAGTAGCCATGGTGTAATTATGATAAATATATATATATAGTAGAATATAGAAAAATAAATATGTAAATAGTAATACCTGTAGAGATAGAAAAAGTCAAGTTATGTATAGACCTTCTGGAACATGGCTCCAGAACATTCTATGGCTCTATATAAGTGCCCAGCTATCACAGAGCCACACAGATAGATAGAGATAGCCAGATAGATAAATTGATCAGTGTCACTAGTACACTCACTTTTTTAAATTCCTTGTAAGCATAGTCTGTTATTATTGTTTTATATCCAGTTTCTTGTTCTTTCTCTTGTGTGAGCTCTATTGTAAGTACCAAATATATAATTTTTTTATGTAACTTGTCTGACTTCTTTATTTTATGTTACGATCTGTCCGACCTTATTTAATATCGTAATATACGGTAGCAATATCGTAATATCTATCAAAAAATTCTGTAACTCATCAACCGGATATCTACAGACAAAGCAGAGGGGGGATTAAGGAATTTAATTCAAAAACTCCAATTATTCGTGACAATGGGTTTGGATTCAGAAGTCCATAAGTGTAGATTTTCGAAGAAATCGTCCAAAAAGGGAGGGCTTATTTTTAAAACCTCAATTTTAAATCTTTAAGCGATAGTCCCGAACCTGTATGGTCAGGTCCTCTCACACTAGCAAACTAACTAAACCAGGGCAGGCAAAATTTAGAACCCACACTACCAGAGTTACGAAAAAACGGGACATGACCTCGTAGTTAAAGCCAAGGCTGTCACAATAACTTACAAATAAAAATAAAAAAAGTTCCACACAACAAGTAAAAATAAATAGCTGAAGAATTTGCAAGAACCTGGTGTCATCGTTTTAAAAATAACGCAGAAAAACAAACTTCCAGGCCGTCAAATATAGAAAAAAATGCTTCTTATGCCCAAATAAATATTACCTGTTGCTATTTATTATTTGCACAAAAATGCAATTGCTTTTTTTTTTATCTTTCTCTCATATTTTTTTTTTCTTTTTGTAGATGTGATAATATGTTCTGCAAAAAGCAAAAAATATTATTAATATGACAAAATTTAGTATGAGGATTCGGAAGCGGCGAAGTGTCAACTATTGAGTTAAGCCAAACCGTTGATTGAACACGTTTTACTTTTAGAAGTTGTCTATTTGATTGTAAACTATTGTATCACTTCCGAATACAGTATGCAGATTCAATCTGCGGAAGACCATGAAGACAGTCTAACTTTTTAATGTAAGAATTCTAAGGGCCAAGAGGCAGATGCATGTGAGAAACCGTCCTCTCAATTAAAAAAGAACATATATTTAATCCACAATGGATTAAGATAAGACGTACGGATAAGGAGGATAGCTTGTCTGCCAACTGACCCAGCCATAAGGCACATGGCTAGGGGTTGAAGGAGGCAGTTTGATAGGAGCCTAAGATATGTAGTTTAATCAGAGGAGCCGTGGGGGTCATTAAGAAGGGTCATTAGGAGCCCTGAAGGAAGAAAGGGCCAAGAAGTTAGTCGTTAAAAACAGGCATCATGCTGGGAATTCTTGGGAAGGGGGGGGGGGGGGGGGGCGAACTACGCTAAAAACCACTCTGCATAATCCAACCCCCTCAAGATAGAGAGATCTCGTTATAGAAGCACCCATTCTGGAAGAAGGAATCCTCATAATGACCCAAGTCAGTACTCAATTGCTATTTATCCGATAGGGTACCAGGGTTTGCTAGGACTCTGGCTAGATAGTGTATGACGCAGAACGTGTGCGGAACTGGAAACAGCCTTTACAGTCCTATTAAAGAAAATGTTAGGGTAGTTCATGCTTAACAGGATTTCAGGATGCATACCGAAAAGAAATTATCGTTAGGTAAAGTATCTATATATCGATATATTAATACATTTTTACTTCTCCAAGTGTACGAAGTATAGGGGAACTTCGTAATCGTTTCATGTTTTCTTACCTCGAGACTCCCGATAAACTGAATGTTTCAACAAAAAATTTTATACGTGAATTCAGAGCTATTGATTTTCAGTCTAATCGACCAAAGGGAAGGGATGATTAGGGGCGAGGCTTAACTCAAAAACTCTATTAACCATGAGGAATTTCTTGGAGGTTGTTGTGAGCTGTATTTAATGAAAGACACAGAGTTGTTGTCCACACACAAGTTTTATTTGCAGTATAGCCAGCTTTCGGTCTTATAAGACCATCTTCAGTGCTAACTACAATAGACAGGTAAACATTTTTAAAATAAAAAAATGTGCATACAAAAACAACATATATATATATATATATATATATATATATATATCAATTAACAAATCAAAGATTTGAAGTCACAGTTTAGTCATTAAAATATCAAGTTAAATACCTAAGAAAGTTCATTTTTCATTTTTTTTTATTTATTTATTTATTTTTTTTTTCAGTTTTTGTTATATTTGTTGAATTATTTAACTTGATATTTTAATGACTAAACTGTGACTTCAAATCTTTGATTTGTTAATTGATATGTATTTATATGTTGTTTTTGTATGCACATATTTTTATTTTAAAAATTGTTACCTGTCTATTGTAGTTAGCACTGAAGATGGTCTTATAGGACCGAAAGCTGGCTATGCTGCAAATAAAACTTGTGAGTGGACAACAACACTGTGTCTTTCTATTAACCATCGTTTTAATGAATTTATGGACACAACACTTCATTAAGACGACACTTATTAATTTTTAGTGGGATTGACTGAAGGGAAGGGGGGCTCAACTCAAAGACCGCAACATTGTCGGTGATTCACCGACGACTTTTTTTTAAATTTTATCAGGGTGTCGAAAAATATTAAATTCCGCTAAAAACTCAAAATTTATCGATTATGGGGAAGTAAAAAAATGTAAACCCGACTTGGGAAGAAAGTGAGAAACACGAAAATGTCTACAATACCATTTAGTGGCTAACGGTAACAAAACAAAATGAGAGAAGGACCACAAGCTTATCCAGGGATTTTTTCAGAAATTATATAGACAATTTGCAAAATCTGTACTCGGACCATCTTGTTATATTAAGTTAAATATTTTGCAAAATATGTTTAAAAAAAAAAAAAAAAAAAAAAAATACATTTTTATTGGCTCAGCACACTTAGTGCTCTACACATTAAAAGAGAAACAAATCATATTATATACAAGAGCAAGGGTTATATAATGTCCTGGTATAGCCGAGGTTTGAGTCGCCTGTTGGGGGTGGTCCGACCGAGGGTGAAGAAGGTAGCGGCCGGCACATCGACAAGACCATCGTGGAACTGCTGTAACCTGGGTGATATGGTCTGCAACTTCCGGCACTCCCAGCTCACGCCGGATTTGACTGTTTCGGACGAACCAAGGGGCCTTTACTGCCAATCGGAGAACCTTGTTTTCAAACTTCCTTAATTTGTTAATGTTTGTTTTGCTGGCCCCCAGCCAGACAGGGCAAGCGTATGTGAGCAGTGGTCGAAGTAATGAGGTGTAAAGAAGTGTAGTACATTTGTGCTTGAGTGGAGTGTTTCTGTTTATGAGTGGGTATAATTGTGTCAGTCGGGTGTATGCTCGTGTGAGTTGTTTGTTTATGTGTTGTGTCCAAGTAAGTTTAGTGTCGAAGTGTATGCCGAGATATCTGACTGTTTGGTCATTGGGTGTCCAATGTATGTCTGTATTATTGATTTTAAGTGGTGTTAGTGTGTTAGTGTTAATTTTACGAAGTGAGAAAACTTTGGCCTCCGTTTTGGCAGTATTGAGCTTCAAGTTCCACCTGTCGAACCACTCTGTCACACTCTCCACACCCCGCCGAAGGGCTACTGCGGCCAAAGACAGATCTTTGTGTTGAGACACAAGCATCATATCGTCGGCATAAGTAAAATATGTTTATAATTTCACAAAAAAATCCAAGGTTGAGCTAGTGTTGCGGTAAATTGCTCCGATGGTCCAATTCTCAGATTTGATGTTTTGTTACCTATAGATACCACATACTATTATAGACATTTCCACTTTGTTGTTTATTTTTAACAGACCTTGCCGATATTGTTATATACCTTGTCACTTCTAGATACATGAGCTGAAAAATCGTATCTTTTTAAGATCGAGATAAGACTATTTAGTATGAGGATTGAGAAGTCACTATGTAAGTCAAATATTGAGTTTTAACCCAAACGGTCGATTGGCTTTAGAGGAAAAACGTAATTGATTAATTATTACTGGGGAAGTACATAGCTGGTGAATCACCGACAACTTTTTTAAATATTTCTCTGCAGCTTATTATGTGATTTAATGAACCGTTCCTTTGATCCAGTTAAAATGTTGCATTTTACCAAAATTTTTTTGAACCATTTGGGTAGTGTTCTGTATCAATCTCCAATTGGACATGGAATGTTTTGTATAAATTCGGCAACAAAACACAATATGAATTCAGTGGGTCAACCTCCCATTGGCTATTTCTCGTTTGCTTGTTTTGTATTTTTTTTTTTTTTTTTGTACTTCGCTTTCCTGTTTTTTGTGTCAATTCTCCGCGGCGTGGAATTTATTTACTGACACGCCTGAGGGCGAGAGAATCCAATTTAGAACCCTATCTGGCGAACAGTCGGACTTCGGTGATGAATGGTATACGATACCAAAATATACGATACATCTGTCGAATGAGGCAACTTCCAGCGTCTGGTGTTTTGCCTCTAGTTTGTCAGATCGCAATCATTTCATTACTTATGTTTGTAAACGTTCACTATAGATGTACGCAAAAACTAATTTGCAAAAAAATTATTTTTATAATGACTTTCAATTTCTATTATTTGTTTTTTAATTTCCCACCTTTATGAAGTACTCTATCCGCGCCCCCTGGCGTTCCAGAAGAAACGCGGATAATGCAAAAGGGCGGATGACCGAGGGTTTTAGGTTTTGGGCAATAAATGTCTATTTACTCAAATTAAACAATCATCTGATGAATTATAAGTCATTGTAGGGATGTTGAGGGTAAAAAAATAAATACTATATTGATGAATAGAAAAATATAATAAAAAATAAAACATGGAAATGTGTATTTACATGTGTATAGTAAAAAAAGACTGAATCGAATCAGAAGAAAAAAAATATATGGAAATTTCTACGACATACCTATATATGTACTTACTTGGTGGTAGGCAGATGTAGTGGACTAACTTGTTAAATAAATAATTAGATTTATCAGTCCAACATAATTTTTTTATTTATATCACAACTAGTTTCGGCAATTTGCCATCTTCAGGTGGTGAATCTTTCTAGAGAAGAGGTCAAGGGACACGTTCGAGTATCAGGGACCAGCTGGACACTCTCATGATTAGTCAGTGTCTGGACCTGATATCGTACAGGATCGGGACCATTCGAAGGACTTAAGTTTATTTTACCTCCCAGATAAAGTAAACTGAGACTCAGCCTGGTATCGAACCCGCGATCATAAGCAAGCACGCATACCACTGAGCTAGCGGCGCCCTCTGGTTCCCTCAATGTTCTCTTATCTCTGCCGGGGGTTGAGCTCAGTAGTAGAGCACACTATCTGTGAGCTACGGGTGTAGTATAATTTATTTTGTGATTGTATTGCACTCTCTTGTAATAATAGTCAGAAGAAACCGCAACCGCTTGCTGCATTGTACAGTGCTTATTGTACCAAGGAATAAACTAGCCCATCGTGATAAAGCTCATGATTAGCCAGAGTCTGTCCGGTATGAATAATTCAGCGAGAAGTGCTCAACGGAAGAAATGGCCCTCGAAAAGTGGTTTTCACCCCCCCAGATATATAATTTACTATGTATTTGAATAATTCTCCTTCCGTTTGTATGTTTGAGTCTCACAACTCACCCTTGTTTCTGGGTTGGGTTTTGGGTGCGAACAGCCATTAGCTCAGACAAAACCTTTGTAATATCTTGGCGAAGGCCTTCTTTGCATTGTAGATTTCTTGAGCGATCCATCACCCGAGACCCCAATTTCTTCCCCCCTTTGGTTCTGTTATCAATCTCCCTCGCTCTTTCTTCACAGCCCTTTCGCCCTTTCTCGCCATTTCTACGGAGCCCCTTATACACACATTTATTATAAAAGGGGGCCCTTGAAGAAGAAAGAGAACTCAAAAGGAGAAATATAAGCCGAGGGTTTCTTCCCTTTTATTAAATCTTCCCTTTAAAACATCTCAAAGGGTCATACTTTATGATTTGTTATTAGGGCTCGGTTCTCTTTAATTTAATATCAAGGGTAGATGAAATTTTCTTATATATATTTCCTTCAAAATGTCTCCTCCTCTCTAGAGCCTGATGCAGTTATATTATTTATTTCACTGAAGCAACTTGATAACCCTGTCTACATCATACAAAATAATATAGGAATATGATCACACAATGAAGGGTAACAAACATGAACAATACTTTGATGAATATACATACAATAAATAGTTCTAATGTATTTAGATTTTGCCAAATTTTTGTTGCTTTTTTAAATTCTTATATTTTTAGTAAAATTTTATATAGAATACATTTTTCTATCTTCTTTCTCTCTCGCACACCAAACGTCTCATTTAGCCCTAAAAACCTGCCTACGTAATGAATTTATCAAAATTTAGTGTGAGAACGAAAACATAATTGATTAATAGCTGGGGAACATAGCCGGTGATTTACCGACTATTTTTTTCTTTCGTTATAGTTGTACTTTATTTAATTTTAAAATTGTCTTCCTGTCACTTATTTTATTTATTATTAACTTTATTTAAATTTATTTATTCTGTACATCTGTACAAAAACTATAAGCAGAAGTGTTGACTATAAGAATACATGATAAAATAATAAGTAATACGAGATATATATATATATTTTTTATTTATTTACATATTCACAACGACAACAATTGTCACTAGTGATTGTGATGTCAAAATATTTAAAACAAATATTAAGTAGGTAGCAAGAAAGAAATGAGTACGTACAATTGGCAGTAAAATCCGGTTATAATGATATTCAAGGGACTAAGAAAAATACATCGTTATATCCGGAAATCGTTATATCCGGAACCAAAGTGTTAAACCTACATACAAATGTAATGCTTGTTGGTGGAAAAAAAAGGTGTTTTACAATGATCATAACGAGAAAGTTTACATATTTTTATTTACTTTTTAAAATTTACATAAAATTTACTTACTTACATTTGTAACTGTATACATAAATTATGTATACACATGATTACATATGTATTAACTTTCCACAAAAAAATCAGTTATTTTAGTTTGCTTGCTTTTTTTCTAGGTATACATTTTTGCTTACATGTTTATGAAGTTCCGAAGGCATGATCCCTACGGAGGCAATGGAAAGACTAATCTGAATCTAAGAATATACAAACTAGAAGGGAAGAAGGGAGTTCGAAGAAAATTCGACAAGGGGGAAGTGGTATGTTTGGAAATGGAATGACTCATTGCTCTCGGAAAGACTAAACAAGAACCGTGTTTAAAACCCTTTTCTATAATGTTCGTATTTTTCATCCGTTCAAAACTCTTACTGTTTTACCCAATTATGTATGTATGTGCGTATGCACATACATTTTATATCGTTATAACCGGAATGAAAAAACAGTTTTTTCTTATGTTTTAGATCGTTTTACATGGAATATCGTTATACCTAATATCGTTATAGCTTTACGTTACTTATTAACCGTGTATATCATCCTGCTTCTATTCATCCCCCTATTTATCTATTTATTTCTCGGAACAAAAAAATACCCTCTCTAGGAAAAAAAATATATAAGTTCTCATTCTATGTTATATATTTTTTCATGGGATCGGGTGATTGTTCTGTAGGCGGAGGCCGGAGATAGGTTTGAAGTGGAGTGTGTTAACGACCCGAAACGAAGCCATCATGTAGTTACATACCGTGACCTGATAAACCAACCCACTATCTCAAATGGTTTTTATAAGGGCGTGGCGTCTCCCCCCCCCCCCCCCCCCCCCCCCCATGGGACAATTAACAATATTAAAACGACGCCAGGACAATGTGATGGGGGTGTTAGTAATATACCCAGAACCAATTTCCTTAAAACATTTTACAAATCTACCTGCCAATCATCCATTAAGAAGAGTTTTCGTCAATGAATAATTCCATTTCTTTGATTAGCTCATGATTGAATGGCTTTTAAAGTTAACTGAAATTGTTTGGGTATATCTTTGACAACCTTAAATAGGTGTGTTCGTATCGATTCCTGAATGAAATGTCATCAAATGATTAATTTTCTTATTTCAGTTGTAGGGCACAAAGAAAACTACCCACCTTCCTATGCAAAAAAAAAGTCGGTGAATCATCTATAGTGTACTTCCCCAGCGTGAATTGACCTCTGGAATCAATTTACCGATTTGGTTGAAAATCAATGGGTGTCTTACTTTTCAATAATCATAATAAAAGAGTATACCCCTCATCTGGTGCCCCATTGTCTCGTACTCCACTTGTTTTTGGCCGATGGGTATTGTTCTTATGGGGTCTTGGACTCACCTATAGAATTTCGTTCTGATGCAATCATTACTTCGGCAGTTATCAGGGTTTTTGTCTTCAGCCCCTTTCCTTTGATCGATTTGGCTGAAAATTAATAGGTGTCGTCCATATAAAGTTTTGGATACACATACAAAATGTCGTGTATGATAAATATATCACGTCACGTCATCATCAGTGGCACATCTATGAATGAAAACATATAAAATATAAATAATGAAAGATAACTAGCAACATCCTAAAACATAGAATAAAAAATAAAATAAAAAACCTTGTTTACCTCACCCGTACAGTGTAGCTGCTAAAGGAATACTGATATAACTCGAAGGAGTGGGATAGCAAGTTTCACTCACACTATCGACATAATATAATATAATACACAATAACTAAAATAAATATCTTCATGATAATGAAATAAATGTCTCTGCAATAGTATAAAAATTCAACAAACAGCCATAGGAATGTTTGTCATAAAATAGAAGAAATAAATAAATGAATACATTTTAAAATTAAGATTGAAATGATTTATTATTACATAGTTTAAAAATTAAATCGATACAATAAATATACATACAACAAACAGCCAAGTAACTATTTACGTACGTGACGTAATATATTTATCATTATTATTATTTGTTTCACAATATCTATGCGAAAATGTTAAGTATTATTCTCTATTAGTGCCTCTTTGGCTTGAGTTATCTTATGGCGGTCACTAGAAAACAAAAAAAATTCCCATAGAGCGCGATATGAGCTGTTAGAATACAGGCGAACAATGCCTAAAATCGAACGTAATTAATAAATAATAAAAATTTTTGGAAATTAATAAAGATGCAGGACACAGAAGTTGGAGAGGAGCTTCTGTTTTGCTTGTGCAGTTCTCGGAAAATGATGTCCTCGCGCTCAGTATTCCGTCTTCACTCAGTTCTAAAAATTGAGCAGTTTTACGGTGCACACATACCTCTTGTTGTGATTTGACAAGAATGTGCAGAAATTGCACTAAGTGATATCTAAAAATATCAATCTTATGCATTAGGTAGTTGAAAACTGGAAGATATTTTTAAATTCATATGTTTTCAACTAATGCACAAGGTTGGCAGACAACTCGATCCGAAACATTAATCATACAGGCTGACAGAATTGAAGTCTCTTATCCATTTGGAGTATTAGAATATATTAATTGTATAATGTCGAAATCCGATCTAAATGGATTTTATGCTAATATTATATATCAGTGACGTAGGCAGGAACCTGTATCGGGGGAAGGGATGGCGGAAACATCAACAAAATTCCTCGTTTTCCGGTACTACTTCAACGGTAAGAAGAATGGCTTATACTTGCTTTCCATCAGAAAATGGAAGCCTGAAACATGGACATATACCGTACCCCACCAATGTCCCTCTGTCTCTTTCTTTGCTTCCTAGATGGTATTCCTCCTAGACTAATTTCATTATTGGATCCAAGATGTAACGACAATTGTGTTCAGATATGTGTAGGCTAGCCGTTCCCATGGTTAAGGTAAAGTTTGGATGTGTGTAAAAGATTGACTACTGATATCCTCTAGAAAATGTTCTGAGACTTCGAGAACCTTCTACCGTTGGACGAGGTGATCCTTTACGATTACAGCGGTATAGAGAAAGGATTGACTATAATCTATTCTATACGTATAAAGAACGAGAGCGCCGGTGGATCAGAGGGAGCGTTCTGAGCTTAAGATAGCGTTTTCAAAGCCTGGCTCTGAGTTTTAGAGTTTTTATCTAAAAAATAATAATGAAAGAAGGAAATAAAATAACCATGTCGCCCTTCGGATGGGAGCCAACGAGATGTCTAGTGCTCAATAAAGACCACTACCCTATGGAATTAAACATCAGTAAGCAAAATTTAGGATTCCCAATGTTTAGGCGAAATATCCAAAAAGATAGGAAGCCTTCCTATCCTCGGATGAACGCTATCATTAAGTATAAATGGATTGAGGAAGAAGGATTAACATAATGAGATGAGGTGTTTGGTTGCAGAAGGGCCGGGACAGGCTATAGATGATCAGACGGTTCCATATGAATAAGAGGTTCAGAAGACTTCTTATTTTCGGATGCGTTCTACCAATAACTATAGATTAATTCAGCAGTAGGATTATCAGGATGAGAGATATGTGTTCTATAGATGATCGGACAGTTCTCCCTGGACAAGAGGCTCAGCTAATCCGGTTTGAGCGACATGATCGGTAGACTTCATAAAAAAACTATGCTATCTTCGGATGCGTTCTACCAATAACTATAGATTAATTCAGCAATAGGATTATCAGGATGAGATGGGATATGTGTTCTATATGATCGGACAGTTCTCCCTGGACAAGAGGCTCAGCTCATACGGTTTGAGCGACATGAACGGAAGACTTCATAGGAAGACTATCCTATCTTCGGATGAACTCTACCGTTAAGTATAGATGGGTTCAGGAAGGAGGATTATCAGGATGAGATGAGATATGTGTTTTATAGATGATCGGACCGTTCTCTATGTACAAGAGGCTCAGCTAATCCGGTTTGAGCGACATGAACGGTAGACTTCATAGGAAGACTATCATATCTTCGGATGCGTTCTATCAAAAATTATAGATTAATTCAGCAGTAGAATTATCAGGATGAGAAGAGATATGTGTTCTATATGATCGGACAGTTCTCTCTGAATAAGAGGCTCAGCTAATTCGGTTTGAGTGATATCCCTAAAAAGATAAGAAGGTCTCCTATATTCGGATGAACTCTACCATTAAGTATAGATGGGTTCAGGAAGGAGGATTATCAGAAGATGAGGTGTTTGGTTGTAAGATGCTTGGGGGCTGAGTGTGTGCTATAGATGATCGGACGGTTCCATCTGGATAAGGGGCTCAGCTAATCCCGGGTGAGTGATATCCTGGGGAAGATGTCCTGAGATGGATGAGAAGAACCTTCTAGACAAATGTCTTTCATTATTGAAGGAGGAGAAGGATCCTTGTGGGACTCCCACTTAAACCAGACAAATGACAGTCGCTATATATCAGAAAATACACCGCCGCCATCACGCCCCCCCCCCCCCCCCCCCCTTCCCTAATGTATTATATAAATTCTGGCAACACCAGCCAGCCCAGATACAGTCTTCATATTACCTACCTCTCCTCATATTCCTTGGGTCTCGTCTCTTACCACTCCCCTATTTTGATTACACCACGTCTATCTTCTTCCATTACGGTAGTCCGAGGACAGAACCTCCGAGGTTATAATTTTCCATAAACATAGGTAACATTCTAAAACATGGACTACACATCATTATTATGATATCCTGATAGCCCCCAATGATATCATCGTCTTGTATCACCTAATAATGTCAGAAATAATGCCATAGGCATCCATTCATTTGACGTGCTTTGTTCATGTTGGATCAACCTGGAATTATGTAAACTCTAGGTTTTTGTTTTGTTTGTGTTTCATGCCCGGGCATCAAGTACGTGGTATTATCGTCCACTACCAGAGAGATCTTTCGTCCCTCTGGTGGAAATAAGCCCATCTCTACAACGGGATTCCTAAATTTTGCCTACTCTGGAAATTATGTTCAATATTTCTACCATCATAAACAATTTTTACCTGAAAAAGGGCCGTGAATTCTACCCGAAATATCGTTGGAAAAAAAAGTGTTGGATTCCTGAGAAACCTACGAATAATACTCAGGATTAATTAAGTTACCTAGGTGTCTTCACGCGCTCTGATCGCTTGAGCTTTTGCGGATACTCTGTCAATTTTTGAAATCCATGTTTTCATGAAAAAAAAATGTGACCATAACAGAACATTCTTATACCAACCACTTTTTACAGATCGCACTCCTTCCCCCATGCTTTTTTCATACTACAATAGTTTCATACCGGAATTCCTGAGTATAAGAAAGTAATGTGTTGGCATCAGCAGTTTTCCTACTTTCATTGAACAGCGCAATTCTGAAAGTGACTTTCTTATACCAGTAATTCCAGTATTAAATGAATTTGATCGATTCATTCATTACGCACACAGGCAGACAAAATTTTTTTTTCATATTTGGAATCTAAAGGTCGGAAAACGTGAAATTCCGTTGAAAAAACCGCATCGAATTTTTGACCGATTACATAACTTCCTCTATACCATATATAACTGGGAAAATAACATTTTTGTCTGTGTGTGTGTTTGTCTGTGAACATGATAACTCCCGATAGAATGATAGATACCTATATATCAAAACGACATTGTATATGTATTTCCAGAACGATCTAAGAACGACATTTATCGATTTTCAGCTAAATCGACTACATGGAAGAGGGAAATTAGGGGGCTTAAATCAAACAGGCTTAAATCAAACCTATATATAACTGCCGTTGGTCACAAAATTTTAAATGTAAATTGAAAATCCCATAATGACAATATCTGATACATTTCAGCGGAGTAGGCTGAAGAGGAGGGAAGGTCCTCTACACCAATATCCTAATAACTGCCGATTTAATAAATTTATCGAGACAAAATTTAGCATGAGGAGCCCCTATGTAATTGAACTGTTGAATATAGCAAACGGCTGGTATTGCAGGGGAGCGAAAGGTTAATTGATTAATTCTCATAAAAATAAAAGACATTGTCTTCTCACTGTTTTTTTTTTTTGCGATTAGAACCGGGTTTTAATGCAACAGCTTCATCATCAGCACATCCCATCCGTACAGTGTAGAGGCTAAAGGAATACTGGCCAATATTGCAACAGTGGGAAGACGTCTTTTATTTTATGAAAAATCTCGTCTTACAACGATTATATGAATTGATTAATTTATTCTGGGGAAGCACATTACCGGTGATTCACTACTTTTTTTATTAATTGAATAATTGATACTGCATTAAAAAGGGGAGAAGATAGAGGGGTAGAGGGGAGAAAGGAGGGTGATTTATCCAAGACGTGAGTTGGGAAAACTGTATAAGTGAAAACCTTGGGAGACAGAAGACAGTTAACAAATGAAGGTAAGTCTTATCTGGGGTGCAGACAATGGAGGAGCTTCTTGAAGGAACCATTTTTCTTGGAGAGGATTGGAAAAACAATATGGCCAAAGGGAGGAGAAACGGTGGAAACTGACGGTGAAATATTGTCTAGAGGGTGGTTTACCTCGGGAGGCACATCCCACCTCTCTCCCTTCACCCTTATATCTAGCCTACTTTTGTTTTCTTGTCTCTGGATAAGAAATATGAACAGAGACCGGGTTTTACTTCTTTAGCCTATCTATATACAAGGGAAGTTACGTAAACAAACAGAAATTCGATGTTGAGTTTTCAAAGGAATTTCATGTTAACCGACCTTCTGATTTCAATAATGAAAAATTATGTGTCTCTGTGAACCATGATAACTAAGTAGGAAGGAGAAAGTGAAGTCAGTGGCGGATCCTACTGTTTGGGGGACCCTGAGAATTAGAGCACTCACAATGTTCCACAATCGCATAGACAGACATTGCGAAATGGTCGAAACGTATTCAGGGGACATTGAGAGGTTGAAAACTCGATCTCAGATTTTCGCACGATTTCAATACTACCTTATACTAAAGGTATTGGGATCTAGAGTCAGGTCAAGTCAAGAGGCTGGTCATAAACTAATGGATTTGATATTTATCAATAAATTTGTGTTTATTTTGGTTGTTTTATTTTTACTTCCTCAGCTATACAAAATATATGGGAAGTTATGTAATCGATCAATAATTCGATGCGGAGTTTTCAACGAAATTTTATTTTTTCCGAACTCTAGATTCCAAATATAAAAAAAAAAGACACTACTATCCAACGAAAACACCTATCTTCAAACAATAGCTAACATTAATAACATAGAAAACATTAACAAACTCATTAAATTTATTACCAAATCAAAAATAGAATTGCAATAAGATAAATAGACTACTACATACTCGCTCCGGCTTTATAGGACTACAATTAGTCTTACGGCATAATAAAAAAAAAAAAAAAAATTCTATCTGTCTGTGTGACTGTGAACACGATAACTTCCGATAGAACAAATGTGTCGACAAGAAATTTTATATGTGCGTGCAAAACCCCATAAGGACAAAATCTATCGATTTTCAGCCAAATCGGCTAAATAGGGGAGTCTTAACTCAAAAACTCTAATAGCTGCCGTTGTAATAAAGTACCGACACATTTTATATGTGGTTCGAGCTTGAAAACCTATTTATTTGTACCATCCACACTTTTAAAAAAAAATTCAGATGCCTTGTGTAAAATATATAGTGGTGAAAATTTTAATTGCTATTAATAATTTATTTAGTAAATATCTGACACTATAAATCCCATAGTGTTCTTTGTTGTTACTAGTCGACTGCTATCAATTGTGAAAGCTTACTTTGAATGGTCTAATTCCGGAATTGACACCAGCTGAACATGGACTGATCCGGACGACAATTGGTCTTGGCTGAAGAAGCCCCGTATTAAACAGGCCAACTATACTAGTCTATGGAAACACATTGATCCATTTGAAATGGATTCTATCATTGTCACTGTTTCAATGTTCACACAAATGCCCAGGCCTTCCTACTCTTCTGTTCAACTATTCACCGGAACTATATGGTTGGATGAAATTCTGACACCACCAAGTACTAAAGTGCAAGTGATTCCCCAGGATATGCACAATTCTTTAATACATTTATTCATGACTAAATAAAGTAAAAAAAAAACATGTGTGTGTGACGCGGTACTCACCGAATTGATGTGTAAACATTTACTTTAGTTTCAAAAATTTACTGTCGTGCACTGATTTTGATTAAAATTTGTTTTGTAATGTTACAATAAGAAAAGTAGTATGAGGAATTAAACTTTCTAATTTATTTTCTTCTATTTCTTTTATACATGAAATTATATTAATAATAAATTTATTTCCGTTAGACCAATACATGGTAATAGGATACGTCAAAAGAATTTATACATTAAGATATAGATTTATAACTACTTGAGTCTAACACACCTATGATTAGTAGTAATAACAAAACTATTAAAAAAAAGTAAAATGAAATTAATAAAACTCAACAAATAAATACTTAAAAATATATGAGTGTATAAACAAATTAATACAATATACGTCTATAATAAGTAGGCAAATGTTTCAATTTCATAAAAATTAAGATAACTATTTTTTTTTAAAACTCTTCGGAAGTGTCTTTATCCCAAGGTTATTTATTATCCATATAGGTTTGTGATAGCTAAAATATTAATACTTTTTTAGATTTACACTGCCATAATACTTTCTTTTACCACAAATTGTATTCATTGTGACAATTTTAAGCTTTTTACCTATCCTAGGTGAATAAAAATTTACGGTAAGCGAACTCCCACAGTAGAGTCGGGCTCATATCCATCGGAGTGACGAAAGAGCGCTCTGGTAGTAGGCGATATGATCTCGTAGTTAAAGCCCGGGCATAAGTCATAATAACTAACTATTAAATTTATATTTTCTAATATTATTTGAACATTATAATATTAACATTATTTTATTTTAAATCCATGTCACAAGTTATTTCCTCTCTCCGTTCATCTTCTTCTTCTTTCTTCGGCGCTACGGTTCTAAAAGAACCCGGGCCTCCGTCACAATCCTCCTCCATTCGTCTCGATCTAAAACCCTCTCCCTCCATCCTCTGATGCCCAACACTCGGAGATCCACCTCGATGTCGTCCAGCCAACGGAGTCTAGGGAGAAGTTTTCATAGAACCCCTTTTGATTCACAAAACAAGATTTCGTTATTATGATTATCGAATCACAGAAACATGAAAAACATTATAAGAGGGGCCCTGCTTTGTTTTTTGGTAATCCGCAGTCTTAAAATTGCTTTATAATATTTTTCATCCAAAACGGACATTTTCTAATAAAAGTCTGGGGAAAGATAGATGCTATTAGAAATTTGATAGAAATGATAGGAGAAAAAAAAAAAAGAATCTCGGAAATTGCCTGAATTTAATACAACAAACATTAAAGTTTACAATTTTATTCCTCTCAATATAAATTTTAAAATTGTTAATAAAATAATATTGGAAAGGATGTCAGTAATAAATCATTTTAGTCTTTAGACCAGCGGAGTAGAAGGATTTATAAATGAAATTACCTCAGAATATAAAGGAGTTTAAGCACACTTCGCGGAGGAGCTTTTCCAATTGAATAGAGGACCTCGTCAAAACTTGGAGAGCTTTTCACAGGAAAATATGAAAAGGGCTGTCCCAAATCCAAGGGTTGCGTTGGAGGAAAATTTTCACAAGTCTCTCTGCCGTTCAATATAAATGAACGTCAAGGAGTTTACACATAAGTAAAATAAATGAAGCACCTTGGAAGGGGACGTGTAAGAGTTAGATAGATAGATGGGAAGGCGGGCTGCTACATGCGAGGAAGATTGATGACGCGCGTTTTGTCGATGTCTTGAACTTTCTCAAAGAGTGTGAGTGTGTATCTGAGTGACATCAACTTTTCTCCACAGCTTTCTTCTTCCGTTCGCAGAACGACACTTAACAAACCTAGCGACTTCCGAACAGTTCTTCAAGAGTCTCGTGAAGTTCAACTTGAAACATGTTCCTATAAACAAGTTTGGAGAACCACTACCAACAGGAGAGGAACCAACTTTTGGGAGATCTCACTTCTCCTTCAGTGCAGACACTTTGCCCTTCCCCACTTCTTGAAATCGTTAGGTACAATAATAAAGTTTAAAATTAAATAAAAAATGTTTATGATTGAGGAAACCTCTAATCGGTTTTAGTGAAAAATCTTTTTAACATTTACATTGTCTAATTTCACAAAAAATGTATACATACAGTTGACGTTCATACATAAGTGATATTTATTTTAAAATTTATAAAATAATATACATATGTACATACATAATTATGTACATATATGATACAATCGGTACCATATATATGGTACAACATAAAAATAAAAATATTATAGGCAAATGTTCATTTTGAAAAGAAGACCGTAATTTTCTTTTGAGTAAGCGACTTCCATCTTGCATTGTCCAGGGAGTGATGAGAGCCCAGAAAAAGGCACTTCCGGTGATTTTATTCAAATTTTTCAAATCATGGACAATGTAGATGGTAAAATATTGAACTGCCTTGCAACATCTTTTTTCCATATTCCATTTCCCACAGCTTCTATAACACGCAGTTTCTCACAAATTGAAAGACATTTATTCTTTCTGGAGCTCATTTTGATTTTAAAAATTAGGAAAACGCTAAAGAAAGAAAACTGCAAACTCAATTAATCTAGTCCAGGGTATGTAAACAAAGCACAGGTCTGTGCATGATCAAATGACATCACAAGTGGGCACTTCAAATTATAGACAGTTGGGGAGCCCTGACTTCAAATTATAGTGTTGGCGAGTAAGATGCCATTGCTACAACTTCGAATTACCGAGGGAACCAAATGTACATTAATTTTTTTCAATTTATCGAGTTTTTTTCAAGGGACCTGGACAAAACTTCAAATTATCGAGAGATTCAAATTATTGAGTATCAAATCATCGAGAGTCGACTGTAGTACTGTTTCGGCTTAGCCATTGTCGGCACACAGTTTAACAGTAACCAATACAAGCATAAGCCAAAACCGGTAAACTATATATATAATGTAACGGTGTGTAATAAGGTGTACCTAAATAATAGTAAATTGAAAATAATAATAATAATAATTTAATATGAAGCATCGAGAAGGCTTCAGCATGAAAGGAGGGGAAGAAAGCTGGCCTGGCTGAGTTGGTCACGACTGTCTGTCGTGGGGTGCCCAGGGCTGTCTGTCCCGGAAGCTGTTTTTTCATCGTTTGGTTTCGGAAATCACTATTGTACCAAGCGAATCTGAAGACAGCATCTACGCACGTGATCCACAACCCGAAATAGAATATAATAGGACAGCTCAGACCGTAGTACGAGACACCTGCCCATAACTCTTTGACGGTGCTTAGGCTTTCTAGGGTTAAGTATAGATGAAACTTTATTGTTAATTGTTAATATGTTTATTAATATTTTTATGTATATGTACATATATGTATAAGGGAGTATTGTAATCGTGCGAAAATCGATTTGACCTTTTTTCGCGATGATGTTTGAGTGAGTGTGTGTTGTTTGTCCACAAATCCAGAGCGACTGAATTAAAGGACACACCACAAATAATGGAGTTCGTTTTAAACTTGTCCACGGCTTTTTGACGGTACGTTCGCTTTCTAGGCTTAAGTATTGATGAAAAGCCTCAAATTAATTAATTTAATATGTCAAAAATAATATAATTTATTTTTTTAAATGTTATTCACCAGTTCAACATAAAATGTTACCCAAATTAGAATAATTAAAATAATGAAATATAAACACTTCGTTTTATGTTCAAATTAAATTGAAATTTCATTACAGAATCTCAGTGTTTTTTTACTGTGAAGGGTTTCAGTTTTTTGTTGGTCCATTATTCTAGATAAAGTGCACTTTGTGATGCCTAGCTGCGGTCCTCAACTTCAAACTAAGCATCTAATCAGTAAAAACTTTATTCACAAATAAATCAATAAATAAGCTCGTATGCGATATCGCACGTTTTTTCTGACATCCAACTTATTACCCAATTATACAATGTAGGTATAGGGAAAGTTATGTCAATGCTCAGAAATTCGATATTGAGTTTTCAATGGAATTTCATGTTCTCCGCCGACTCCCTGATTCCAAAATGAAAATAAAATGTCCTGTCTGTGTGTCTCTGTGAACACGACAACTCCTATAGAATTAATATGTCTACACGATGCACCGGCACAAAATTTCATATACACATAAGAACGCCGCCTATCATTGCCATTAAACATTGCTCCTCTCTTTTTGAAAAAAGTATAACTCATAAAGGAATTAATTTCTTTAATTCCCTTCCCCACTTCTTGAAGACAGTAGAAACAATAAGGAAATTTAAACTTCAACTAAAAACGTTTGTGTTAGTGGAAACCTTCTATTCGGAAAAGGAATTTTTTTCTCACTTTTTGTCAGAGTTCCTCCTTAGATATCCTCCTTCAAGGTGTGTGTCGTTTTTAATTATTATTTATATACTAATTTATTTTTCTCTTTTACGTATTTTTATTAACATCTTATTTATTTATTTCATTTTTTTTATATACTGTAGCATGTCCACCCTATGGACAATTATTATTATTATTATTATTATACAGCAAGGACCAGTGACACGAGCGAATCGAGGCCACTTGGAGCTCATTAAAGAGGATTTTATTAAGAAGATTAATGCTCGGAACTAGCGATGCCTGCGAGTGAATCGCGATCGCTAGGAGCGAAACAAGAGCGAATTATGGGTCATTTGGATTTGAATTTGAAGAGGATTTTATTTAGAAAAATATGCTCGGAACTAGCGATGACTGCGAGTGAATCGCGATCGCTAGGAGCGAAACAAGAGCGAATTGTGGGTTGTTTGGATTTGAATTGAAGATAATTTCATTTGGAAGAACATACTCGGAACTAGCGATGCCTGCGAGAGAATCGCGATCGCTAGGAGCAAAAACAAGAACAAAGGATATAGAGGAAAGAAAGGAAGCAAGATAATTGTTTATTTCCGGAGTTGTATGAACGACCAGTGAGGGCTGAGCTCCCCTATTCTTAGAAGAAGCTGATGCAACCGGTGATCGGCGATTGGTTGGAGGTGGATTTGGCGGGAAATAACAACCAATAAGATTTTGGGATCCATCCCCCACCCCGAGTAGTGCCCGGGAAGAGGTCAGTCCTTCTTCAGTCAACGTTGAGTGTTGGGGCCGATAAGACCACGTCAGTTTATATTTTACAGTTTCAAATATGTGATACAAGTCAACGTTGAGTGTTGGGGCCGCTAAGATCACGTCAGTTTATATTTTACAGTTTTAGGTATGTGATTTCTGTCTACGTTGAGAGTTGGGACGCTTAGGTCGAGCCATTTATGTTTTTCTGTTTTATGTTTGGCAGTGCAGTTTTTTAACTTCAAAGTTTGGAGAATGCTAGTTTTGCATTTGAATTATGGAGAATGCTAGTTTTGAAACTGAATGAGAAAGAGAATGTGAGTTTTGCTTTGAAATGTTTGAATTTGCCAACCACATGCAATAAAAGATTTTAATTAGCAATTTTGAAATAAAATTAACAATAATTGTTAATTAATATAACTTTTAATTATTAAATTAAAAAAAAATTACAAATATTAAGTAATTCGACTATTCAAACGTTTAATGCTGGTATGTCTTCTAACAGTTGGCACGGTTCATCCGTAATTTCTTGTTCTGGCATAACTTGACCGTTGTCAATCAAAAATTATATACAATATAATAAAAATCATTAACAACATGTTGTTACTACAATGCAAAAGTTTATGAGACAGGTAACAATAACCGGACTGATTGCAACCTTTCGAATGCGTGCGCAGCAAAATGACTGCTTCTTATTGGTCAGTGGAGAATGTGAGTTTTGTATTGCACTGAATGATGGAGAATGTAAGTTATGTATCTAAACCTGTTTTTCAATGCTCAAAATAGGAGGGAAAATGTGACTTTTGAATAGTACTACACTTAAAATCAGGTGTACTTTAACATGGCGGTCGGCGGTCATGAAAAAACCGCCAACTTAATTTTCACAAAATATGGAGAATGTGAGTTTTGCTTTTACACCCCTCAATTGTTATTGTTCTTTGGTTCTCTTTCTTTTTTTTATATTTCGCACATTGTGACCTGAGGATGGGTCACGAGAACGTCCCGAAATGTCGTCGTGAAAAACACGCTTCCGGAAAAGTTATCAAAAAATATTATATTACTGTATAAAATTATTATTTTCGTAGGTACTCATATTTTCAAGTATTTATTTATTCATCTCTTTTTACTTTTTAGTAGTATTGTTAGTTCTAATCCATGTGTGTGACTCTAAGAGATAATATTTGATTATGTAAGTATCTAATTTATAAGCTATCTTATTATAAATATTCTTATGAAGTATCTTATTACCATGTTATGGTTTAACGGAAATAAAAATTGTTATTATAATTATCAATTTTCAGCCGTATCTGCTAGAGGGACGAGGTGCTTAAAAAAAAAAAAAAATTAATAATTGTCGATGTAATGAATGTATCAACACGCTAAAGTTCGTTAAGGAGGATTCAGACACTTATTGATTATTATCGGTAAATTGGTTTCAGAGGGAGAGCAAATACTTATTTGATAAATCGGGCTGGGGAAGTACATTCACTAAGGATTTTTAGACCATGTGAGAGGCTCCTAAAGTTGGAGGTCATTAAAGAGAAGGATAGTATTTCTGAAACCCTTAACTAAATCTTGAAGAAATGAGGGGGAAGTGGAATAAAATTAAATTGTTGAGTCGACCCGGAATTTTCTCATTAGAACAAGACTAAAAGAAGAAGTAGGGAAGGAAGGATGTGGAAAGAGCGAAGAGTCATAAATATAGTAAAGATTTACTACGGTGGGGGGGTCACAGGAATGGTGGGGAGCCGAGGAAGAAGTGTATTGTTAGTAGATTAGTCGTGGGGTTCACCAAGGCTCAGTCCTAGACCACTTATTTATTTAGTCATATTAAATACATTTTATATCTGATTTTTGAGAAAGCCGAATTAGAATGGGGTGTGATTCAAGTTAATTGTTGAGTTGTTCATCGTTTCAATGTTCTTCACAATGAGAGTTCAATAACATAGTATTTTTGAGATGAAGTTATGTTTCAATGGACGGACATGGGCTAATAGAAACTAGGGCAGTCTAGACAACATTCCACCTAAAATCACGAAACCTTCCCAAATAGTTTACAGAGAAGTGGGAAAATCAATTTTCCAGATTTTTGAGGGGCAGCAATGCAATGAAGATACACGACTTTTTCCTGTTAATTGTTCAGTAGTACATCGTTTTAATGTTATACTACTGTATATTATAATTTTTAACTATTAATGATATATATGTGTACCTATTTGCTTGCTTACACCAACCAATCTATCTACTTATGATCAGTAGTATCTTGCATGCTTGCTAATCATACAATATAAGGACCATTTATTTTTTTCAACTTCTCTATCATCTCACTGTTAGATCATATATATAAAGCTGAAAATGTCTGTGCGTTGTACCGCTATAACTCACGGACGGCTTGATGGATTTGATTAATTTTTTTTTAAATTTGTTCGTCATAGTCTGTGGAAGGTTATAGGCGTATTAGTACCTCAATAGCTGGTCCATCCCAGCATCCACCCATCCATCTTTGTAACTCAAAAATCACTGCAATGATTAATGAGGAATCTTTTTGAATAGATAAGTTTTATCTACCGGAAGGTTAAGGTCTATTTTTTAATCAACCCCTGGTCCATCCCACCATCCACTCACGCAATCTTTGTAACTCGAAAACCATTTGCAACGATTAATGAGAAATCTTTTTGAATAAATTAGTTTTAGCTCCAAAGCTAGCGTTACTACAGTTGAAGGACTATAAGCCTTATTCCGTATGAATAATTGAAAATTACAACATCATGAATGTACTGTCGAGGAACTGAATAGCCTTATAGGAGATATTGGGAGAAAAGTCAAAGATCCCCGGGCAACGCCAGGTATTAGCTAGAAAACATATAAAGAATCATTACCTACATGGCCTTCCCGAAAGGAGCTCAGATCCCAAAGAATTTTTCAAAAATTTTCGTCCCGAGGACCTACCACTGGGTGGCCTTCCTCTCACATGCCATTCACGCCACCACATCTATACTTATCATAGATGCTGGTTGTTGCACCCTAGCAACAGTTGTATCTTTATAAATAAAAGACAAAAAAAAAAAAAGAAAAAAAAAAGACCCCTACCCTAGGTGAATAATAATTTAGGACTCCTTCAGTAGAATGGGGATCATGTCCAACAGCGCCCTGGTAGTAGGCGATATGACCTAGTTGTTAATGCCCGTTTTTACTTCCCCCAGTTATAAGAAGTATAGGGGAAGTTACGTATTCGGTTAAAACATCGATGCGGCATTTTCTCCGGAATTTCATGTTTTCCGGCTACAGATTCCAAATATGAAAAAAAAAAGTCTGTGAACACGATAACTCTCGATAGAATTTTATATGTGAATCCGAAACTCTCTAAGGACAACACCAACAACAAAATTTCAAATGTGAATTCAAAGCCGCATAAGAATAAATAATTTTTAATTTTCAGCTAAATCAGCAGATGGGAAGGGGGGGAGGATCAGAGGGGGCTCAACTCAAGAACCCCAGTAACTGCCGTTGTAATAAATGTTTCTACATGAAATTTCATATTTGAAACCAATACAGGCCGAGGTAATGGGGAGGGGGGGGGGGGGGGGGGGGGGCAATTGCTCGAACCTAAAACCCTAATAACTGCCGATGTAATGAATTTATCGACACAACATTTTGTATTTAGTTTTAGATACCACTATGTAAGTCAACTATTGAATATTAGCGTAAACCGTCGACTGCAGAGGGAGCAAAAAGTTAATTGATTAATTCGTTCTGGGGAAGTTCATTGCCGGTGATTCACCGACTACTTTTTTTTATTACTGCCTCAAAAATTCCGTAACCGGTGTGAATCAGGCGAAAATTTGAATGTTATTTTTCATGTCGGTCTTATCTGACTTTTATACAGGAATGAAATGAAAAGAAATTTTATTATCCTGGAACCGCGGTTGCCTAAGAATACGTATAGAGTAAAGAACAGGAACAATGAAATATAGTATCAGTATGACGTACAAAGAAATGAATAAAAAGACAAATAAATTAGTGCTACATTGGAGAAGAACTAGACATTAAAAATATAGATAAACAAAAGATTGACAGGAAAAAACATAAAATTAACAGCTTCATTATCATGCAAAAAAAATAAAAATCTATATAACTAAGAAAAAAATTAAATAGATAATAAAAATCGACAGAGCATAATACTATGATGGTTGATTATAAAAGAGAAGGGAGGATGCCCAGCCAAGGTTTGAAATGAAATTAATTTTAGTAGGGGCTAGATAGAAAAGTGGGAGGAGAATGAAGAAATTGTCAAAATAAAATAAGCTAAAATAAAAATAAAAAAAATACATGATAAAAATATATAAGTGTGTAAAATGAACAAAAAAGGAATAATATTGGTTATTTTTAAATTAAAAAAAAATAAAAAAAAAAATAGGATAAGTAAATAATTTAAATGAGTTGATATTTATCAACTCATTTGAATTATTTACTTATCCTATTTTTTTTATTATAATTAATAGAAGTAATACTTGTGTTTATACATATGAGGGCCTCAGCTCATAGGTCGAGCGCCTACCCTCTTCACATTTCCATCCCAGATACTCAAAGCTAAATAAATATAAAATATTGTTATTTCGTAGCTGGATTAAAGGTTTTATGTGACAATATTGTGTTTGAAAACTGCTTTTAGCTAATTAATTATAAATATAATGAGCGTAGCTAATTCGTAACTAAATAATTTAGTCTTTCATAAATATACACCACAACTGTTGAGTTATATAAACAATGTTAGGTAGTTAATTGAGGTGTAAGTATTTAATTGATAAATATTTTCATGGTCCATTATGAAAACAACAGTTACTTTTTAGGAAAACTCTAAATGCAGAAGACCATTAAATTCGACGTCTTTTCCATGAATTAATTTAGATAATTTTTTTTTTTTTTGGAAACATGGAGAAACATGAAGAAGAAAAACGAAGGAATTGTGGATGCATAGACAGACAAAAAATCAGAGAAATATGATTGTGTATGCGAACGATTGTTGAGCTGAAGAATTCAGATAGTAGTGAAATGATTTCTTCGTAAAGCTTGAGTACAAACTGGAACTGTAGTAGAAATAGTAAGTGTCGGTGTATCGTAGTGAGGGAGTGGAGGGGGGGGTGGGGGGGGGGGGGGGGGGAGGTGGAGAGGCAGAAGGCCGGATAGACAGAAAGGGTACCACCCTATTGGCGTGTACCAACTATGCGTATAAACCCACTATGCGTATAAACCT
The DNA here is from genome assembly GCA_963662175.1 of Aradus depressus. Taxonomy (NCBI): domain Eukaryota; kingdom Metazoa; phylum Arthropoda; class Insecta; order Hemiptera; family Aradidae; genus Aradus; species Aradus depressus. The sequence continues at coordinate 38,020,900 of OY759215.1, forward strand.
ACTATGCGTATACTTTTTTTTAGGGGTGGGGGGGGGGGGGGGGGGAAGGAAAGAGGTGTCTTCTTTTTTCTGACAATATTTCGGGACACTTACACGTCTCTTCTTATGGACACCCATTACCTGGGTGTCCAACGTTGTTGCTAATGATCAACTACTCGCTTTTGTTGTCGTTCTCTTCGAGTCCTATTTTGCCACGGTGTTTGACTGATTTGCCAGCCTTGCTTCTAACCTCTTTTGGGCTGTATCGTAAGAAAGTCACGTTATCCACGTGTGCCAGGACTTGGTTTTTTTTTGCTTCTTGTGTTATTCATTCATTCCTCATCATTTTTCTTCTCACTCGTTAATGACCAGGTTGAACCGAAGAGGAGAGAGACAGTCGCCATGTTTCAGATCTGACTTCGAAGGGCTCAGATAATTCTCCTTGGTCCATCACTTTGATCCTTGCGCCTCCGATATAAGCCTTCATCATATTTTTGAACTTTGAATTTCATCTAAAGAAAGGAGAAGGAATTTAAGTGATAAGTTCCGGCGGAACTCAGAATAGGAGGGTCTGCAGGCATATAAGCATCTCTGAGATCTTCGAAAATAAATCCTATGGCGTTCAAGTCCCTCCTTTAAACCCTTATGAGATACAAGCCTTAATCCGTATTATCCATGGCTGAAATGAAGGACCGATTAGTGAGGTTTCAAGAGTTTGTATGAGTTTTGAGATAGGGATTGTCGAGAGCTTTTGATATCTCCCAAGAATGTAAGAGATTAAATGCTGGATAATCCTTCCGGAAATAAACAAATCAAGAACTGATTTTTTTTTTTCCCCTACCTGTAGGAAGTATAGGAGAAGTTATGTAATCGATCAGAAATTTAGTGTTGTGTGTGATGTCCAGTTTTCACCTGAATTTCATGTGTTCCGCGCCTGACTTCAAAATGTCTATGTCTGTGTGAACTCGACAACTCTGGATAGAAGGTCCTATCCTAGGTGAATAATAATTTAGGACTCCTACAGTAGAGTGGGGATCATGTCCAACAGCGCTCTGGTAGTAGGCGATATGACCCAGTTGTTAAAGCCCGTTTTTACTTCCTATTTCAACGGAATGTCATGTTTTCTAACCTTTAGTTTCTAAATATGAAAAAAAGGCAGTGAACACTTTAACTCCCGACAAAGTAAATGTTTCCACATGAAACTTTATATGTGTGACCAAAACCCCATAATAACAACACCAATAGATTTTCAGCTAAATCGGCCTAAGTGGAGGAGGGGATTAGAGAAGAGGCTTAACTCAAAAATCACAATAACTGCCGATGTAATGAATGTATATACATAAAATTTCATATGTGAATTCAAACTTCCATAAGAACGACATTTATTGATTTTCAGCGACATCGGTAGAGGGGGAAGGGGGGTTCAGGAGAGAGGAATCAATTATAAAACCCAAATAAAATTTAGTATGAGAATTTGGGAGCCCCAATGTAGTCAACTGTGAAATATTAGCGCAAATGGTCGACTGGTTTTGGAGAGGAAGCGAAATATTAATTCGTTCTGGGGAAATACATAGCCGATAATTTATCGACTTTTTTTTTTAGATTCAGCATATCAAACTAGACTAGATTTTTTAGATTCAGCATATTAAACCAGATTAGATTTTTTAGATTCAGCATATTAAACCAGACTAGATTTAGTCACTTATTGTTCCTGTGTAACAATAACATAATATAACAAAAGAGTAATTATTGGCTTTGGAATGAGATTCTTCTCGGTTGGTCTAGGCGACCAATTGGTGTGGGCAGAATAATGTAGGGGAGATGAGGCAGTGTGAGTGTGGCGGTGTGCCTGTTAGAGTGTATTGGAACATGTGGAAGTTTGAGTGTGTGTGTTGGCTGGACATGTTCATCTGGATTAGTCTAGTGTCAGGATCAATAGCAGCCTAGTTACTGCACATTTAGTAAGTAGCCCTCCAGAGGCTCAACTGACCAGCTCGTGTGCCCCCGCATCATCATATCACATGAAAAATTCACAACTCCCCAAGTCGTTCGTCCCTCTCTATAGATGTAGTCTCTTTGTAACCTCATCATGTATGGACTTTTATCTTATATTCAATAATTTATAATATTTATTTCCGTTAAACCATAATATGCTAATAGGATATGTCATAAGAATGTATACATTAAAATAGCTTATAATTTAGTTACTTAAACAGATATTAACTCTTAGAGTCTGACACACATGCAGTAGAATTAACAATACAACTGAAAAGTAAAAAGAAATGTATAAATAAATATTTGAAAGTATGATTACAAAAATAATAATAGTATACAGTAGATAAAGGAATATAATAAATACAGTTGATAATTTTTAAATTTAATTAAAATTAAGATAATCACAATCTCACGTCTTTTCCTCATTTCACAATGTGCGAAATATAGAAAAGACAAAGAAAACAGAATAACAATAACAATTATTAAATATATATATATATATATATATATATATATATATATATATATATATATACTCAAGAATAATAAATTAGTATATAAACAATGATTAAAATGTAGATTCGACAGACCTTAAAGGAGGATATCTATGGAGGAACATTGCCATAAAATAAAATAAAAATGAAATCTATGAATCAAATCATTTTTTTGAATATCTCATTAGCTTAAAATTTGCTGGGCATAGATAGCCCCTTGTCTATCTACGCCCAGCAAATTTTTAGCTAATGATTTATATATGCTTTCATTTTTATTTTCTTTATATATCTTAACGCCTAGGCCCAGAATTTCTTGTCTAAAAGTTGTGGGAAATAATATAGTTCCCCAGCATGACATCAATAGATATTGTCCTTATGGGTTTCTGGATACACATATAAAATAATATACTTCCTCAGCATCACATCAATAGATGTCGTCCTTATGGGTTTCTGGATACACATATAAAATAATATACTACCCCAGAATGACATCAATAGATATCGTCCTTACGGGTTTCTGGATACACATATAAAATAATATACTACCCCAGAATGACATCAATAGATATCGTCCTTACGGGTTTCTGGATACACATATAAAATTTCGTGTTAATACATTCATTATATCGGTGTTTATTGTGTTCCAACTCACATACACACACAAACACACACATAGACATGCAGACTTTTTTAAATGTTGACTGATTACACAACTTTCCCATTATAAACAAAATGGAGGGGATGGACAGATCGACCCCCTCTCCGACTATGTATTTCAGTACATGACAAGCTTCTGTCGGAGAAGAATTATTTTCCTCTCCGCAGAAACACATTTTTTAATTTGACTGGCTAATAAGTTGATGAAATACATATTTTTTTTACATTTATTAATTTTTTTTAAATGGTGAGCATTGTTGATTATTTTTGTACCTCTTAGTGGGTCTGAGGATGGTTCAACCACCGAAAGCGCTCATCCCAAATGTATATTTTGCTGGAGAAGTAGATAATAAAAAAAAAGCCGTCGGTGAATCATCCTCAATGTACTTCTCCAGCTCGAATTACCCAATAACTATTTTTGCTATCCCTCCAAAATAAATCTATAATATAAACTGAATCATATCAACTGAAAATCAATGGTTGGCTTACATTGGGACTTTTGAATCCTCATGCTAAATTTAGTGTTGATACATTAGTTATTGGGCTGATTTCTCAAAAAATTGGTATGTACCGGCCCTTTGAGGTTTTGAATTTACACATGACATTTTTGCGTGAACACATTCATTACAACGGCAGTCATTAGTTTTTGTGTTAGGCTCCCTTCTCTCCTTACCTTCCATTTGGCTTGAAATCTATATTTGTCGTCCTTGTGGGGTTCATGTATATATAATATATATACATGAACCCCACAAGGACGACAAATATAGATTTACAAAAACTCTAATAAGAATATTTATATATATTATATATAAATATTCTTATTAGAGTTTTTGTGTTTAGTCTTTCCCCTAATTCCCCCTTAGTCGATTTGGCTGAAAATCAATTGGTGTCGTCGTTGAAGAATTCTGAATTCACATATAAAATATCGTGTCGATACATTCATATTATCGGGAGTTATTGTGCTCAGACTTTTTTTTCGAATATTTCTTCAAATATAATTTAAATGTTGATTAGCGACTGTAGATTCTAATTGTAGGAATATTGAGGGTCAGTCAAAGATGGAAGAAAACACTATTCAAATGCCAACGTTTCGATATATTTTATATCATCATCACGGCCTACAGACATGGGGGGGAAATCAAGATTAAAATCAAAAATAAACAAAAAATTTTTTTTTTTTTTGATAAACATTACTGAACGTTAAAAATACATTATAACACGTTAAAAATTGAAACTGACTTATATGAATAATTACTAAACATTAAAATTAAATATGAATACATTACTACTTTTGATTCTAATCTTGATTTCCCCCCCCATGTTTGTAGGCTCTGATGATGATATAAAATATATCGAAACGTTGGAGTTTGAATAGTGTTTTCTTCCATCTTTGACTGACCCTCAATATTCCTACAAATACAATTTAATAGAATGTTATCTCATTTTATATGAATAACTATCTCATTATATTAAAATCCTAATTACATTTTATATTTTTGTGTGGAGAACCAAGATGTTCTGATCCAAATAAAGTGTGTTGTTGTTCTTTTGTAATTGTTTTTAATATTAAAATGGTCATAAATCTCGAAACCCATTTTTTAAACGTATGCTTGATTTAACCGAAAAAGATGAATTCTATCAAACAAATCGGTCCTCACTAAAAATGTTCCCTGTCAAATTTCCAATCATAGTACGATTAAAGTTATACCGCCTCAAAAAATGTGCAATAAATTTAAAGTCTAATAAAGAAAAAAAAAAAAAAAAGCAATGAATTTGAACATATTTTTTAATAGTATTTTTTTTTTTTTTTAAGATTAGTAACTAATATTTAATTTCTGTACTCAGTCACATTATCAGTCTTTTGTTTTCTGGACGTCTTTTTGTGGACAAAAGTCCTGATAAACAGGATTCTACTGAATACATTTTAGAATTTACCACAAAGTTTCCACTGGTTTTCATTGTAGTATGAGTCCTTCCATTAGATGTCTTCTATTCTACAAGAAACTTTTCTCCAACTTCAGGAAGGGAAGAGTTGCTTGACTGAGAAAGTTGCAGGTTTAGTTTTGCAAGTAAGTCCAGTAACCCCCAACTGAAAATGATGGTGTCACACCATAAAACAGGTCCTCTCTCACAATATATAACAGTGGTGTTTATCTCGAGCTCATTATTTGGTTGAAACCGCGACGCTAACGTGCACAATACAACAATAGCGAGGAGTCTCTTCTCTTAAGGAAGTCCATTGGTTCTAATGTTGCACAAACACAAACACAAACACAAGGGAACAAAAGACACACACCCCTCACCCGTCTCATCCTACACTTTACAGATAAACCAGGAGTTAAGTCTCCACAAATTTTATTACATTCTGTAACATTCATTCCCATGAATGTGTTCTCGATGCCAGAAACAAAATAAAAATGTAGAATTTATTTATTTAAACCTCTAAATTGGGAATAGAATTCATAGACAGTCTGATGATGAGGACAACTTCGAAAGCCGGCTAGCACAAATAGTGAAATTAGTTTCCTCTCTATATGTGTGTGTCTGTTGAGTACAATAACCAGAACCTTTCCTAAATTATTATATCATAATAAAATTATACCTATTTTGTTTATTTTACATATTACATTTTACATGTACATACTATATTTTTATTATTCCTCACAATTTTCTATTAGCCCTTACTTTCTAAAATTAATTTTATTTTAATCCTTGTCTGGGCATCCTTCCTTCTCTTATATATTCAACCATCAGTGTAATATGCTCGATTTATATAGATTTTTTTTGCATACTTTCTTCTATTTTTATAGATACTTTTTTATTTCTTCAGAATTAAGCTGTTAATTTTATGTATTCTCAAGTTAATTTTTTATTTATTTATATTTATAATTTTCTAGTTTTTCTCCACTGTAGCATTAATTTATTTAATTTTGTATTTATTTATTTGTACGTCATGATACTATGTATTTATTCTTAAGGGATCTCAGTCCCAGATTAATAAAATTTCTCTTCATTTCATTTCAGAACTCTCCAACGATGACTCCTATTTATTTTCAGCCATATCGTCGAAAGAAAAGGGAGGGATTAGAGGGAAGGCTTAACACAAATACACTAATAACTGTCGATAGAATGAATGTGTCGACTCAAAATTTCATATGTGAATTTAAAACCTCTGTAGGACTACAGTTATTAATTTTCAACGATATCGGACGTAGGGAAGGTTTAAGGGACGGGACTCAATTCAAAAACCCTAATAACTACTGTTGTAATGATGTTAGGAGCCTCTATGTAAGTCAACTACATATTGAATATTAGCGCAAATGGTCGACTGGTTTTGGAGGGGGAGCGAAAAGTTAATTGATTAATTCGTTCAGCCATCTTCACATTATTTATTGTTTTAATTGAAATTATTAATTTATTTATTTTTATGAACAACAATACTGTAGACAGACTGTCATCAGGCTGATGATGAAGGTAACCTAGGAAAACCGGCAACTACGAATAACAAAATCTGTAAGTGGTCAGACTACGTTTTACTTCCCTAGCTTTACAAAGTATGAAGTATACGGGAAAGTTTGTAATCGGTCAGAAATTCAATGCGGAGTTATTAACCTCCTGATCGTATCTGCTTTGCGATTTACATGTAAAATGGGTTTGCTTTAACTACACAAAACTTGTTAGACCTATTGACAAATTAGTTCTTAACAAAAATATTCCCTTTTAAATTTCCATATTATATATATAAATATATATATATATATAAATATTTAATTTTAATTTAATTTTAGAGGGCGCCGGTAGCTCAGCGGTAAGCGTGCTTGCCTTCTGAGCTCAAGATCGTGGGTTCGAAATCCGACCGAGGCCCTTAGTTTATTTTATCTGGAAGGTAAAATAAACTTAAGCACGCCGTCCTTCGGATGGGACGTTAAGCGATGGTCCCGAGCCTGTACGATGTCAGGTACTCGTTAAAGACCCCTGCCCTAGGTGAATAAAAATTAAGGGTAGGCAAAATTTAGGACTCCCAAAGTAGAGTCGGGTTCATGTCCACCAGAGTGACGAATGAGCGCTCTGGTAGTAGGCGATATGACTTCGTAGTTAAAGCCCGGGCATGAGCCATAATAACTAACTATTTTTTTTTTTTTTTTTTTGGTGCTACTATAAAATGTATGTTCTCAAACTATTCTTCATATAATTTTTATTTTGTAACTATTATTGTAACTGAGACAAGCCAACATTTTCAATATGTAGCAAAAACCTCATAAGGATGACACTTGCATTTAGCCAAGGGTTAAAGTAGGGGGTTAATACAAAAAACATAATCACGGGTTTTTAAGGTTTCTCACAGTTGTTTTTGCTCTGAAAACCAGTCGATTATCGAGACCCACAACATATGGTAATTTGGATTGTATCTATAATAAGAAACATTTTAATATAATATTATTATAAGTTCGCGAGCTAATAATTCTTGAAAATATGCTTTCGAACTGAAAAAGTTGTACTACCTATAATATGTAACATACGACCGAGTGGAACTTTAATTTTCTTATAACTTTGTAATAAACTTAATTATTTTCCCGTTTTAGCAATATTACACTCTCTCTCTCTCTCTCTCCAAGTCCTTCTCACACTTCAGTGGCCATTTTCTAATTGTTTATTAATTTTCCGAGAAGACCCTCCCCTTATGAAGTTGCTCTAAAGAAGACCAATAGAGGGCTCTTTGGCCTTTTAAACAACATTATACATAATAAATATGACCTTATGCTTTTGAGGAACGAATTATTGTGTTATTACTAACATGAGCAATTTATTCTTCAAAAAATAATTGATGAATCATAAATTAATTTAGTTTTCGCTCTGCGTCCAAAACCAAACAACCGTTTTTAATTTTGGTCAAGACGTTCATATATATCAGTTTGAGCCCCAATTGGCTGATTTCGCAGAAAAATAATAGCTGTCATTGTAATGGGTTTTTGAATTTACATAAAGTTGACATATTCATTACGGCAGTTATTATATTTTTCTTGACGGTTCATTCGTTCTATTGGGCGTTATCGTGTTTACTGACACATACACAGACAGACACACTTTTTTCTTAATTCTTGGATTAGAATATGTTTGTCATGAGAAAAAATGAAATAATAAGTAATATAAAATATTTAAAACAATTAATGAGAAGTGAGAAGGAATAGAAAAATAAATATAAAAAAAATGTGAATAAAAATTGAAAGTAAATTTTAAAAAATAATAATTAAAAAAAAATAAGAAATTCGACGAGGACAGCACCAGTAGGACTCCTGCACACTGCCATCGATGGAGAGGAGGGGAGGCCACAGCACTGTCCCTCCTACTACTCTGCCAACTACCTACTGTCCAGCAGTGGCGAAAGACCAGGAGGCGTCGAAAGGAACGAGAAGCATTGTGGGAGAACCTCATCACCAGCAGTCCCTAGAAATATGGCGTAATATAATAATAATATATATATTAACGTACAAGTTAATATCAAATAACATTTCAAAAACTTCATCACCAGCACTCCCTAGAAATATATATTAACGCACAAATAAATATCAAATAACATTTAAAAAACTTCATCACCAGCACTCCCTAGAAATATATATTAACGCACAAATAAATATCAAATAACATTTCAAAAACTTCATCACCAGCACTCCCTAGAAATATATATTAACGCACAAATAAATATCAAATAACATTTCAAAAACTTCATCACCAGCACTCCCTAGAAATATATATTAACGCACAAATAAATATCAAATAACATTTCAAAAACTTCATCACCAGCACTCCCTAGAAATATATAGGTATTAACGCACAAATAAATATCAAATAACATTTCAAAAACTTCATCACCAGCACTCCCTAGAAATATATATTAACGCACAAATAAATATCAAATAACATTTCAAAAACTTCATCACCAGCACTCCCTAGAAATATATATTAACGCACAAATAAATATCAAATAACATTTCAAAAACTTACGAACGGGAGTAGGAAGTAACCTAAAGTTACTAAGCAACTTGTAATATCTTAGGAACCTACAAGAAATTTGGACTCTCTTGGGTTCCTGGTCAGTCAGGGATTTAAGGAAATGATAAAGCAGGACCGGCCAAGAAAGGTTGAAGTAAGCCCTCCAAATGGCCAGAGCCAGCACTGGGAATATCCAGGGAGGCATATCAAACCTAAGAAGTCATAGAAAGAAGGAGCCAGCCACATGCAGACATTTGAAGTTTCTGTGGGTAAGGATTCCAGTTTTGGGGATGGGATCCAGAACCTTGAACCTCAAAAAAATAGGAGCCTTCACAGTTCTATAAACATCTACGTATGATAGGAGTCAACGAGACTAGGGAGGGGATACACGTTTTGGATGTTTAGGTCCCTAGGTAAGGAGAAAGCTCAGCGTTTCCAAAGAAAAGAAAAGAGAATTGGATGCTTAGGTCCCTTGGTACTTGGTGCATACACCAGCCTATATATATATATATATATATATATATATATATATATGTGTATGTATATATACGTAGCAAGTCAACGCCGAGAGAACCTCCTAGTATATAATATATTCAAAAACAACAAAAGACCAATTACATTTGAAATATTACCTACATACTAACTAGATTAGATTCTTTTTCGTTTTAGACCTTCTGTCGTTTCACACTTTTTTTATCATTCACTCCTTCAGCTGTGGGTATATCAACAGGTGTCGGTTGCTCTCTATCATGATGAGAAATAAAAAAAAAAAAAAGTACTCACATAAAAACTCACTAACAAACACGTGCTTCCGAAGACAGATTTTTTCCCCTCATTTTAATTTACTGGAAAAGCCCCAACATCAATAAAAATGGGGGAAAAAATGGAGGGAAAAAGTTGAGAGACGAGATTCAATTTGTCAAACTTTTTTTATATGATTGACCTGAAAGGTTGGGAAGTGTACCTGAGGTGCAGGTACGACTAATTTGATCATCCTTCTCATTCACATATCTTTATCTCTGGTTAATTAAATTTTTTTGAGATAAATATATTATAATTTTTTTTTTTTAATTTTCAGGTATGTGCCATCATCTAAAGCCCAAGACAATTTTTCATTGAGGTAAGTAACACAGTACATTAATTAAATAATATTTAATATAGCTTAAGAATACATACGGAAAGAAAAAAACACCAAGAATCCACATTTATGGTAATATATTTAAAATGTAATGTAAACTTCACGTACCTTAATCTGGCATATCCACACACAAATATTTACACGTATAATAAACAATAGGTATTTAAAATATCATTATTCATATTTTTTGATGTTCTCAACCATCTCTTGCTATTATTTTTTATAATTTCCTCTCAAGAATTTAGTTCTATTCAATTCATTATTTTTAGTTACTTGTACAATGTTTCAATAGAGGAATATATATGTTACGGTAAAAGTGAATAGGCGGTGAATGTGGAAATTTCCCAAAGAGTTGGGGGAATTTAGTTTGTTAATTTGACTAATGCCCAAACTTAATTACGAGATCATATTGACTAGTACCAGGGAGCTCTTTCGACGCTCTAGTGGGAGTTCTGAATTGTGTCTAAATAGGTTTAGTAACCTAGAATAGGGATATTTTACCGTGCACCTCACAATGTACAGGTTCAGAACAATAGCTTAATGTCTCACCCAAAGGACGATGTGTGTCTAGCTATCGTAGATAAAGCCCTTAATTATCAAATTATGTTATCAAACACGTACTGGACTGACGGGAGGGCTAAAATTGTATTCTTATGAATATATGATATGTTTTGTATATAATGTAAGATTGGTTCTTGTCATATCTATCCGAAATATCTGTAAAGAGAGCGAAAACCGTAAATGTGAGTATTTCGTTCGAAAAATATCGCTTTACGCCCTTTCGCTAAATGGGTAAGGAAATTTGCACATTGACCGATGAATTTGCATATTACCCACTCTACTCATGTTTACTGTATCATATATATTTATATAGAAAAACTATCGAGTTGATATAGTATTTATTGAACAATCTACAGTAGACTCTCCCTTATCTGGCATTGCTAGGACCGACGTGACGCCGGATAACGGAACTCATCAATTAATGAGAAAAAATACATCAATTAAAGCAAAAAAAAAAAGTGATTTTAGGTGAGCTAAGGAATAAAACAAATATGTATTTTGTTGATAACATTTATTAAATTGACAAATATGTACATACTTTACTAGTTAAGTGTTCATATCCCGATAAGACGATATTGTTGTGCCATGGACGGGACGGTACCTTTGTTTTTCTATTCTAGGAAACATTTTTTTATAAATGTTCAAATTTCAACTATGTATTTATTATAATTTATTTATAGGATATTAGTGAAGTAATAAAATATTGTATTAGCGTTCCCTTCATTATAAATACAGTGTACATATGTATGTATGTACAATAAAAATACATTATTCGTAAGTTACGGAATTATTATGTGCTCGTAAATACACTTGGCTCATATAATTGATAACATAATAATTGAATGTTAATTTTAGTTTAACTTTGATATTAATTTGCGAGCGCCGGATAAGGGAGGGCGCCAGTTAACAGAACGCCGGATAAGGGAGAGTCTACTGTATATAAATAAGTACATATTATATTTTATATTGGCTATAGTATTTAATTATACACCAAATGACGAATTATTTGAAATGTCAATAAGTATATCTATACAAATGGACATTGTTAACTGATCCGTTCGGATGAAATATTTTATTGAAAATTTTAATAATATTGGATACAATTTAACGAACTGTTACAATGTCCCATCGTAGCTATACTTGTTGAGTGTGTCTTTTATGTCTATCATCTTTTTGTTATATGACCATAAAAAAGAAAAACAAAAATCTTGAGGACGGAAGGAGGACGACCTCAAAATGCAGACCTCCCCGTGGAATTATGGAGGGCTGCACACACTATGATGGAGCACCTGATATTACTGCCAGGTATGTGGTCTCTTTGATAATACCATAGTTTTATTATTATTATTATGATTATCTTTACATCCCCAGCAATACGACATTTTACATATGAGGTCAAATTACACACATATTTATTATTATCATTAGGGGCACCACTTCAGTAGCTCAAAAAAAGAAATTATATATTTGTGAATATCGTAAAAAACTAACAATCATTTTTTTTTTTTTTGACGGGGAGGAAGAGCGGGTTCTGACCGCTTGCCCATTGATTAATTTGATGTATGACTTCTCATAGATTTTTTATTCTCTTTGGTTCTCCATTAGGATGGAAACTTTTTCCGATAATTTTCGATTGGAAATGTATGGAAAGTTATGGCTTTGCATACAGAACTTTTCCCAATACTAGACTAAAAATAAATCCCCTTCATCTAATTTCATAATCATTTACGACTCCATATCGACCATAAAGGACAAAAGTAAGGTTAACAAACCTGACACGTATTACCATCAGCAAGCTCACCAAATTAACCGCGTTTCCCTCCCTCATGCCAATTATTAATTACTATTCATATAATACCAATATCGACAATAAAGATACGTGGACCTTGAAACATGTAATTCCGATGAAAACTTGAACCCAGATTTTTTTCACGATTACAATATTTTCTTAAACTGAAAGTAAACGAAAGAAAAATAAATTGGAATAGTCATATAAGTGTTAGTGATGAGCAAAATCAGACTTGGTCTTGCACATTTTGCAAGACTAAGACTAAGAGTGCGAGACCAAGATCAAGACTAAATGAGCAAGACCAAAACTTAACCAGAGAAACTGGAGAAAAATGTTTAAAATTTAATATCTCCTAAACAAGATTTGATTGTGTAAATTTCAAATAATCCATAACATTTTAAAAAAAGGTATCGAAACTCCTCATAGATTTTAACAGTTTATACTCAACTCCTTCTACATCAACAACTTGCCAAAACTCCAAAAAGGAGCTGGAGGAATATTTAAGCCAGTCGAGAGCTAAGAGCGACAACCGAAGATATTCTATATTGCTGGAAGCGACACCAATTACAATTTTTGTTTTGGTAAAAATTTGGCTCGTGATTTTTTATGTATCCCAGCAACTTCTGTCCCTGCTGAAAGGCTTTTTTCAAGAGCATCTCATTAATGAATCTGCTCGATGGTTATTGTGTATCCATTCTTGGACAGGCAAAACATTCTAATTTTAGTTTTTACTTTTTTCGTGGCACAGTATTTAAGAAAACTTAATAATTGCGTATTTTGATAATTATTATTATTATTTTTTTTTACTCTATTTCGTGTGACAATTAAAAACAATTGACTTAAAAATTAGCCTAAAAAATATATTTTTTTAAAATTCATACTAGTTTTTCTATTAAATGAGAATTAATTTTATTTTATTTTATTTTTTTCCTATCAAATCACTGTTACTTTTTTTAATTTCTGATGGAAAATAGCACGTCTTTCAAGACAAAGACCCAAATCAAAATCTATACATACAGGCGTTCCTGTGTATAAGAAAGTCACTCTCAGAATCGCGCAGTACCATAAAAATGATTTTGATAGAAAGGGTTTATCTGTGAAAAATGCGTTGGTCTTGTTATTTTTTGTTGTCAATTATAATTATTCTTCAAATTACTGAAATAATAGTAGGGAATATTTCTGGAAATGTTAAACACTTGTCAATATTGGTGGCAGAATAGCTTCTTTTTAGTGTGGAAAATAAGAAAGGTACGACGCCTATATCCACTGGACAGAAAATAGGAATGAGGGAAAATTTGAATGTAAGAAGTAGCCTGTAAGAAAGCAGGTTGATTTGTGGAGAAGAGACTGAAGGAGGGGCTCTGCCCCCGTGGCGGGTGTGGGGGGGGGGGGGGGGGGTCCAGGGCTATTTTTCCAGCCCCCTTGGACGGTGGTGGGGGGGCCGTCTCAGCCAATGAGCGGGCAGGTCTTGAGGAGGACGTCTAGCTCTATCGATTGCCTTGGCCCCAGACCGGCCTATCCGAACTGCTCTTCTTGAGGGGGAGTGGAGGGGGGGGGGGGGGGGGGTCTCCGAGAAAAATCGAGGAGTGGAGGGGAGCATCTCAGGGCAAAATCTCTTGGCAAATAGTCCGCTGTGTCCACACTAGCGCTTTATGCTAGAGAAATTACCATAGGGGAAACGAGCAGAGTAAAAGACATCGTACGAGCCCTTTTAAATTTTTCAGGAACGTTTAAAGTTTTGCCTTTTTATTTTTCATCCTGTTTTTACATATAACATGTCTTTCTTTACTTCGTCAGCTACACATATTTGACATCAGTCAGAAATTCAATGTTGATTTTACATCGGAATTTTATTTTTCAAAAAAGGGAAATGTCGTCTGTAAATCACTATGGATGTAAAACTCATACTTATATATTTATTTTAGAGGGCGGTAGCTCAGTGGTATGCGTGCTTGCCTTCTGAGCTCAAGAACGTAGGTTCGAAACCCGGCCGAGCCCCTTAGCTTATTTTATCTGGGAGGTAAAATAAACTTAAGCAGGCCGTCCTTCTGATGGGACATTAAGCGATGGTCCCGAGCCTGTACGATGTCAGGTACCTACTCGTTAAAGGCACCTGCCCTAGGTGAATAAAAATTTAGGATAGGCAAAATTTAGGACTCCCACAGTAGAGTCGGGCTCATGTTACGCTCCATTATGCTCATCCTTCCAATCCAATAACTGTTATACCAATTTGAGTGAAACAAACTTTGTCGTGATGACCACTTAAATATCTCGTTTGTCATATAATATGTTTTAAAAAATCCTAGTTCAGGAGTTTAACACTAGTCTGTAGGCCGATAAATATTTTAACTAATTTTCTAAGCTTTTTGAAAAAAAAATATATAAAAGACTTATTCAATATTTAGAAGTTATCAACCGTCTCACCAGTTAAGACCACTCTACGGTTCTGGTGTCCGAAACGTTCGTCGAGTGCTTTGAGTGGAAGAACTGCACTGTCGCTGTATCCTTGGATGTAACCGCAGCCTTTGACATCGTCTAGCATCCTGGGCTGTTGTACAAACTAAAGAAAAGCCCGACACCCAAATACATCGTTGATCTTATTTACATCCTCTTTTCGTGAGAGTCAGCTAGAAAAGGATAGCATCTTTCTGAGTTCACGTCTTTTCAACTTGTACATGCAAGACATCCCCGAAACTCAACGGCATTAGCTACCTGTACAGATGATACAATGGCCTGTCATTGAACAGCTACGGTAAGTCCTCACTGGTTCGCAAAATTGAAACTAAACGTAGTGAAAACAAGCTAAATGTAGAAAAAACTGAAGCTACGATCTTCGCTCTCCGCAGAATCTCTATAAAAGAACGAAGTCAGAAGAATTCCGAACCAGGTTGTGTGCTATCTCGGAGTACACTACTCACATAAAAAATACACATTAACTATAACTACACCAAGCATATTCAGGACTTAACACCCTTTACTACTCTCCCATATACAAAATCACGTCACAATCACATATACAAATACACATGTACCATTCTGCTGTACAAAACACTTACTTCCACTACTAACATTCGCCTGTCCAGTTCGGATCGGAACCAGCAACACTAAAACATGACAGCCAACCAGCAACACATGAAACGACTACAAACACTTCAAAACAACAAATAGCAACAGACGCACACTGGTTGTCAGCAATCTGAAACTCTACGAACAACTGGATGTTTTTATGTTCGCAGTTCACGTTGAGAAGCTAGTCAAAACTCACTTCGAAGGTTCTTGTGCATCGTCCTGGGTCTGTGTAGTACAGTCTAGATGCACCTTCACGTAGGAGCGACTCAAACAGAGACTGTATCAGGACTACTTTCTCTTTAAAGTCTTTCTTTTAAGTACTCGTGTACAGCAAATAAATGTTGTTGTTCTTGTTCTAAAAAAAAAAAAAATCTAATGAGGTGCGAAACCAGGGGCATTCGGGGGCCATGGTGGCCGTGCGGGCTAGAGCGTAGGGCTTTGGTCGCATGGTTCTACCATAGTTTGCGGATTCGAATCCCGTGAGTTTTATTTCGTAGATAGAACTCCCTCCCGGGGCCATGGATGTCGTAAATTATTTAGACAACAACACCTTTACAAGAGATATGGCTAATATGCAACGTACATAAGGCAAAAAAAAAAAAAAAAAAAAAAAAAAAAAAACAGGGCATTCTATTCAATTCATTATTTGAATTATACAAAAATATATTTTATGATGAGGGACGCCAATTAAATTAGATACATTTGAGATCAAAAACAGTCCATCCTACCTCAGTGTTCTAGCAATCTCTAGACAACCGTTCGAAGCCAGGACCAGTCTCTTTAGTTAACTACAAGTATGCTAATATATTAATTAGGTTGCATTATATTGTCGTTAACAAATTTTTACGTGTAATGAGAAATCCCTGAGTAAAGATACGTATTGATTATCTGTAAAAAATGAGTTAGGTTAGGAGAAGAGGGAAAACTAAATTGATTATAAATATTTCAATCTGGGGAAGTGCATTAGTGTTGATTCACCTATGACTTTATATATATGTAAATGTGGCGGGCTTGGGGGGTTGCGGTGAGTGCCCAGATAGTGCTGCTATCTCTCGGTGCTCTGTAGAACTCCCAAGTCCCTACTCCTACCTCCTTATCCCCTATTGGGCTCAGTACATACTAACCCTCACCCTTCACCCCAATTCTAACACTCGTCGTCTTTCCGTACCAGTTTTTCTTCCTTGCATATCCGAAGGTTAAAGATAGTTTAGTGATTCTGTGAGCTAAAATGTTTCACTTTCGCACTTATACGAAGTATAGGGGATGTTATGTAATCTGCCGGAAGTTCTGAAAAAATCCTGTTTGTCTGTATGTCTGTGCGTCTATGTGTGTGTATGTGTCTGTGAACATGATAGAATGAATACATCGCTTCCAAATTTTATATGTAAGTTGTAAGGAAATCCTTAATCTATGTAAGAAACTCAGAAAGACGACCACTATTCATTTTCATCCAAATCGACCAAAGAAAAGAGGGAATAACACAAACAACTCAATAACTGCCGAAGTAATGAATGTATCGAAACGACATTGTATATATTAATCCCGAATCTCATACGGACGACACCTATAAACGTTACTTATAGCGATGAACTTTAAAATATGGTTTTTGAAAAAGTATAAAAATTAAGAAAATTATATTTGAGGTGGCCATTACATTTTCTTATACCAACAACGCATACAGATCATTCTCTCTCCCCTTCTCAAAATCATTTCATTTTGTCTCTTTGTGCAGCGTTATCTTGAGAGTAGACATTCTTATACCCAGTAATGTCAGTATGAAGTAATTTTGAGAAGGGGGAAAGAGAGTATTATATAAACGTGGTAAGTATAAGAAAGTCCTGTATATATTAACTAATAAAAAATAAATACGTACTTATGTACATATTTAAATTTTTTTTTAGTACATATAAATCCGCCTTATATTAATAATAGTCGCGGATTGGACTTCCAGCCAATATTGAGGGTTGAAGCTTATTTTTTTTAAAGAATTTAGGAGTTGATTAATGATATTAATTATTATTATAATGCTTTTTTTTCATGCTTAATGAATTTTGGAACCCCTTGGAAATCCGATATAACGTATTAAGTAATCAATGCTTCATGTTTGTGCTTTATTCGATGGTATTCTAAAATCCGTCCTCCCATTAAAAAGAGCCGGATGGGAGATTTTTATATCATTGTAGTTCGGATTACAGCAGTCCATAATAACATTTCACACCGCCATCAATTGCCATACCACAATGACAAAAGAATTTTCGAAAAAAAACAAAAAAACATTTATGTCATTATCCTCGTTAACTGGTCACCTTCCGATGTTTACCAACCTTTTGTGCTGACATAAATTATACCATTGACTTGGTTATAGCAGAACTGCATTTTCATTCTATTTTTATTTTTATACTGACAGATAGTGCTATTTTTTAGAAATATGTTTGCTAATTTTCTGTAATTAACAACCGGGTACCCTTGATTATATTTTAAAAACTTTTAAAATATGTACTTTCAGACCTGAACTAAATGTGTTGACTCGAATAGCTAACTTTATCAAGTTTTCCCTAGCTACACGAAGTTTATAAGGGAGAAAAGAGAGAAAAAGATAATTGGTGGATCCCCATCAATGTAATTCCCCAGCACGAAATAACCTCTCCCTTTAAAATCTATCAATTTGTGCTAAAAATCAATATATCAGTGCTTTTGAATCCTCATATTAAATTCTATGCTGATACATTCCTTACATTGGCATTTATTTAAGTTTTTGAATCGAGACTTCTTCCCCTTCGTCCGATTTCTCATAAAATTAATAGGAGTTTTTCTTAAAGAGTTTTGAACTTACATATGACTTTTCGTGCCCTTTTAATAATTAAAATGGCAGTTCTTATAATTTTTGCCTTAAATCTCCCTACACAAAGACCTCAACATTCCTTATGTCCTTATACCTAATCCAACTCCGCTTCAAGAAATTCCATTCTAAGTTGAATACCCATCCCAATCCTGTCGCTCAGCGCATGTCCTCTCAGTCCCATCCCGACAACCCTCGACGCTGGCCTCGCGATCTTCTTTGAATAACGAGACTGTCTAAGGGAGTGTCAGCACTGGCTGGCTTCTCCCATCAATTGTACATATTTATCTCATGTTCACTTCTACCTATTGTAAATTTTGTACAGATTGTAGAATAAAAATCTCCCTCCTAATCTCCCCCTTTCAGCCGATTAGGCTTGAAAATACAGTTGATACATTTATTCTAATGGGAGTAATCGTGTTCACAGGCACACACAGACAGAAGTTTTTTTTACTTTCCCAGCTATACAAAGTATAGGAAAAGTTATGTAACCAACTAACATAATTTCATTTTTCTGAGGAGCTCTGACATATGCCGAAAACCATCTCAGATGAAAAATCGAAACCAACTTTCTTTATTATACTTATTTTGGTTACACGACAAGATAAAAGAGACAACGGACTATGACTATTCCCCTCCTTGAACACGCTGTCCTCGTTAAAGACCCCCTACTCTAAGTGAAGAAAAATTTAAAGTAGGCAACATTTAGGACTTCCCTACAAGATTCGTACTCATGTCCACCAGAGCAACGAAAGAGCACTTAGGCGATGTGTGATTAACAGTGATTAACTGTGAGAAAATATTCATTCTTATTATTCATAAATATTATATGAGCTTCAAATCAGAATTTCATATTTCATTATGTTTCATCTTCTTCTATCTGTGACGCACAAAGGGATGAGAGGATTTCGGAACTAGAGAACGAAAGCGCAGGGGAGGAGTTGAGCAGGGACGGATTTACAATATAGGCACTCAAGGAACTTTTTTTTAAATATTAAAATTCCATTAATAAATAATTAATTAATTTAAAAATATTAAATTAGAAAATAAAATAGTATATTTATTATATTGTAATAGGTTAGGTTTTGTGACTCATGCCCGGGCTTTAACTACGAGGTCATATTGCCTACTACCAGAGCGCTCTTTCGTCACTCTGGTGGACATGAGCCCGACTCTACTGTGGGAGTCCTAAATTTTGCCTACCCTAAATTTTTTATTCACCTAGGGTAGGGGTCTTTAACGAGTACCTGACATCGTACAGGCTCGAGACCATCGCTTAACGTCCCATCCGAAGGACGGCGTGCTTAAGTTTATTTTACCTCCCAGATAAAATAAACTAAGGGCCTCGGTCGGGTTACGAACCCACGTTCTTGAGCTCAGAAGTCAAGCACGCATACCACTGAGCTACCGACGCCCTCTTATTTTGTAATATGTGTAATATATTTTTTATTATAATTTTAGGTTAGGTTAGGTTTTATGATTCATGCCCGGGCTTTAACAACGAGGTCATATCGCCTACTACCAGAGCGCTCTTTCGTCACTCTGGTGGACATGAGCCCGACTCTACTGTGGGAGTCCTAAATTTTGCCTACCCTAAATTTTCATTCACCTAGAGTAGGGGTCTTTAACGAGTACCTGACATCGTACAGGCTCGGGACCATCGCTTAACGTCCCATCCGAAGGACGGCGTGCTTAAGTTTATTTTACCTCCCAGATAAAATAAACTAAGGGCCTCGGTCGGGTTACGAACCCACGACCTTGAGCTCAGAA
Organism: Aradus depressus; assembly: GCA_963662175.1. Classification (NCBI taxonomy): domain Eukaryota; kingdom Metazoa; phylum Arthropoda; class Insecta; order Hemiptera; family Aradidae; genus Aradus; species Aradus depressus. The sequence continues at coordinate 38,041,182 of OY759215.1, forward strand.
GTCAAGCACGCATACCACTGAGCTACCGGCGCCCTCATTATATTATAATTTTATAAGAAAAAAAAGCAAATGTGTGAATGACGCGGTACTCACGAGAATTGATGTGCAAACATCTACTTTAATTTCAAAAACTTGCTGTTGTGCACTGATTTTATAATGTTGTTTTATAATGTTACAATAAGAAAAGTAGTCTGAGGAATTAAACTTTCAAATTTATTGTTCTTCAATTTCTTTTATACATGAAATTATAGGTTTGTGATAGCTAAAATAAGATGTATACAACTGTGATTGTAGTGTCGATGGTAGTTTTCGAATTTGTTGTTTAAATGCTTTGATACGTTGTGACAATATGACAACAAATATATTATTATTATTTTATTGATCGATATTTTCAGCGGTTATTATTATTATATATTAATAACAATATTATATTATCATATATTGAAATATTATATATTATATTTTTTTAGATTTACACTCCTATATTATTTTCTTTTACCATACATTTTATTTATTGTTACAAATTTAAGCTAACGAAACATCTTAACCTAAACGTTTCTTACCGAAAGATCATTTTACAGTTCGTAATATTGATATTTTAGTTAAATTCACTACAACGGTAAATATGATCAATAATGTTGTAAAAATACAATTGAAATGCTCAAAAACAGCTGACATCACAGATAAAGAAGTGTGTAGTTGTGTATGTGCACTGCGCGAGCAACCGTCCGACACATCAACGAGACTTACGCTCCGACGGTCTGACATAGCCCCGAGCTAAGATGTTTACACATCAAAAAAATCCTATCCAAATAAAAATATGTATTTCTCTTTCCTTAAGTGGGCGGCAGAATATTTTTTGCCTCTGGGCGAAACAAAGTGAAGTCCGTCCCTGTAGGTGAGGACTCATTTGTGGGATGTGTCGACAGTGATGTATCCAAGATTTCAGTGTGATGGTACGAAGAGGGTGGGAAGCCGAGGAAGACGAAGGAGACGGAACGTCCGCAAGGGAAAGACGCTTGTCTGAGGTCAGGTTGGTCTAAACAATGCAGGGGCACGCGTCCTTGCTCTGTCCGAACACAAATAGCCCCGCGGTTCTTGGCCTTCTCTTCTCACCCACCACTGCAGTCGTGTGTTCCTCTTACGGAACCAGCCTCTATTAGGAGCAGACAAGTCAACAAGGTCCCCTCTCTACTTTCTATATGAGTTGTTGTAAGCCATAATTTTTTTAAAATTCATACATTAATATATTCTGATTTTTTTTTTTACTTTCTTATACTAATACAGTATAGACTCTCCCTTATCCGGCGTTGCCGGGACCGACGTGACGCCGGATAACGGAAATCATCAATTCATGAGAAAAAAAAAATCTTCTAAGTTGAGGAACGCGGACATATTGTGGAAACTTGTAATAAATGAATAAAACAAACTTATTTTTTGAAATATTGTCTATTCCACTAAAGATATATATACATATAACTACCGGTTTCGGCTTTATACCATCGTCAGGTCTAGTTCATAACTAGACCTGACGATGGTATAAAGCCGAAACCGGTAGTTATATGTTTATACCATCGTCAGGTCTAGTTCATAACTAGACCTGACGATGGTATAAAGCCGAAACCGGTAGTTATATGTATATATATCTTTAGTGGAATAGACAATATTTCAAAAAATAAGTTTTTTTTATTCATTAAAAAAAAAAATCAATTAAAGGATAAAAAAAAGTGTTTTTAGGTGAGCCAAGGAATAAAACACGTATGTATTGATGTTGATAACATTTATTAAATTGACAAATATGTACATACTGAACATTGATTTATTATATGTACGTACATATGTACATAATATGTATATTTATCCAAGCATTAAAAAGATATTTTGAAATCTGCGTTTAATTACATACATATTTAAAACAAAATCTAAAATTCTAAAAATATTAAAAAAAAAAAAAATTGTAATCGGTATAAAATCGGCGTTCCCTCCATTATAAATACACAATCTACATATGTATGTACAATAAAAACACATAAAAGATTCGTGAGTGAATTATTATGTGCTCGTAAATACACGTGGCTCATATAATTGATAATCTAATAATTGAATGTTAATTTCAGTTCAACAAAGTTATTATTTTGCGAGCGCCGGAAAAGGGAACGCGCCGATTAACAGAACGCCGGATAGCGGAGAGTCTACTGTAGTATGTGTGTATATGTGATTGGAAAGTTGTGAGCGCTCTAACGCAAAAACGAATGTAACTATGAACATGTTTGGAATGAAGGAATCACATGTGCTAATTTAGATCTTATTAGATTTAGGCCAAAATTGAGACCACTTTAGTCGAAGGCTTAAATACATTTTTCAAGATACCGCTTATGTTTATGACCTAATCAATAACCTTTTCGAGTAAAAGTTGAAGAAAAAACTATAATTTATGATTACGAATTTTATACGATTTTCCACAAGTCTTCGAGATACATAAAACCGTCTAGTTATACCAGATTGAAGAATAAATTCAAATTATTGCATATAGTTTTATATTCTGAAGTCCCATTGATTATTATTAAGTATTAATATATCTTGCACACTAAGCAAAACAAATTGACCCATTTATATTTTTGTTGTCAAGGGTTATAATTATAATTATTTTATCCTCTCGCAAATAAGTAAAGATACAGGATCTCGAAGGCGAGTAAGGAGCATTTATATTGAACCGAAGTCCTCCATAGATACTCATAAAATTTTGACCTCACAACGCTAAAAATGAACAAAATGTAAACCTTACACTCCCCAGCCTCTGAATATCTGAGTTGGGCAAACTTTCCCCTATTTTTGAATGGATAATAGAGACTTCCTAACTAAAAAAGTCTCAGTTGATACCATTTAGAGAACGAGCCTTCGATATGATAATTTCTATTCATTTGCCACCTTCCGTTTTTGTCAATTTTTGATTAGACAATAGAATCCTTGATATTCTGAAAGAGAGGGATGTTTTCGTGTAAATGTAGCGAAGTCTAAAAACAAAACATACGTCATTTTAAGACGGTTTGAGGTATACTTGCCGGTCTGAAACACATAAAATATTCCTTTTAGTACTCTCCATAACTTTTATTTGAAAATATAAAATGTACTTAGGCCACGAAGTAAATTCATCTTAATTTTCATCTGATTTTGGGAAAAAACTATTCAGATCTGTTTGCAAATGTGACTTGTTCATTGCTACAATCGTTTCTGAGTCTGTGAAAGTGTCTGTTTGACAAACATCGCGATGAGAGTGGTCAATACGTATTTAGAGGATTTAAAAAAGTGAAATTGAGGGCGCCGGTAGCTCAGTGGTATGCGTGCTAGGCTTCTGAGCTCAAGAGCACGCCGTCCTTCAGATGGGACGTTAAGCGATGGTCCCGAGCCTGTACGATGTCAGATACTCGTTAAAGATTTAACCTAGGTGAATAAAAATTTAGGGTAGGCAAAATATAGGACTCCCACAGTAGAGTCGGGCTCATGTCCAACAGAGTGACGAAAGAGCACTCTGGTAGTAGGCGATATGATCTCGTAGTTAAAGTCCGGGCATGAGTCATAAACGTAACGTAAAGGTGAAAACTCGATTACGGATTTTTCACGATTACAATACTTTCTCAAAAGATATATGAAAGTAAAAAAAATTAATAGAAAACATTATTTTTGAAAAGGTATCGTTTTATATCCTATATGAGTATGTTTCTTTGATCTGTGAGTTGATTAAAAACAACAATTCTTTATGTTTGAAGTGGAGGGAGAGTTATCCGCTTCTCCCCTGTCGTTCCATAAAAGTGCAAAAAATGCAAAAAATGAAAAAATTTAAGATAAGACACATAAATAATTGTTTTCCATTAGGCGGAGCGGAGCGGTTGGTGAGAGACGGAATGCAGTCTGGGACGGGGTGAAAGTTGCAACCCGGCCGGACTATAACTCATTAGAGGTATTACTTGGATTTACGTAGGGAGGGACTCGGGGTTGTTTTTCAGTTTATTGTCCGGTCCGCGGCAGGCGAGTTCACGCGGTCCAACCTCCACTAGCCTTATTTACGAGGCTCCGCGGAAGGTCCCCGTTTTGGCCGTCCGCTTTGTATGTAAATCCTCCTATCATCTATTTCTATTCTCCCATCTCGATCCATGCGCACACACACACACTCACAAAGTCCAATGGAGTCCGCCCTTCCTGACCCAAGGGGGAAATAGACAATTTCGTTTGCCCATTCGCCTTTGCCCATGGTGCGGTTCCCTGGAGAAATGGTTATATCCTGTAAACATATCCTGACTAGAAACGCCATTCCGCGTCGATGTCTGTCCCCTTCCTGCTCTATATATCAATAAATGCACATTGTATTCCCTCCTCAGTTGGTCTTTGGTATTGTTCACACTCAGCATAGCAGAATATAGTGCTATGTATTCCCTCCCGCTACTAACATTCATTACATTTGGGTTGGAATCTCTTCTATTTTCTTCTTAAGCTCAGGAGAGAAGAAAAATACCAATTAAAATACTTTTTAAAATCCTTTTCAATAAAACTTGAGATAGGGTACTTTGGGGAGTGTAAGATTCATATTTTGTACAGTTCTAAGGTTGTGAGGTCGAAGGTTTAAGAGTCTCTACGGGGGACATCGGTTCAAAATTACTTTACCTTACCAGCCTCCGGGATCTTGTATCTTAACTTATTTGCGAGAGGATAAAATAATTAACCCTTGACAACAAAAATATAAATGAGGTTAACTTCTTTTGCAAGATATATTAATACTTAATAATGATCAATGGGACTATATATAAACTACAAGCAATAATTTGAATTTATTTTTTAATCATTCTGTCTTTTCTACTTCTAAGGTTTCTTTAGGATTATATAGAATTACTAAGCTATGAGAAGACAGGTTTACAAATATAACAGACCGTCATGTGTCTAGGCAGAGAAAAAGGGTCGGTAGCGCATAGTGGGGTCTCTAAGACTGACGGCGATGTTGGCGCCCATTCTGTTAACCATCTCCAGAAAATCTGCTCTGCTGGCCTGGGTCAGTGTTCTTCTTGCTTTGGGTCAACCGTCTGTTTCGCAGTTGCTTCTGCTAACTACAACCGAGCAGTTGAACTAGACTTATATGCCTTGAAATGAAAAATAATCTTTATTCTGGGACATACATCCCCTAAGAATAATACATAAGAAATAAACAAAAGAATATAGGTATCAATCATCTGAGACGGAATAAAGAATGAAGAAAAGAGGCATCTAAGAATTAATTTAAAAAACATTAAATGTTAATGAGAGGCGATGATTAAATAAATAAAAATAATTTAAAAAATACTCTATATATACTTTGCTTTTATTCATTATATTTATATATATATATTACTTAGAAATAACGGTATCGTAGTAGCAACATGTGGTAACAAGTGATAACGTTATATTCCTACTGGACTGATGAAACAGTAGAATAACAATTTGTCCAGTGAAGTGAGAGACTTATAAGTAAGAAGAGAACTATCCCATAGGAGATAGCCTTAGGAATCAGAGGTTTGCTGAATTAGAAGGTACTGGAAAAGTAGGGACTTAAATGAATGAAGAGTAGAAGCATGGTGAATCTGGAGAGGGAGAGAGTTCCAGAGGGAGTTAGCCTGGATAAGGAAGGAGTTGTGATAGGTTAGTGTCCTGTGGGAAGGGAGGTAAAGACAGAGGGATGGGATCTGGTGACTTTCTATAATATTGGAGCATTTGGAGACATTAATCTAAGTTTAGGGCATATTAGTAACAATCAATCAAAATCAGTCTTTCCAAATCACAGATGCCTGCAAAAATTCTTCACAAAAATATGAGTGCTTGTCAAATGGTCCTGAGGGAAATACTATTCATCAAAAATCTGAAATTTCATAATGTTTGGGTCGTTTTTGTTCTTAAGTGAGTAAGATATAATTTTGCGATCCTCACTGCTAAAGAAAAATTTAGTGTATCAATGTTTTGCTTGGATTCATTATTCCAAGCACCCGCGTCACGAAATACTTGACATTTTATTTATTGTTAAAACAAAAACTATTTTTTTAGTTCAGTGTGTTTTTCAGTAGAAGTGCCTATTCTTTTTCCGTTTCATAACTTAAAATGCCTTTCCTAGTTGTTGAAAATATATTCATAAGTCTCTCATTAAATATTTTAGCTAATTTTATTCTACTTTTTCGTTCTTTTATAAGGCCTTGATATTCCAATGAGGAAGAAAATAAAGAAAAATGTAAGGAAGATTGTGTCACAGTAATTTATTTAATTATTTTTCCTTTTAGTTTAAAAAGAAGTGTCATGTATATTCCGTAAATCACTAGGATGTGTATAAAAAGGAGATGTAAATCTAGACTAGTGTGGCTAGTGTAAGAAATAATGAGGGGGACTCCAGAGGGGGGGGGGGGGGGGGGGGGGGGAAGAAAAACCGGACCGACTCCGGAGTGGGAGGTCAGCCTGGAAGATTTAAGGCCGTACAGAATAAAGAAAATGTGCATGTAAGATGGGCCTGCACTAAGAGGGGGGGAGGGTATGCAAATGCAGCCCGAGCCAGGCTCAGGCTGCACAACAATGCATCCCATCCTTATGTTGGCTACCCTGTTATTGCAACTTGCATCTCCTTCTTTTTACTCCCTTTTTATCTGTTCCATTCTTTGAGTGGAGCCTTCTCCTTCTTGGGGTCTAAGTCCGTTGCCGCTATTACAGCCACTCCTCTAAGAAGAACTGCCGGAACGACACACTTTAATGCTATTAACTTATAATAAACGTCACATCCACCACTAGCTTACACATGCGCGACACTTAAAGCTGACATCACTGGTAATTGGTCGCTTGACTACCTAAGTGATTCTGACACTTCCAATGACTTGGCGTCCTTACTCCAGCGACACTTCATTGATGAAATCCATTCGAGGACATTTCGCTGTCATCAGAAACGTTGCTACCAATTGACTTTAATTTAATTTAATGATATTAGCATTACCATTAGCAAATATTACTCCAATTTATTACTAACTGATTTTATGGAAAACTCTTGCAGAACGTTTTTCTGCGCTATCCTTATGCAGCAGATGACAAAGAATGTTGCTGCTGCAAAATATCACAGAACCAGTGGCGGATTTAAGGAAAAAGGTCCGGTCAGCAAAAGCTCTCCGGGGTCCCTGTAGGTACTTATTCCAAAGGACAAAAAATCTGAATTTGTTTTATCACAGTCTTTATACATGATATGGAAAAAAATATATGTTTGATTGTAAAATACATTTATTTCTTTGATTTAAAAAACAAAGCTAACATGTTGTTTGTCTACAAAATAGCAATGAGAATCTTTAAGACATTTTTATTCCTCTTCTTGCTTTTCGCTCAGCAAATAATTCAATTGTGATATTCAAGTCAGTCTGGTTGGCAACATTTCGTTCTATGTAGAGAATACTGTAATAATCTAGTGTTTCTCCAAGCATTGCAGCACGTCGAAAATCTTTGATTTTCTTTAATGAACTCATTCCTCGTTCGGCGCTTGATGAGCTGAAGCTTGAAGTATCATGTGGTGAGAGGGGCTCAGTCCGCCAATGCTTAATCGCTGACCTGCTAAATCCGCCACTGCAGAGAACTTATGAAGAATCTTTTCTTTCTATATCATTTAAAGATAATATATATCTTCTAGAGCTGAGCATACACAGAAACTCTTAAAATGATTGTACCAAAGGCAACATTAATTATATTACATTACGCTATTCAATAATTAATTACAGTTTACATGATTATGATACCAGGAAGAAAGATTTTCGAATAACTATAAATTTTTTCTCTCTTTTTGAAAGAAGTATAACTCATAAAGGAATTAACTTCTTTAATGTCCTTCCCCACTTCTTGAAAACGATAGATACATTAAAAACATTTGTTTGATTAAAAATGTTTATGTTAGAGAAAATCCTCTAATCGGGAACGGAATTTTTTTTCTCATCGTTTAAAAAGGAAAAAATACCCATAATTTAGAAGTCGTGTTTCGAATATAAAACTTTCATTTTTATTTTCTTGGCAGAGGCTTTTTTATTTCCACGGATGTCCTATAATTTCTATCGTAATTACTTTCATTTTTTTAGTTATGTACTATTTACTTTACCGATATTTGTTGATATATATATATATATATATATATATATATATATATATATATATATTTGTATTTTCCTCTCTTTTTTTTTTCATTTCGCACATTCTGACCTCTTTGTGCAAGGGCCCGTGATCACACCTAAGTATTGTCCTGATGAACAATTTCGCTGCTATTTCCTTTAAATGGTGAGGAACATTACTGACAGTTTTTTCATTATTACTGAATGTAAGGTTACTTTAGGTAGGATACTTAAACCCCATTTAAACTTCAATTTTAAAGTAACGACGCGAATATACTGACATCCATTAAATTTATGATTCTGACCTCACTTCCTTGCATGTTTTTAAATGTATTTATTTTTTTTTCTCGCATTTATAGATATGACACATGGTCGGTAAAAACAATGAGGACTCTCATCTCATAAATATGAGGTGGCCTTCAAAAAGATTCCACCATTGACCAAGTACAAATACAAGAGAATGGAGTCAAAAACAGCACAATTCATGGCCTCTGGACTCCATATATCATCTGATTCGTGATTTCAGAGATAATATCACTTGTAGACAATTGTTTTTTTTTTCTATATTTTATTGCGCATTATTTTCCCGACGAGTTCGAAAAACCGAAGGCATTATTTGTAAAGAAATGTGAGATGTACGAGCATTGGTACATAGAAAAAAATCGAATGTTTACAGGGTCAACTACCGGTACGTGACATTTAGGCGAAGCCTTTCGGAGCTGCAGCGCGCTGGGACACTTCAGAGCCAAAACGTTATTTTCACATAAATGTATTTTTTAGATCAATATATCAACCATTAACAATCGATGTAATAATATATCGTCATGTCATTCACCTCATTTTGAAATACTTAAATATACATAATAATATTACATATTATGTATATTGTATATATTATATACTTATTACTTTCTCAGCTCTAGTATAGGAGAAGTTTTGTAATCGGTCATTTGACATGGAGTTTTCAACTGAATTTCAAGTTTTTCCACCTCCAGATTTCAAAAATGAAAAACAAAATTCTGTCTATGTGTTTGTCTGTTACCCGATAACTTGCGAAATAACAAATGTATCAACACGAAATTTTATAAGTTTATCCATAACCCCATAACGACGTCACCTATTGATGTTCAGTCAAATCGGCCAAATGGAAGAGGGACCTCAGAGAAGAAGCTAAACACAAAAACTCTAATAACTGCCATTGTAATGAATGTAGTATTGTCACGAAAATTCATATGTATATTCAAAGCCTTATTATAAGGACGACACCTATCAATTTTCAGCGAAATCTACCGAATGAAAGGGGGGTCAGAGGAAGGCTCAACTCGAAAATCCCAATAACTGTTGTAATGTATGTTTTGAGATGAAATTTCATATTTAAAGTCAAAACCCCATAAGAACGGCATCTATTAATTTTCCGCGAGACCAGAGAAGAGGGTCTCGAATCAAATACCCCAATAACTGCTTATATAATTAACGTATCATCAAGCTCCTATATAAATCAAATAATAAAAATATAATTGATTAGTTTTGGGGGTGTACTTCGGCGTTGATTCTCCAACGACTTTGTTTTCTCTTTGTTTTGTTCTTCTATCAATGTACTTAGATATAATTCGACAATTCTTGGAGACTGACTATAATTTCAATATTTCACTATTTAATCGTGGGCTCCAAGAACAAAAAACAATACAAAATGGTATATTAGAAACCAAATACCTACTTCGTAAGTACGTGTGTCGGTAACTTTATCTTGTAACAAGCACCTCCAAAATTTACCTGCCAGTAACGCTGAATTTATCAATAAAATATGTATTAACTTGTTGAAAATATTATACGAATTCTACTAAATCACGTTAAAAAAATCTAATATAATAAATAATTATACTGCATAAATAAATTGTCCCTACATAAATTTCTTATGAAGTCAGGGATTACAATGATAAGATTAAGAAACACGGACATATTGAGGAAAATAAAACAAATTAACTTTTTTGAAATATTTTCATTTCTACAAAAAAATTATACATAAACGACTGGTTTCGGCATTACACCATGCTCAGGTTTAGTTAAAAAACTAAGACATGTTTACTGAGTGCGAACTGTTCTTATAGGTATAGATAGATAATCAGATAGGTAACGAAGGGATTGGATTTTCAACTAGGAAATCACATTGGTTTTACAGTTAAGAATTTCTTTGTTGGGCGATTTCCTTGTTCAATAGGATATTAAGAATTGTATATTCATAAAATTATTACGATTTAATACATTGGCATCAGCTCGTAGCTTCAGTATTAATATTTTTAGACTTCAAAAGAAAGCACTAAAAATAATAAATAATATTACTCAAAGAACAAGCTGCAGAGAAATATTTAAAAAACTTAAAATGCTGTCCTTTGTTCAAAAATAATAAAATAATCATAATAAAGAATCGTGTTTCATATTCATTATTTGATACATAGCCTAATTTTTTTTAAAATTTAGTTCCTCCATAGTTTTTTATTAAAGTCTGTCGATTCTACTTTTTAATTAGTATATTTTGTTACTTAAATACTAATTTATGCTTATTTTTTTTCTCTTTTGGGTATTTTTATTATCATTTTATTTATTTCTATTTATGTTTTTCATTTATTTATATATGTATTATAATTGTTATTGCTATTTTCTTTTCTATCTCTTTTCTATACTTGGCCCATTGTGACCTGAAGAAGGGACGTAAGAACACCTCGAAATATCGTTAGTTATAACAAATTATTATCTTAATTTTAATTAAATGAAAACATTGATTTTCTCTATTTACTATTATTAATATATATTTGTACTCATATTTTCAAGTTTATTAGTTTATATTTATTCATTTCATCAAGCACACACACGACTCAGGCTCATCTACCCACTCATAAACAGGAATACACCACTCAGACACACATGCACATCCTTACTTTACAAAACTAATACTTCCACTCTTAATATACGCTTGCCCCGTATGGTTCTGCACTAGTCACACCAACATAACAAGATTACAGACATTTCAAAACAAAGTTCTCCGAATAGCGATAAACGCACCCTGGTTTATCAGGAACACCCAAATCCATCGGGAACTGAGAGTTGCTCCTTTTGCAGCCCACATCGAAAAACTCACCAGAAGCTTCCATAAAGGTCTGCCAGCCTTCTCCTGGTGCGGTCCACTAGCTCGGAGGCTGCAGCCGAGACTGTACCAAGACTTTTTATTTTAATTATAATTTTCACGTTTTTTGTCCTTTTGTGTAAAGTATATGCTTAGTACTGGTCCAAATAAAAATGTTTTTCTTTTTTCTTTATTCATTTCATGTTATTTTATAGTAGTATTGTTAATTCTAATCCATTTGTGTCAGACTCTATGAGTTATTATCTGTTTATGTATCTAATATATATGCTATCTAAATGTAGTGCACATTCTTATGACGTATCCTATTTCCATGTTATCCGGTTTACCGGGAATACATTTATTGTTATTATTCGACAATTATCATTTTATGTACATCTATCTGAAGATCTTGTACAGTGTATGTTGGAAACGGTATAATAGAACAATTGTGTTATTATTTATATCGGAGAGTCCAGAGATTTACCTCTAACTCCGAACGTACATTACATCTATATGAAGATCTGGCTAATGTTGGAAACGGTATAATAGAACAATTGTGTTATTATTAATATCGGAGAGTCCAGAGATTTACCTCTAACTCCGAACGTACAGTACATCTATCTGAAGATCTTGTACAGTGTATGTTGGGAACGGTATAATAGAACAATTGTGTTATTATTTATATCGGAGAGTCCAGAGATTTACCTCTAACTCCGAACGTACAGTACATCTATCTGAAGATCTTGTACAGTGTATGTTGGGAACGGTATATTAGAACAATAATTGTTTCAATTATTGTGTTATTATTAATATCGGAGAGTCCAGAGATTTACCTCTAACTCCGAACGTACAGTACATCTATCTGAAGATCTTGTACAGTGTATGTTGGGAACGGTATAATAGAACAATTGTGTTATTATTTATATCGGAGAGTCCAGAGATTTACCTCTAACTCCGAACGTACAGTACATCTATCTGAAGATCTTGTACAGTGTATGTTGGGAACGGTATAATAGAACAATTGTGTTATTATTTATATCGGGGAGTCCAGAGATTTACCTCTAACTCCGAACGTACAGTACATCTATCTGAAGATCTAGCATATGTTGGAAACGGTATAATAGAACAATTTTAGGACATAGTAAACCCTAATTTAGATTATCCTCAAAACGATTCAGACCAGGTCTATATTTGCCATATTCGTAGAATTATGCACCCAAATATATACATGTTTCAGAGGCAGACTCATGAGTAGAAAATAAATGTAAATTCATAGTTGGGGTAATAATCAAACCAATGTGTAACATATAAATTACAGGAGCTTAACAAGCCACGGACGGAATATTAAATGGTAGGAAACTCACCGTACACTGGTAATACTCTCTCTCTTGTGTAATAACTGTTATATGACAACGAGAGAAAAGCAGATAGTTTGCAATAAAACACACATTTGGACAAATAGATTATTGTTAGTTGTAATATAGGAAAGTAATACAGGACATCACTGGGGCTTTGAGCTATGCAAGGTGACGATTAACGAACATTTTATTCGATATTCGAAACTTCTCTATTATGGACCTAGGTGGGGATGAAATTAGTGTCTGTTATATAGGAGGTGACCATTGGTGAGACATGTTACAGAAATACTCCAAAAAAAACCATATTTATATAGACAAAATACTTATGTTCATCCTAAAAGAAAAAATACAAAAACCTGAAAAAATTAAAATCTGTTTTTAAGAAAATAGTTTTTTTTTCTTAGTTTAGGATACATGTTTTCGGAGACATGATTGCCCAAAAGACAAATGTAAACTGAGTCATATTTTTAAGAAGGGTTTATTTTGTGTTAGGGGAGTTTCCCGAGATAAGAAATTGAATTTGTTTTGTAAACTAAACCCCCATAATTTTCCCGGAATTGTTCAAACGTTTAAAGTAACTCATTTTATTCAAAACTAATTCGAAGAAACGTGAACTCATGTTTTCTTTTTATTGGAACTCAAACTTTTCTGTTCGCAATGGGAAGCTTAAAGAATCTCGCAAGATCCAAGTTCCGTGTCCGATTAGGAGATTTATATAGCAGATTATTTAGATTATAGAACTCTTTACTGCAAAAACGATTGTAGCTATGAACTTGCAATTTGGAATGAAGGGGTCATATGATCTAACTTAGGTCTGTTAATTTTGGCCGAAATTGATCGAAAATTGAGACCACTTTCCCCCGGGACCTAACTACATTTTAACAACAAGATACAGTTTATGTTTATGAACTAATCAAAAATTTCTTCGAGTAATAGTTGTAGAGAATACTGAAATACATCATTTATATTGTATATGATTTTTAACAGGTCGTCCGGTTTTCGAGATACATGCCGAAAACCATCTTGAAATGTAGTTTTGGAACTCATATTTTTAGACGTTTCCTTGATTTTCCCGAAAAAGGTTAGTCCTAACGAAAAATTGGTTCATACAAAAAATGTTTCTTATAAAATTTTCAATTGCTAATGGTCTTTAGATTTGAGATAGGATTAATATGACAAAAGTTATAGCGCCCCGAAGAATGTAAACTAAATGTCTATAAGGAATATATTTTTAAAAAATTTAAATCATAACGAACTTTAAAATATGGTTTATATATTGATAGTTTGTTTGAAAAATTATAAAAATTAAGAAAAATATATGTGATTTTTTTTAACCTATGTCAACAACGCTTAAAGATCACTCTCTCTCCCCCTCCTCTTCTCAAAATCATTTCAATTTATCTCTTTGTACAGCGTTATCTTGAGAGTAGACATTCTTATTCCCAGGAATGTCAGTATGAAATAATTTTGAAAGAGAGTGATATTTAAGCTTGGTTGGTATAAGAATGTCCTGTAATGGCCACATCAGAATTTTTTTATTCATAATTGATCAAAAATAAATACATATTTCATTTTTCTTTTTAACTTTGGACTTCCAGGCAATATTGAGGGTTGAGGCCAGAGACCCTCTCCTGCCTAAAGACACTTCTACAGAACACAATACAAGAAGTACTCCTGGAAGTGGTGGACAGGTTCCTATCTCCCCCTCCTATAAATCAGATCCATCCGTTGTTACTGCAAGTAGTGCAGCAATCCCACCAATATCCTCTACTAACTTCATTCGGTTGGCATTTACCATGCACTTTTCATCACATGTATTGTGATGTCTGGTCACCTAATGTCATATATGAAATGTATGAGTTTTTATTTTATTATATTATTTTATGTATTTTTATTATTTCTTCTATATTATTTATTTATGATTTTTATTTCTTCTGTATTATTTATTTATGATTTTTATTTATTCTTTTATATTTTATTATTATTATTATTTTAATATTTGTTATTGTTACGTTGTTTTCTTTCTCTTTTCTATATCTCGCCCATTGGGACCTGATGAAGGACGTAAGAACGTCCCGAAATATCGTTCTGATAAAGACACTTCCCGAAAAGTTAAAAAAAATTGTTATCTTATTTTTATAAAATTGAAAAATGTATCTAATTATTACAAATGTATCTATGTATTAATATTATCCTTTTTGTACTCATATACATTTAAGTATTTATCTAATAAATTTTTATTCACTTCATTTAACTTTTTTTAAATAGTTTTGTTATTACTATAAATATGTGTATTAGACTCAAATAGTTTATTTTTTTATTATTATTTTTTTTTTTTGGCTTTATGTACGGTGCATATTAGCCATGTCAATGTGTTGTTTATCTAGTTATTTACGACATCCATGGCCCCGGGAGGGAGTTTTATCTACGAAATAAAACTCACCCCCGGACGGGATTCGAACCCGCAAACCATAGTGAGACCATGCGACCAAAGCCCTACGCTCTAGCCCGCACAGCCACCATATTGGTTTAATGGAAATAAAATTATTATTATTATGTGATTGGAACTCTGTGAGCAGTCTACCTGAGAAATTATTGTAGCTGTGAATTTGAAGAAGTCAAATGTGCTAATAGATGTGATTAGGTTTTGGCCGATATCGGACGAAGATTGAGATCACTTCACTTCGGTGCTTTAGTACAAGATAACGATTATGATCTATTTAAACTAAAGGCACTGAGGCATAAAGGCATATAAATATGTTTCATTTACACTTTCGCAAAACTGATCTTAATATTTTAGTTATGTCCTTGTGTACTTTAATTTTGGGCAGATATGTCAGGTTCCTTCACAAGTTTGTGTTCTGTTCTAGCTCTTATTGCAACAGCAGTTTTTGCCAGTTTATTGAGCTTTTTCCAATAGAAATAATTAAGGAAGAAAATAATGGCTTACATTTAAAAGAACTTTAAAATAGATTAAATGAACATAAACATTGCTATGTCTAACTACAAAAAATGTATTGCACTAAAATAAAATAATTTTACTATAACAAAACTTAATTCACTTCAAAAAAAATACAGTCAACTTCAAAATGGATAGTTTGCTCTTTAAAATGATTAGTTTTAGCTTTAACTTTGCAAGCCTCAAGTGTATTTTCAAAGTTTACGATAACCACCATATGTGCATCTGTAACTGACTTTAACTCCGTCCAATCCTTCGTAGAATGTACAAATTTCCACTGATTTCAGGACAGTATTTTCTGAATCACTGTTCGGATGTGTCTGTGTCGTGCAATCTCTATCGCAGTAGAAAAAGTGTATTTCTTACAAAGAATTGAAGTCAGTTACAGATGCACAAGTGGTGTTAATCGTCAACAAGAATGTACCTTGAGGCTTGCAAAGTTGAAGTTTAAAATATTAATTTTAAAGTGCAAACTATCCATTTGAAGTGAATTCATTTTTGTTTAGTTATCGTGACAAAGATAAAATAATCTTTTTTAAAGGGCAGTTTATATATTCCCCGAAAATAATCGGCATCTTTGGGTATTTTGCCTATATTTTTGGCCTCTTACGTCCCTTTCTCAGATCACAATGTGGAATGTAGAAAAGAGAAATAGAACAAAATAACAATAATAATTATTTAAAAAATATATATGCATATGAAAATATATATATATGTATATGAAAAAATAAATAAAAAAGATACTAATTGAAGTAGTACTATCATCTTTCTATACTGATTGTATATAATAAATAGTATTTTGGTAGTAAACACAATAAATTTACTAATGGGCACATCTGTACTTAGCACATGTGACATAATTAGTCATATATGCTAATCGGCTATATGCAACATCTGAGTGTAACATAACCCATCTACCACTCTGGCCTCACAGTCTAAGTAATATTTTGTATTTTGGTTTCCAAAGATGCAGACAACAAAATGTACAAGACATTTTTTTTTTTTTCTTGTTTTATTATTTATTATTGTGGAGATGGTTGATTTAGTAAGAAAAATAAATGATGTGTAGTCTCACAGATTTTTTTATTATATGCTAGCCGGCTTTCGTGGTTGCCCTCATCAGACCCCCATCATTTATTAAAAGAGCTATGCAATTATAATTACTAAAATAAGTACATAAAAATATTAATTATATGAGGTAAATTTAATAAATGTAAATAAATAAGTAATATAAAATTAAGCGATATTAAACTTGATAAAACATAATAAAAGTAAATTAATAAATGAAATAAAACAGTCCAATAAATTTAAAAAATAAATAAAACAACCAAGAATTAACAATATAAAATTTCATGGATGAGGACAGATGCATTATTCCTGTTACGGAGTCGCAACTGACAGCATGAGGACAGACCAACTTACCCCCTCTCTAAAATTGAGGAGGGGGACTCTCATTTCTTCTTTTTTAATTTTATCTCTAGACCTACTTCTTATAATATCGATCTTCTTATTTCCTGGATATTGTGTAATATCGAGGCCGAGCCGGCCTCATGTCCTCAAATGTTTCCCCCACTCCGGCCTGTCTGTCCAAGATAAAAAAAGTTACAATCATTATTTATTTATTTTAGTCCTTAGGTACTTTACACTGGGGCATTTATCATCTTTCTGTTCATCCACCTTTAGGAAAAGCTCTCTACATGCTGCTGTTCTTTTCTAGCGCCAAATTATTTTGAAACCATTGAAAATGTATTCCTAAAATTATTTAATTTAATGTTATTAATCAGGTGGATAACGTTACTAGCCTGTTTAAAGTTACTAAACTGCATAAAAGGGTGAAGTCAGCTAATCTAGTACTTACTCTCATCTTTCGGTAAAGTATGCAAGAAATATAGCACAATTTTGTCGTCGTCCGTGAAAATAGCAGTATTTTCCTTTGCCTATACGACAACATCTTGGAAATGTTCGTGGGTAAAATAAAGACACATTTTAGAAAACCTGTATGACAGTTTAATCTCTACAGCGAATCCATTCTTCCAAGATTCCAAGCTTCTCCGTCGACTCATCAACCTTGCCAAAATAGAGAAACTCTCATTTACTTTCGTACGACTTCAATTTCAGGTCAGGCAGACATGTTGAGATTGGAATGGGTGACCGCGAAGATATCCACTCTAGAAAAGATGATGCCTTGGGCGCCTAGCCCACACAGAGGTGCCATCGTAAAACTATCACAAACATCCCTCCAGCTCGCCATAGTTAATGGCTCCTCATAACTAACTTCAGTCTTTATGGCGTCTTGTTTTAATTACCGATAAATTAAATAATTATGTATAAATGAGTTGAGCTTAATTTTACGGTCATTAGTGGTTGAAAAAATATGGACACGAGTCTAAAGAGAATTTGTTTTGTTCAGTTATCTTTTTACTACAATACAATGTGTACAGTACGCTATTTTAATTGTGAAAAAAGTTGGTGAATCAGCAAATATGTACTTCCCCAGCACAAATTAATAAATTACGTTTTCACTTTGAATTTTCATACTAAATTTTATGTCGATAACTTCATCACATCAGCAGTTATTAGAGTATTAAGTCTAGACTCCTTTCTGATTCTCACTCTCCTGCTTATAGAATTTTGAATTTAATTATAAAATTTCATGTCGATACATTCATTACATTGGTAGTTTTTGTGATTTTTTGGTTGAGTCCCCCTCTGGTCCCTCCTCTTCGGCTGATTTGCTGGAAATAAATAGATGTCCTTATAAGGCTTTGAAGTTACAGATGAAATTTCGTGTCAATACAATCATTACAACGGTAGTTATTAGTGTTTTTGTGTTAATCTTCCCATTTCTTTTGGCCGATGAGGCTGAAAAACAATTGGTGTCGTCCTTAGAAGGTTCTGGATACACATATGAAATTTCGTGTCGATACATTCATTCTGTCGGGAGTTATTTTGTTCACAGGTACACAAGATTCGAAATGTTGGCTCTTGTCAAAAAATTGGTTATTATCAATATGGACCATTTCGACCAATGTTATAGCGGTTTAAACAATCAACAACATTTAAACATTACATTACAATATTTCTTATGGAATTTTTTGTACATTCTTTAGGGCTCTATTATAACTTTCAGATTGAAACTAATTTTTGGTATTGGTCCTGTCTGAAATCTAAGGACAAATTTTCGATTGGAAATTTAATAAGAGTTATATCCTCGACAGAGCTAACCGTTTCGAGTAAATCAAACAAACGTCTAAAAAAATCGGTTTCCGAAGGACTTTACAAGAGGGATTTCGGCAATTATTTTATATAAAATATGTCTCAAGATCATTGCTACTATCATTTTTGAATTGGGGCGCTCTCAAAGACCTCATCGCAAAAATGGTCAACACATGATCACGCGACTTTGAAAAAAAATTCTTTTGAAAACTTGAACTCGGATTTCTGCATAATAGCATGCTCATTTCAAAAGCAATTGCTTTATTGCTTCACTCGCTCAGAGGAATTTTTTAAAGGAAAAAATAGATTTACCTTGAAAAGAGTAGTTATGGGCAGTTTGACCAAACCAAGATACTGGATATAAACTGACTCAATATAAGATTTTTTTAGATATATTATGGATCTCGAAGTGCATAAATTATAATTTATGTATTATAATTAAGTAAAGTGAGACTTAGTGCGGCCCCACCTGAAACTTATAGTGTAATTCATCAGAAAATGCAGAAAGTTTGCCGACCCTTGTTCTCAATCAACCGTCTTTTTTTTTTTTTTTTTTTTTTTTTATAAATTTTGCATATTTGTTGTAATATAAAATATATTCTTATCCTATTTTTAAATCAAGTATCATAATAATTTTTCGCTCTCCCTCCAAAACCAGTCAAATTTGGGTTTTGATTAATTTTATCAATTATTTTAAATTCATAATCAATTATCAATTGTTGGCTTACATAGGACCTTGTGAATACTGATCCAAGCATTTTGTGTCGATACATTCATTAGGTCGGCAGTTATTGAGTTTCTTGTGTAGAGCCCCCTTCTCTGATCTCATTTACGAGCCGAATTTCGCAAAAAATTAATAGATGCCGGCCTATGGACTTGGAATAAGTTATCGGGACTTATTGGGATTTTTGAGTTCAGCGTTCTTTAACCCCCCCCCCCCCCCCCTCCTCCTCTTCTCTACGTCCAATTTTTGACATGGTTTGAAATCAAATTAATTTTAGAAAGTAGGGGCTAGATAGAAAAAGTGAGAAGAGAAGGAAGAAGAAAAAAATAAATAAAATAAAAAATAAATAAATGAATGATAAAAATATATAAATATGTAAAATGAACAAAATAGGAATATTAGTTATTATGATAAAATAATTTAGAATATGTGAAAATAAAATATAAAATAAAGAATAAAAAAATTGATTTTTTGTTGTTCTAACATTTTCATTTAATAATTTTTAATTTGTCCAATTTTTGAAATTATATGTATTTATTTATTCATATTTGTATTTCAATTTTTTTTTTATATTCAACATTACAAACTCGAGATTATTCCAGATACGTTATATGGTCTGCTGATGGACCTTCGTACAGTACAATTAAATATACCGCTGGAATCAGTGAGATATTATTTAATGATTCACCGACGCCATTTTGGCAATGATCTCTGAGGCCCGCAACTCCTTGGCTTATGTATAAAATATTTGGATACTTTCCAATATTTACTCAACTTCACATAATTATATTTATGTTTACGATTCTATTCTGAATTGCTAATAACCTTTTTGTCCTTTAAATTTATTTTATCGTCCTGTTAAGGATTGGTCTTAATTACTGTGTTTTTCCAGTTATTAATTAATTTTATTGATATAAAATAGCAATTGTATTTTTGTTTTTTTTCATTCTTCCTCCAACTCTCTAAATTGCGTACGTTTGAACGAAATAAAATAAGAAAATAACATATTTAATTACAGTTGTACGAAAGGCTGTAAATTTACAGAGACTTGTGCTTCTATGTTTGACAACCTTGTTCACAAACATGTACTTAATTTTATTGCAATGAGATTTTTTACTTCCCCACCTATATGAGGTATAGGGGAAGTTATGTAATCAGTCAAAAATTTGATGCGAATTTTTCAGATTCCAAATATGAAAAAAAAAAATCAATTTGTGTGTCAGTGAAGAAAAGAATGTATCAACACGAAATTTTATATGTGGTTCTAGAACCCTCTTATGACGACATCTATAGATTTTCAGCCAAATCGACCAAAGGGAAGGGGGGATTAGGAGAGAGATTTAACTCAAAAACTGTTATAAATGTGTCGAGACAAAATTTCTGATATGAAGTCAAAAACCCATACGGGCGATGATTTTCAGCAGAATCAGCAAAAGTATATATGTGGCGTCTCTTTTCAAAACCGGCCATCTCCAAAAAACAAATTTTTTCAGGAAATGAAAAAAACCTGTATTTTCATAACCGTTCCCATTATTCTCTTGAAATTTTTTTTGTGATATCAGTTAAGCCAGAAATTAACGGTAAGCACTTGCAGGAATTAATAAAGTAATTACGTAGACAGTTATTAATTAATTAATTTTGGAGTTGGCCGGTTTTGAAACGAATTGTGTGGATATGGCCGGTTATGAACCAAACATTTTGGAAAATTGGTAGTTTTTTAGTCATAAAATTTGATAATGATTAAGATTCACACAAGAGAGCCATCCATGGTGACCGTGCGGGCTAGAGCGTAGGGTTTTAGTCGCATGGTCTCACCTTGGTTTGCGGGTTCGAATCCCGTCCGGTAGTGAGTTTTATTTCGTAGATAAAACTCCCTTGGGGCCATGGATGTCGTACATAATTAGGTAAAACACCATTATAAGAGTCATGGCTAATATGCATCGTACATAAGGCCAAAGAGAGAAAAAAAAAAAATTCACACTAGGAAAGTAATAAAAAACTTCTTTGAACAAAATAAACGAAATTTATTATTTTTGGTAACTATAGTTACATTGACTTTTTTTTTTGGGCAAAATTTATTACAACCACATGTGGTAACTTAGTTTCAATGACGAGAAGACCACCAAAAAATCGCTTTTCCCTTGTCGATTTCCACGAGGCTGAATCACTTTTCCGCTTTCTAGCATGCTCTGGTGACACCTCAACAGGCGATATATCCATTTCAAAAAGATTTAATAAAAAACAAACCGGATAACACGAGAAGAATCGACAAAAACAGAATAGATAGAATGTAACAGAGCTGTTATCAGTCAGAGCGCCCTAGCGGTCGCTGATGACAACTGGAGTTGGCCGGTTTTGTTCACAACCTTAAACTTCAACACATCATTTTATACGCCAAATAGCCGATTTTGAACAAAAAAATTTACCATTCGATGCAGGGCAAGATGAAGAATAACTTTAAAAAAAAAAACGGTTTTCTCATTTTTATGGAGATGGCCGGTTTTGAAAAGAGACGACTCATATACAGTAATGGGCACAAAATTTAATATGAGGATTTGAAAGCCCCGTTGAAAGTAATTCAACCATTGAATATTAGCGCAAACCAATCGATCGGGTTTTAGAGGGGGAGCAAAAAGTTAATTGATTAATTCGTTCTGGGGAAGTACTGTAATAATAAAAAATGATGCAAATAAAATGTAATAATTAAAAAATTAAAACAAATAAAAATAATAAATATTATCACACTTCCGTTAGAAATTGTTGACTGGTCTTGGTACTAAATTTTGATTTCTACAGTAGTTTTCGATAAAGGTCCTAATAGTAAAAATATAGACGTTATACGAGCAATTTTGAAGAAAGTGCACGTAAATACAAAAATTGAAATTAATAATTACTTTATATGGATTTCTTCTACAATATAATACCAATTTTTCAAAATTTTCAAAAATGTTCAATTTAATCCAAAGGTATTTTCTTATTTGGTTGATAGGGAAAATTAATATCATAGAATTGAGAACAACGTATTGGGTTTAATAATACTTAACCTACATTATGAGGAAAAAAATAAATTTGAAAAATAATAAATCAATTATATACAAAATGTATACTACTAATTCCTAAAAATACATCAGTCTTTTTTCTGTGGCTACTCCCTAATGGGCGTATATAATATAATAAAAAAAAAAAACTGTACCTTGTTTTGTAGCTCACTCAGAATTGTCCCTCAATTTTGTATATATGTATTTCCATTCTTTATATTGTTTTATACTCTATACCGATGATGGCTACTTCATCAAAAACAAAATCCAAGTCACAATTTGTATTACACCTTATATATTCATGTCTCTTTCATCAATGTGATGTCACTTAGATCCCATCTCTAAATCGAACTGTCTCTCTTCATATCTTGTGTCTATAAACAGCAGATATGCCGGCATTTGTTTCGACCGTCAATTGCCCTTTTTCACTTTTAATAAAAGCTAATTTAATTAATAATATTTTTATATTTATCACTAATTAATTTACTTATATCTTAACAGTTTTTTTTATTTAAAAAATCAATATTTCACTAGTTTTCACAAAAAACACAACACTTCAGCTATTCTTCTCCTTATAAAAATAATTAATTTTAGAGTATTTTAATATTTACAATGTGTGTACTTTGTATATCACAGTATATTGTCGGTGATACTCCGACGCCTTTTTTATAGTTCGATATAGTGACTCTGCCCGGGCTTTAACCACGAGGTAAACATATCGCCTACTACCAGAGCGCTCTTTCGTCACTCATGAGCCCGATTCTACTATGGGAGTCCTAAATTTTGCTTAGCCAGGTTTATTCAATTAGGTGTCTTCAACGAGTAGCTGACATCGTACAGGCTGAGGACTATCGCTTAACTTCCATGGAGGGCGTGCTCAACTTTTTTATTGAGCTCAAGATCAGGGGTTCGAAACGGGCCGAGACCCTTAGGTTTTTTTTTTATCTGGAAGGTGAAAAAACCTGGACAATCCCGAACCTCTACGATGTCAAGTATTCGTGAAAGAGTAATTAAGGTAACTAAACCTGAGTAGGTAAAATTACGACTCCCACTGTAGAGTCGGGATTATGTTCATCAGAGCGACGAGAGAGCGCTCTGGTAAAACCCTCCCCAGTTAAAGCCCGGGCATGACACAATAGTTGTTTAAATACAAAATATAAATAATAAATGTTTAAAAAATATATATATATATTTTATATATTGACAATATATCCAAATTGCAATGAATATTTCAATAACTGTCTGTAAGTGAACTCTCAACATTTCTTCTTCTTCGCTCAATACACGATTTCGGGCTTCAGGGTCTCACATGTGCACTATGTAAATTAACTGTTACAAAATTGTTACATAAAATGAGGGCGTGCATAAAACTGAGTACCTACACAATTTTGACCTATGACCGGGTGCAGCCTACCATAACCTGATTTAAGTTTGGCAGAAGGGCGGTGACCGGGCAGACTAAGGGTTGCCTAGCAACCTGCACTATATGCAACACCCCCTTGGTCCAGGCGATATGACCTCGTAGTTAAAGCCCGGGCATGAGTCATAAAAACCTAACCCTTGGTCCACACTTGATCCACCTCTGGCTTCTTCTCATACATTCTAAGTTTATTTTCTATTTGATATAAATATTGTATTAATCATAGCAAAATTAATTTTAATTACCCCCTCCGGCGTAGAGACTGTCCCATGTTATTATAGGCAGCTGTCTAAAGCAACAAATTTTGGTACCCAGCAACAAATTATTTTTACTTGAAAAAAATGTACCTATTTATTTTAATTTTAAAAATAATTACCTATATTTCTAAAATCTATTCTTATTTTTTTTGTTTTACTTCCCCAGATATACGAAGTATAGAGGATGTTTTTAATCGTTCAGAAAATCGATGCGGAGTTTTAATAGAATTTAATGTTTTTCGACTTCCGTAAGCTAAAATGTAAAAAAAAAATCTGTGTGTCTGTGAAAACAAAAAATCCCGAAAATAAATTTATCGACCGAAATTTTTTTATGTGTATCAAGAACCCTCCAAGGACGACACATATTTATTTTCAGCCAAATATGCCATAGACTAGGGGGATTAGATGAGAGGCTTAACTTAAAAACTTTCATAACTACCTCTGTAATGAATGTATTGACACGACATTTCAAATGTAAATTCAAGGTTATGAAAATATATTATTAATTGATGGCACCTAATCGGTGGAAGCCATGCCTATGTAAAAAATACTGCACAACTAGCGACTTGGCTGACATGTATACACAGAGTAAAAAAAGAAAAGAAAATTTCAGGAAAAACACCCAGCGGTGAACTCTCATGGCTTCTCTCCATAACAGAAGATCTGAATGTCAAACTCTCACTAACCTTCTTGGGGGATTATGGGGTAAATTTAGTAAAATTTTGCTAACATCCGAATTTGTATGTAGATAAAATTTGGTGTACAAAAATTGGCATAAGTGATGGTTGTGCTCAAGTCGCGGCTTAAAGTTGCTAACGTATCGTGGGCTTGTGTATCAAAAAATTATTATGATAATAAATAGAAAACTTTCTAATATGGAAAAGAAAAAAATG
This sequence comes from Aradus depressus, assembly GCA_963662175.1. Classification (NCBI taxonomy): domain Eukaryota; kingdom Metazoa; phylum Arthropoda; class Insecta; order Hemiptera; family Aradidae; genus Aradus; species Aradus depressus. The sequence continues at coordinate 38,066,306 of OY759215.1, forward strand.
CATTTGAATGCACTTAGGATTGCATAATGGGTGCAGCGGGTCTAGTGGGTGTGAGGGTAGTGTCCGAGAGGTCTCATAACAGTTCTAAATTTAAAGTAGGGGCCACCCTCCTAGGAAGATCGGCAACCTCGCTCCCCCCCTCCCCCCTCTAAGTAATGCTCCTTGCAATTGTGGTGCATCCAGTATGCAGCTAGAGCCAGTCTCCCGTCGGACCTAGTCCAAGTGCAATCCCCCCCACCCCCCACGTCCGTGTCCTCCTGCATCTAGCTCAACAACGCAAGGTAGCAATCCACAATTCTTACCTATCCACCTATCAAAATTAAAGACTGTTTGATTAGGGGTGTATTTGCGCTAAATTGACTGAAACTACAAACAAAAATATATATATTCAAATGTATAAAATCATAAAAATCAAACAATAAATATGCAAAATTTCATAAATTAAAAAAAAAAAATTTGTTGTATTGCATGGTAAAAAATAAATTTTTAAAAATAATTTTCTAGTATTGTGGTCAATATAAACTGTAAGAATAGATGTTTGGAGATTTATTTACAGCAATAAAATAAAGCTCTATTCCATTGCGGTACTTCCACATAATTGATACTGTCATCAAGGTTTAAAAATAAGGTTTTGTTCAAAAAGTATCCTTAAAGGAATACATTAAATGTATTTTGATGAAATGTATTTTCAGATTTTAAATTCTAATCCTATTAATTCTATTTAACATTCTTGTAAGTGTTTTTGTTGAATAAAGCCTAGTTGTTGGGCTATCTTGTTGTCCTCATGTATGAGTTATACTGAAACAAAGGTAGGTTTTATTTGAATGATCAAAAATTGCTGAGTATAATTTATTCGGTGAGTTCGATATAGAGATATTCGGATGTATCGATTGTTTAAAGTTTAATGATCATAAGTCATTGCAAACAACTATCGAAAACATTTGAAATTGTCCGTTAGATTCGAAAAATATTTTTTGCGGGTATTTACAGCCAGTGTTGGTCATAGTTTCTCAATTTCTCATTAAGGTGGGATCCGAAGCCTCTCATTTTAAGGATCCTGGGGGGCCTTCTGAAAAATTTGGTTTTATGAAGTCGATCCCTTTTCGAATTCACTTTAAGGGTTTTTTAAATCAAAATTTGGCCAAATTATTCATTTTTAGAATTCTGATATCGGCTGGTCTTGTACGTGTTGATAAACTGAATTTTTTAGTATAGAGAATGTGTTTGTACAATTTGTTATTTATTTATTATGTACTCTTTCGTCACACTAGACTCAACAGTGAGAGTCCTAAATTTTACCGAACCATGTTTATTCACCTAGGATAAGGGTCTTTAACGAGTAACTGATATCGTCCAGGCTCAAGCTCAACGCTTAACGTCTCATTCGAAGGACCGCGTCCTCAATGTTTTTTCGTCTTTCCAATAAAAAACCTGAGAGCCTCTTCAAGATTTCAAACACGCTATCTTAAGCTCATTAATCTAGATGTGGTACGAAATAAAAAATGTTGTCTTCACACTGGGGTGATGTGCCACTGATGATGAAGCAGTTACAATGAAAGCCGTTTCTCTCCGAGATAAGAACAGTGGAAAGACAATGTCTATTATTTCTAAAAGCATCAGAAACCTGGTTTAAAGACTCAGAAAATTTTAACATTCTTTATATATGATATAATTTGAAACAAGTTTTTCAAAGAAAATCCGAAAATATTTTTGAGGGTGTAAAAAATTATTTAGTTTTTATCAACAATTTTTATAATATTTATATTTGTGTTTTGTTTTGTGTTCTACCTTTGTCTGCTTCTGCGATGCCTCCCTTGTTTAGATACGAGAGCGTTACATGAGAATAAATATCCAAGTTTATTCAAAACATAATATAATCGAATATTTCCTTATCAATAATCCCTTTATCCCTTTTCGTGTATCTGATATGTTTTTGTGTTTATTATGTGCAAATATTAATATAATTTTTCTATTGAAAATATTTTAGCAATAGAAAAAAAAGTATTTTCGAGTTTATTGCTATTGTTACTGCAATAAGTAGATAAATATGAATTTAGAAAAACCATGCCGACCTATAAATGTCATTTACTAAGGAGTGATGACGCCGGTAGCTCAGGGGTTTGAAACCCTGCCGAGGCCTTAAGTTTTTTTTATCTGAAAGGTGAAAAAAACTTTAGCAAGCCGTCCTTCGGAAGGGACGTTAAGTGATGGTCTGTATAATGCCTAACCTAGATGAATAAGAATTTAGGGTAAACAAAATTTATGACGAAGGCGTCGAAAGAGCGCTCTGGTAGTAGGCGATATGACCTCGTAGTTAAAGCCCGGGCATGAGTAAACTAATTTATCAAAGAAATCCTTATGCCTGTAATGCTTATTTTTTAATTAGGAAACATGATCAATTTTTTTTTTTTTTTTTAATTCATGCATTTATATGTTTTTTCATAATTATTTATTTCAATTAATTATTCTGTCCATATTATGTATTACTGCATTACTTTCTCCATATATTACCAAGAAAATGTATATAGTTAGTTTAGTTATTATGACTCATAGCCCGCTTTAACTATTAAGTCATATCGCCTACTACTAGATTGCTCTTTCCTCAGTCTGGTGGTCATGAGCCCGACTCTACTATGGGAGTCCTAAATTTTTATTCACCTAGGGTAGGAGTCTTTAACGAGTACCTGACATCGTACAGGTTCGGGACCATCGCATAATGTCTCATCCGAAAGACGGCATGTTTAAATAATTTTACCTTTCAAAAAAATAAACTTAGGGCCTCGGGCGGGTATTGAACCCGCGATCTTGAGCTTAGTAAGCAAGCACACATACCACTGAGCTACCGGCGCCCTCAAAAATGTCATATTATTCAAAAATATTTTTTATAAGAATGATAGACAATGTCTATAAATATAATACGGATAGATTCATAGTAATACATTCTTCGGCAGATATATTTATCTAAGCAATTGAATGGGATGAAGTCAACTATTGTCGGAAGACAAGCGAACTAATCTTAAAACAAACATGACTATAACAGAACTTTCTTATACCAACCATGGGTACAAAAAAGTCACTCTTAGTGGTACACCACCGTCAGGTTTAGTATCTATAGTTACAAATTTAGTTTTAAGCGTTTATAACTAAACCTGACGAACCGATAGCTTATGTATTTTACTTACCCAGTTATATGAAGTGTAGGGGAAGTTATTTAATCGGTCAAAAATGTTTCATGTTTTTTGACCGGTGAATCAAAAGGAACTCGACTCAAAAAACCCAATAATTGCCGATGTAATGAATGTATCGACACAAAATTTGGTATCAGGATTCGGAAGCCACTAAGTAAGTCAAGTGTTGATTAATTCGTGCTGATGAAGTACATAGACGGTGATTCACCGACAGCTTTTTTTATTTGTGTAATAGACAAAATTTTGTATTTATGTTTCCACATGTCCTCGTTTCTCAACTTGGAAGTTGTAAACTTGATTAATTATGATGCACCTTACTTTTTCACTATTGTTTATTTAATCCCCGACGCAAAAGGAGGGGTGTTATAAGTTTCAAGCCTTTGTCTGTGGCATTGTAGCTCCAAGACGGCTGAACTTGCTTTGATTGAAAGCATTTTTTTCTTTCAAAAGCTGGTATTAGCAAGATGGTTCTTAGCCATGTTTGGAAATCGGGTATGCCGTTTCCAAGATCTTCAAGTTTCATCAGAGCCTGTGTAGGGATCTCGGTCTCTATTACAGCTAGAGACTTGGAGTTTGAGTTCAAATGTTTATTTATTTTTTTAATTTTAAAATTAATATTTTTTACTTTGAATTTAGAGCAGTTGCATTTTACTTTATTATTATTATTTTTTTTAAATAGCTTTTTATTTAAAATTTTTCTAGCCAACTAAATCTCTGTTGTCGATGCTTTCGGCGTATTCATCCTCATGGAACTGAGCTTTTTCACGCAAGAGTCTTGTGCCATATCTGTAATTGTTTTTAAACATTTCAGGTTGAGCACTAGTTCTTTCCGGGGGGAAAAAAACTTTGTCAGTTGTGATTGGTTGCGTTCCGCACCTGAATTCCGCGTTTTACTACCGGATAGGTTGTTGATGTTGTGTAGTGTAGGCAGGGTGACAACGGATGAAATACTTGCCGGGAGTGATGCCCTCAAAGCCGGCTTGGAAATGGCAGCATGTCCTCCATCCTCATTCAAACTTTAATGCAAAGAAGATATTTTATAAAACATTGTAACTGTCTTTTTTTTTCGTACGTAAAGTAATACACATGCATGGCATTTTTTTTTTGAGTTTTTGCCAACACTAATGGATCATCGCTTAGCTCGCCAAGGCTCATCAGAAGTCTGGACTTTTGGCACGAAATTTCTATATTATAACAATTTTTTTTTCAATATGAATTAAACGATATCTTATATATACGTGGTCAATCATCATCAAATGTTTTTGTTACGTTTTGGCGTAGAACTGACGTCTTTCCCCATGTTGGGTAGGCGGAAACATCGGGAGGACGAAATTAATAATTGTAAAGTAATAAATAAAACATCATTAGATAGCTTATAATAATAATAAAAGTTATTTCCGTTAAAACCATACATGGTAATAGCATAAGTCATAAGAAATTAAGATAGCTTATAAATTAGATCTGAGTCTGACACACATGTGATTAGTAATAACAATATTATTGAAAAATAAAGGAAAATGAATAAATAAATGCTTGAAAAATTATAAGTACAATAATAATATGATTAATAAATCGGGTAGATACATTTTCATGATAAATATTTTCTATAAATCTTCCGCAAGTGTTTTTTTCAAGGCGATATTTCTGGAGGTTATTACGTTCCATCATCAGGTCACAATGTGCAAATTATACAAAGGGGAATGAAAACAAAAGAACAATAACAAATATAAAAAATAAATACATTTATAAATTAAAAAAGAACAATAACAAATCAAAAAATAAATTTAAAAAAATAAATGATAATTACATAGAAAAATACAAGAATAAACCAAGCGAAATAAATTATATTAGTATATAAGTAATACAAAATAATTATTAAACAAAACCTAGATTTGACAGACCTTAAAAAAGGATATTTGTGGACGAACTCTGACGAAATAAAAATAAAAGCTATGTATCAAATAATGTTTTTGGATTTGAAACTCGATTTTTTTATAATGGGTATTTTATTATTTTTGAACAATGAGAAAAAAATTCCTTTTCTAAATAGAGCCTCTAACATAAACATTTCTAGTTAAAGTTTAAATTTTGTTTTTGTTTCTATTGTCTTCGTGAGGGGTATTAAAAAAAATAATTCCTTAATGAGTTATATTTTTTCAAGAAGAGTAGACCCATGTTTATTAATTCGAAAATAATGTTGTTTCGTAGTATTTTAATCAATATAAGTATTCTTAAGATAGAAAATATTTATATATTTTTAATAACGATTATTGTTTCAAATAAAAAACAGCACTTAGAGTACCATTTATAATAAAACATGCTCCACCTCTTTTAAATAAACTAAAACATTTCTTTTGTTTTATTTCTTTAAAATATTATATCTGAAAAAATCAAAGAGGTAGAGTATCCTATGTGCAGCAACCTACAACATAGGGATATGTCATCTGTCCTTCACTGGATAATGGCGTAGTTCGCGTAAGATAGTGCATAGTTTTACAATGAAGATTGTGGCACAGTTGTTATTGTACCCCTTTGATTTTCAGTTCCCCAGCAGTACGAAATATAGAGGAAGTTGCATTATCGGTCAGAAATTCTGAGAGGGATTATCAACGGAAATCATGTTTTCAGATCTCCAGATTCCACAAAGGGAAAAAAAGTCTGTGTATGTGTAACTGTGAACAGGATATAATGAATGTATTGATATGAAATTTCATATGTCAATACCTCATAAGGACAATACCTGTTAAATTTCAACGAAATCGGCCGAAAGGAAGAGAGGATCAGAGGAGGGGGCTCTACTCAATAACTCTAATAACTGCCGATATAATGAATACATCGAGACAAAATTTAGGATTTAGGAACTCTATGTAAATCAACTATTGAATTTTAGCGCAAACGGTCGACTGGTTTTGAAGGGAGAGCCATGACCAGGTCTACCCAAGGACCTGCCGGATATCCTTGTAAGGAACATTATACCACTTTCAATTAAAATTTCCATTATAGAAAATGAAGTTCTTAATACTTTACTATGTAATAAACAAAATTAACTAAAGATAAAGGGTTTGTTTGTTTTGGCACGAGCAGCCCGCGTTCAAATCGCATCCCTGCCCCTTTTCACATCTCAGCACCCGATATCTATTCTGATGAACTTTCTTATAAAATTAAATATTTTCCGATTGTTTTCTTTAAAGTTAAAATATCAGAATTGACAATAAGAGGAGTTATATTCATTCACATATATAAGAGTTCCGCAGGTCTACCCACTTTATCATGGTCAAACTTTGTCTCTAAATCTAGTGGGGTAGCCTGAATTAGCAGCGAACAGTATATTCTGAAAAAATCCTGCGCCAAGAGTATACTATAATAATAAATATATAATCACATAATTTTGGCAATTGCTTACTATCTAAGCCTTCTGCTGGCCCTCCAACCCTTCTGCTGGCCCTCCAATCCTTCTGCTGGCCCTCCAAGCCTTCTGCTGGCCCTCCAATCCTTCTGCTGGCCCTCCAATCCTTCTGCTGGCCCTTCACAACGTTAGAGAAGCACCTCCACAGGTTACAAAATAAAAATATATTCTGACCTCTGATTTTATTTTTTATCCATGTTAGATGCATAAACAATTATTAGACCACAAAGTCGGACACACATGTGTTTAGTAATAACAAAAATAGTAAAAAATAAAATGAATAAATAATATAAATAAAGTAGTATAATTAATAACATTCATAAGTACTTTTAGTTATATTTTAAAGAAAAATAAATATTTAATATTCACAACTCTGCCAAAATTGTCGGGGTTCACAATATTTCCGGGACCATTAAATTGGGATTAAATGAATAAATAACTTGAATATTAAGCAAAAATTAATTTAGATCTGTTTTATCGCAGGGTCTATGGAGGGTCTGTCTGTGGTGACACTCCCTAGGCACTGAGTCGCGCTCTTTTATGGCTAAACACTGTCACTGCCTGATCTAAGAAGGTGGCGCTCAAGGCGTCTTTCGGGAAGGGAGGACAAGAAGTACAGGATTAATGTGAGTACTAAAGGAGGAAAACAATTTTGTGCCTGAATTTAGCTAATTTGGTGACAAAAGGAATATTGAATCGAGTGTGAAGGGTTTGTTGGAGATGTAATAAGGAGAATTGGCAATTTGTTCGAAGTATTTTGGATTGAATGCGCTGAAGATTGGAAGCTTTGGCATAGTTCAAGTCCCTAAGTCCACATAGACTTGAGTATTGCGTTATATATTAGTCGTTTCGTTCTTAGAGTTAATTTTGATCTTTTGTCCAGTAGTTCTAGTAACAGTTTGTCAAAACAGGAATGGGATTGCTGTTAAGGAAGACGAGAGGACAAGTAAGGTTCAGCCGTTTCTTTCATGTCTCCACAAAACGCTGGCGTTCCTCAAGAAACTATCCTTGATCCTATACTTTTACGATATATACAGCTGACAACCCCACCTATCCATTATACAATATTGCTATCCTCTCCCCTCATCCTGATCCAGTCCTTTCATCTCGCAATCTCCAAGAACACCTGACATCTCTTCAATCTTGTTATAAAAAGCGGAGAAAAAAAAAATAAAGCTAAACATAAAATGAGGTTTTTGTGTATGAAACACAACTATCATTGTTATTTCATTATTTGAAAAGTAAGAAAAAAAATTGTTTCCGAATAGGTTTCCACAAACAAAAATTTTCAATTGATTTTAAAATTTATAATATATTTATTTTATTTATATTTATCCTGGTATAATAATCATGACAAATTTGTTAAGAGGGAAAATATTTTTGTTTTCAATATTTGTATTAATGTTGCTAATGGCAGGATTTGAAGTTTTTTAAAAATACCTTTTTCATTAGTTAACATTGTTTATTATTCCTAGTACCTTGTTTTGAAATAGCGAAATAAAACTAGCATTAGAGCTAGAAGCTCTCCAATGTATTAAACCGTCATCAAATATAAATATTCATCATACATTAATGTACAAACCATTTAAGATTATGAAGTAAGAAGCGAACGGAACTCAGTTTTTTTACTGTGACTGACGCCCATCTTAGTTTCATTACAATATGAAGTACCAAAAATGTTGTGTGATCTTTAAAATATGCGGATTGGTTAATAACTGCTGATGATAATTTGATTTAACTTTCAATTTTGAAATTGATGTTTCAGAGGCAATAAACGTATTTAACATACTCTTAAATTCATAATGTTTGCAGAGCTTTAGAAATGAAATTCCAGTTTTTTTCGTCATACGAATATTAGTTATTTGCGAAACGGACTGATAGAATGCGTTTCATATAATAATAATTTTATTTCCGTTAAACCAATACATGGAAATAGGATAGGTACGTCAAAAGAATGTATACATTAAGATAGCTTATAAATTAGTTTTATAACTAACTTATAAATATTATAACCCTAAGGCTCCTTGAGGAACACAGCGTGTTATTACTAACCATATGTGAGTTTAACCCACGTATGATTAGTAATAACAAAACTATTGAAAAAATTTAAATGAAATTAATAAAAACTGAATAAATAAATACTTAAAAATATATGAGAACAAAAAAAAAAAATTAATACATAGATACATTTATAATAAGTAGATACATTTTTCAGTTTAATAAGAATTAAGTCATTAGTTCCCAAAGTGCGAGATATAAAAAAGAAAAAGAAAACAATAACAATATAAAAAAATAAATAAATATATAAATCTCATCTAGGTATATATTTATACCTATATATTAATCAATTATAAATGAATAAATAAAAAATCTAAATTATCAAAAAAAAAAGGATAAATAAAAAAATATAAATAAATAAATAAATAGATCCATAAAATAATAATAAGAAATAAACAAAAAAATTATATGTTTTTTAGATTTTAGATGAGATTTTATAACTCGATATGTGGAGGAGTATCAAAGCCCCTAAGGCTGATTCTTGAGGAACACAGCGTGTAATATCTTTCCATTCTGATGTATATACTCGTACATTCGTACATTTTTTTTTTTTCAGTATTCTGAGCTTCGAGTCTTTGGAACCCATTCAGATAAAAACTTCGAAAATATCTCTAGTGGCTCTCCAATATCTAAGTGGCTCATTAAAAAAAATCTTGATATACCAGATTGAAGGTTTTAGTTAAATCCACAAATATACAAGACACTTTTTTTCTTTATTGTCTGAAGATAAAATGATTGGTTCAATACATTCTATTGTGGCATTTTAAGTTCATTTATTTTTACAAAAACCAAATTGTTTTCCAGTTAGTAGCCCCTTGACTTACAAAAATTCAATAAACTATTTAAAAATTATTTTTAAATTTTTTTCGAAATTGTTATGTTGTCGGTCTATAATTTCCTGGTTACTAAGGAGACTCTCCAATATTTTGATTATTTAGCTTGATAAATAATATGTGTCATTCATAATTTATTTTTCATATCTGGGATAGTTTAATGAATGGACTGAAGCCTTCGATTTACTAACTTTATTAAGAACTTCAATTGATTTAGTTGTTTCTTAATTGCTATTATTACACATTAATCGATCTTTAGTTGTTACAAATATTTTCCTATTTCATCAAATGCTTCTTTTCCTATCAAAACTATTTTATCATCACTCATTTGTAATTTTTTTTTTTTTGTACTTTCTTGTCACTTCCGACTTTTAGACTGCACGTTTTTTTTTATTATATTTTCTGTCCACTCGACCGTTTAGCTGCCCATATGTCAAGAGTTTGTTTTGTACCGACTTACGTAATTTTTAGTAATTAAGTGTCTACATTTTTCGATGGATATTGATCGCATGAGTCGATTTAATTTTTTCCGAAGAGATTTTAATTAAACTTCCTGGAAAATCACCAAACCTGTTTTCTAAAAGTTTCATTAGTAGTATTTTCTAATAGTAATTCTTGAAATTTCTGATAAACTTCATATTAGCATTATTAGTATTACGGAGATCTGTTTATTAGTTCATTAAACTTTTGGCTTGTAACGTATGTATGTATTTAAGATTTTGTCCATAATGTTAAATGTTAAGATAATATCATCATGATGCGATGATCGCAGTTAGTTAAACATAAAGAAAAAATAAATATACCTCATGTGGCCATAAAAGGACTTTCTTATATCAGTCATGTTTTTACATATCACACTCCGTCCCAAATTCATTACCGCGTATAAGAAAGTCACTCTCAGAAAAGCTGTACGATAAAGTAAAAAAACTCGCTGATGCCAATTTTTTTATTCTCATTTATGCCAGTTTGTAATGCATTTGTAAAGGGAGGGAAGATTGATAAGTAAAAGTGTGGTTGGTATATGAAAGTATGGCCACATTATATATAATTTTTATTTTTCTGTAAACAACACATTAAATTTCTATTTTTCACTGAAACAATAATTATTAATTATAATGCAATCTTCAAATGTTTGTACGTAGGTGCTTAAATAGTAAATTATTGGAGGCTATGGCATGATATTTAAACAACCTGGTCATTTGCCACCACAAAAAATTATCTACTTAAAAAAGCAACATCCAAAAATTTCAAAATACCAATTTTTAGCTTTCATCGCCGAAATAGTATTGAGTATAGGCATTTGCAAACATTACATTACAAAATGGCACAAAAATATTCACTTTAAAAAAATAAATAAATCGAATTCCCTCCTTCAGTATAAATACACAAATTAAAAATAATTGGTGTTGAATAGTTTTTTTTTTTTTTTTTTTTTTTGGAGCTCATCCAATATTTCATCTGTACTAGTTAACAGTCATCGTCCAAGATAAACATTACTGTTTATCTGTAGTATTCAGATATTTCGTATAAGTTTGGATGAATAGGTCTAAAAGTACCGACGTCTACAGGTTCGCTAAGGAACCAGCTCCCACTTTCCAGTTCTGGTCCTCTCGTATAGACGTAAAATTCAGGGAGGGGGGGGGGGGGGGGGGGGGGGTAGCTAAATATTTGCTGAGTCCTTACGCTTAGTCCTGGAAGAAGAGATGCGCCATCTGTCCAGACCAGAGCGTTGCAAGCACACTGTCCAGGAATGGTAAGTGGAAAAATGGCAACAACGTTGGTCACGAGTTCGGATGGCCGAACGACGTACGCGGGTACAGTCTGATTACTGGATGTCCCAGATATTATCGGATCAACAAGATTTTAACAGAGGAAGAACAAGCTGAACGTTTCATGGGAGGATATCAAAACTGTGGGACCAGGCCAGGATGGAGTTGATTCGCGGGACTGGATCATACCTATAGGGGAGATCAGCTACGCCGTGTTCAGCAGGTTTTTTGACTCCTGGTGGGAGCAGAAGAAAGCAATATGACAAGCTGGGGATGACCACCGACCGCACACAGATTGATCCGTCACCCCAACCTGACATAGCCTCACTTAAGCCCTACTCTGATCCCGAGCTCCCTCAATGTATGACGGACGATGTTGCACAGGTGCAAAGTGCACCCAAAAAGTTAATAATAAAATAACTAATTTATGACTTACATAATGTGTTTCCCTAAAACAGCAAAGCAAGGAGTTTTCGATCTTGTCTCTGACATTATTTATTTTAGCGTTGTCCAAGAAGAGAAATGATCCTTGAAAGAGAAAATTTATGTCCGGCATGAGTTAGCGACTCTGGTGTATATCAATAGTATGACATTAGGAGAAAGCCGTAGGTTCAGCGTAACTCAATATGTTGTCCTTCAAATGGGATGTTAAACGTCCCGAGCCTATACGATGTCGGCTACTCCTTACAGACCTTACCCCACAGGTAACTAAACCTGGGTAGGCAAAATTTAGGACTCCCGCAATAGAGTCGGGTGCATTTCCCCGCTCTGGTAGTGTAAGATCTCGTAGCCCGGGCATGAGTCTCAATAAATTGTTAGAATTGTTATGTTATATTAAAAAGTAACATAATTTATACAATTAAAAGTTGAGAATACTTGTGAAGTATTTGGTTTACATTCGTTTCAATTTAAGAGAAAAAATAGAGTGGATTTGAAACCCGCCGAGACCATTCGATGTTTTTATCTTAGTTACTCTTACAGCATTGGCACCGGACCTTGATGATCCTTAGCAGCCAACAACAGCCCCTCTCATCGCGATCTGTTGTGTATCACTTGTCAACTTAATTTACTAAATGTGTTCGAACTGATCAGTCCATTTCAGCTATGATTCCTCGTGATCTGGCTCCTTGGACCTGGGCGTTCATGACGCGTTCAGTGCACCGCAAGCGCCGTGTTTTTATGTCTACTACTACGATCGGGTGTTGGCAAAATATGTCGTCCTGATCCTTCAATACGTTATTTTCAAATATCTGGAAACACTTTTCTAGATGTAATGTCCATGATGTAAGGTCCTCTCAAAGATCGGGACTCGCTTTATCACAGAGCTGTAAATCCTATGTTTTAGGTTGCTCGAAAGGTTTTTGGGAGCTTTATGACAGGGGAGAAAACTTTTCTTCTTCCGAATGTATACTGCTTACTGTGGGCATGAGGTACATGAAGCTGTCAGCTCTTGTTTTGTTTTATCTGAGAATTAAAAAAAAAATTAGCTCGCCGTCTTTTGCCTTCCTTACTTGTTAAGGACCTAATATATAACTAAACATAATTAAAATTAGGACTATCACAGTAGAGCTATGAGGGAAAAGATTAGCATTTGGATGCTTAGGTCCCTAGGTGTACACACCCAGTATTTTATCTTTAATATGAATTTAAAAATATATTCCCATTTCTTCTTATTGGTGACTAAGTAAGGAAGTCATTTAAATAAAAAGTACTGTTAAGGTGTTCATAATTGATTGTGTGTCATCTGAAATGACCTGTTAAAATAATCGCCTGTGATAAAATGACTTTATACCGAGAGAGGTCTCCTAATCGTCCACCTGGACATAGAAGAATCCATGAAAAAAATTTAATCACATCACATCCAGTCATTCAAGTTAATCAATCTATCTTCATTCACTCGGTTACCAGTTTTTTGTATCGTACTTTTTTATTTTGTATGTTTGTTTTTTATTTTGTTTTTTTCGTTTCTTCCAAGTCTCAATTAACATGTCTCGTCTCTGTTGACCAATTCCTTTTTATTTTCATGTTATTTTTTATGTAACTTTTAACACTTCATTCTCCCCACACGTCATCTGTCAAATAAGAAGTGTTGTTTTATTCGTTGAACGCTGATTATTTGTGTTAATTTAGTGAAGGAGAGATATCTGATATCCTGATAATTAATCAAACGTTTGTACTATTAGCAGTGAAAGTAAAAGTGAGGATATAATCCAAAGTCAGGAATTTCAAAGTAGCTGATTTCATTTTCTATATTAAGTTAATAAGTAGAGAGATATCAAAAGAGTTAGAGTCTGAAACACTTCAGTGACAGAGAAAAGGAAGGAAGAAATAGTTTTGTCTCGGTTAAACATAGGGTAGACCAGGCTGACCTATGGAAAACTAATGACTCGGGAGCCTCTTCTCTGTGTGGCGTGGATGTGGTCTGTCAGACACATCCACGCCATATATGAGTCCCCAGAGAGAGACTTTCAATCTTGCGATATTACTGAAATCCTGTTTGATGGTAGCTCACAAATTACCCAATTGTTTAAATTTCTGCTCGTCACAAAACTTCTAAACCTCCTAAATATGCGCAGATTAAAATTAGTCCTCTAGGATCTCCCCTAGATCATCCTCATTTCTACAATTTAATTGAGGTAGAGGAGACCAGGGTAATACGGTAGCCCGGGTGTTCTCCTGCATCACCTCGCTCGGAGACCGAGAAGGATAGAAGAGCTGAATTTCAGTGAATACATGGGAAGAGAAATTGGCCATTGCCAGCACTCCCTAAATAGTAGCGAAATAATTTAATGTAACAGGTTATAGGTCTTAGTTAGTTATTATGACTCATGCCCGGGCTTTAACTTGGAGGTCATATCGCCTACCACTAGGGCGCTCTTTCGTCGCATGAAACCGACTCTACTGTGGGAGTCCTAAATTTTGCCAGGTTTAGTTATATAAGGTAGAAATCCTTAACGAGTACCTGTTATCACACTGGCTCGGGACTATGTTTATTTTTCCTCCCAGATAAAATAAACTTAAGGCCTTGGTCGTGTTTCAAACCCGCGATCCTGAACTCAGTAGCTATCTCTGAGCTACCGGCGCCCTCTGATTGGGCTAAAGGATTTTCAAGAAAAGTTTTGATTGAAACTATAGGAAATAGGACTTGAAGAGGTCGTTGACAAAAGAAATTTTAAGGTCATTATGTTAGGGAGTCCGGGAGTGGGTTTTATTTCGTAGATAAATTACCTCCCGTCGCCATGGATGTCGAAAATAACTAGGTAACACCATTATAAGTGTCATGGCTAATATTATGGAGGGTGAGATTAGAAACATATGTGGGTGCGTCGAAAATTGTTAGATGTGGGGATGTTACTCTGAGATATAAACCTGTGAGGACTCATATTGTTTAATATCTGAAAGTTGAAAGAGAAAGGAAAAATAAATAAAATAGAGAGGGCTCGTGCTATAAGAGTCGTTTGTTGTTTTTTATATTATTTATTTTTAATTTATTTTTATTTTCTTCTCTCTCTTTCTCTCTTAAGATGTGCCCGGAGCAAAAACTAATGGGAAACCAGGGATGTGAGATGAGTGGAGGAGGGGGGGGGGGCATAGTTGAAGAGACCACCCCCCGTGTTTTTTCATGCCCTGGCTATTAAATGAGTAATGCCTACATGGTCGGGAAAGCGGCGCTAGAGCAGGCTCCTTGAAAGAAACCAACCTCGGCCATATAGGATAGTAAAATAAATTAGCATGAGTGGCAATAAACCACAGGACGGACTCGGGGTCAGCGGACTTGAGTCCTTGGCCGGGTCCGTCCTCGGCGACTCGACTCGCCCGCCCGCTCCCCCTCACTCGAATATCATGCAATGTCCTCTCATGCACATTCACAGTTGCACGTTGTATAGGGAAAATTATATTATAGGCAAGGGGGAGGGCGATCCGAGGCGCAAACAACAGATCGTCAACATTAAAGATTGACAATGTCGTCGCATGTTGATGCATTCATTACATCGGCAGTTATTACGGTTTTTGAGTCCACCCTCTTCTCTATTCCCCCCTCCCCTTCCGCCGATTTCGCGGGAAATGAATAGATACCATCCTAATGGAGTTTTGAGCCTAAATATAAAATTTCGCGTCAATTAATTCATTACAACGGTACATTATTAGAGTTTTTATGTTAAGACTCCCCTCTAATCTCCCTCTTCCCTTCGGCTGAAAATTAATATATGTTGTCTTGTGAATTCTGAATACACATGTAAAATTATGTTGACACATTCATCATTCTATCGGGAGCTATCGTATTCACAGACACACCAGAAATTTTTTTTTATTTTGTAATCAGGATTCGGAAAACATGAAATTCCTTTGAAAAAATTTATTGAATTTCTGACTAAATACGTAACTTCCCCTATGCCTATAGCTAGGGAAGCAATAATAAATTACTATCCATCTTGGAGGTATTTTATTTTCAAAACTATTTTCTATTGGATATGGCTTCTTTATTATATCATTGTGTAATTGAAAAGATGACCAGGTGAATAAAGTTGATGGGCAATATGCTGTCAACACCATTCCTAGAGTTCAGTTCCTCTCCAATTGGTCTTCAATAAACGAATTTCCAAGATGGAGAACTTCAATTAACTGGATTCATATGTCATATGTGCCTTTCTCAGACTCACATATGGACCGTGAGAAAAAGACTAGCGGGGTGGAGGCAAAACATGGCTCTTCTTCACCGCCCGCTAGATAATAATAGTTAAGACTCATGCCCGGGCATTAACTAGCGTTCTTTAGTCACTCTGGTGGACATAAGCCCGACTCTACTGTGGGAGTCCTAAATTTTGCCTACTCTAAATTTTTATTCACCTAGGGTAGGGGTCTTTAACGAGTACCTGATCTCGTACAGGCTCGGGACCTAACGTTTAACGTCCCATCCGAAGGACGGCGTGCTTAAGTTTATGTTACCTCCCAGATAAAATAAACTTAGGACCCACTTGAGTTCAATTAGTTCTCTCATAGTTAATAAGTTTCTGGCTAGTAACTCTCATAGATGTGTAAACATTGTATGTGTTAACTGGGAAGGAAGAAAGAAACGAAATTTCACTAACGTACCCGACAACAAAGTAAAGACGCCATCAGAGCCTAGTCTTATGATCACTCTACGAAAAAACTTTACTAAACTTTGCTCGCACTGGCTTTGTCGCGCATGATGTGTATCCGTTCTTTTCGTTACAGTTCCATGAGACTACTACAATATAAGTGTGAGGCCGTCAGGGTGGGACACCCTACTATAAAAAAAACCTACCTACCAAAAAATGTTAAAAAGTTTTCAAGTATCAATGCTATATGTATATCCACAACACCCACAAGGACAACACCTATTGATTTTCAGCCAAAAACTTAAAACCTCATAAAGACGACATATATCAATTGGCAGTGGATTCGGCCGAAGAGAAGAGTGGAGAGAACTCAAAAATCCTAATAACTGCCGATCTGATGAATATATCAACCCAAAATGTATTATTCGGATTCAGAATGAATATGTACCATCCCATAGGATTTAATGGGAGAGCGAAAACGGTGATGAGCAGTGTAGCCAATCTCCTTGTTTTCCCAAAAGATAATAATTTCTACGAACTGTGTGCTGCCCTCTGTCAGAGACAGATTAATTCTCATTAACATTACGTACTCTCATAAAACCATTTTGATCATTTTGACTGTTTATTGTTCATATTTGCAGAAAATATATAAAATTTGACCAAATATGACCAATACACAAAATCTGTCAGATTTCAAAATAGAGGAGCGAGAGTACACACAACACAGATGAGGCCCATCCAATTAGATGATTGCTCCTCTGCCAATCATCCCTTATTCAGATAACTGTAAATAATAATTATCATCCCCCTCTTCCCTTGGTCCATCCACTTTCAATTATTTCAATTTTGAGTACAAATTTTCAATTGTAATTTTGTCCTAGATGCAAATTTCAGAAAATCAATAAAAAATATATATATTGAGATCGCTGTTGCGTGGGGTATCTATGAATTATTGAATAATTAAGGCTCGCCAGCTCTATAAAACTCTATCTCAGGGTTATTTCTGTAGGTTCTTTTAAAGGCTAACAAAGTTGCAAATTTCAGTAGAGATAGACAAACAGGTAATAAAACATCTTAATGATTGTTCACTAGACTGATTAGTGTTGAGAAAAAGTAATTACAATTTTATTTTAAATTTAAAATTATACAAAAGGTTACACAGTAGAAAAAAATGCATATTAAGAGAAATTGTCCGTCTACATATAAAAAAGTTTATTTTAATTTAAGACATTTAATTTTAATTATTTAAATTTTATTTATATATTTTTTTTTTAAGTTATAATGGTATGCATGAAAACAGGTTACTCATCCTTAGTTGAAAATCCATGAGCATAGAACAGTCTTCCAGTAAAACGTGGTCTCTCCAAACCATCGTGATTGCAACGCCATGCTTCCAATCCCATCATATCTCGTGCATCGTTGTTCCCTCAGCCAATCATATGGATTGTTGAAACCATATATGCAGCTGATATCGGGTTAATACTGAAGTACTATAACATTCAAAACATTCAAAGTTGAATCTGCTATACAGCAGACTGGATTCCATAAATCCAGGAGTCGGGCTTGAAGTTCCACCAAAGTCTGAAGACTCAAGACTAGACTGCCAGTTCGTTTCTTCGTAAAGCACTCCAGCTTTCTTCGACGAGCCATACCAATTGAAAAATGATTTATATTTAATAATTATTTTCCTTTTCTATGCCTGTCTTTATTTATTTTGATTATTAATTATTTATTATAATTTTTTTCTAATGAATAATTACATCCTTATTCTAGTCATATTACAAATACATTATTTATTATTACATCTGCTTCCATGATCTGCAATATATCCCTCTCTCCCACTCAAAAATCCTTCGTTCAATTATTTTTATTGTTGTTTACTTTTTCTTTTTTAAAATATATTCAATTATCGAATCTTTGTATTAATGTGAACATGAGGCAGGAGCACCGACTGTCTCAACATATAAAAAGTTCGAAATTTCATAAAAATTCGATCAACCGTTAAGGAGCTAACATTCATTTTATATTTTCCCCTCCCCTTCGCCACGTAGCATATGATTTAATCGGGCTTCTAAGGATGCTACATATGAAATTTCCTCATAATATTTTCAGTAGTTTTAGCGTCGACAAACAAATGGACAGACAAAATGGACATTTATATAGATTTTTTTTTTTTTACAAAAAGATATTTACAGCTGCAGATAAATATATAAACAAGCAAATGTGCTAAGGGAGAAAAAATGGCTATGTTAATAATAATAATAATATTTATTTCTGTTAAACAATAATATGGTACACGTCATAAGAATGTTTACATTATGATAGCTTATAATTTAGATACTTGAACAGATAATAACTCTTAGAGTCTGACACACATGGATTAGAATTAACAATACTACTAAAAAGTAAAAAAAAAATGGATAAATAAATACTTCTATGATTACAAAAATGATATTATATAATAGATAAAGGATATAATAAATACAAAAAAAAACACTATTCAGATGCCAACGTTTCGATATATTTTATATCATCATCAGGGCCTACAAACATGGGGGAGAAATCAAGATTAGAATCAAAAATAAACAAACAAAAAAAAAAAAAAAAAATTTTTTTTTTTTTTTTTTTTTTTTTTTTTTTTCTTTTTTTTTTTTATTTTTATAAACATTACTGAACGTTAAACCTCTAGTCCGACACCATAGTCAGAACAAACATAATTTTGACTACATAAACACTAAAATACTCCATAGAGAACACAATTATCATAAGAGACTGACATTGGAAATGGTGTACATAGCTAAAACACTTGATACAGTCAACTTCCGCACTGACACTAATAACCTAAGTAATTGTTATGCCAATTTACTTAGCAAGAGCTGACACCATAGTTCTGTCTCCAATATCTAAATTATCTATATTTTTTATTTTAGTTTATATATATATTTTTTAAAATTATTTATTAATTATCTATAGATATGTGTTAGAGTATGCAGACACAATCAACCATAATAATACATATTTATATTACTTTCAACATTTCTGCTGTAATGTGACAGTTATGACGGGGTTTCCCGAGCTCCCTGTACCTGTTTCCTTTAGCACCCTAGTATTATTTTGTACCATTTCATTGCAATGTAAGACTCCATCCAGTGTACATGCCTTCTCCCCAACCCTGCTTATTCATAGTAAGTCATTTTAATGTTTACTCTTCATTATGTTCCACCTATTTGTCTATTTCCATTATTAATGTTTATGTTTAGTAATGTAATCATATTTAATTTTAATGTTTAATAATTATTCATAGTAAGTCAGTTTCAATTTTCAACTTCTTATAGTGTATTTTTAACGTTCAGTAATGTTTATAAAAATAAAAAAAAAAAAAGAGAAAAAAAAAAAAAAAAAAAAAAAAAAAAAAAAAATTTTTTTTTTTTTTTTTTGTTTGTTTATTTTTGATTCTAATCTTGATTTCTCCCCCATGTTTGTAGGCCCTGATGATGATATAAAATATATCGAAACGTTGGCATCTGAATAGTGTTTTTTTTTTTTTTTTTCCATCTTTGACTGACCCTCAATACTCCTACAATTAGAATCCACAGTCGCTAATCAACATCTATAATAAATACAGTTGATAAATTGTTTTAATTTATTTAAAATTAACATAATATTTGATAACTTTATAATATATATGTAAAAAAATAATGTAGTATATAAATAATAAAAAATAATGATTAAAATGTTGATTCGACAGACCATAAAGAGGATATCTATGGAGAAACTCTGCCATAAGAAATAAAAATGAAAGCTATATATGTCAGAATGAGAAGCAATATGAAAGCTATGTGTTAAAATGTCAAAAGGAGAAATCACCCAGTGGTGACCCTTCCTAAGCACTGAATTGTACTTATTTATAATTGATATATAGATAGATATGAAAAGGTCTCTAGGCCATTGGCGCTTAAAGCGTCGTTTGGCAAGTGTGACAGAAAAAAGAACATGGATTAGAGGATTAATGTGGTATTAATTTTTTTTACCTGGACTTAGCTAATTTGGTAACAAAGGGAATACTGAGATTACTGTGAAGGGTTTTGTTGGTGATTTAGGGAGCACTGGCTGATGTACGAAGAATTACGAAGAAACGAAGAAAAGAGATATAAACTCAACAACGTATTGAAGGCTATCCGTTATAGATAGATATATGGTGTTGCGGAATTTTTTTGTAGAACCTTTTATTGCCAACAATTTCTTCATTCATCATTTTGATTTATCATCAACGGTTTCGGCAGCGTATACAATAAATGGCGTCCGGACGGCCGTTTCACGTCTGACTTGCATCACTTCTACCATCACTGGTCGTTTATATCCTACGTTCCGGAATAAATAAATAAAATCATAATTAGTAGACCTTAATAAATGAATATATTAAAAAGAGAAAAGAAGAAATTGTATTTCCCGCGTATAAGTCTGGATGAAATCAATATAGAGGTAAAAAACAAGTTAGTTCCACAAGTGACCGTCAGATATCGTCGTCAAATATTTCATTCCCGCTTGAAACACTGATGACTTCAACAGTTGAAAATTAGTTTGGTGATCTCTTTTCTCGTGTACGACCAGCTATCATCCTTCTTGTCAATGTATTAGTAATTCTTCTTCAAATATTCTTTATATTGAATAGTATTAGAATCGGTAAATAACACCATAAGTAAATCGGAAAAAAATATACATACCGTGGCAATAAAATTAGTTAGAATAAAAAATAAAAAATAAATAAATTAAACATTTTAAAAAAAGTCATCGGTGAATCACCGGCAATGTACTTCCCCAGAACGAATTAATCAATTAACTTTTTGCACCTCCTCCAAATCCTAATATTCAACATTTGTCTTACATAGGGGCTCCCAAATACTCATACTCAATTTTGTGTTCATAAATTCATTACATCGGCAGTTATTAGGGTTTTTGAATTGAGTCCCCTCTCATGAACCCCTCATTCCCTTTGGCCGGTATCGCTGAAATTTGATAGATTATGTACTTTGACTTCTTGATAGGTTTTTGACTTCAAATACGAAATATCATGTCGATAAATGTGTATTACATCGGAAGTTATCGGGGGTTTTGGGTTGGACGCCCCTTCTGATCCTCCCTTTCCTTCTACCGATTCAGCTGAAAATTAATAAGTGTCGTCCTTATATGATTTTGAATTCACTCATGAAATTACGTGTCGTTTTTTAGGCAGTTATTAGAATTTGTACGTTAAGCCTCCCTCTATTGAGACACACAGACAGACAGCTTTTTTTCCATATTTGGAATCTAGAGTTCAGAAAACATAAAATTCCGTTGAAAACACATGGAATTGTTGACCGATTACATAACTTTCCCTATACTTCGTATAGCTGGGAAAGTGAAAGATGAAAATAAATATTTAAAATATGTGATGGCCATAACAGGACTTTCTTATTCCAACTACCTTTGTACAGATCACTTAGTTCATAGCTACAATAGTTTCTGTGTAATTGCGCTCACAAAGTACCTTACACGCCCACAGACAAGATATAAGGGTTCGGGTCGGGGCTCTTCAAACAGAGGGCTGGACCGTCAGTTGGGTTAGGGCACATGATGGCGATACCGGTAACGAACGTGTGGACGGCAAAAGAGGCGGCACAGGACGTAGATCTTCCTCTGAGCTACGCAAAATGTCCAAAAACACTGATAAAGGCGAAGTAGAGATGGACGTCCATCCTGAAATGGAAGGAGCAATGAGGGCGGACGAATAAAGGTGCGGTTACAAGGAGCTTCTTCCCGACTGTTGAGGACAGGTTGGCGTTGAAGAACGACAAACCGTTCACAGCCAAGATGACCATGCTCCTGAGAAGACACGGCAAGATGAGGCACTACCTCCACAGATCCTCTGCGGCACCCAGGAGCAGACAGTCCATCATATAACCTTCAACTGTGAACTACTGGAGGATGTAAGAAGTTCCCTAGTGAGATTTGTGGTCGTCAATGGTGAAAGTTGGCCTTTGTCGACAATTATTTTAGTGCGACGTTTTTATACAGAAGATTAATTTTGATGAACTATAACTTTATTATCTATCTAAATTATTGTATGTAAAATTCAAAATTAAGTTATGTTAAAGCATGCAATATACATATGGCGCATGCAGTTAAATATATATTCCCTTCCAGTAGTATCCCTATTGGAAGGAAACCGAAAAAAAAAAAAACCCAAAACGTATTCGGGGGAACTTAAAACTTAAAAATTCGTTGAAAACTCGATCTCAGTTTTTTGCACGATTACAAAACATCTCCAAACATCTCCGATTCTCTACCATCTCCAATCCCCCCTACTTAATAAATGCGGTAATGGTCCTCCCGTCTTCTTACCTCGTCGTGCACTATCCAGGAGTGGAGGCAGACCAAGAACTAAAGGAGATGTGAAGGTGCGTGGGGAGAAGCTGGTCACCACTGGCACTGCCTAAGTAAAAATATTTGATAGCAAAAATGCTATTTTATAATAGCAGATCTCTCTGACTGCGCCGCTTCAGTCTTCGTTGGGGATTATCTGTATGGGAATGGGATGACAAGAATTATTATCTTACTAACTAAAGTAGGTGATTAAGATGGACTCGAACTTTTACAGACTTGTCTTTAAAGTATTCATATTTGTTTCCAAATTACGCTTATTTTTTAATAATATCTTCATCATTATCCCAATGTTTTAAATATCTGAACCATTTTTAGTAACAAATGCATCCGTTAATCGGTATTCCATTGTATTAACTTTCTGTCATTTAGGAACTCGCTTCCTTCCTTGAACCAATCGTTCTCACAAAATTGAGTCTCTTTTTTTCTTTTTCTTTTTTGAAAAATATTATTTTTTTCCGAAACAATTCTGAGTTGATTCATTACACTGGAGGAAGTAGGGAAATTGTCTCTTTTTGATTTTTTCAAACGGTAATTTGAAAGACCATTAAAGTTGATGTTAATTTATTGACTGTTTTTAGTACCACAGTGTTCAGCTTCCGGTCAACGGACACATATCAGTCAAACATTTTTTTTTTTTTTTAATTCCCCCTCTTTTGTTATCAACGATTTTATTGATCCTTAAACCAAAAAAAAAAAAAGTGATGTGGTCCTAGCAGGACTTTGTTATACCAACCACTTTAGTACAGATCACTCTCCCCTCCCCCTCTCAAATTCATTTCATAATGCCACTACTGGGTTATAAGAAAGTAACTTTTTATTATAATATAAAAATGTTCACTCTTTGTGTGGATTACCCGTTTGTCATGGAACACATCACTCAATAGCAATGTCTCTTTAGACGTGATAGCGCCGGTCAAGATAAGCCAAGTAACCCCGGTCGACTCGCCCATATGCACTTTTGTATTGAATAAATTCTTACCGCACTCCGGATGGGATGCAAAAGTCCTTGGCAATCCTCGTCCACACTCGGTCTCCCTGAAAGCTGAGGTCTGAAAGTTGTTAAGGTCTTCAACAGTCGAGTGATGAAAGCGAAAGTATGGGGATGCACTTCTGACAGTTTTGTTTTTGGGTTGCGTTCTACCTTGATCCATGACTTACAACCATACCTCGAAGTATCGTCGTCCATCCACGAAATTTAAAACATATGCATTTTATGTTGCAAAACTTATTATTAAATCAACGTTCTCAATAAATAATATTTAAAAAATGTGTGTGTGTGCAGTTAGTAAACACGTTTGAAACGTAACTTCCGTACCTAACTCTTCTAGTTTCAGTTTCTCTTTGTCCTAATAGACTATATTTTAAACTATTTTTATTAACGTTGGTATAGGGTAGGAAATAAATAATTCAGGAAATTTTTTTAATCATATAATATGTTGGTAACAATTTTTATTTACAGTTAAGGTTACATTAATTCATTAACTTATAGATACCTATTGCCTTAAACATATTATAAATATGGTATAGATTAACTTATTGATAAATTAATAAATTAAGTGTTTTGTACATTTGACTCTGATGATGGAACATAATTTTCGTGTGTAATGCATGACACGATGGGCTTATGATAACTAAAGTGAATGCGATTATTGCAAAATCTTAAATTTGTTTTTGGAATTGTATAATAGAGTAACGGTTATACTTACCATTTGCACCTGTTTTTTTTTTTTCATTGTGTTGTGTACATTTTGTGCTATACACAATAAATTTAACACAATAGGTAGGTACACTTATACGATGCACAATAAGTAAACTTAAAGCGTTGCATACTAAAAAAAAAAAAAAAAAAAAAAAAGCATTAATTCAAACACAAACGAATAAGAATACACGTGTTGTTTTAAAGCATCACAAGTGAAAGGGGAACACAAGTATGCGCAGTTTGCTCAGTGGGCGTCAAGACTGTTACGATTCATTTACCTCAAAATGTCCTGCTATAACTAAGTAACGAAGTTAGACTTCAAAAATATCCCAGATATAAAACCCAAGGGCTTAGGCCGGCTATCGAACCCGCTTTCTTGAGAACTAAGCAAGATGGCTACCTCTATGCTGAGTGCACCTCCGTGAATTGTTCAATAAATGTATGTTTTACTATATGAATATATTTTGCTATATTCGTAAGTCACTGTTGTGTACTTAGCACCTGTCTGCTTCTGTTTTGGTCAACCTATGAACCTAGTAGGTATACATTTACCAAAATTTGAGCAGTATACTAAATGTACGAACGCAGTACCGCTGCATGCCAGGGAATGTGTCCATGTTACTCCAGATGCTTCTCCACTGGATGACCATAATGCCCCTCCCTGCTCCTAAAACAATGCCCCCCTCATTACCCCCCCCCCCCCCCCCCCCCTCCTTTCTCCATCACCTGTCCCCCCCTCCGCCCTAGCACCATTGTCTTTACCCTTTCATAATTGACATTTTTCTCTAGGCCTCTTTTGTGCCCTCCCCGTTGGCCAAGTTTGCCCAGTAGGTCCAGTTATCCAGTCAGTGGGCCGACTTGGCAGACGTAGGGGCGTCTCTCGGATTCTTCCAAACTCTAAACTTCTATTGAGGAACCATTTTAATCTTCTGGATATAACTATAATTTGTAAGTATAATACTATCCACATATTAACGCAGGAATCGTAATTACGATTAATGTATAAAAATAATTATTCAATTAAAATAAGACGTTTTAATCCACATATTTCCAGGAGAGTTTTCTCATTCTTTTCATTCTACATGTCAATAACTATGTTTCTATGTAAGAACACACATGGGCGTGGCAAATATACATGACCATTAGCGATCGGCATTTTGAAAAATTTGGGTAACCAAATTTTGTGTAAGAGATTTTGTTTTTTAAATGCAATTGGTTTTTGCAGAAAAATCCATAGGAATTGTTTTGTTTTTTTGAAAATTATCCGTATTTGTTCGATCTAAAGATTTCTAAAAGTGTATTTTTTTTTCATATGTGTTCATTATTGTAGGACTTGAATGTAATGTACGATTTCTTAGAAATTAATATTATTGCGAAACCCTCTTTTGTTATTTTTCAAGTGCAACTCCTGCAAAACTATCTGTCAGATTTTCATGAAATTTAATTAAAAGGATTCCAAATGAGTGTAAAGATTATTATACAAGAAATTCGAAGTTCGGTCGTGTAAATAAAAACTCATCATTTGGTCAAAGTTTCGGAAACTATTTATTTCCTTCTTCAGGACCTTATAATGACTTGAGTGGATATGTATGGTGATGTTGGCAAATGTTTGTGTCTGGCTGAGAGCTCTCCACTAAACACAAACACTTAACACCTTCACAACACACATCCACTCAAGTCATTATAAGGCCCTGAAGAAGGAAATAAATAGTTTCCGAAACGTTGGCCAAATACTGAGTTTTTGTCTATACGATACGAGCTCGAATTCCTTTTTGTATTAAAATTATAGAAGAGGGGTGGAGAAGGAGAAGGGGGTAGAGAGAGATTAAAACCAATAATGAATAATTTAATTCCATAATATAAAATACATTTTGTTCCACTTTGCAAAGCGAAGCAAACATTTCTCCACAATCTCTCACTGATAGACCAGAACACGACTTGTGCTTTTTTTAAATAACTTAGATGTTAGAAAAATTAACAATTTATTTTTATTTTTTACTGTTCGGTTCAAAATAAAGAATAATATAATTTAATTTGTTGAATGTAAGATGGATATATACATTTTTTATTTTATTTATTTATTTTTTATTCATGTTTTATTTTTCTTTTATGGTTACAACAATTTTACTATTTTCCCTTAACAGGGATCATATTTTGTTTTATATAATCTTTGTATTGTTTCCTTTATCCTGGTTGCTTGCACTATTTATATTAAAGAGCATATTCATATTTACTATTTCAATATTACTGGTATCTTTTTATTTAGTTGTTATATTGCTTATCTTTTACAATTCTATACATAGATATTTTTTATTTTATTTTATTTTATTTTATATAACTATAAGAATGTCTATTTTGTAAAAAAAAAAAAAAACACTCATTGCCATAAAGGTTGTATACTTTAGTGCAATAAAAGTTTATCTATATTATAAAAAACAGTTCGCTCTCTTTTCGTCCCTAGTTATAAGTTTCTACATAGATCAGAACCCTGGCCACATAGCAGATCGGAGATGATCCCTTTATTATATTTTTTTAGAAATTGAATGTACTACATATCGGTTACGATGCGTGAGTGGGATGTACCACTGATGATGACGCTGTTGCGTTGAAAACCGGTACACGTCAAAAATAAAACAGTGAGAAGACAACTACTTTTATTTCTATTACTACTGATTCTAGTTCTGAAAAAGGTTATATTGTATAAACTCGAAAAGAATACCAGAGAATCCGAATTGAATCGGTTCTGGTTGCAAAAATTGTGAATAGGTAATATCTTCAAAAGTTGATTATTATTATTATTGCTCATGCCCGGGCTTTAACTACGAGGTCAAATCGCCTACTACCAGAGTGCTCTTTTGTCACTCTGGGGGACATGAGCCCGAATCAACTGTGGAAGTCCTAAATTTTGACTACCTAAGTTTATTTACCTAGGGTAGAGGTCTTTAACGAGTACCTGACATCGAATGGGCTTGGGACCATCGATTAACATAACACCCGAAAGACGACATGTTCAATGTTTTTTCACCTCCGAGATAAAAAACGTAAAGACCTCGGCCGGGTTTCGAACCCGCGGTCATCAGCTCAGTAAGCTAATTTTCGAATAGTTGTTTCTTTACGTCAAAAGTCCCCACATATTATCATTTTTTTTTTTTTTTGCTTATGTACGATGCATATTGACTCATGTCACTGTGTTATCTAATTACTTACGACAACCATGGCCCCGGGAGGGTGTTCTATCAACAAAATAAAAAACTCACTCACTGACGGGATTCGAACCCGCAAACCATGGTGGAACCTTGTGACCAAAGCCCTACGCTCCAGCCCACACGGCCACCATGCCCTACATGTAACATTGGTATCAACTAAAGCGTAAAAATATATCAAAACTGTTTTGGCCAGGTGTTGAAATAGAAGTCGAATCAATAATTATGTTCTATAAAATTAATATTCTGATTGACAGAAGGAATAGTTAACCTAAAGAACAAATGTTACAGATACTGATGATGGGAGTGCTTCCCGAAACGTTTGTGATTTTTTTATTTTTTAAGGGATACTGTAATAATATATTATACGAGTATATGAATTAATAATCTGCTTACACAACCCAAAAAGTAATAAAAATATTAAAAATAGTAGAATCCTAAATTTTGCCTAACCTAAATTTCTTCTTCACATAGAGTAGGGGTCTTTTAAGGAGTACCTGAAATCGACTCGGCCTGGTTTCAATCCCGTGATCTTTAGCTCAGTAAGCAAGCACACATACCACTAGGCTACCGGCGCCATCCACTTAACACTTAATACAGTAAATGAAGAACCGTCTGTTGAAAATGAGTACTAGTGGGGCCCCACTGGCTTTAGGAAGCTTGATAAGCCTCAGTAGATCCGCCACTGGATAAAATATTTTGTGATTGTTATCAAAATAATTAGAAATTTAGAAGGAGTTGGAAAAAAAAAACGAAGCTTCTTCTGAATGAGGTGTATTGGTTTATTAGAAAATTTTATTAAATTTTAAAAATGTATATTTTATTCTGAATGTACTATTTGAATATGAATTTCACAACAATAAATTCATTTCTTAAATATCAGAAGTCGGTAATGGTGTATTTAGCATTTCAAATAAGAGACAAAATTCATGATTATATTTGTGTAGTTAATCTAAGGTAATATGGTTAGCAGAAATGGAGCGTACAGATTAAATTACGATGTCTAACTATACCACTGCAAGTGACACATCAAATTGTGTATTTGCATAGTCAAAATGCATTTGATGAGTGCATTTTTACAATTTACATATTTACCCACGAGAATAAGGGTTTAAATTGACTTGGTTGCAAATATAACAAAATAGTATTTTATGAAAATGGCTTAATACCGTTGATTTTAATTTACTTATTTAAGGCTATTTTCTGTAACTTTTTATTGAGACTATCAAATTTATTTCGGCATGTAGGTAGATCAATGAACTTGTGGTCTTATCTGTAAGTCTTTTTGCTTCACAGTGACTGTTATAAATATGTAGAGAGCCATTCTCCTTCCCGTCTCCTTATACCAACATAAATACATTTAGTTTTATGTATAGACACGATACTATAATATTGTATGATATACTCTATTATTTTTTAAGCTGTGACTGTTCTAAATATGTAGAGAGCCATTCCCTTCCCATCTTCTTATGCATAAGTACCTTCCGTTTTAAGTATAGATACTGTACTTTGGTATTGTATAGTACGCTGTTCATTCAATTAAACATATTTTTAAAATAATTTAACCTTGCGTAGGGCATTAGTCCCATGATCCCACCATAGTTTGCGGGTTCGAATCCCGTCCGGGAGTGAGTTTTATTTCGTAGATAGAACTCCCTCCCGGGGCCATGGATGTCGTAAATATAACTAGATAATACATTGACATGGCTAATATGCATCTTACATAAGGCCAAAAAAAAAAAAAATTATGTATTTAAAAAATAAAAATAAGAGATATTTTTCATTTTTTTTTCGAGTATACGCTCACAAAAATAAATTATAATTAAATTTAAATTTACTTTTATCATTTGCAGTTTTTTATGTAAATGTAAGTTGTCCAGAACAAAATGAATTATCTTTCTCGTTATGATGTATGTTTCTGTATGGAGGAGACGAATAAATCACGCTTCGGAAAGTGAATAATTTTTTAATAGGGATACCTACTATATGTTTTGTTATTTTCCATTTCTTGATAATATTACGTATTTTTTATTTTATTTTTTATATTCGTCAATATATCATTATATTCACGAATATATCATTTTTCTATCTTCACCGTTTTGCTATTTCTTTCTTGGTGACCTACTGAAAGGAGGTTAAAATTTGAATAATCACACCATTAATACCAGGCCAAAGATGTGTTTATCTTATATATATGTATATATATATATATATATATATATATATATATATATATCTTATAATAAATATATATCAAGTCCTGAGGTGTGATTTCATCATCAGAATATTATAGGTTTCATATAAATTTTACTGTAAATGATCCATCTGATTTATATCCATTTTTTAAATTGTTTAATTATCACTGATCTTCTTTCTTTAAATTTTATAAGCCACATTCCACGGATTTTTGTTGTCGCTACGATAGTTTTTCCAAGACTCATGTTAATAATTTTGTCTTAAATCGTATTAATTTACTCAGTGTACATTTCTCAAATGTCTGTCTCTCAATGTCTCCATTCATAAACTTTATTAATTTCCTATTCCCGTTTCAGTGCATGTAAAATGTCTGTCTGCACATATTTTTTGGACCATATATATATATAGTAGTAAAAAACGCAGAAAATATATTATATATATATATATATATATAATATATATTTTCTGCGTTTTTTAGTAGTAAAAAACGCAGAAAATATATTATATATATATATATAATATATATTTTCTGCGTTTTTTACTTCCCCAACTATACGAAGTATAGGGGAAGTTATGTGGTCAGAAATTCGATGTTGACTTTTCACTGGAATTTCATGTCTTCCAACCCTTGATCCCAATGATGTTCCAAAAGATGTGAGGACGCTAGGTGTATAGTTGTAGGATAAACTGTGTATAAAATGTGACCGAGAATACTAACTTGAGTGACGCCCGCCTCAACATGTGACAGGTTAGAAAAGGCGACCTCCTGATTCTAAACAAAAAAAAAAGAACGCTGTCTGTGTGTGATTGTGCACACGATAACTCCCGATACAAGAAATGTATCGACACAAAATTGTATATATGTGTATCCAGAATCCTCTAAGGATGGCACCTATTAATTTTCAGCCAAACCGGCCATAGCGAAGGAGGAGATTGGAAAGGGAGGAAAAAAATTCTAATAACTGCCGTTGTAATGATTGTATTGTATTGACACGAAGGAAATCGGATATCTATGAACATGATAATTCCAGATAAAACGAATGTATCGACACGAAATTTTTTACTGCATCCAGATTTAAGGACGACACAAATTTATTTTCAGTCAAATCGGCTAAAGGAAGGAGGGGGGATTAGGAGGCAAATTTAACACAAATAACTGCAGTTGTAATTAATGTATTCACAAAAGTTTTATATGTAAATTCAAAGCCATATAAAGAAGACATCTATTAATTTTCAGTGGATTCAATCGAAGGGGAGGGAGGTCAGAGGGGTGGCTCAACTCAAAAACACCAATAACTGCCTAACTAGGTAAGTCAACTATAGATTTTTATCCCAAACGGTCGATTGGTTTTGGAGAAAAAGAGCAAGAACTTAATTGTTTAATTCGTACCGGGGAAGTACATTGCAACTGATTTATCACTTTTTTTTATGATTAATATTGTGTAAAGGTGCTTTTTTTTTTTAAATCTAAAAATATTAATATATAAGTCATGGTCGCCGGTAGCTCAGTGGTATGCGTGCTTGCCTTCTGAGCTCAAGGTGGTGAGTTCGTAACCCAGCCGAGGCCCTTAGTTTGTTTTATCTGGGAGACAAAATAAACTTAAGCACGCTGTCTCGAGCCTGTACGATGTCAGGTACTCGTTAAACACCCCTGCCCTAGTAGAGTCGGGCTCATGTCCACTGGAATGATGAAAGAGCGCTCTGGTAGTAGGCGATATGACCTCATAGTTAAAGCCCGGGCACGAGTCATAATAACTAACTATAAGTCGAATTTTCACATTACTTTCTCCGTATGTTTTGAAAATGAAATTTTAATATTTTCATTAATGATTTACGCGGTGTATATATGACATATGACTGACCGAAGTTGTAAAATGGCTTTAATTAGGGATGTTCAGAGATGTTCCCTGCGAGGTTACGTGAGATAAGCCAAGAATATCGCACAATTTATGGCGGATCCAGTTAAGTGACGGCTTCTTCAAGGGATGCCTAGAATAAAAAATAAATAAAAAAAATGGCAGCCAGTTTAACGACAGACAGACGAACAATGGGAGCAGGTCGACGAACCCTTCTTTCTATTTATTTATTTTCCACTTGTTTCTTTTTAGACTTTTATTTGTTTTTTTGTGTTTTTTTTTTGTTTTTTTTTTCGCCGTCGACTCTAAACCTTAACTCGAAATAGATCGGACAGGGGGGAAAAGTGGCCCCGACTATAAAAATAGTGTTTGGTTCCCTTGGGGTGTATATCACAACCCGGTCTGTGTTGCGAGGGTCAGGGACCTACACAGAAACGTGAACCCAGCCCCTCTCTCACTCCGCACACTTCTTATATGTACCTTATTATGTCCCCAGCTATACAAAGTATACGGGATGTTATGAAATCGCTCAGAAATTCAAACTTGAGTTTTCAACTAAAAAAAAAAAATCTGTGTGTGTCTATAAACACGATAACTCTCGATACAAGTGTATCAACACGAAATTTTATATGTGAATGCAGAACCCTTTAAGGACTATACCTACTGATTTTCAGCCAAACCGGCCAAAGAGAAGGAAAGAATTAGAGATATAGCCTCAACACAAAATTGTGTTTCTCTTTTATCTTTAGTTAAGGCGCTTGAACCGCCCGGGTCATTAGCGCTGCTTGATGCAGACTGCCTAAAGCTCCCGATCTGCTTCACTCATCCAAAAAAAAAAAATAACTGTGAATCACAGTCAATGTACTACCCCAGTACAAATTAATCCACTATGTTTTTGCTCTAGATTATCATTAAACTTCTATAGTGACCTCCGACTCATGACATTAAATATTGTGTCAATACATCGGCAGTTATTGCGATTTTTGAGTTGAGCCCTCTCCATTAATCCCCTTAACTCTTCGACCAATTTCGCGGAAAATTAATATGTGCTCCTCATATGGGATTTTGAATTTAAATATGAAATTTCGTATGGAATTTATTAGAGTTTTTGTGTTGAACCTTCCTTCTAATCCTCCCTTTGTTTTTACCGATTTGACTGAAAGTCAACAAGTGTTGTCTTTATAGGGTTCTGAATACACATATGAAATTTCATGCCGATACAGTCTTCTATGGGGTTATCGTGTTTACAGACAGCATTTTCAGTCGATAAGCATGAAATTCCGGTGAAAAATAAACTTCAAATAGGAAGTAAAATCCCGAAACAATTTTTAATCGAAGTAATGACGTGTTCTCCGAGTACCACTTTGGTACATTTACTTCAAAGTAAAATGAGCATAATAATTATTATAGTTAGTTATTGTGACTCATGCCCGGGCTTCAACAACGAGGTCATATCGCCTACTACCAGAGCGCTCTTTCGTCACTCTGGTGGACATGAGCCCGACTCTACTGTGGGAGTCCTAAATTATGCCTACCCTAAATTTTTATTCACCTAATGTAGGGGTCTTTAACGAGTACCTGACATCGTACAGGCTCGGGACCATCGCTTAACGTCCCATCCGAAGGACGGCGTGCTCAAGTTTATTTCACCTCCCAGATAAAATAAACTAAGGGCCTCGGTCGGGTTTCGAACCCACGATCTTGAGCTCAGAAGATAAGCACGCATACCACTGAGCTACCGGCGCTCAATAAACTAGGCGACATAGAAGAGTTAGGTACGGAAGTTACACTTCAAACGTGTGTACTAACAGCACACACATTGTTTTTTTATCTCTTCTCAATTTGGCGGCACACTAATGCATGTTGTAAAGAAAGACCTGTTCGTATTTTAACAAACAGAATTTCATAATTATTTGTTACTAAATGATGGCTTTTTTGTAGACTGCTTGATGAAAAAATGAATGAAATTTGTGAGAGGTTGTAATATATTTTTATTTTGCAGCCGGTGAGTCTTAAATTTTGCCTAACCATAATTTGCATTCATCTAGTCTCCGGATCAACGTCCCATCCGAAGGATTGAATGCTTACTAATGTTTAACTCGAAAAATGCTACTATGCTACTATGTTGCTTTACATGATTCAGTTAGTAATTTAGCAATAGCATAGAAGGTAACGACAACAGTCGTAATTTAAACTGTGTTCAGTATATGTGCATATATATGCATGTTTACACGAATGCACCGTCCTCATTAGTTAAGGTAATAGTTGGAATAGTAGAAAGACTAACAACAAAGAATAGAGAAAATTTCAAGGATTGTGAGGAATCTTTAGATAACTTTCAAGCCGGGATTGTGGTTGTTGCAGAGAGATTTTTAGTGTCAATTACATAAATCAAAGAGTCATGTTTGTCGATGAGAGGAATGTTAAAGAGCTCCGATGGAGGATTGGACAAATTATATGTAGAAAGAATTGTCAGGTTATCTGAGTCCTATTTCACGATGGCCTTAAACTAACTTTCACGACATTTTTAACTATCATCAAGACTTTTTTTTTTTTTTTATTCGCTTTATTAACTATATAAACTGTATAATACACAACATAACAATAAATCATGATCTTGTGTGAACAAAAAACAAAATATTTGAGTAACTTGTGCTCAAGATCGTGGGTTCGAAATCCGGCCGAGGATCTTAGTTTTATATTTGGGAGGTGAAAAAATCTTGAGGATGCCGTCCTTCGGATGGGAGGATAAGCGTTGGTCTCGAGCATGGTACTTATTAAAGACCCTTACCCTAGTTGAATAAAGACTCCCATAGTAGAGTCGGGTTCAGGTCCACCAGAGCGACGAAAGAGAGCTGGGGGGGGTGGGGGGGGGGGGGGGGGGGGGGGGGGGGTTTTCAGAGGTTGTTGTGAGCGTGATGTATTCAATAAAAGACACAGAGCTGTTGTCCACTCACGAGTTTATTTAGCAAAGCCAGCTTTCAGTCTAATGAGACCATCTTCAGTGCTAACTCTACAATTGATAGGTGAAAGTTAAAATTAATAAATTATGTGCATACAAAATAAAATATATATATATTGTAACGTTCTATATTGTCCATTACATGTAATATTTAAGAAATGGAAAATAAAATAAGTAAATACAATCTGTTTAGTAGACCTAAGGAAGGTTACTGGGGGTTATCAAATCGATTTGTACCAGGGTCGATATAGTTTCAAAATATATCAAATCATTTATTTCAATTATGTCATAAAATGAAATGTTAGGCTAATAAATAGTTAACTATAAATGTAAGCAACTAGGATTGTATACGGGAATATGAAAGTGATATAAAAAAACCCAGATGTTTAGTGCTAAAGGCTGTAAAAATTGTGGGCCAATGACGGAGCTGAATCCAAAACAAGAGAGAAGTGGTCTGTCCCCTCGTGGAAGGAGTCGTTGTTCAGAGTGAGATGTGAGAGGGTGTCTGTGGAGGGATCTGTGGAAAGATGTGCAGTGGAGTAAGTTTGATTGTCTGAGGACATAGAAGAAAAAGTGTGTGTGTATCCCGTAATAATGAAGATCAACTGGTAAAGACATCCAGAGGCGAATAATTAGGAAATGAGGAATGGCTGTTTCATGATGGAATGACTAACAAAAATCAGGAGAGGACGTCAGAGGTCTACCAACAATCCCATCTCATCAGTGGTACAAAACGAAATCATCGATCATCAACTCAATACAGCATGCAAGCCCCGCAGGTTTAGTTGAATGTGTGTTTAAAAAAGAAAAATCTCTATGTCTGTAAAATTTATGTGATACTAACCCATAAAAAATGTCATGATGAAATTTAAAATAAAAGAAAAATGTAACAAATTATTTTAAAGTCTTTATTTTTATTTATAAATTATACATAACCAGGTTCTCTCATAATCGTTATTGCATATAATTATTATTAATATAATTAAATTAGAATAAAAAGTAGCACTAATAACAAGCGTTACAAATGTCGCTTCGAACAGGGACTTGAAAAATTAAGGACTTGAAACATTAAGGACTTGAAATATTAAATTTGTATATGGCGCCCGAAAAGAAAATTATAAAAGGACCTTATGTATGATTTTGTAAAGAAAAAAAAAAATATTTGTAAAAATTAATTTTAAAACTGTATAAAAAGTTAGCGTCCAAAATGGCCGACTATAATAGAAGTTCTCAGAGAACGAATCTGAACAATAATGGCGGACAAAATAGAGTAACTAATGATAATTGCCTTCAGCCGGAGAGTGAGACAAATGTAAATTTAAACACCATGATGGAAATGTTAATAAAAAATATGAACGTAAATCATTCGGAAATGAATTCAAAATTTGAACAACAATCAAAACATTTTAATGAAATGAAGTCAGAAATAAAGTTAGAATTAAATTCAAAAATTGAGGAATTAAAGGAAGACGTAAGCATAAAATTTGAAAATGTAAAAAAGAATGTAAACAAACGTGTCGATCAATTTAATAAAATTGTTGATCTGAAATTTAGTGATCAAAGTTTAGAAATAAATCATACATGTGAAAAATTAAATAATAAGATAGAAAGTGCGGTAGAAGCTGTCGAGAGTAAATTAAATCGAAATATGAGTGTAGAGGGA
The DNA here is from genome assembly GCA_963662175.1 of Aradus depressus. Classification (NCBI taxonomy): domain Eukaryota; kingdom Metazoa; phylum Arthropoda; class Insecta; order Hemiptera; family Aradidae; genus Aradus; species Aradus depressus. Next base: position 38,102,643 of record OY759215.1, read on the forward strand.
CAGGAAAATGGAGAAATAAAGGAAAATATAAACATCAATAAGGTGCTAGAGAAATTTAAATATATTACAATTCAAATAACAAATGGTAGTGTGGTGAAAAGACCGAATCATAATAAAAATAAAGAAACAAGGAAATTATACAATAAAAAAATCACAAACTTAAGAAAACATGATAATAAAAATAATTTGAAAAATTCGAAAACAAAATATCTACGTCAAAGAAATAAACGAATAAAGAAAAAGATAAGTTTAAACATTAGTAACAAATTTAGAAAAATAGATAATCGAAAACTAAATTATAAATATAAAAGAAAGAAAATAATAAATGTTTAACCGATGAAATTATGGATATGGAAAAGTGCTTGTCTAGGATAATGATCTGGAACTATAAAATGTAACATTAAAATTAATAAAAAAAAATTAAACATAGAAAGTATCAGTTAATATGTTGAAGTTTGTCGAAATGAATAATTGCAAAATAAAATGATATAATTAATTAATGAAAAATGTACCTGAGATTTGATATCACAATTTTATCTGTCAAGAATTGTTTGCATGTAAAATTTGAGTTAATAAAAATCAATAAAATGAATGAAATTAATGTAAACAAAGAAGTTGTCACTCGAGATGTAAATAGGGTCTAATTAATAAATAATTGTAAATAAAGAATAAATTAAACTAAAGTTAGAAATAAATATGGGACGTAGTTAACATGATATGTCAACCAAGTCTAGATTGAGGAGACGTACTGATGAATAGTTAAAGGATAAGACAGCTGTTAGAGTCTTTTATGATAAACAACAGAAGTTTGTAAACACGTCAAATAATGTTAATATTGATTGTGTATTTGTTTATGGTATGTCTTGTTATTTTTAATATGATGTATGCTATTTTTTTTATTAGAGTGGTGGTATTATAAAAGAGGTAATAATGACCAATGTTGGGTCTGAGACTGATTAAAAATATGAGAGTGGGTGATGTTCTGACATAGAATAAAAAAAAATTATATAATTAAAATTAGATGTAAATAATGTTTAGTGAACTCTGCATTCTGTACAGAATATTTTTGATTTTAAATGTTTTTAAATAAAAACATATTTATTTATTGTAATATTATATTTATGGTGGTTATTTTTATGGGAAATTTTATAATAAGGGTTAGTCTCGAATTGAACTATTTATTGGTATTTATGCATGCATTTTTTATGGTATTGGTGATAAAATAAAAATATTTATTATAAAAAAAAAAAAAAAAAAAAAATATTAGTTTAAAGGGTTTGTTATTGTTATTTAACCGTAATTGTCAACAACGTGGGCCATGTTGATTTAAGGAGTTTAGCGTCCTTACGGAAACGAGTTATATTAACCCACAAATGGTTTTTGAGAGCGATAATCGCTCGTAGGTTCAGAATAATAGATTGATAAAAGGAATTATCCTAAAATGGATAATAAAAAAATAAAAACATATAATATTGAAATATAACCTTGAAAGTAATTCCGTATAATAATAATAATAATAAATAAATAAAAAAAAAAATTTTGTAAGTGAAACGGGAAAAATGTTATAAGAATATTTTTTTTTAAGAATATCATCTTAAGAGCATTATATAAAAATTAGTGCAGTAAATCAATAGGGAAAGTAAGTCGAGATAGCGTAAATAAAAGTAGTAAAATATAAATAATTATCTGAGTTATGTCTAATTGTGACAGTGATGTTATTAATAAATGGAATATTAAATAATAAATAAATATGGTAATGAAGGAAGTAAATAAAAAAAAAAAAATATAGATAATTGAAAGGAGAGAGGGAATTGTACTTTTAAATAGAAGGAAGGATTAAAGAATGATTATTAAAAATTTTTAGGCTTAGCCTATAGGTGGGAAGGAATTGGATTATGAGTATTTTATGGTAGTAGGCGAAGATCCAAGGAGATCAGGATGGTTAAGAGATACCAGGGAGATTATTTAAGAATTTTAGATTATATTAAGGAGTGTGGGTAAATTGTATGGCAAATTAATGATTAGTGTTGGAATTTTGAATGTAGAATTTGCGTATGGAGAATAGAGTAGTGGTAAATAGAAGAAATGAGAAAATAAAGTAAAATAAGAAAATAAATCTAATATAACATTATGATAAGACGTAAATAAATTAATTGAATTGGATTTGTTACCTAATTGTTGTATAATATTATTAAAAAGAGTTACCTTGAAGAATGTATTCCATAATAGACAAAAAATTTGTGTGTAATTAATTAAGTATAGAAACTGGGTCACCATGTTATTTTTGGGTCGCCAAGTGGTACATATAACCATGGGATTATGAAGTGGTTTGGTACTAAACACGTATGTGGGCAAATGAATGATATATTTTGATATTTTAGCAGAGGGCAATGTAACGTTCTATATTGTCCATTACATGTAATATTTAAGAAATGGAAAATAAAATAAGTAAATACAATCTGTTTAGTAGACCTAAGGAAGGTTACTGGGGGTTATCAAATCGATTTGTACCAGGGTCGATATAGTTTCAAAATATATCAAATCATTTATTTCAATTATGTCATAAAATGAAATGTTAGGCTAATAAATAGTTAACTATAAATGTAAGCAACTAGGATTGTATACGGGAATATGAAAGTGATATAAAAAAACCCAGATGTTTAGTGCTAAAGGCTGTAAAAATTGTGGGCCAATGACGGAGCTGAATCCAAAACAAGAGAGAAGTGGTCTGTCCCCTCGTGGAAGGAGTCGTTGTTCAGAGTGAGATGTGAGAGGGTGTCTGTGGAGGGATCTGTGGAAAGATGTGCAGTGGAGTAAGTTTGATTGTCTGAGGACATAGAAGAAAAAGTGTGTGTGTATCCCGTAATAATGAAGATCAACTGGTAAAGACATCCAGAGGCGAATAATTAGGAAATGAGGAATGGCTGTTTCATGATGGAATGACTAACAAAAATCAGGAGAGGACGTCAGAGGTCTACCAACAATCCCATCTCATCAGTGGTACAAAACGAAATCATCGATCATCAACTCAATACAGCATGCAAGCCCCGCAGGTTTAGTTGAATGTGTGTTTAAAAAAGAAAAATCTCTATGTCTGTAAAATTTATGTGATACTAACCCATAAAAAATGTCATGATGAAATTTAAAATAAAAGAAAAATGTAACAAATTATTTTAAAGTCTTTATTTTTATTTATAAATTATACATAACCAGGTTCTCTCATAATCGTTATTGCATATAATTATTATTAATATAATTAAATTAGAATAAAAAGTAGCACTAATAATAAGCGTTACAATATATATATATATATCTGTATTAATTAACCCCCAAATAGGGGAGGAGGGGGGGGGGGGGGGGGGGGGGACAACAGCTCTGTGTCTTTTATTAAATAGAGCTTGAGGGCAACCTCGAAAGTCGGCTAGCGTATGGTAATAAAATCAGAGGTCAGACTTCATTTTCATTTTGCGACCTGCTTTTATTTCACAGTATATATCTCCCCAATGTTTATAATCGATTATCCAGATCGAAATTTCATTTTTATCCCTCACTACTCAGTACCTATGGCACTCCTTAAAATAAAATTTCGTGTCGATACGCTCATATCATTGGCAGCTATAAGAGTTTTTTTGAACCCCTAAATCAGTATTCCCCCACCTTAATATCCATTTCTTTTGTTCGATGTAGCTAAAAAAAAAGGTGAGAGTTATGGATACACACATACAAACACATTTTTTTTTTTCGTTTTTCGGATTTTGGGGGTCGGAAAATATGAAATTCCGATGAAAACTCAACATCGAATTTTTGATCGATTACATAACTTTCTCTATACTACGAATAAATGTAGATGTAAAATTTACTAAGCCGGTAGAGTAGGCCGATGCGATAACTTGTTCGGGTGGTAACCTTCCAGACGATATCTTTACTATCCATCTTTATATCCTCTGGGTGAAGTGTCTCCTCATTAGATTCCCATTTAAACCAATTCTCCCAAAGTTATTTCATCCAATTTACATCAAGTGTACTTAAAGGTTGGCAAACTTCATTACAAATCCTGTACGGTGTGAGTAATGCCCGTTTTCAGGCTGCTCTTCTTGTCATATAGGTGTTTATTTTATTTCTCCAGATATACGAAGTGTAGGGAGAGTTATAGAATCGGTCAGAAATTTAATATTAGATTTTCACAGGAATTACATTTTTCCAACTCCCTGTTTTCAACAATTTAAAAAAAAATCCTGTTTTTTATATAAATGTCTGTAGTTTTATAAAAATGTGACTGCCATTTTTCAATATAAGATTTTGTAAATATAATTATTTTTAAAAGAAAAAATAATCTGTTGTAATAATAATCTAAAATGTGCCCTGCCCCTCCGCTCAAACAGGCATACACGGTGTGAAAAATATATTCTCGCAGAAAGAATAATATTCTTGTGGCAAGAAAAAATGTTCTTGCGACAAAAAAATTTTATTCTGTATTTCGTGTCGGTGATAGGGAATAGTAGACACCATTAGGTGATATGGTATAGTAGACACCAGTCGGTGATAGGGTGTAGTAGACACCACTGGGTGATTCTCTCGATGAGAATAGATTTTTTTACTACCCAAGCTAGACAAAGTATGATGAATGTTTTTTAATTTAATTCTGTAAGAAGATAATGTCAAGAAGATATCTTCTTGCTGCAAGAATATAGTTTTCTCCTCTGTATGAGAGATATAAGAGAGAAATTTAATCAAATTGTAAAGGCTGTTTGAATAAACGATCTCCACTATTATAAATCTATTTTTTTTTCTCTCTCTAGATGTAAAATAATGATTTGTCTTTACTATTTGGAGTTGGCAATCATTCCTAAAGCTCGCTGTAAATATGTAAAAATACTTTTGTGGGCTCAATGACCCTAAATAAAAGGATCCGCCACCTTTCTCAGACACTTTTACGACAACTCTCCTATTTATATGATAGCACTCAGCCTACACACATCTACTGGATGTCCTTACATCAGAGACAGATGAAATGTATTTATTTAATTATAATAAATTTTATTTAACCACTTTTTACGATCTTGTAGAGCCAAGACCAAGAACAAATCCTTGTGATTTCGGTCTTGTGTGGCCTATAATATAGACATACTATGTGTGAGTTCCACATATTATGTGTGAGTGTGCGGCCTCTAGCTCCCACACAACGATTTGTGACAACTTAAATTTTTGGATGTATTTATGTATCGGTGTCAGCTAGAAACGAATCAAACAGCTCCAGGAAAATGTTTGTACAACACAGCGTCAAAAAAATATATATTTTTTACAAACAAAAATTTTGTTGAGTAGGATGTCAAATTAAAGTGTTCTGAGAGTTACATACCTTTTTTTCTCAGTTAATTTTAAAATTAGCATAGCTCGCGTCAAATACGTCTGAAACATCTCACACCCTACTCCAAAATTGTAGCAATTGATTATAAAAATTCTGGTGTGTATCGTGAAGGTAAAATTCTTGCTGAGAAATTCACTATATCGAAAATTTTTAGGATTGGTTTCAGCGCACTGATCTGACTCTTCTTATGGTGTATTTCGATTAAAATCAACAGGTGTTGTCCTTATCAAGTTCCTGGATTCACCTATGAAAATACCGATCAATTTTACTCCCCTTCTTCCTCTCAAATTAGTATATAAATATATGAGGTCACTTTTAGAACTATACTCTATTTTTTTTTTAAATAAAGATTACGCTTTTTCCTTACTTTGCCTATGTTTTTAAAAGGTCTGTTATGGCTCTATCTCGAGGGACCCTGGTGCCATCTTGAGAAGACCATTTTTCTTATCTTGTATAAAAACTGGGTGGTTCTCTTTTATTAGCCCTTACAATAAAGTGCCACATTACCTCCCTCTCCCCTCCCTTCCATTTCTTAATCTCACTTTTTCTACACTTTCTCTCCTCTACCCCATCTTCGAGCCTCCCCCCTTCTTATCTAAATTACAACATGCTTTATACCTTGCCTCTTGAACCCCCCACCCCCCCCCCCCCCCCCACCCCACGCTCTCCTATAAATATTCGCTAGTTTTTTTAAAATTAATTTTCGGAATTTTTTTCATTTTCATTTTTTATTATCTTTGTTCGTCGGCTGAATTTTATTGTATAATGCAATGAGTTAGTTATTGTGATTCATGCCCGGGCTTTACTTAGAGGTCGTAATCGCTTACTACCAGAGCGGTGGATATTAGCCCGACTCTACTGTGGGAATTCTAAATGTTGTCTACCCGGGTTTAGTTTCCTAGAGTTTAAAGAGCACTTGACTATAATGAGAAGATGGTAGATGTATTCATAAATGATTATTTCTGAGGTTACAAAATAAAAATGGGGGGCCATGGTGACCGTGCGGGCTAGAGCGTAGGGCTTTCGCCGCATGGTATCACCACGGTTTGAGGGTTCAAATCCCCTCCGGGAGTGAGTTTTATTCCGTAGATAAAACTCCCTTCCGAGGCCATGGATGTCGTAAATAACTAGATAACACAGTGACTGGTTAATATGCATCGTACATAAAGCCAAAAAATAAAAAATAAAAAAATATTTTTTTTTTTTTTTAATATAAAAAAAAAATTAAAAATGTAGTCCTCTCACAGGTTTTATTATTATGTGCTAGCCGGCATTGGAGGGGGTACAGATCATCTTCAGGCAGTTTGACAAAACGTTTAGCAGAGTTGTCATTCAGATGGGGATCAGGAATAATGCTTGAGTAGTCATTTATTTAAAAAAAAAAATAATAAGTTTTATCGGTCTGTCTGATGAGAGCAACCTCAAAAGCCGCCTGTAATTTTGTGCTAAGTTTCAGTTATTTGGCATTTATAGCAGTAATTGTATTAACATTATAACATATCATTAACCTCAAATTGGCTTCATATTGCTTTTGTATATAAAATCCTAATAAATTCCCTAACCTTCCCACTCCTCGATGTTTAAAATACGATGGAAACCTCTGAAAAGATATACAGATATAAAAGATATAAATTATTATCATTATATTTTTAAATATTTGATTTAACTTTCAGAAACTCGATGTTGAGATTTGAACGAAATTCCATATTTTCTTACCCCTTATTCCAAAAATTAAAAAAAAAAAAATTGACTGTATACGTGACTGTATGTGTCTGTGTACACTGATAGAATTAATGTATTGTCGCGAAATTTTATATGTGTATCCAAAACCCCAAATGGACAATATCAATTGATTTTTTGCCGAATTGGGCAAAGAAAAGGAGGGTATTAATGGGGAGGCGTCACACAAAGAACTTTAATAACTGCCGCTGTAATGAATAAATTGACACAAAACTTCACATGCAAGTTTAGAAGCCCGTAAGGATGACACCTATTATATTTTCAGTAGAAGCGGCCAAAATTAAAGAGATAATCAGAAGGGGGTCAACTCAAAAGCCCCAATAACTGCTGATGTAGTGAATGTATCGACATGAAATTTTTTATTTGGATTCCAAACCCAACAGGACGGCATGTGTGCTCTTGCGTATGCTACTCCTGTTGAGATCCTGTGAAAAGATAGTACATTACGATTATCACTTATTATCATAAATTATTATCATTATATTTTTATATTTTTTTGTCCTCTTGGGACTTAATTGCTAGGAGAACGTTTTTAATAACCCCCTCTTTTTAAGGATTGGTATTCCTTTGAATTTTTCAACAGTAGAGGCGCCCTAAAGTTTCTTCCCTTGGGACACACCGTCTTACCCGGAAGGCTAATGAGCTCTGAGTAAATCCAATCCCTCAAAAAAAAAAAAAAAAATTAGGAAAGTGGATTGGAAGTGGATGAGTCAAATGGATGAGTCCATTGTGAAGAGGGTGAAGAAAATGAAAATATAAAAATAAAATGAAAAAATCCCACCCCTATTTGGGGGTTGGGAAGGGGAGGGACCGCTCTCTGCCATCTTTAGAGTTTTTTTTCCCCCCTAACCCCTCCTACTTAGTTACTCACTTCGCCATGATAAGCCTCATCCAGATAAAAAAAATGTTTCTGCCTCCATTGTTTCTGACCTCTATTCCCTTGCGGATAAGACACATTAATTTTCAGCCGGATCAACCAAATGTGATTCAGATGATGGAAACAGAAGAGAAAGAGGGGCGCTGGTACCTTAGAGGCAGCGTGATTGCCTGCTGAGATTGCGGGTTAAAAACCTGGCCGAGGCCCTTAGGTTTTTTAACTGGGGGAGGTGAATAATCTTGAGCACGCCGTCTTTCGGATGGGTCGTTAAGCGATGGACCCGAGCCTGCACGATATCAAATACTTGTTAAAAACCGATGGAAAGGCAAAATTAAGAACTCCCATAGTAGAGTCAGGCTCATGTCTACCGGAGCGATGTAAGAACGCTCTGGTTGTATGCGATATGATGAAGTAGTTAAAGCCCGGTCATGTGTCGTAACTAACTAGAGAAGGAAGATAGATCACAGTCGAAGAACCTATAAACTGTTAAAAGGCCCTTCACGTATAACGTAGATCACTGCCTAGGAGGTACTAGCTGAGGTGCCACCCGTTGCTCAGCACATACATCAATGATCAGCTGAAAGATAGTTATTGTGACTCAAGGCTTTAAATATGAGGTCATATCGCCTACATTTCAAAAAAACATTTCAGGACAGTTTTTGGCATGTGTATCTCAAACTGTATTACATATAAAGTGTGCCTTTGTTTTTTTCTACAACATTTGTACAAAGAGATTTTTATGTAGGTCTCAACTATAAGCGGTATCTTGAAAGATGTACTTCAGCCTCGAAGTCGAGTGGTCTACATTTTTTTTCTGATTTCGGCCAAAATTTAATCAAATCTAAATTAGCACATGTCTTCATCTCAAATTTCGAGCTCATTGCTACAACCGTTTCCGAGTTACAGTGATCGAAATTCTACTAACACAAACAGACATACAGACAAACGCAAAGACAGACAATATCGCGAAAATGATCAAAATGTTTTCAGCGGATCTTGAAACGTGGAATTCTCATCTCAGATTTTCGCAAAATTATTTTATTATTACAAATCATCCTTTCCTTATGTTAAAGGTCTAAGAAAGTAGTAAATAAAATAATCAATCAGTAAAATAATTAATAAACAAAATAATAAATATAATGATAAATAAATAAAATAATAAATAAATATAAACACCCCATGAATCATGTCTATCTGGTGGGGTTGTTTTTAAAACTGAAATCAAATGTTAATTTTTTTTGATTGGCCTTCAATTTTAATTACGATGTCTGATTCTTCTTGATGAAGGGTTTGTTTGAGGGACAAAAGACAGCACTTGTCAAAAAAAAAGGAATAACAGAAATAATAAAGCTCGTTTGGGGTCGAAAAGATTGGGTTGAAAGTCGGATAATTGATTCAATTAAAACAGAGGGGGCGACCAATTGGGGATACGTGAGTGAGGCAAGGGTTAAAAAATAACAGACATTGAAACCGGAATCACCGCGAGCAATAGCAGGAATCACCCTTCCAGTGGTTTGTGGCCCATCAATACATGAAGGGCGCCTGGTAAAGGAAGAAGATGGGTGGTGGAGAGAAGGACATTTTGAAGGTTCGCGTATGTTAAATAGGTTCATCGTAATCCGTTGCACAAAATCAGAAAATGGATAGCACAATTAACACCCCCTTCCGGCCTTATGACAACTTATCGTGTTTTTTTTTTTTTTAATTTTTTTAAGATATCCAGGATGGATGGGATATGCTCACAATTTTTTTATATAGGTATTTATAAATAATAATAATAATAATAATAATAAACGTCTTTATTTCTTCTTCTTTTTACAGATGTACATTAATAATAATAATATTGACAGACAATACTCATGGTCAAATTGACCGTCTGAGGGGTTATCTCTTCTATTTCTACTCGATAATACACATATATAAAAGTGACAAAATAAAAATAAAATAATTCAAATACAAATGCAGTAATTTACAAAATTAACTTAAATGATCCTTTAAGAAAACTAACAAAAAATTGCTTTGCTAAAATAAATAAAACGAAATTCTTTTAAGATGGGTCATACGGCAATAAAGTGAAACACTTCTCCATTTTGCTTTGATTTCCTTAGTGTAAGAATAATTATTTAAATAAAGAAGTTCACGTTCGTTTTATATATTATTTTATATTATATTTTTCGCATTCAACCTTTCGCCCTTATTCAGGTTTAGGTTTAGGTTTTATGACTCATGCCCGGGCTTTAACTACGAGGTCATATCGCCTACTACCAGAGCGCTCTTTCGTCACTCTGGTGGACATGAGCCCGACTCTACTGTGGGAGTCCTAAATTTTGCCTACCCTAAATTTTTTATTCATCTAGGGTAGGGGTCTTTAACGAGTACCTGACATCGTACAGGCTCGGGACCATCGCTTAACGTCCCATCCGAAGGACGGCGTGCTTAAGTTTATTTTACCTCCCAGATAAAATAAACTAAGGGCCTCGGTCGGGCTACGAACCCACGACCTTGAGCTCAGAAGTCAAGCACGCATACCACTGAGCTACCGGCGCCCTCTCGCCCTTATTCATTTTTATTTAAAACTCTATTATTATAACCATACCAATATGTAATATATTATTATTATTATTTTTGGTATTTGTATCAAAGACAACAAAAAAAATGACCTTAGTGAGTCCCACATCTTCTAATTAATCATGTAAGTTTTCCCTCTCTCTAAAATCTGACGACAGATTTGGTAGAAAATCTATAGGTATATTACTCAAGAACTTTTCAGGAGAAGCTGTACAAAGTCACTAAAAGAACCGAGGGAAGGTTAAAGTTGTATTACTTTAAATATATAATATGAAAAGGACAAATCGTATATCATATAGAAAATTTTTTGAATCATGTATCCAAAAGAATACAATTTTGAATACACCACCGGTCCTTTTCGTAAAGCAGTACAGGTTCTCCTGAAGTATTTATTAAGGATGAGCATCGAAATATAAACATCAATATTCGCCATCGAATATAACATCGAAGTTCACCATCGATAGTGAGAAAATATCAATTCAATTCAATTCTTTATTAGCCTTTAGGAAATACATCTTTTAGGCTCAGGGTTCGGCCTGATATATACATTATTCAGTTTAAAAAAAAAAGTAAATAAATAAAAATAGAAAATAATAATAATAATAAAGTACAAAGTAATAGAACCTACCTAACTGTTAATTAACAAATGAAAAAAAAATAGTGAAAAAACTTTTAGTGAAATGGTATTTTATTTAAAAACTTCAATGTCCTCTGATTTTTAGCGCCCTTACTATGTATAGTATGATATTATTGAGGTTTTGGTTGTTTGTAATGTTGATGAGAAAACATCATCAACCTTATATCATTAAAAAGTGAAAAATCAAACAATATTTATTTTATAAATATTTTTATTTATTTCATAAAAATGAGACAGAAAAATAAAATAAAATGTATAAATATGACGTGGCTAAAAGAGGACTTTCTTATACCAATCACCTTTGTATAGATCACTCTCCCTCCCCCTTCCCCTTTTTGATTTCTCCTTCTGTATAGCCTCCTTTTGCACCAAATTCTGATGTAAACTCTCGAGATGAAACTTGAGATCAAAGTGTTACCTCATGTTTTTAAACCTTTGCCACAGTAGTTTCACTTCGCTCTTTTGTGTAGTGTTTCCGTCAAACACTGATTCATGACGTACTGAATTATTTTATTATACCAAATTGAAAAGAATTCATAAAGTATAAAGTGTACGTTAATACAAACTAATTATTCCCAGACACAAGTCAAGTAAATTGCAATTCCAACTTCTGAGAATATATGTATTATTAAAGCGTAGTTGCGGAATGCCTTTAGTCATTTTGGAAATTATTTAAGGAATCAGTGACAAGGGTAGTAATCATAATTTTATTAAAAATTCAAAGAAAATTCGTCTCATAACCATCCCCTAGTATATACTGTATTTGTGTGTAACAAATCATATAATTTATTCGAAAGAATATAATTTTGACTCTCCCGTCGGTCGTTTTTAGTTAAGAAGTATAGATTCTCCCGGAAAAAATTAAAAATCAGGTGTGGATGAATTGAGGAAGTGTACCGAGCAGCCAGTATATAAAATTACCCCCGCATTACCCCTGAAAGTAGAAAATTTGGACTGAACCGATACAGTAAAACACTTTGGTGTTCTTCTAGACAGACGACTGACCTTCAGGCAACATATCAAGCAGAAATCAAATACTGTGAGCAGACTTGTGTTCTCCTTATTCCCGTTACTCCACAGAAAGGCAGCCCTTACTCTAACCAATAGACTCCTCATATACAAGCTTCTGTTGCGGCTTGTGATATATGATAATGTATGCATGCGCAGTGTGGGCCGGTTTTTGCAAGCAATACCAACTTGAGAACTCTTCAAGTGGCACAAAACAAATGCCTTAGATTGGTTGGTAGCTCCTCGAGGGACACCTCCATCCTCCAAATCCATGAACACCTAAATGTTGAGCTCCTACTGGACTACATAATAAATTTCAGTAAAAACTTTTTACTTAAGTGTGACACGAATCAAAACGTTTTGGTAAAGAAAATAGGGAAACCTCAGGGAGAGAGACACATAAATATCCATTCACGATTTTAAATTATAATCTTTGTTTTTGAACGTTTATTAATTTATTTTCTATTCATTTCAGTTACTTTGTATTTGTTTTTGTTTTTTGTTTTGTATTTAGTGTATAAGTGTTAAGGAACCTTATTGTATAATTGTACCTCTGTAAATGTTACTGTTATAATAAACTCTTCTTCTTCTTCTTCTTCAGTATATAAAAACAGCGTTGGAAAATTTAAGTCGAGAAAATATTATTTTTGGAAAATTTTCTCTAAGATATTTGCTTCTTAGTTGCCAAGTGTCAAAGAAAAACTTGAAAAGCTCCAAACGCAGATAGAAAAATGAAAAATTATCTCAAATTGAGGGGGTGCAAGGATGGGGTTGAGTTTTCATTAAAGTCCAGAGTGTTGCTGGATAATCAAAGATCTCTCCCCCTCCTCCTCCTTATATTAATTTAAAAACAATAATAAAAGAATAATTGAGGGGCCAGTCGGAGCCAGCCAAGTTGGGGAAGCAACACGCTCTAGACTTCCAAATTTTAATTGCTTTATAAGATGCCAGTTTTTTAGCCTCCAGCTGGGGGGGCGGGGGGGGGGGGGGGGGGGTGCCCAGAGAATTCTTATTAGAGGAGGGTCTTAAAATTAATTGTCATGATAAAGGAGTTGGCAAAGGGATCTAAGTTGGGTTTTTATTTGTAAGTTTCAATGCCCAACTTTGAAGTCCGCAACTTAAATTTTTAGGATTTTTCTTATAAGTAGTGGTGGATCTACAATCTTGGAGCCATGAGATAGAAGGCCCCCTCCAGAAATTTGTTAAAAAAGAATTTTGGATGAGGTTAGGTGGAGTAGAGCAAGAAGTAATTAAATATTAAATATATGTGTTGGGTCTTATGAATTATTGCTTTTTTTATCGGTTTTTTATATTTATAACAATACAGTAATATATATATATATATATATATATATATATATATTTATTCCGATTCTCTCAGTGCAATATACTCACTTAGGGGCAAATACTCTGGCGATTTCATGGTGCACCTCATCTTAAGAAAGCTAAAATCGCTACATACTCGTAACGTTGGAAAATACATAATCTTCGCCTGGATACCAGGGCATGTAGGGATTCTCGGTAACGAGCTGGAGGACCGAGCCGCCAAGGATGCTTATACCTGCCGTGATAACAGAGGCCTTACCAGTCCGTCCTGCAGACCTCAAGCATAAATGGCGAAAACAATGAGAAGAATTTAATACGTTTCTGAAGTCAGTCAAGCCTCGAGTTGACACTCCTGATTTGACGTATCTTTCCCGAAAAGAAATCCTGACGAGGTTGAGAATCGAACATACTTGCCCAACCTTTCAGAGAAAGACATGGATTGCCTCATGACTCTCGAGTTGAGCAGAGCTGAAAGTTGGCTCGGGCACAATATGTCACCCCTTACATGGGGGCCTATGAAGTAGATGCTAGTAATAAAAAAATAAATAAAGTAATAATTGATTTATTTATACAATCAATGAATATGATGATGGTATTCTGGAAGCAAAAACTTCATTGCATTATAAATAAATAAATTATTACATTATTAACGTTATAAATACAAAATAACAATGAATACAGAGAAGAATATGATAAAAGATAAGGTCCTATGTAACTTCAAAAAATAAAATCTAAAGATATTTCTTTATAATACACATACCGAAAAAAAACATGAATACACATAACAATTGATCGCGCTAGAATTTTTTAATCCTGATAATTTTGGCTCAATCTAAACCTAATTCTCAATGTTCAGGAATTTTTTTGAGCGATTCTTTTGTTAATAAGGATGGGAGACAGCAATTTCTAAGCGTTTTCACCAAAAAATTTTACAGAAATGCATAAGAAAATACATAATAATTATTGTTGAATTCGTGCTTCAATAAGCTTTCATTTGACACCTTATACGATGCCCTTGAAAAAGTTTTTTATTTTTTTTTCCATTTCCCAATTTACCCCCTGAAATTAACTCCCAGAATCAAAATTCAACTTTTTATACATCACGTCTATAATTGGGCCACCACACTCTATCTCTGTGCTAAATTTCAATTTTTTTCGTCCAATAGTTTCAGAGAATATCGTCTGTGACAGAAGGGGGTAAAATGACACCTGGGTAAAATAGGACTTGTCAAAACTACGATAGGAAAATTCCGGGAAAACACAGGAGGAAATAAAATTGGTAATGAAGCAGGGAGACACTTTCAAAAAACAATTAAAAGTTATGTGAAATTGAATGGATCACAGCTTCAAATACAAATATTGTATAGAACCATTTCTATGTCTCGTATTGGTACTATCCAAAGGCATGAGTCCGAAGAAATCATAGGTTTTGAACTCTGAGATCTGTTGAGAGAGATTGTGAGAAGCTAAAGAGATATTAAAACATGTTACAAAAATTTACACATTAAAATATAATAAAATTAAAACAAAATATATCTCTTGAGTGGCCATTTTAAAATATAATTTCTACTCACAGTGACGTCACTGCCGATTCCTAATATTATACATAATTCTTTTACATCTCCTTCATTGTATCATCTTTCCATCATTATCACTTCATATCCACTAACAACACCTCATCACTCTCAGAATTTTCATTTTACTGTTTGAGAAAAAAAGAAATTAAAATATCAAAAACATATTTGAAAATATGTAGTTGTGTGGACGGTTCGAACATCAGAACTCGACAACAAAAAGCCAAAAAGATGACTATAACAAAATAGTCGATATCTCTGTTGAGAAGTACTTGTTTCAAAATAAATAATTGACGATTGCAAGGCAGAAAGGACCTGGGCAGCTTCACTGTGACACCGCCCGGCTCCCCCTTCTCTTCCAAAATGCTGCTTCGAAGTGTATTTTGATGAGTATTTTATGAGTTAGTCATTGTTTTTGAAGTTTTCTGGTTATTTTCGAACCACTCTCGGTGTTATGGAAACTTCACTCTTTATATTTAGTTGTAAAAAAATCACGATGATCCTATTAAAATATTCATAAAGAACGATTTATCATTTATTTACAAAGGTTACAAATACTAATAGATTTGTTGGTAAATAATTGATTGCCTCCATATCCGTGACAGTATTGATACATAGTTTTTTTCTGTCCTTTTCATTTTCTGTCATCTTGTTACTGTCTCAAATTACTGACATTACATAGACTGAATAAGGCTAGTATAGCTTACTAAAGTATATTCAGAAAGAGGGAAGATGAAGTTAGGAATGACTCAAATTTGATAATGATTATTTTGATAATTATGGTTCTTATCACCTTAAAAAACAGATCAGAATATATCATTTTTCGAAATACATTTTATTATAAAATATAAATAATAATAAGTTTAAATTACTACATGTAAGTTGAGAAACGAGGACTTGTTGGAAGTATTGTTTATTCTACAATATTTTTATAGATAACCAACCGGTTTCGGCATTGCACCATCCTCAGGTTTAGCTATAAACTAAGTCAAATTTGTTGAAAGCGAACCATTCTTTTAGGTAAATCAGGTAAGTAAGAAGGGGTTACCATTTCAACTAAGTCCCTTGGCTTTACATTGATTCGTCAAAAGGAACTCGCCAACTAACAGGAGTTCTCACTTGACAATAGACACCTACACACTGTAAGAGTCAAGGACAGTCCCACCTGTGATAGATGTGGAGAAGGAGACGAGACTTCCTGGATATATGCTCGAACTAGAATCCACATTTTTGGTAAAGATGTGATCACAGAGGAGAACTTTAGAAGACTGGACCACGGGAGCATTCTCAGATTCCTTAAGGAAACTGGGAGACTGGGTCCTTCATGAAGGATTTGGTGTTGATAGTATAAACAAACAGATAACAAACTAAATTGGAAACCCAGCACCAGGGAAGAAATAAGAGAGCACTAGGATGCTTAGGTCCCTAGGTGAAAAACACCAGCCCACCAAATATATTATTATTATAAGTCAAATTTGTTGAGAGCGAACCATTATTTTAGGTAAATCAGGTAAGGACGGGGTTGGCATTTCAACTAGGTCCCATGGCGTTACAATGAAGAATAAGTTTGGCCTGAAATATTTACTTTCCCTTTTTAAATAAAATTTCTTATGTAAATTGGCCCCCGGTTAAATTGGTTGAAAGTGTTACCTGTGATAGATACTGAGCTCCTGAACAAATGTCTCCATAGACTCGAAGCTTGAAGAATCGAATATTTTGGAAAAAACGCATCTCAAAGTCAATCGTTTTCCCAACTGTCTCAAACCTGTGAAGTACTATGTTTTCAAAGGAATTTCATTTTTCTGCAAATGGTTTTTTTTTTTGTTTTTTTAATCTACTGCTCACATACTTCCTATATGATATTTTACGAAAAAAAGGGATTTGTGAACAAAAAATATTGGAATAACAATTGAAAATGAATATTTTATTTAGACTGATATTAGTGATTTTTTTATATATAAACAATAATGCTTCTGCTTGCTTTATGTGGATTTTTGGTTCTCCTATATTCACAACTTCTAAGTTGAGGAACGCGGACATATTGTGGAAACTTGTAATAAATGAATAAAACAAACTTATTTTTGAAATATTGTCTATTCCACTAAAGATATATATATATACAACTACCAATTAAAAATATATACAACTTTCGGCTTTATACCATCGTCAGGTCTAGTTATGAGGTTCATAACTAGACCTGACGATGGTATAAAGCCGAAACCGGTAGTTATATATGTATATATATCTTTAGTGGAATAGACAATATTTCAAAAATAAGTTTGTTTTATTCAGATGTTGATTAGCGACTGTGGATTCTAATTGTAGGAGTATTGAGGGTCAGTCAAAGATGGAAAAAAAAAAAACACTATTCAGATGCCAACGTTTCGATATATTTTATATCATCATCAGGGCCTACAAACATGGGGGAGAAATCAAATAAATATTTTTTAAATTATTTATTAATTATCTATAGATATGTGTTAGAGTATGCAGACACAATCAACCATAATAATACATATTTATATTACTTTCAACATTTCTGCTGTAATGTGACAGTTATGACGGGGTTTCCCGAGCTCCCTGTACCTGTTTCCTTTAGCACCCTAGTATTATTTTGTACCATTTCATTGCAATGTAAGACTCCATCCAGTGTACATGCCTTCTCCCCAACCCTGCTTATTCATAGTAAGTCATTTTAATGTTTACTCTTCATTATGTTCCACCTATTTGTCTATTTCCATTATTAATGTTTATGTTTAGTAATGTAATCATATTTAATTTTAATGTTTAATAATTATTCATAGTAAGTCAGATTCAATTTTCAACTTCTTATAGTGTATTTTTAACGTTCAGTAATGTTTATCAAAAAAAAAAAAAAATTTTTTTTTTTTTTTTGTTAGTTTATTTTTGATTCTAATCTTGTTTTATTAATTTATTACAAGTTTCCACAATATGTCCGCGTTCCTCAACTTAGAAGTTGTGAATATAGGAGAACCAAAAATCCACATAAAGCAAGCAGAAGCATTATTGTTTATATATAAAAAAATCACTAATATCAGTCTAAATAAAATATTCATTTTCAATTGTTATTCCAATATTTTTTGTTCACAAATCCCTTTTTTTCGTAAAATATCATATAGGAAGTATGTGAGCAGTAGATTAAAAAAACAAAAAAAAAAACCATTTGCAGAAAAATGAAATTCCTTTGAAAACATAGTACTTCACAGGTTTGAGACAGTTGGGAAAACGATTGACTTTGAGATGCGTTTTTTCCAAAATATTCGATTCTTCAAGCTTCGAGTCTGTGGAGACATTTGTTCAGGAGCTCAGTATCTATCACAGGTAACACTTTCAACCAATTTAACCGGGGGCCAATTTACATAAGAAATGTGCGGGGTGTGAAATAATGACTGTGTATTATACAAAACGATTACTGATGACATGAGAATATCAATAATATAACAATTAGAAGCTTTTCTTATCTTTAAAATAAATAAATAAGTAACAATGAAAATATAAATTGAAAGTATAACAAAATAAAAAATATCAAACTGGTAATAAATGTTGACTGCGATAGATGATACACGATTATGAATTAGGAATACAATTATCCACTATATACATAAATAAGTGGAAACAGAACTGGTTCTAATCTTCTATAAAGGGAAGTAGTGAAATAAATTTAGTTATTCATACAAATATTATTTTTATTTATTTTCAGTTGTAAACAAACATAACCTTTTATTGAGCAAAAGTGGGTGGGTTCGTTATTTCTTATACTTATACTTATATTTCTTGGTTCTTTAATTTTTTAAAACGTTGCCAGTCTGTCCAATCTACAATATGTTGCACGTCACGCACTGTATACTCCACATTTTTCTCAATATAATTGTCCCTACCTCTAAGCACTGGCTTATGGGATTGATTGGTCATGAGATAAGAAATTTACGTTAGAAATAGAAAATCAAAAAGTAAATTTTCTTGACTTTTGTTTTATTTATGAATACTACTTTCAGAACTTCTAATAAAATCCGTTATACGGTAAAAAAATATGTGCTTAATTGTGCATTTATCCAAAACAAGCCTTGACTCGTCACTGTAACAAACATTTTGCAAAAAGCCGGTGCTTTTTAGAGAAGATACAGAAGATATTTTCAAGGAAAATGAATAAATTTCACAGACAAACACACAGCCTCCTTCCAAGTCTTAGCTACGGGACAATGAAAATCTGATCTTATCTCATCATGAAGCTCATTTACAATTTCTTATACATTATTTAGTTCGTTAGTTATTGCGGTTCATGGCCGGGCTTTAACCAAAAGGTCACATTGCCCATCACCAGAGAACCTCCCCACAAGAGCCCGCCTCCACCTTGGGTGCCTCAAATTATTATTATTTCGTTATTTCGAAAAAGTTTGATTTATGATGATTCCCAAATGGATTCTGGTTTAGAATCATGAAAAAATAAATCTCTCAAAATTTGGAATTTTTTGAAATGGAAAAACCCATGCCACCGATCATTTGAATTTCAATACGCTGAAAGTAGAGTGCGCATGTGCAACAAGTCCAAAACTCATTAAAATAAGGCCTATTGACTTCTTCGTCGGAAGTCAGGTTAGCGCAACATAGAATTTTTGAAGATTGTTTGATAACAAACATTATTATCATGTACTCATTAATAATAAACACATCAATATTTTAATTTTATTTTTCAACTCATTACAAACATTTTTAGATTGTAACCTTTTGATTGGTTAATGATTTTACATTAACTGACAGAATTCTGTAGCGGCAAATTTAAAACAAAACTCTTGGAATAGTGAACAATTCCGTTTAAACAACAGATTTTATTATTTTTTCAAAAGTTGGCAGCATTTATGACAGTTGTCAACTGAAAAACTGCAATTCTAACACCGGATTCGTGATCAGCACCCACCAAAACCCAATAATACGAATTTTGATGCCGAAACATTAGAAATTAAACGAACCGCGCTGTAAAATTTGTTGAAGTGTCGAAAACGAATGATAACTCCATTTGAAATTCAAATGATCGGTGGCATGGTTTTTTCCATTTCAAAAAATTCCAAAATTTGAGAGTTTTATTTTTTCGTGATTCTAAACCAAAATCCGTTTGGAAATCATCAAAATTTAAATTTTTTCAAAATAACGGACACCCTAATATATATAGTGGGTATGCAAGGGTATACTTATTTGTATTCAACCCTTGCTTCCCCACTCCATATTTATTCTTTGTCATAATTGCTTGGACTATAAGGAAACTTCAAAATAAATATACTTACAAAGTTTCAATTTCATCAAAGCTGATCTTTAGAATTATTTTTGATTTACAAACTCCTATAGATACGATTTTAATTAAAATGTTTTATTAAATAAAAGATAATTTATAATATCTGATAAATAGTTGCGTAATGTCTATTTTAAATGAGTTGGTTGATCTCTTGGCAGATTTCATTTATTTTCTTTACACCTCCTTGTTGGTTTCTTTTTGCGTAACTCTGAGCCACAAAACAAAAAAAAAATTCTCGGTGGATCACCATACTTTCTCAGAAAAAATTAATCTATTACGTTTTCTCTCTCCCTTCCAAAATCAATTGACCATTTGGGCTAAAAGTGAATATTTGACTTACATTGTGGCTTCTGAATCCTCATTCTAAATTTCATGTCGATACATTCGTCACATCAGCAGTTATTAGGATTATTGAGCCGAGCCTCATCTGATCCCCCCTTCCCATCGGCAATTTTGAAGAAAATTGATAGGCGCCATCTTACGATGTTGTGAATTTAAATATAAAATCTCATGTCGATACATTCATTACATCGGTAGATAGTGGTAAGTTAAGCCCCCTCTGATCTCCCCTCTCCTTCAGCTGATAACGCTGAAAATTAATGAATGTTCTCCTTATATGGTTTTAAATTTACACATGAAATTTTTTGTCAATACATTCATTACAACGGCAGTTATTAGAGTTTTTGTGGTAAGCCTCCCCCCTAATCCCCCCTTCCATTTGACCGATTTGACTGAAAGCAATAGATGTCGTCCTTAAAGTGTTCTGGATACACATATACAATTTTGTGTCTCACAGGTTGTCAAATAAAATGTAGTCTGACCTCTCACAGATTTTTATTAGTATAAGCTAGCCGGCTTTCGAGGTTGCTTATCACCAGGCAGTCTACAAAAGAAACCATCCTTAAGCAACGCAAAACAAAAACAAAAAAAACAGACACAAAAAAAAAATAATAAAAATAGGTTCTGTTGGTAAAAAAAAGAATTTGAAAAAAAACATATAGATATGGTTATTTCAAATTCTTTTTTAGTTTTTATGATTTGATGTATTTATATTTATCTTTGTCGCCTTTATATTTTATTATTGTTACTAACAGAACCTGTTTTTTGGTTGTTTTTTGTGTGTGACTCTGTGTTTTTTTGTTTTGTTTTGCGTTGTTTAAGGATCGTTTCTTTTGTAGACTGCCTGATGATGAGGGCAACCACGAAAGCCGGCTAGCTTATATATAACATTTTCAAGTTCATTAATATTTTCTGAAAAACATATAAACATACAATTACCTATAACTTACACCACGTCATTTTGGCTTACATTTAATCTTTATCATTAATTTAAGTACAATTAACTTTTTAATATATATTTCTTACCTTACATAACGTCAAAAGATTGTTTAATTTAAATCCTTCTTCATTATTAAACAAGATGTCATTTATCTATATCTTTCTTTTATCTTTTAACATTTAAAATTAATTATAATAATAATAATAAAATAGAGAATGTTCGCTTCAAATGACAACTGTTCTGCCTCTCTGATTCGGATAATACCGAATGAAAAGAGAAGAATGCTTGATCGATTAAAGAAAAAATATAAACAATGAGAAAATGTAAATAAAGAAATGTAAAGTAGAGAGAAAGAAATCATTCATAAAGTGGCTTCTTGAAGAGGGAAAGTAGGTCCATTTAGGGGGGAGGGAGGGAGGGGGAGACAGCCTCCATAAGAGTGACACTTCCATTAAGTCGTTTTGGAGGGAAAAGAAACGGTGGGAAAACTGTCACAGACTCCATCACCCCCATTCCAAACTGAAACTCAAAATCCACTTAGTCCAAATTTACTCCATGGGCTTTTTACTTCTCCAGCTATACAAATTATAGAGGGAGTTATGTAATCGATGAGAAATTCGATGTTGATATGTCGATACTTTTGTATCGATAAATTCATAACCTCGGCAGTTATTAAGGTTTTTGAATTTACCTCCCTCCCCTGAACCCCATTCGCTTTGGCCGATATCGCTGAAATTAGACAGATTATGTCATCATTAGGTTCTGACTTCTAATATAAAATTTCATGTTGATATATCCATTACATCAGCTGTTATTCGGGTTTTTCAGTTAAGCCCCCTCTCTTACGTTAATTCGAACCTCGATACTTCAAATTCCTTGATAATTCGAACTAAACGTCATGGTCCCTTGAAAAACTCTTGTTAAATCGAAAAAAAAAAAACTTTGTTTTTTAGATACACTATTTAATTCGAAATGTTTTTCTTACTCGGCGGGCTTCGAGCCCTCTATAGTTCGAAGCCAGCAGACTCTCCGTCTCTATAAATCGAATTTTTCATACAATATGTAATTACATTTATGTTCAATGTACTACTTAGATTTGTTTTCTCCCAATATGAATATCCCATTTCCTTTTCCCACTCCCAATATGAATATTCCTCTTTCCTTTTCCCACTTCCTCTCAGTCTTCAAAAAGAGATCAAGATGAGTACAAAAAAGAATATTTCTCTTTCGATTTCCCAAAAAATGAAAGTTAGATTATAGAATTTTTGTTCGATTACAGAACTTCCCCTATACTTCGTATAGCTTAGGAAGTAAAAAAAAATGAGTTTGAGAATGAAAGGGGGAGGGTTTTGAGTAATTTTTCGGTGATTTGGTTGGGGCTAATCTGAAGGACTGTGTCTTGGGCAGACTTGAGAAGCTCACAATGGCCGAACGGAATTAAAAACCCGACCTGAATACCCAGACAACCATCTCTTTGGAGAGTTTTAATCAAATGGATTAAAAATGAGAGTCAAGCCAGAAGGGGATGTTTCGGGGGTGGTCTGTCGGCCTCGTGGAGGAATTTTTAGTCACATTTTTGCCCCAGGATGTTGTTAAGTTCGCTCTTTCGTCTTTATTACTTCATTCTTCTTCGTATTACCTCAGAATATAAATTTTAATATTAATATTGGCATTTCTCTTTATCAAGGCAACAGATTCATTAACTTTCTTTGTTTAATAAAATTAGTGATTGTTATTTATATCTTTATCAAGCGTCGGATAAGTAACAAAAATACATAGATATATATCAATATCAAAAAGTATTTTTAATTATAAATAGGGGCGAATTTATATTTACTAATAAAAAAAAGTCATGTGTGAGTGACGCGGTACTCACGAGAATTGATGTGTAAACATCTGCTTTAGTTTCAAAAATTTGCTGTCGTGCATTGATTTTGAATAAAATTTGTTTTCTAATGTTACAATGATAAAAGTAGTATTTTTCATCAATTTCTTTTATACATGAAATTATAGGCTTGTGACATCTAAAATAAGATATATACAACAGTGATTGTAGCGTCTCTAAATACCGCGAGAATACAGCGTCGATGGTAGTTTTAAAATTTGTTGTTGAAATGCTTCGATTCGTATTCATTTGTAAATTAAGTTAAAACAAGAGTTGATGATTAAAGTTGTTGAAATTAAGTCATTAAATCTCCTGAAATGGGTAAAAACGTTAAATTATTTGATGTGACAATATAACTACAAATATATTATTTATTGATCGATATTTTCAACAATTATTATTATTATGTATTAATAACAATATTATATATTATATAATATGAAGATAGAAATGCTCAAAAACAGCTGACGTCACAGATAACAAAGTGTGTAGTTGTGTGTGCTCTGCGCGCGCAACCGTCCAACACAAACACACTTACGCATGCACATCAACGAGACTCACGCTCTGGCATCAGATGTTTACACAGCAAAACAAAATATATATTCATTTTTGATCAAATATTTAATTAAAAAATAAAACAGAAAAAAAAAATATCATGTTTTTTACCCTATATTTATTTCCTTTAAACTAAAACATAGTCATAAGATACGTTATAAGAATGTAGCTTATAAATTAGATACATAAACAGCTATTAACGAGACAATCTTCCGGTAGTTGTATTAGTAAAACTTCCGGAAGTGTCTTTTTCACGATGATTTCACGTTCTTTCTTTCTTCATCAGGTCACTATGTATAACATATGGAAAAGAGAGAAAAAAAATATATTAATAACATGAAAAAATATATATGAGAAAATTTTTATTTAAAAAAAGTTCATTTTATTCCTGAATTACTGGGTATAAGAAAGTCAGTCTCACAGTTAAGCAGTTCAATGAAACAATGGAAACGGCTGACGCCAACTCATTACTTTCACATACCAAGTAATGCCAGTATGAGAGAGGAAGGTGAGTGAGTGATCTATAAAAAAGGGTTTGGTATAAAAAAGTTCTCATTCTGCTTCTAACCAACCTATTATAGTTCCAACTTTATCTATTCCATTATGACAGGAATTCCTCATAGAATTTTTTTCGAAGATAATGTTCATCAGAAGTGCTCGTCGTATCCTTAGTGTCTTTCCACAAGGACATTAGAAGTCAAGATTGACTGTAATATATATATTTTTTTTGGGGTGTTGCCGACCTCCGGTGGTGGCCGCGATACCCGTTCGCCGAGTCGTCGGGGAAAAGGGTCTAAATCTGTTTATTTGTATATAAGTAAAGTAAAAATAATAATCTGTTGCTTTGGTCGGGTAGGAGCGACCGCCGTCGACCATTTGTGCGTCGAACAGCGGTCATTCCCAGCCCACTTTAATTTCTTGGAGGCGGTCCTTGGAGCACCAAAAGAGGTCGGGGATAAATGTGGGGTCACTGGGTGTAGTATGGTGGGGCGCCGGTGGCTGTAATATAAGTGCTATTCAATGCGCCTGCGTTGAGGGCAAGAAAAGTAGCTTTTTAACCACGAGAATATTTTTTTTTATAGTTAAGTTTTTTAATAAGTAACTATTGCTGTTTTTGTTATTTTTAAAAATATTTTGTTTATGCGAGTGTTTTTGTTTATTTTCCGAAAAACTTGCCACTGGTAAAAGGGGTAGTCAGTCGGCCTCGTGGAGGAATTTTGTTACATAAGGGTAAACCCTTAAAAGGTTTAGTTTTTCTATTACTAATGCCCGGGCTCTGACTACAAGATCATATAGCCTACTATCAGAGAGCTCTTTCGTAGCTCTGGTAGACATGAGCCCGACTCTCTACGGGAGTCCTGAATTTTTATTCATCTATGGTTGGTCTTTAACCAGTATTTGAGCATCGCTTAACGTT
This sequence comes from Aradus depressus, assembly GCA_963662175.1. Taxonomy (NCBI): domain Eukaryota; kingdom Metazoa; phylum Arthropoda; class Insecta; order Hemiptera; family Aradidae; genus Aradus; species Aradus depressus. The sequence goes on from OY759215.1 coordinate 38,128,185, forward strand.
TTTTACTTCCAAGATAATAAAATCTAAGGTCCTCAGCAGAGTATCGAACCCACGATTTTGAACTCATTATTCAAGCACGCTACATCTGAGCTACAGGGGCCAATTAGATGTGTATTTGTTGACAACTATCTTACTTCGTAGTTCCATGTTTAGAATACAAGTATTGGAGACTTGAAGGAATACTTTCTTGTCAAATATACCCACAAAATTATCGAAAAAAAAATCTATATTATTACCCACTACATTTTTACAGTTCAATCCCTCTTCTTTCCAAACTGGCATTAATGAGTAAAAGAATATCATTCTCAGAATAACGCTGAACTTACGATGGAAACATTGAGCTAACTTTCATGTGACTAGGTTATACCGGTAATCCCAGTCTGAAATGAGAAAGGAATGAATTTGAGTGCAAGGAGGTGAAGGGGAGACTAGTAAAAATGTAGTGGGTATATAAAGTCTGTTATGGACACATCAGATTTTCCATATATTGTTGTACCTCCAACACAACGGAATCCACCTGTTCCATCATCCTTGGAGATGCACTTTAATATTGCAGTTTTCATAGATGTGTTGTTTAGAGTTGGTGTTTGTGTATGTGTATGTATGAGTGTCCGAGAGCTGGCTATTTGTCACTTCCTTCACTTTATTACAACCACCAGATCATTGTGGGCTGTCCTGTTGAGGCGAGACCTCTCCTCGCCCATCACCAGTCTAACGACACATTTCTCTCCGAATATCTCAATTTTATGGCCAATCCCAGTCTTCGTTATATCCCCTTTCCTACCTCAACCTCTTGCCTTCTACTGCTCTCATCTCTCATTTTATATTATCTTTATCTCCACATTAAATTTGTTATAAATGTAAACAAATCTCACTTCTTTCCCCTCTCTCTTCTCAGATCATTTCATATTGGCGTTACTGGGTATATGTGTTGGTATGAAGATGGCTGATGTAGTGAGAAGTGTCTATTTCACAGGTTGTCAAATAAGATGTAGTCTGACCTCTCACAGATTTTTATTAGTATTAGCTAGCCAGCTTTCGAGGTTGCTCTCATCATTAGGCAGTCTACAAAAGAAACCATCCTTAAGCAACGCAAAACAAAACCAAAAAAATATAATAAAAATAGGTTCTGTTGGTAACAAAAAGAATTTGAAAAAAACGTATAGATATGGTTATCTCAAATTATTTTTTAGTTTTTATGATTTAATGTATTTATATTTATCTTTTCGATTTCGAAGTTTATTTTTACTATCTCTTTGAGTTAGAATGTTCAAGTTCCAATCACATGCACCACTGACAGACATCATCGAGAAAATGGTCAAAACGTTTTCAGGGTACCGAATTCCGTTCAAAACTCGAACTCTGATTTTTGCACGATTACAATACTTCTTTTTAATAAAAAAATGAACAAATAAGTTATAGAAAATAAATAAGTATCAAAATAATAATTCTAATAAATACAATAGATACAATTATTACATTTTTGCTATATGTTTCAATATAGTGAAGTACTAGTATCACCTAGGTAGGACAGGCAGGCCGTGGACTCCGGCAGGCCGTCCCATGTCCTCCGGAGTCCAGCTGTAACTCCAGGTGCATGTCCTGACCCCTCTCGTCCTCCTATTGTTCTTCGTCCCCTGCTGTCCTCTCCTCTGATTTTTTTAATTATACCCTAGTTGTAGAAATATTTTTATTTCGTTTCCTCTATGGAACAGACTGCACCCGTCCACAGGACACCTGGACCTTCCGACCTCACCCCAACGTATCAGTTCCTCTGTTCACTAATGCTCTGCTTCTTTTCAATGACCATGTTCAAACTACCCAAGCCTAGGGTTAATAGTATTAACGTAATACCCTAATTGGCTACTTTCGGTCAGAGACACTGTAGATGGAAATAATCTACTGAGTCGTATACAAGTATTCTATATCCAAAAACGCCGACGTCCAAAAAAATATATAAATATAATCAAAAGAAAATCCTTTCCCACACATTTATTTTCCCTAGACTCTTAAAAAGCACATACTATATGCATCAACAATTTAACTTTGGTTGCCCTGAGCCCTGTGCTCTTCCCAGGAACCCCTGGCCCCCTGTGGGAGCCCATCATGGCTGTTCTCGTCATTTGTATAAAAAGTTCGCTGGCTTAGTTAGGACAAGGAATATAACAAGGTAGGACGATAATAACCAAAGCAGTTGTTCGCCACAAATAAACCAACCAACCAACAATTTAATCAATTTATATATTAATATTATTAAATTATGTATTTTATAAAATTATAAATTTTAAGAAATTTTCATAACATAAAAATATGTACTCAAATTTATTGAGAAAAGCTCATCATTTTTCAAATGTGATAAAAATAATTATAATATAAAGAAATGTGTAACTTGTGGGCTAGTCAAATTTCAGGAAAATTCTGAGTATATAAGTATATTTGTAATTTCTCTATAAAAAAAAAGGTGTCGGTGAATCATCGGCAATATACGATCCCTCAGCACGAATTAATAAAATAGATATTTGCTCTCTCTCTCTCTAACACCAATCGACCATTTTGGCTAAAAATTAATTGACTAATAGAGGGACTTCTGAATTCTCTATAAATCTCGGGAGTTATTAGCTGTTTTGAGTAGATCTCCCTTTTTCTTTCTGCCGATTTGGAAAAAAATTAGTATGTGTCTTCCATTTTGGGTTTTGATTTAATATATGTAAATTCGTATCGATATATTCACTACATTGATAGTTGTATGATTATTTGAGTTTTGCCCCCTCTCATCAATTAGTTTGTCGTCCATATTGCGTTTTAAAATTGCAAATGAAATTTCGTGTCAATATATTTATTATACCAGCAGTTATTAGAAGTTTTGTGTTAAGCTCCCTCTGATCTTCTCTCCCTTCCCTTAAACATTCATAAGTACGATTTTAGTTACCAATATATATCGGTGTGACGTCTTTTTGGGGTTCTGGATAGACATATAAAATGTCGTGTAGATACATTCATTCTATCGGGAGTTATAGTGTTCACAGACACAGTTAGACAGAAGGTTTGTAATGAAGGGGTCGGAAAATGTAAAATTCCGATGGAAACTTAACATCATTCTGCCCTATTACATAACTTTTCTGAACTTTTTTTAGCAGGAGAAATAAAAAAAACACGTTATATTTTTAGGTCTTTAAATGTAAGCACTCAGATTATATTGCACAGAATCCCACATAAATTGTAATAACATTTTCATGTGAAAAAGCATTTAAAAGTTTGAATGAGCTTTGAAAGTTTGGAAAGAGGTCAACACTTAATCTTTTTGTGTTTAACAATTTTCTTAAGATATAAATTTGAGAAAAATAAAAATTTATAAGGAAAGAGAAAGAAGGTTGGTTGTTTGAAAATATTATTTATGCAAAGTTTATGAAGGGTTTAAGTAAACGTAAAAAGGGCTCTTGACTTGTAGAGAAAAGTATTAAAAGGAGAAGTCCGTTTTTCAGAAGCCTTTTTACCGCATAAATTATAACTGTCAAGAAAAATACTGAGAGGGCGCCCCCCACCTCCAAACTTCAAGTCGACGCCCATAAAATATCTCTTTTATACAAAACTTATCAAATAAAACTTTACAAGGGGCGGTGTGGCTATCTTGAAGGGGTTGTTATTTTTTAGACCTGGCGTCTGCAGAGCCTCCATTAAATAAGTGTTGTCTCTGTTTTGTAAAACTTTTATTATTCTGTATCTTGAGGACGAGGGAGCTTCAGGAAGAAGAACTGCCGTTCCTTCCCCATTTCAGGTAGACTATATTTTTCAGTCTCTTTTTACAAAATGGTACCACTCTCCAGTTAAGGTCTGTCTTTTTATTTCCCCAGCTATACAAAATATTGGAAAAATTGTGTAATCGGTTCAGAAATTCTATTTTGAGTTTTTACCGGAATTTAATATTTTCTGACACCCTGAAATACTAAAACTAAAAAAAAAAAAAGTCTGTGAATCATTATTGGGTTTTTTTGACTTGAGCCTGTGTTTTTATTTCCCCGGCTATACAAAATACAGTAGGATCTCGATAATTCGTATGGTCCAGGGACTGACGGTTTGGTACGAATTATCGGGATTACCAATTATCGGGAGTACAAAATAAAAAAAATTAAAAACTCGTTAATGCAAACATGTATGTACATATTAAGAAGTATGTACAATGTGGTAAGAATAAAAACTATGCAATAAACACTGCTTTATACTAAACTATACAATAAACAATACATGCAATAAAAAATATGTACATACTTATGTTCTAGATTAAATAAACACCAATCAAACATTTGTTAGAAAAAATGTTAGAAAAGATCAATGAAATTCCCAAAACTTTCCCCCACTCCTCTCCTCATTTCCTTTCAGTGAAAAGAGTACGAATTACATTTGATAATATGAGATTTCATAGAAAACTTGTCTTTCTCACTCGCTCTCCTCTTTGGTTCTGTAGGAATTAACTGATTTCCTAGAAAACATTTAACTCGCACTCATTCTGCTCCCTGGTCTCCCACTGTCCTCTCTCTCCTTCTTGAAAACAGTACGAATTAACGAGGTTTTTAAGCTGGAAATATGAATTATAAGACGTTTTAAGTGACCTCGAGCATAAAAATAATACGAATTACCGATGGGTCCGAAATGCATTGTTTTTATACCATTTATCGGGATTTTCTCTGGGGACTGGCAAATTTGTACTAATTAGCCGGAAATACGAATAATCGGGATACGAAATATCGGGATTCCACTGTATTGGAAAAATTGTGTAATCGGTTCAGAAATGCTATTTTGAGTTTTTATAGAAATTTAATATTTTCCGACACCCTGATACTAAAACTAAAAAAAAAAGTCGTCGGTGAATCATTATTGGTTTTTTTTTACCTGAGCCTGTGTTTTTATTTCCCCGGCCATACAAAATATTGGAAAAATTGTAATCAGTTCGGGAATTCTATTTTGAGTTTTTACCGGAATTTAATATTTTCTGACACCCTGATACTAAAACTAAAAAGTCGTCGGTGAATCATTATTGGGTTTTTTTGACTTGAGCCCCCCTCTCCCTTCCCTTCTGCCTATTCCGCTGACATTTAATAATTGTGGTCCTTATGAGGTTTTGAATTCAAATATGAAATTATGTGTCGATACATTCATTACAACGGCAGTTGTCCTTTACCCGATTTGGCTGATAAATCGATAGTTGTTTGTCCATTGAATGTTTTCCGACACTCTGATTCCAAAAAAAGAGAATAAAAGAAATTTGGGTCTGCAAACACGTTAACTCCTGATGGAATTAATGAATCGACAGGAAATTTTATATGTACCTATACCTAGAATGGGGGCCATGGTGGCCGTGCGGGCTAGAGCGTAGGACTTTGGTCGCATGGTCTTACCACGGTTTCGAATCACACAATACAATGAAAAAAAAAACAAGTGAAAATGGAACATGGAGGTACAAATGGTAAGTAGTTGATTTTTGTTTTATAACCGTTATTCTATTCTACAATTCGAAAAATAATTTTACGATTTTACAATAATCGCATTCACTTTAGTTATCGTAAGCCCATCGTGTCATGCGTTATACACGCAAATTATGTTCCATCATCAGAGTCAAATGTACAATATTTAATTATTACTTAATTTATTAATTTATCAATAAGTCAATCTATATCATATTTATAATAACATCTTTAAGGCAATATCTATAAGTTAATAAATTAATGTAACCTTAACTGTAAATAAAAATTGTTACCAACATATTATATGATTTAAAAAATTTCCTGAATTAAATTATTTCCTGCCCTGTACCAATGTTAATAAAAATAGTTGAAATAAAAATATGGTCTATTAGCACAAAGAGAAACTGAAACTAGAAGAGTTAGGTACTGAAGTTACACTTCAAACGTGTGTACTAACTGCACACAGAACACATTTTTCGTATATTATTTATTGAGAGGGAGGTGGCCGTGTGGGCTAGAGCCATGGTCTCACCATGGTTTGCGGGTTCGAATCCCGTCCGGGAGTGAGTTTTTTTTTCATAAATTGAACTCCCTCCCGGGGCCATGGATGTCGTAAATAACTAGATAAACACACTGACAAGGTTGATATGCATCGTATATAAGCAAAATAAAACAAAAAAATGAAAATAATAATAAGACAATACGCAGAATCCCATCTAGTGATTTTCCGCAAAATCGGTCAAAGAGGAGAGGACTCTACTCAAAATCCCTGATAACTGCCGATGGATCGATGCAGTATTCAGTAAATAAATTGAAAGCTCTATGAGGAGGGATTAGTTGCTAGTCCTATACACAGTCGAGTGTATAGGGTATAGCAGCCGACAGTCTCTTTGATAGTTGCTGACAATTTTGGTCGTAGTAGCTGAAAATCCTGTATACCAGCAATCAACCTAATTACATAACACTATAGTTTTTAACGTGCTTTACTCTGCAAGCTGCATCTCTACAAACAAAATTTGTATACATTTAATTACTGTTTGTAGAGTGGTAACTTACAATAAATTAGCTATTAGTGTCCGGTTTGGGGCTGTAATTTATTCTTATGGTCCCGGTTCCGACAGAACGCTAGCTGGATGAAGAGACCCTGCAATAAACCTAGGTAAAACATTGTTTGCATATGAAATTAGGCAGAGACCACGATTTGTGTTGTTGACATTAAATATGAGACTAGATAGTGCAGGAACACACACATTAAAATAACCCATAGTTCCCATCTCCACACTAGAATATTGTATTACATTTTGGACATTTATCTCTGTACAAACCTACAAAATAAGAGTGTACTCATGACCGGGCTTCATCTACGAGGTCATATCGCCTACTACCAGAATACTCTTTCTTTGTTCTGGTGGACATGAGTCCCCTAAGAATAATAACATAAAAAATAAACAAGAGTATACAAATATCAGCCAGTTGAAAAGAATAAATATAAAATAAAATAAAAGAGGTCTCTAGAAGTAAATAGTAAATGTTAAAAAGGCGATCAGTAAAACAATACAATAAACTAGTGGAAAATAATAAAGAGAAATAAAAATAGAAAAATTAGAAAAACAAGTATGAATAATAATGTGAAACATGGACAATAATGACTTGTATATGAATGATTTGTAAAAAACTGGACTGATGAAACAGAAGAGTAACAATCTGCCCAGTTGGAGTGAGAGACTTATAGGAAGACGAGAACTATCTCAAAGGAGCCAGCCTTAGGAATCAGAGGTTTGCTGAGTTAGGAGATAATGGAAAAGTAGGGACTTAAATGAAAGGAGAGTAGGAGCATGGCGATAAGAGATACTATATGGGTCTTTAACGAGTACCTAACAGTCCATGCTCGGGACCATCGCACAACGTCCCATCCGAAGGACGGAGTGCTCAAATTGTTTCACTTACCAGATAAAAACCTAAGGGTCTAATCTTTAGTTCAGTAAACATAAAAGAATATATATAGGAACACTTCCAGTATTCTAGAAGAATTTTTTCTCATAACCTTATGAATAAACATGGTTATTAGTTGTTAGGATTAATAACTTTGTTATGAACAATTGTATTGTTTTGTTTGTGTGACCCATGCCCGGGCTTTCACTACGTGATCCTATAGTCAGAGCTCTTTCTTCGTTCTGATGCACATTTTCCTACATTTTGCACAGGCTTGTGAAGATTCCTTAAGCAGTAGAATTGTCTTTAATTTAACTGATTATTTTTTATTTGTATTTACTGTATAAGGGTAATGGTTAAGAAACCTTATTGTATAATTGTATCTCTGCAAATGCGACTGTTATAATAAACTCTTCTTCTTCTTCTAGTTATAAAATTTCGTGTCGATACATTTACTCTATTGGAAGTTATCGTGTTCCCTGACACAGAGACAGAAAGATTTTTAATTTTTTTTTTGGAAAACCTAACATAAAATATCTGACCCATTACATAACTTACCCTAAAAAAAAGGAGGGGGGGAGGGGGCTTACAGATGGCGTAGCCAGAATTTAGTAAAGGAGAAGGGTAAGTTGTCAAGGAGGGTGGTGCATGTTAGGATAATTAAAGGTATATGCACTAGCTATAATTGTGGGCTCCTCACGGACCTGTAATGAACTCTAAAAGAGAGTGAACCTCGGCTGATTTACATCCAACACCAAACCCCAGACCTTCTCTTCGGAAGAGTAATTACGGCTAAACTGGTGGGAGGCAAACCAACAAAATACAAAAGAAAGACACCAAAAAATGTTTACGTTTAGTTGCTTAGTTTTATTTAAAACAGAAATTGGACTCCACTGAAATTATTTTTAGAAAATTTGTATGGTCTGTATTATGGCAGGGAATTCATCTATGGCAGGGATCTTTAACGAGTAACTGACATTGTACAGGCTCGAGACCATCGCTTAATGTTCCATCCGAAGGACGGCATGCTTATGTTTATTTTACCTCCCAGATAAAATAAACTAAGGGCCTCGGTCGAGTTTTGAATCCACGATCTTGAGCTCAGAAGGCAAGCACGCATACCACTGAGCTACCGGCGCCCTCGCCATTCTTATATATCAGGTATGGAAAGGGCAGGAATTTCAATTTGGAAATCTCCTTGGCTCTACAGTTAGGAATTTGTCGTATCATTATGAAGTAGTTCTATATATGGAATACAATTATAGGAGACGTAAACTAATACTCTCTTGTCAAATATAGGCAAAAAAAAAAAGAAATAAAAATCTGATATGACCATAACGTGACTTTCTTCTAAGCTGTAATGGGAGGAGGGAGGATTGATTGGTTGCAGGGGAGGGTTTTCTACCCATGTTATCTAAAACAAAGGCCCTTGAAACAGACACTCGCTAGCATTTAACTATCTTCTCTTCTAGTTATTTAATGAAGAGCAGAACAATTTCGAAGCTCTGCTTCTTCAACTCATCTGGGTTGAGGAACGCCTCCTCGATGATTATCCGAAAATTCGCCCAGGATGTGTAGCATGGTCCATCTTCTGCAGAACAAGACCCATAAAAAAGTAGTGGCCTCATTTCCTGTGTTTGTGAATGTCTCACAATTTCGCTACAGTAAAAAAAGAAAACTGCCAACACATTACATTCTCACTCAATAATGCCAGTTTGAAATGTATTTTTCAGGAAGAGGGGGAGGAGGGGGGGGGGGGGGGGATAGATCTATAAAAGCTTTGTTGGTATGAAGTTCTGTGATAGGCACTTATTTCTTTATATTCCGATATTTCAGAAGCAACAGCCTGGAGATACCTACATCAAATGGTAAAAATAAAAAAGCTTGACAAATGGGGCCCTCACAAGTTATCGGATGCCAATAAGATGATTCGATTAACAACATCTTCATCTCTAGCTTCTCGATCTAAAATTATCTATTTTTAGACAGAATAATCATTTGTGATGAAAAATGGGTATTATACAATAATTTTAGGCGGTGTTATCAATGGCTCTCAGCTGATGAAGAACCAATGAAATTTCCGAAACCCGATCTTCACCCGGAAAATGTGTATTGGTTGTTTTCTGGACAGGCAAAGGCGTCGTGCACTATGAGCTCCTAAATGGCAAACCATCACTGCAGAGGTCTACTGCACGATACTAGACCGCTGTCAGTCTAAACTTAAAATATTCGATTCAAGACTAGTAAATAGAAAAGGACCCTTGCTCCTCCAGGACAATGCTCGGCCACATACGGTAAGGTTGACCAGGGATAAATTGATGGAGATTGGATGGGAAACTTTACCCCACCCGCCATATTCCCTGATTATCACCTTTTCAGATCTCTGGACAATAGCCTCAGGCAGAAATGTTTTGATAACTGGCAAAGCCTAGAATCGCAGTTAAATACGTTTTTTGGCAGCAAAAATGCATCGTTTTTTAAAAAAAGGTATTTGGGACCTTCCGTCACGTTGGGATAAGGTTGTTTATTGTAATGGCGATTATTTTGATGAATAAAATGATTTTATATATATTACTTTATTTCATTTTTAATTACCTAAAAAAATGACAGGACTTGTATATGTGATGTAAGAATGTAATACGTTTTGGAGTTGTTAGTTATTATGACTCATGCCCAAGCTTTTAACTATAAGGTCATAATATAATCGCTTTCTACGAGAGCGCTCTTTCGTCACTCTGGCCACCGGTGGACATGACCTATAAAATAAACTTTGGGCCTCGGCCTTTGTACCCGCGATTTTGAGCTACTGGTGCCCTCTATATATTGAGAATATTCAACTTCATTTCATTGCTATCAAGTATGTTAGTCTACATCTTAGTCAGATACGCGAGTTAGGTTTCGTCTAATTATTGACTAATTGAACGTTGGTCGACTATGGATCTGTTCGATATGCATCGAATGGCCGAGGCTGGGGTCAGTGGATGCACGTCCAGGTGCAGTCTGTTTGGACAACTGGCCTGCATCGATAACGCCATCTCATCAATATGCATCTCCCTCTGTACCCTGACGATATTTATTGTACCTCCTTCCAGTCACTTTTTATCATCCCACCAATAACATTATCTACTCCACTTATTAACGTCTTCACCTCCCCACCATTCAACAATAAACTGTTTTTTTTCTTTCTTTTTTCTTTATTTTAATTTCCATTTTTTTAATTTTTTTTTTGTATTTCTTTAAATTCAAATTAGGCATTGTTTTCAGAAAAAGGAAAGTTCGCAATTATAATTGAATAATTAACATAAGCGAAACAACTATTACAAGACTAGATGAAAACTTTTTCCTTCTTCACATTGCTCTTTCTTATTTCCACAGCTATACGAAGTATAGGGGAAGTTATGTAATCGGAAAATCGGAAATTTGATGCGGAGTTATCAAGGAATTTCATCTTTCCTGACTTCTAGATTCAAAAAATGAAAAAAAATCTGTCGATGCGTCTGTGAACATGATAACTCTCGATAAAATCAATGTATGGCATGACATTTTTTTATGTGTATTTTAACTCATAGCAAAATATGTGATGTGGCCATTACAGGACTTTCTTATACCAACCACGCTTACAGATTACAAATCTCTATACTGACATTACTGGGGATAAGAATGTCTACTCTCAAGATAACGCTGTACAATGAGACAAAATGAAATAATGTGTTTCTTAAACTTCTCTGGGATGTTCCACTGTTGTTTAATTCATTTCTTCCAGAGGTGTCTTCTTATTTTTTTTCTGACAATATTTCGGGACCCTTCCAAGTACCCTCTTTCGGTCACTATGAACGAATCCTTCATAGCGACCGGAAGAAGGGACTTGGAAGAGTCCCGAAATATTGTCAGAAAAAAAATAAGACACCTCTGGAAGAAATGCCGGAATTAAACAAAAATGAATAATTTTGAGAAGGATGAGAGGGAGCGTGGTTGGTGTAAGTTCTGTAATGGCCACATCGCACATTTTTTATTATAAATTGAATACTGTACGGACATTGTAAAAAAGTCTCACGAACTGACGTTACCGAGTCACGTTCGTACGACGTGCTTATCGAGATATGTGCACCGTGCATGTACAATACTACCTGTTAAGTATACTGTTTATGAAACCATAACAAAAGTTTATTCGAATTTAATAGAATGTTTACATCTAGATACTCCGGTTCATTTAAGGTCTTCAAGCAGTGCGTCCATCATCATAGAAAACTGTCCCGAATTTATTTTTGATGCGTAAATACCAAAAATAAAGACAGACAGTTCACGTCTGTCCATCCGTTGGTGTAGATCGGGCTGTTCCAAGAAGGCAAGGCCATTTTTTATATATTTTTTTCGGGTGTTCCAGACCCCTGTGAGGCCACACCACCCGTCCTCCCCGTAGAGACGAAATAGTTCTGATTTTAATTATATTTATTAACTATATTTATGTTGCTTCGGCCGGTAGTAGGACCCCGCCATTGATCGAAGCGATAATTTTGCCTACCCTAAATTTTTATTCACCTAGGGCAGGAGTCTTTAACGAGTACCTGATATAGTACAAGCTCGGGACCATCAATAATAAAAATATATTTTATATTTCGTAGCTATGCGATACAATTTAAATATTATTTTGAAATATTGTTTAGAGGGCGCCGGTAGCTCAGTGGTATGCGTGCTTGTCTTCTGAGCTCAAGAACGTGGGTACGAAACCCGACCGAGGCCCTTAGTTTATTTTATCTGGGAGATAAAAAAAACTTAAGCACGCCGTCCTTCGGATGGGACGTTAAGCGATGGTCCCGAGCCTGTACAATGGCAGGTAATCGTTAAAGACCCCTGCCCTAGATGAATAAAAATTTAGGGTAGGCAAAATTTAAGACTCTCACAGTAGAGTCGGGCTTATGTCCACCAGAGTGACGAAAGAGCGCTCTGGTAGTAGGCAATATGACCTCGTAGTTAAAGCCCGCGCATGGGTCAGAAAACCTAAACCTTGAAATATTATATAATTTGTATCGCTCTGATCAATTTCGATTTCTTTTCCTATGGCATATCGCCAGTTTCTTTACCACTTATTGAACCAAAAGAGGCATGGACCACTTGGAGTATCAGCGGTTCATAAGTTGTAGTTATTCAAGGAACTATCATATCAGTTCTATTTCATTTAAGGAACTGTTCCTTATTTTCAGTTCTATTTCATTAAGCGAACTGTTCCTTATCATCATATTATCAGTTCTATTCCATTCAAGAAACTGTTCTTTATTATCATGTTTTTTTTTTACTTCAGAGTTCCGTGATTTCTTTCTTCAACGATTAGAGTTCGGACGATGAAAGTTCGTTTACTGTATATAATTTGGACATTTCATTTCCCCAGTACTATGGCTTAGGTCTAATAGCATCGGACAAGTTGAAGGATGTCCTGTACGGAGACGATTCACAGAACGCCTATCGGATCAGAGAATGTCTTAGAACGCACGTAGACGTCATAACGGTCATATTCCATTTGCAACCTTCATCATTTTCAATCAGCAACACATCGTACATCAGGTTGCTGGAAAAATAATAATAATAAAAGTACTGCTAGAACTAATGGGGCTCATAAGATATTTCTTCCTTCTTACATTACATTCGGCCGTCAGCATTAGTTGGACCTTTCTTGGATAAGTTGAAGATGTAAATGAGGCATTTCAGACAAGGATTGAAAATTAAAAATGCATGTGCAATATTGGGTTTTACTCCGACGTAGGACTTACTTGGAACCCACATACAAAACAAAAGTTACTCAATATATCAAAAATTTAAAAAATAAAAACCTAAAAGCTTTTTTCCATGGAGTAAATAGTTAATTTTAAAGAAAAAATTAGACACCTAACGATCACTGCCTGAAATATACCGGACTACATATGGACACTAGACTCATGCGGAAAACACATTAACCAAACTCTTACCAAAGCACACACACGTTTCACACAATTATATCCACTTCTGAAGAAAAAATCCCCAAACTGCAATGCACTCGCCTCTTGTACACATCACTCATCCTCCCGCTCATCACCTACGCCTGACCCATTTGGCTTGAAGCAAGCACTACCAATATAAAACGCCTGCAAGTCCTGCAGACCAAGGTGCTGCGAACTGGCCTGGGTCCTCCTTGGTTCGTTCGCAACACACACATTCACAAAGAATTTGAGATACCATTCATCGACACATACATTAAATACATCAACACCACATTTCACTCATCTCTCTCAGTCACTCCTCCGGCTCAAGTGTTGGACCTTGGGAGAAAGACTGTGCGGAGAAGGCTAAAAGTCAAGGCTCGTCCAAGACATATTATAAATATTGTTTATTATTTTGTGTAAGGCACGAACCTGCCGGACCAAATAAATTAATCTGTTTACAATCGATAGTAAATATAACTATCGATATACATCTATATATAGTCTATTCATACCGATTAATCGATATTACTATAGATAGTTCGACACCACTACTTTTTACCAGTGTCTGTACGTCACTGGTCACTTACTGGATACTGGTGTTATGCGTTATCACGGTACTCTCCCCCCATCCCCTTTATTTTTCTTCAATTAAGTTTTTTTTTAATAAATGCTCATTGTTTTTTTATCAATTTTTATTTTTTATATATTTATTTATTTATATTTTATATATTTATGTTGTCGAGTTTACTGATTTATATATCATTTGTACAATAGCCAATGCTCCTTATTACCTATCCAACAAAACTCTTCACACTGACCATAATGTACTTTGTCACCGAAGTTGCTAAATTCCATAAAAAATTATTTTCTTCTCTTAGTTCCATCCATTCTGCCACACTTCCCCATCGACGGCTCAAGTGACTATGGCCTAGAGACCTTCTTAGCAGCAGCAGTGACGATGATTACCTCTCCTTGGTTTTTCGTATTTTTCAGACACTGAAACTTAACACTTTTTCGTGACACACTTTGACTAAATATATTACATATATAAGAATACATATTATAATGAAATTGCCCCGAAGGTGGGAAAGCTAGACTGTCATGGCAAAGGTTCGGCCCCTGCTGCGGACGACCTATGCTAATGCAGAGATAAAGGTTATCCGCACACTGCCCACACCACTGAATGAGAACCTGTTTAGGAAGTGAACTATAGGGAATTCAGCAAGAGTCATTTTGTCAAGTTGATCTTATAATTGTTCTCTTTGAGTGTATTATGGGGACCATATTATCTTATCCTCTTCTGCTTTAGCCCCCAAATCCTGAAATGTTTACAGTAGGTATGTTTTGGGACGAACTTTGAAAAATTACATGTTTTCTTCCAGTTTGCTCTGTAATAATAATTCAAAAGAAGAAAAAGAAAAAAATGTATTACTTTCTCATAACTATAGTATAAAGAATTTTTTTTTTCTTTTGGTTGGCAGAAATTACGAATCAGCGGAACAGACTTGCCCATACCCCGCCGAGGATAGAATCCAACCTTCAAAAAATCTTTAGGACATCCTACGTCTGAAATTGGTCTAGGGCGGACTTAGTTCCTTGCAATAGGGGAATAATTGGGACACCTATTAGAATAGCCGCTGAAAATGTCCGGGGATGGAACCCTTACCAAGCTCATTCGTCAACTATTATCTTAAATTATTTAATTTATGTACTTGTCCCTTTTTTTAAAATTATTTTTCTTCATTTTCATTCCTTTTCCATATTTTCTAAATTATTCTATCATAATAAATATTATACCTATTTTGTTCATTTTACATATTTTTATATTTTTTATTTCATTTTATTATTATTATTTTTCTTCTTTTTTCTATTCACACTTTTTCTGTTTAGCTCCTACTTTCTAAAACTAGTTTTATTTCAAACCTTATCTGGGCATCCTTCTTTCTCCGAATACATTCTTGCGTTTTATGTCGATATAGTGGAAATACTAATAAATAAAATTAAAAAGAGGAGGACCCCCCCCCCCCCCCCCCCCTACCCCAACTAGTCTTAAGTTAATATAAATATGTCTGCCTAGCTCATATCTGTATTATTATTGAACCTTGTGCTGACGATGGCGTAAGCCGAAACCGGTACACATTTCTGTAAATGGAATAAGACAGTATAAGTGTTCAATGTGTTATCTTTTTAATTTTATCCTTCCTTCTCTTTTATAGTTAATCATCATTGCATTATGCCCTGTCGATTTTTATTAATTCTTCTCTTATATGATATTTTTAATTCTTCATAATTAAGATGTCCATGTTAATTTTTATTTATTTATATTTATAATTGTCTAGTTTTTCTCCAATGTAGCACTAATTTATTTACTTTTGTTTTTATTTCTTTGTTCCCTTATATTTTTGATTCTGTATGTATTTATTCTCAGGGGTCCAAGAATAAAATGTATTTTCATTTCATTACATTGCTGGTGATTCACCGACGGACTTCTTTTCCTTCTGCCGGTTATTCAAAATTATATACGATGAATTCAGGGGGCATAAGAGGAAGATGGATGTCTCACTTATCCGAACAAGAAAATGATTTCTTCTTCTTCTCCCTCTGTTTCTAAACAAACAAACAAGAAATGCAGTTCACTGTTCTATTTTAGACCTTTTCCAGGGTCCTGAAAACAACAAAACCTTGTCTGTGAACTTCCTCATACTCCGATGATTGCTTCACTCTCTCTGAGTTGAGAGCTGCCTTTAACTGAAGGGTGGTCGCACCCTCAGCCCTATCCCTGTCTGCTGGATATCATTTGTTTTCCAGACTTGGCACAACCCTTTTTTTGGCTCCTAATGAATAAAAAGACTAATCAAGACGCCCGGGGTGGGTGGAGGGAGGCAGCTTTAATAACACCTGGGCAGTTTTTAGTCGGAGAATAATGGAGTAATTAACGAACGACCAGAGAGAACAATCCCTTATTGGAATGATTCTAGACCATCTTGGAGGAAACCCGCTTTATTCTTCTCGGTCTTATTTTTGACCGAGTCAAATGAAACGGCTTCTAATTAGGCAACTCTCACAATAGAAGAGAGAGCTTAACTTGGAAATGCCTTTCCGGTAAGAGGTTAGGCTTTTTTTCTCTTCATATTCTAATATCTTATTTTTTAAGGGTGTTTTTTTTGAGTTCCGTCAAAGGTGCTAGCCTTCTGAACTCAAGATTGCGGATTCGAAACCAGGCCGAGGTCCTAGTTTATTTTATCGATTATATGAGACGTTAAGCAATGGTCCCGAGCCTGTACGTAAGTAATCGTTAAAGACCCCTACCCTAGATGAATAAAAATTTAGGGTAGACTAAATGTAAGACTCCCATAGTAGAGCTGGGCTCATGTCCATCAGAACAACGAAATATGACCTAAAGTTAAAGTCCGGGCATGAGTCATAAAATAATTAACTAACTGGTGTTTTAAAGATAGACGATAATGCCGTTTTCTTATTCGAATATTCTATTTTATTAATGTTTTAAAGCAGTCGATTCTTAGCGAATGCATAGCATATAGCCACCCAGAGAAAGAATTTCAACCTTACGGTGGATATTTTTTTGCACTTCAAAAACCTTATATGTAAATTATAAAACGATACAAGCTTCTTTACGACCTTCATTATAAATTTGCGCTCATCCAAATTAGTGGGACCCCACAGACCTGCATCCATGGTCGAAATGCCTTAAAGAAAATAAAAAAAGTAAAAAACAGTCAATATTTTTTAAATTTATTTACACTCTTTCAAATAGTTCTTTACATCTAAGACTTACACTCTATGTGGCCAAATGTAATAATTAAAGCGTTACACTGTACACTGGTACACTATATTTCTACACGGATTAAACGTACACTACTTATATTTTTCCAAACCTCCTCTTTTTTTTTTTTTTTTTTTGAAAGAGTAATTAAAATTTATCTACATTTAAAGCAGTGCAGCAGTTGAGAGGCACTTAAAATAATTTTGAAAATCTGGGAGGACTTAAGTTTGTTGACATGCACTGATGACCAGACAGAGGAGGCTATAATTAAAAGTAAGGCTTCCTGTAAACAGAAGAAGGGTTGCCGAAGAAGGGTTACATATACCCTTTCTGTTTTTTGAACCCTTTCTTTTAACAGACTCATCACTTGAAGGGCATCCTTCAATTAAACACTAATCAGACTCCCATCCTCGTTTTCAGGGTTTCTTTTCGACAAAAATTATGTCCACCATTGTTTGGTTAAGTTCTTTTTGAAGCACTTCAGATTTTTTTTTTTTTTTGCTACTTCTTTCTTAATTATGAATTTCTAATATTCATCACTTTTATTGACTTTCTGTTCAAAAATGTTTTATTTCACACCCGGTTTCGCACACTAATTGTTAAAAATGAGCGTCTTATGTACAAAATATGTAATGTTGCACAGGACTATCTTATACCAACCAATTTTTTACAGATCACTCTCCTCTCCCTTCCCTTCTCTCAAACTCTCAAATTCATTTCATAGGCATTACTGGGTATATAAAAGTAATGTGTTGACGTCATCGGTTTTATATATTTCATTGTACAAAGTACATCTTGAAATATGAGGAGTTTGGACCAACTGGTTGAAACTGAACAGGAAGAAAATGGCAATAGAAAATTGAGTACATTTTGTTTATCTCCATAAATGGGCCCCAAATATTTATTTATATTTGAAATTTTAGAATAGTTTTGGATGAGTGATCCCTTTTTGTGTTCTATAAAGTTTTTGAAGGCGTATGATCCATTGTGACTTTGAAAATATATGCACAAAATACTTGTGGACTAAACTTAAAGTGCTGCTATCTATCACTGAAGTGAAGAAACTAAGTGATCCACACTGGTTTTGAAAAAAGGGAACCTATGCCAACATTAGGATGGTAATAACTCATTTTTCGAAAAATTGTGGGTTGGTCCGCTCTGGCTCCAAACTCCTCATACGAGGAACTATACCTAATTCTATGGGTCGCTACAACTTTAGTCTTATTGGTCCTAACTCAAGTCTGAGGACAATTTGGCGATCGAAAATTTAATAAATAACATGTTTGGTAAGAACCACTTTTTCGATAGGACTAACCATTTTCGTGTTAATCAAGGGAACGTTTGATAATATGTGTTTCAAAACTACATTTCAGGATGGTTTTCCGCATCTATCTCGGAAGCCAAGCGACCTTCAAAACATCGTATATCATATAAAATTTATCTTTCAATCTTCCCTACAACTTTTATTTTAAGACATTATTGACTAGGTCATAAATATAAGCAGTTATCTTCTAAAATGTACTTCGGTACCGAAGTAAAGTGGTTTCAATATTCGTCCGATTTCGGTCAAAATATAATAAGATCGAAGTACGTTCATAGCTACAATCGTTTAGACGAGGATCATCGCAAAAATGGTCAAAACGTATTCCGGGATTTTAAAACGTAAAAATCCGTTGAAAACTCTATCTCAGATTTTTACAATCCTTATAGCAGTGTTGGCAAAAATTTAGTTTGATTGACGATTAAAAACTAAAACAAACGTAATTAGTTTAACTGACGATTGAATTAATTTTAGTCGTATAAAAAATTGAAATAATGATTGAATCAATTTTAGTTTTCAATGTTTATTAATAATTTGATTGCAATACTAATGTTGAGGAAAATATAAACGAATTATTAAATTAGACAAATGGTTTATTCTTTTATTAGTCATTCATACATGTATGCAAATAACAATATTTTCATATTTTTTATTTATTTATTCTTTTACTAGTACATCACATATAATCAAACCGTCAATGTTTTCGATTCATTATATTTAAATTGCTTTTCATGACGACTCTTTTCTCAAACATCTCATCAGATAGTTTGTGTGATTTCGGTGAGTTGGTCATAGTAGCATAGGAAAACATTCTTTCAACTGGTCCCGATGACGGCATAGGCTCTGTAGCTAACAATGCTTTGTATCAATACAGTAGACCCTTTCCAGGTAGTGACACAAACAGCGATAGAATGTGCTAATAAACTGAAAAGTACCTAATTATCTATATGATAAGGCTTATTTTGAATTGAAAGAACTTGAGTAATTTTTAAGAGTTTAAAATTTTATTGCGTTGTATCAGTAGTTACTAGAAGGTACAAGATTCATTTTCTGGTTAATATTTTATTGCCTCGTTTTCAAATAGGAAAAATTTCTTTTTAGTTAAAAAATTAATCCAAACTAAAACTAATAACTAATGATTACTCGATTTTAGTAGTGACTAAAACTAAATCATCAATCGTGATTGATTTAGTCATAACTAAAATAATCACTAACTTTTTAGTTTGATTCGTCAATCGATTGAAAATATTTGACTAAGCTCAACTCTGCCTTATAGTATATGTATAAGAATAAAAAACTTTCTTCTTCTTCTTCCTGCGGCGCTACGGTCCTGAAAGAATCCAGGCCTCCGTCACAATCCTCCTCCATTCGTCTCTATCCAAAACCTTCGCCCTCCATCCTCTGATGCCCAACACTCGGAGGTCCGCCTCGACGTCGTCCAGCCAACGGAGTCTCGGTCTTCCTCTTCTCCTGGCACCGCCTGGCCTACCGTAGAGGACTTGTTTAGGGAGTCTTCCTCCTTCCATTCTCTCTACGTGGCCCAACCAACGTAATCTCGCCTACTTGATCACGGAATCCGCATAGAGGTCTCTCAATTCTCTGTTCTTCCGGATAGGCCATCTGCCGTTCTCGGAAACAGGTCCATAAATCTTTCTAAGTACTGTCCGTTCCCAAAGTAGAAGAGTCTCTTAATTTTGTTTTGTCAACGCCCAAGTTTCACCAGTGTGAGTTACAATTGGACGGACAATGGTTTTATAGACAATTAGCTTGACCCTCCACGTTATTGTGCGGAACTTGAGTATTTTTTGGACATCAAATAGACATTTGTTCCCTGCAGCAATGCGTGTTCTTATTTTGTGGCTAACGTCATTATCTTGTGTGATCAGAGTCCCAAGATATTTGAATTCCCTGACTACTGAAAGTTGGTGCTCATTAATAGAAATTAATAAAAACACAAACGCACAGACGAGTATCATAGCAAAAATGGTCAAAACGTATTCCGGGATTTTAAAACCTATCCGTTGAAAACTCGATCTCGGATTTTCACAAGTTTATATAATACATCCTTATATTATATGTATAAGAAAATAAAACTTTCTTATACCAACCAACTTTGTACAGATCACACTCCCCCTCCTCCTCTCCCTCTCAATCTCATTTCATACTCGCATTACTGGGTATATGAAAGTCATTCTCAGTATTGCACTGCAACAATGAAAACCGCTGAAGCAAGCACATTACTTTCATTTATATTTTCCCATCAGATATATTTACAGTAATGATTGTCCGATCATGTAATGTTTATACTTGTCGTTGATCAACACTGATTGTGTTGTGTTCTTGTAGTAAGATGTACGAGATCTCTCCTCAATAAGTTTGTGTTTAATAGCCAATTGTGTTGTTGTATCATAATGACCACTTGATTATGTCGATGTAAATTGTCTGTTTGTGTGAGTAGTTCGTTGTTTGTTGTTTTATTATTACTAGGTACCTTAAATTAAGTTTGACGAAGGTAGTTAACTATGGTCATATTCCCCAAGATGTTTGTGCTTCTTGAGTTGGTTAAATGTGTGTGTGTTTTGGTTGCTACTACTATATAATTACTATAAATAATTGTTATAATGGTTAATGAAAATGAAATTATATTTGTTAACATTACCGAAATTCATTTTGGATAAATATAACTACAGAAATACGTACCAACAAATGTACATACTACCTGAATTGAAAATCAATAGGAAACCATTAACTATTTTCACATCAACAGTTCGGGAAGTAATGTAATCTGTCAGAAATTCTATATTGAGTTTTCACCGGAATTTCTGGTTTTTCGACCCCATGGTTCCAATAATGAAAAAAAAAAATTATTTTCTTTCTAAGTAGAGGAAGGAGGAAATCAGGGAAGGGGTCTCCTCAAAACCTACTTATTAAGTTATTGTGACTCCTGCCCCGGGCTTTAGCTATGAGGTCATATCGCCTACTACCATAGCGCTTCCTCGCTCTATTAGGCATGAGCCCGATTCTCGTCTTTAACGATAACATGCTCGGGACCATCGCTTAAGGTCTCATCTGAAGGAGGGAGGCTGCCGAGTTTCGAACCCGCAATCTTGAGCTCAGTTAGCAAGCACCTCTACCTTAAGTCCATGAGTAAGACATTTATTGATTTTCAACTACAACACTTTATTAAAAACATTTCAAAATTCTAATTGCTATATTAAGTACTTACAAATATTGACTATATGCTCTCTTGAATTGGGGAAAGGGGATTCTCCTTCATTTATTTCCAATTGAATCTCTATACTTTCAATAATAGTCATCTTACTTACTTTACTTTCCCAGGCGCTACGGTCCTTGTAGAACCTAGGCCTCCACAACAATCTTCCGCCATTCTACTATATCCTATCTTCTCAAACCCATCGTTCTGAGGTCGTCCTCCAGCCAACTTAAGCAGGGTCTACCTCTTCTTCTTTGTCCTCATGGGTGTCCCACCAGGATCTTCCTCGGCAATCTGTCTGGTTCCATCCTCTGTAAATGCCCCAGCCATCGGAGCCGTCCCTGCGTCACTAAGACTACCAGGTCCGGGTTCTTGTACAGGTCCCTCAGCTCCCTATTGGTCCATATCCTCCATCTATCCCCCTCTGGAGTAGGGCCATATATATTCCTCAATACCTTCCTCTCCCACGTATTGAGTAAGTCTTCGTCTCTCCTAGTCAGGATCCGGGTTTCACTCGCATATGTGACGACCGGTTTGTTATTTTGGCGTCTCAGGACACAGTCCTCGATTCGAGCACCTTCTGCAGTGACCGGTCGCATCTATTCCCGGCCGTTATCCTCGCTTTGATGTCTTCTTTAACGTCGTTCCTTTCCGTGATAACGACACCCAGGTACTTAAAGATATCCACCCGGTCAAACCTGCAAACTCCAAGTACGAGTTCCTTCTCTTTAACTTCTTTCCTCGTGGTTCTCATGTACTTGGTTTTGCCCTCGTTGACAAGAAGACCAAGCTTCCTGGAGTCCTCGTACATAATAGTCCTCATTCCTCAAATATCCCCCACTATAGCCCTCAGCTTCCGGCCTGTCTGTCCAAGATAAAAAGTATTACAATGTTTACAATTAATTTTGTGCACGCCAGATTAGTCAGGGACAGAGAGAGAGTGGATCAATTCATGATGAGGAAGTACATTGCCGGTGATTCACCGATGATTTTTTTTTTTTTTTTTAGCCGAATAAGGATGAAAAATAAAATAAAATTGAGTACATTTTGAATTAGGTATAGTTTGAGTGATGGTGGCTGATGAATTGACAATGCGCTCGGAATACAATGCAGGACGGCTCATTACTATTTCAGAGGTACCATCATTAGGGCAAATTGAGGCCGTCGCCCCATCTCTCCTATACCTACCTGCTCTGCCTCCTGAATTTAACAATTTAACAAAAATTTAAAATTTTAAATGTAAAAATAAAAAAAAATCCTTTATTTGAAACCCGCAGATATTGTATGGAACAAACAACTGAACTGGAAAAACAGTATTTGCAGCTGTATTTATTTTGATTGCCGGTGAATTCGTATAATGCTCAGCCCCAAAATTTGCCTTAACTTTTAGAATTTTTCCGCTAGATTTTTTTTTACCATGTACAGAATTCAATTTTTGTATATTTTAAAACCCCAAAATTGGAGCATATAACGTAATTTATATGAAAGAATATGGTAGAAGCATGTAGTTTTTATTTCATATTTTGAACCCACATCATCTTATCATTTCCGAACCCATGTTTATATAAACGTTTTACATATTTTCGACCCACCAAACCATTTTAAATTCCTAAGATATGTTTTACAATATATTTTGTGAGTTCCTCTTTGGCCGAATATATAACAACTATTAATAAATAATAAAATGAAAAATAGCTGCTTCGCAACATTACATTGACTTGGCAATATTGATTTATAATAGTGAGGTCTCATTTATTAGATGATCTCCACGAACAAAGTGTAGATCATTCAGAAACTTGTTTCCCTTCGCCATTTGCACAGATTCACAGAGAGTTAGAAGTATCATTTGCAAATGAACATCTGCAGTCTTCTTTCCAGAGAGGGGAACATTTTTCCAGAGGGCAAAAGCCCTTTCTCCCCTTCCTCAAGGTTTGCCTCGTGATAATTTGCTCAGGTCGCTACAAGACAAGATGGTCGCCCTTATTACAGTCGCTGCTCCGGGCGAGACCCAACTAAAAACATCATTTTCAACTTTATTTATTTTTTTTTCTCTCATCTCTTATCGCCCCGCCTCCATTAGCACTTCTCTATTTACCCTCTTTATTTATTCAAGGGACGGCTTTCATTTCCTCCAACAACTTTATTAAAGAAAGAAATAAGAGAAGAAAAATAAAGAAGTGAAAGAAATCACAATGAAGTGATAGAAGAACTTTTCTTTAAATAAATACAGATCACTCTCTCTACCACACAGCCCTCTCAAACTCATTTCATACTGGCATTATTGAGTTTATGAAAGTACTGAGTATATGAATGTACTGAGTATATGAACGTACTGAGTATATGAATGTACTAAGTATATGAATGTACTGAGTATATGAATGTACTGAGTATATGAAAGTACTGAGTATATGAATGTATTGAGTATATGAAAGTACTGAGTATATAAAAGTACTGAGTATATGAATGTACTAAGTATATGTATGTACTGAGTATATGAATGTACTGAGCATATAAAAGTACTGAGTACATCAGTGAATTACCGTCATCGGTTTTCTTGGTCTCATTGTTGAATGTGGTTCTGAGAGTAACGTTCATACTCGTACAGAGGGCGCCGGTAGCTCAGTGGTATGCGTGCTTGACTTCTGAGCTCAAGGTTGTGGGTTCGTGGCCCGACCGAGGCCCTTAGTTTATTTTATCTGGGAGGTAAAATAAACTTAAGCACGCCGTCCTTTGGATGGGACGTTAAGCGATGGTCCCGAGCCTGTACGATGTCAGGTACTCGTTAAAGATCCCTACCCTAGATGAATAAAAATTTAGGGTAGGCAAAATTTAGGACTCCCACAGTAGAGTCGGGCTCATGTCCACCAGAGTGACGAAAGAGGGCTCTGGTAGTAGGCGATATGACCTCGTAGTTAAAGCCCGGGCATGAGTCATAAAACCAAACCATACTCGTACACCCAGGTAATGCTGGTTAGAAATGAATTTAGGAGGGGAGGGAATTGATGTGTACAAAGTTGATTGGTATAAGAAATCAATTTTTCTTTGAAACATAGTTGAAACATCTATCTTTGAATTTCTTACGAATTCAACTTCCTTACTAAAAGTATAATAAAGTAATAATACATAAACTAACCGGTTTCCGTATTACACCATCGTCAGGTTTAGATAGAAACAAAAGCGTTGTCTTCCCACTTTCTTATTTTTGACCAGAACCGGTTTTCAATGCAACAATGTCATCATCAGTGGCACATCTATAAATAAGACGGACCTAATAAATACAAAAAAAAAAATATATTGTTTATATTCCACAAAAAAAATTGATACTTAAACTATCTAAACCATCTTATGTGATAGTAAGATGTTGTGGGACGAGATTTCTCATAGAAATGAAAGGTGTTGACTTCCCTCTGTTTATTATTGAACAGAACCGGTTTTGAACGCAACAGCATCATCATCAGTGGCACATCTATGAATAAATTAAATAAATATTATACTTATATAAATAAAGAAAAGTATAAAGTCTTAAAACAATCCTTTAATCTCTACGCTGTGTGAGTGGGGTAAGTTTTTAATTTGTTACTCTTGACCCTGATGCTTTAAGACTTTATACTTTTCATTATTCATATATTATATTTATCCAATCATAGATGTGCCACTGATGATGATGCTGTTGCGTTCAAAACCGGTTCTGTTCAATAATAAACAGAGGGAAGTCAACACCTTTCATTTCTATGAGAAATCTCGTCCCACAACATCTTACTATCACATAAGATGGTTTAGATAGTTTAAGTATCAATTTTTTTTGTGGAATATAAACAATATATTTTTTTTTTTGTATTTATTAGGTCCGTCTTATTCTTTGCCTCGTTGCTTAATACTAGAATGTTTTGCAAACTTATATCAATATTAATTAGCGTTATAACTTTGGTTACAGGATATCACTTAAGCAGGCCCCTTCCTTATGGAAACGCTCCGCAAGCGTGTTCCAGAGGACTGTTGGGGGTGGATGTTTATGTCTTCTCGTTGTCAGGTTACTTCTTCAGCAATTTCAGCGCTATTTAACTTCTTTAAGAGGTCTTGTTAGCTAGGTTACCAACTTATTTGTACCGTCATACTTTTTCTGGTCCAAAGATTGAAATGTCCCAGGAGACAGTTGGATGGAGAGGGGATGTTAATGGCTTCTCTTGGATTAGCTCTGAGATAAGAAGACCAAGGGAAGCTCCATTTTTAGGCTCTTTCTTACCCCCACCCTCCCCAGGGAGAATTAACATAACAGCTTTATCACCCTCCTTGTCCCTATTTCCCCGACCAGGATGATATAGGAGCCCGGAGGAAAACACACAGCTGATTTATTTTTACAAGTCCTCCACTGGTGGATTAATGACTTGATTTGCACACTGCTAAGTCCCCGAGCAAGGCGGCCATTTCCTTAATGTTCCAAGATTTAAGCTCCTCAGGATCATCGTCTACCCCTCCAACCCCCCCCCCTCCCCTTGAGCTTCTCACAACACCACCGACAAAAGAAATTCGAGGGGAGGGTTTTTGGCAACAATTCAACCGCTTCCTCATGTTGGAACAAAACGACTCCCATTCTTCCATTTAGACTTGTTTTCATCTCATTTTAGCCCAGTTCCATAAGCTTTGACGTGAATAACATCTATGGTCGAGGTACCTGATAAATCGGAGCGTGGAGCCTTACGATCTTCGAACCTAATAAGTATAAACAATTTATACTTGATTTGCCGATTACATTATATCATTTTTTTTCTAAACTTAAAAGATTCGAGCCAGTATCTTCTTTTACATGAAAAAATGTTTAATAGAACATCAAGTTTCTAGATCAATAATTTCTTTTACAGTTAGTTATTGTGACTCGAGCCCGGGCTTTAACTACGAGGTAATATCGCCTACTACCAAAGTGTTCTTTTGTTGCTATGGTGGACATGAGCCTGACTCTACTGGGTGTCCTCAATTTTCCCTATCTAGGTTTATTTTCCTAGGGTAAGGTTCTTTAATCATTACCTGAAATCCTAGAGACTTAAGACCATCACTCAACATCAACTTCAACTCCCAAAGTAGGTAGTACGAAATTGTAAATATGCTCCGAAATATATGAGATATTGGAGTTGAGGATCAGTAATAGCTGACCGTATGGATCTGGTCCAACACTGACCTAAGCCAGTGCCTATTTCAGATGTATCCTCACTCAAGACACTAAACAGTGACCAAGATCACGACCTACTCACCCTCTTGGGGCCGTTCTTCTCATCTCTGTCTATGTTTATTCCTAGTTCGGGGTCACTGGGGCGTCAACATACCAAAATATCCAACTCACTATTCAAATATTTACTTAAGCGTGAAATTCAATAGGATTAACACTTAATCTAAATCCAACAACCTAACTTTATGCCAGTCAAAAGAATATATCAAGATCTAATTCTTATAAAAATACACAAACAACTACTTGTCAATATTTTCACTATATTGATCAATATGTACAGACTATAATTTGTTATTTATTTACAGACGCTTGACATGGAATCCTCTGTAATGTATAAATTACACACATTCTAATTATTAGTATTATAAAAAACTAATTATATTTATTTATATAAAAACAAAGAAGCAACTAAATTGGTGAATAATTATATGAAGTCGCATTTGTTTTGGAACGAGCCAATGAGTGGAAAACAAAAGGCGATCATCAGCTGTTCTAATTATGCGCAAAGAAGGTACTGTTATTTGTTTATATGTACAAAATATGTATGCCCAAAAATATATAACTTAGACTTGAAGAATGGCCAAAAGATAAAACAGAAAAAAAAAATTGAAATAGTTTTAAGAATTTAGTTTGTACGATTTTTCTTTTGATTTTTGTTTCAATATTTAGTTATTAATTTTATAATGTAGCTTTAAGAAAATAAACCCAAATATTTGTTCTCTCAATTTTATGCTATTCATTTTCCCTGTTAACCCAGTAAGATAATTTGAAAACCTTTGGATTAGATTTAATATTTTTTCAAAATTTAGGAAAACAATATGGCATCTCTTTAGAAATCCAAATGAAAAGTTTGTTAACTAAAATTTTTTTAATTTACGTGCACTTTCTTAAAAATTGCACGTCTTGAACTTTTCGGAAATTACGGTAGAAAATCAAAATTTAATAAAATGCAAGAGATACAATTTCTACAGGAAATGTGGAAATTATTTATTATTATTTGTTTAATTTCAATTAATTCAATAACTATTTTTATATTTATTTATTTTATTTAACAATAAAAATTCCTTTATCACACCTCATACAATACTCAAAAGACAAGAACTAAATCGACAATACAAACTCTTATTACGACATTTAGACAACTGATCGAAACTTACATTAAGTAATGAGAGACTCATTTACTACCAATTACTGGAGTCAATATGGGCGTATGGAGGTGAACTCTGGGGCTCACCTAAACCTTCAAATTCTTATAGAATTCAAACCCTACAATCCCGTATCCTTTGTAAAATCACAAACGCTCCATTCTATGTCTCTAATGCTATCCTTGACAATGACCTTCAGATTCCCTTTGTAAGGGATGTAATTAAATCCCACTACAGAAAATTTCATTCTACACTTTCCTTTCACCCTAATCCTCTAGTCTGCAGACTTGCGACAAGAACCCTTCCTAATGTTCATGGAGGCTGAGGCGGCAATGACCTCGAGACCTACTAGTTAATTGAAAACTTAATCACACATATTTTATGCCATAATTTTCTTTTATTAATTTATATTTCTCTCATCAGCTGGTTATTACAAGATAATGGAGGCTCATTCCACCAGAGTGACGAAAATGCGCTCTGGTAGTAGGCGATATGACCTTGTACCTGGAATGAGTCATAATAACTGACTTTAGTTGTCAATATATAATTTAAAAAAAAAGAAAAAAATACTGTAGTTCAGCATTATCTAATGGACTGAGTAAAAGTTGAAGCGTTTGGTTAGATCGCGAAAGATCTCTCTGGTCTGTGGCCTCTGGTACTGGCTAAGGAGGTGCGTGGCTTGTTCTCTTCGAGTAATGACTTTCCATTTACTCGTTCTGTTCTGTATTAACGCTCACCCCATATCTCTGATCATTCCTGTCATTCATACCTTCCTCGGGATTTTCTTTTCAACAAGCCAGTTCAAAGCCAGTTTTGACAATGGAAACAAATATATCACCTTACATTAAATTTTATTCAAACCTCTTATGAATAAAACTTTTAGTGTGCCTATATCATGAATAATTATTTTGAAAATTGTCGCCAAAAATTCTGACTCCGCCATTAGCCAGAGTAAAATTCAAAGGAGTATTTCGTTTTATTATGATTATATTTAATTAACCAATAAACCAAAAAAATGGTAAAAATGAATACATGATTATAGTTTATAAATTAGATATTAAACAGCTAACTGCTCTTTGAGTAGAACATCCAAGTAATTATTAAGAACAATACTAGTGAAAATTAATAAATAAATAGGTACTTAAAAATACATGAGTACAAAAATAAATTATAATAATACATAAAAAAATAAAACTAGAGAAATAAAATAAATTAGTAAATAGTAATACAAATAATTATTAAACAAAACGTAGATTCGTTAAAAGAGGATATCTGTGAAGGAATTCAGTCAAGAACATAAAAATAAAGGTTTGTATCAAGTAATGTTTTTGGATATAAAACTCTATTTTTATATCATGGTTATTTTTTTCTGAACAATGAGAAAAAATATATAAATGAATAGGACATTTTAACATCCCAATGGACGTTTTAAAAACCTAGGCAAATTTTTATGGGCAATTTTACTAGCTAAAGATAAGAATTATCCTCTGTCTCCACCTCAAACTTTCGAGCTTTTTTTTTTGTTGAAATTTTATATTCTTTTTTTTTTCTTATTTTTTTTTAATGGCTATTTTATGTTATTTTATTTCC
This sequence comes from Aradus depressus, assembly GCA_963662175.1. NCBI lineage: Eukaryota > Metazoa > Arthropoda > Insecta > Hemiptera > Aradidae > Aradus > Aradus depressus. Next base: position 38,157,805 of record OY759215.1, read on the forward strand.
CCATCAAAGATCTTAAGTGTGTAAAGACCACCCAGTTATTGCTAGGATTCGAAGACATTGAAAGACTGTATTTTACTAAAATTCTTCATTTCTGGACGTTAAATCTTTAATCCTGTAAGCACAGAACATCCCATGAGGATCAATATATGGTAATTCCACATCAAGTGTACGACGAATTAATGGTCACCATCTTGGATTTAATTCAAATTTGGCAAGCAGTTTTGTTGTCTGAAAATATGAAGTTTCTGAAAATTTGGAGCCATTATCTAAACAATTGCGCCATACAGTTTTACGCCTAAAACTTTCTTTCAGTTAAAAAACTTACATTTAAAAAAAATGTAATGTTTTTTGTTTCGTTTAAACTTCTAGTACGTACTTTGTAAAAAAATGAGCGAAATAATAATTCAAATATACATATTTGATCGGAAATTTTTTGGTAAACTCGCATATGACACCGAATGGAAGTTATATAGCGTAAATGGGAGAAAGCTCTAGTAAATTATGAAAATATATGAATTTCGTTGAAATACCATGGGAAAGGGGTCCATTTAAAACTTGCGCATAATGTCATCTCAAAGTAGATATTACCACCCAACTTTCCTGAAATTTTCAGCAAATTCGAAGCACCTACTTTTTAGATATGAATTTTTAAAGAAAAAACTGTTTTTTGCATTTTCTGCGCATGCGCGTCGAGCTAGTGCAAAATAACCATTGGCATTGGATTCTAAGGAAAATTTCCGATCAATTATTTGTTTTGAAAATTTTTTTAAATTAAAAATCACATTTTGTATTGCAGAAATGAATTTTCTATTTTTCAATTTGGAAAATTGAAAAATTCAGAAAAATTGCGCCGTACGGCGCAATTGTATAGACAATGGCTCCAAATTTTCAGAAACTTCGAGCGATTTTTTTAGTTTATTTAATTTTTATTTCGGTATTTTGCTCTGGCCAGGGGGGGGGGGGGGGCACGCGCTTGTTTTTGTGCTAAAAGTGTTTTTGTGCTAAAAGTGTTTTTGTGCTAAAAGTGTTTTTGTGCTAAAAGTGTTTTTGTCCTAAAAGTGTTTTTGTGTTAAGTCTCCCTCCTAATCCTCTTAACCTTCCCTTGGCTGATTTGGTTGAAAATATATATGTGGCGTTCTTATGGGGTTCGTGTTGATACATTCGAGGGTTCCCCCAGTTCAGAATTTTGTGATGCCACATTACCTTAAGCCAGTTGGTCAATGCTTGAAATACCCTGGAAGTTTCCACTCTCCATATACACTTAGCCATTTTTGCATGATGGCTTTCAATTATATTTAGATTGAATTATATGAACTTCGTTAAGCTTCTTTTTTTTTTACTTTCAAGCTTCTTTATGATTTTTTAAATAAAAAGTGACCAGTTTTAATTATATTTTTATACTTCAATTATTGTGTTGTCTATTTATTTCCATTGCTAAATAAAAGCTGGGACAATTTATTTGAATAAAAAATAAAAATAAAATGAATGCATATTGGGAGGACAAAATTTAAAAAAACTAATTTCATTTATTTTCGTTTCTGTCACCAACCTCCTCTCAATAAAAAAAAAAAAATATGAAAAAAATGTAAAATGGAGTAAATACATTCTGAAATAAATTGAAGAAAAAAAAAAATCCAATTAAATAATTCAAAATAAAAAAAATATATTTTTTGGAGTGTTTTGTTATCGAAACACAAATGGAGTGGGGCTTGGAGAGGATGCAGTTGGTGGCCTCGAACTAGGGGTTGCATAAAATCAATAGGGAGCGGCCTGCTTTCGATTGCAATCCATTGCATTAACAGGGGAGAAGGGGGGGGGGGAGGGAGGGGGGAACTTTAATAATATCGATACTGGGAGGGGGGAGATGGTTAAAATTTATACGGTTTTCTGTTCGTGTGCATGTGTATGTTCATTTGCAATGTGTATATGTGTTCTTGTGTGCATTGTGCAGTGTGAAGGGGGGGAGGGTGCAATGTGCACTCTGGAAAATGGGGTTCCATGCATCGCCCCTTCTGATATATGACCCCTTTTCACAACTTCCTCTTTCTTTTTTTGTCTATTCAAAATACTCAATCAATACATTTAAAAAAATAACTAATCAATAGACTAGCAGTTAAATTTTTACGCACATAAAAAACTGAAGGAAATTCCCAGAGAATTTAGGTACCGATTTTCATTAAATTAAGTATGGTAATGCCCAAAAGGTTGTTATAAATTTTAGGGGAAAACACGTTTTATGGCACATTTTTTTAAATTGCGACCTATCGGCTGCTTCTATCAAAAATATAATCCTTAACAAATATTTTTAATGAAATTTCGCGTTAACGCTTTATTTTTTGTATCAAACCTATGTTGAGATGTGAGGTGTTTGTTCATAAAATGGAAGTCTAGAGGGGGGAGGACAAAATCGAATAGATTAAATTTTTTAAAAAAAGATCGGTCTTCGGGCGATATCATGGAAAATCAATAATCACTGTTGTAATGCGGTTCTGGACACTCATATTAAATTTCGCGTCCAGACTCAGAAATCATGAAGAGAATTTTTTTTTTTTTTCATTTTTGAAATCATGAGGTCGGAAAACTGAACTTAAAATTGCAATGAAAACTCAGCATTGAATTTCTGACCAATTGCATAACTGTTATAGCTGGCGAATTAAAATACCGATATACAAATATCGTCATTTTGCGATATAAAAATTTTCCGATATTATTCATACATCGTATATCGTTATGTATTTCTAGAATAGTGAGGCGGTGTAGCCCTCGCATTGTTTAATTTTTTCCTATTTTCACCTTCGGAATATATTCCTGATATTTTGTGTATTCATCCTAGGAATGTATTCAAAGAAACTGAAATATAGCTACACATGGGACGTAATAAGAATGGCTCTCCCTGAATCAGCATCGGACCACTTTGACCCTTTGGGTAACTGTGGACGGACTCATTGTCTTAGCTGTGAGAAGGGTCAATTTTATATTAAAACAAGATGGGAGAGCGGAAACATCAACTGAGGGCCGCCTCGATAAAAACACAAAGGCGAGGGGGGAGAGACTGTGACAAAAATAAGAGGGCTTGACAGTTGGCTGGTGCGCCGCTTATCAGACGGGAAAAATTGAAAGGCTTCTCTTTCCAAAAGAAGCTTTCAATAGTAGTTTAAGATTTACAATGAGAGTCTTCTTTTGAAACTGGACATTCATGTTTCTTCTATGTTCTCTTTTAAAAGAGGGTCGCTTCTACAGAAAATATAGAACACATATTTCATTTTCTTTTAAAACATAATTCTAAATTATTTGGCCATGGAATCTTTAAAAAGTCTTCGATAGATCACTGGCAATATACTTCCCCAATGCGAATAAATCAAGTAAGTTTTCGCTCTCCTCCTGAAAACAATTTACCGATTTGCTTTAAAATCAATAGGGTCTATAGGCCAGGACAGTTAGGGGTTTTTGAGTTGGGCCCTTTAATCCCCCCCCATTTTCCTTGTCCGATTTAGCAATTTTTGGCAAGAGGCTTATTGTGGAAAGAGAGGTTTGTGTGTAACTTGGATAGGGAACATTGAGGTCGTTGTGGAGTGTGAGGTTGAAAACAAAAAAGGAAGCATCGACAATGATTCTAAAGACTTTAGATTGAAATTATTGGATCCGTTGAATGTTTGACGACTTGGTTCAGTCTTATAATTCTAATTCATAAGTCCAAATCGCTCGTTGGATTGTATATTGTAAAGTTCTTTGCGGACGTTTAGCATCGCAAAAAATATATAAATTATAATAAATATACATACAGGGTGTCCTATGTTAAGATGTGGCAAACTTCAGGAATCAATTCTACACCTCATTTGGAACAAAAAATCCTCCATTGACATTATTCTGAAATCTCTTCGCTTTCTAGTTATTTCACTTTTTCTTTTTTTTCTATTATCGTCTTTTTTTACCTAAAAGTAAACATAACTCCAGTTCTATTTGTGCTACAGAAGATCTGAGGGCACCATTGAAAAGTAGACAAAATTTTCTTTTAGATAATTGTGTCACTCTATTATATATAAGTTGACCTTATCTGGCTGTGACTTCTGGGGCACAAATGTAAAATTTAATACTTCACAAAGTTTTATTGAAATTTTCAACTGCATTTTTTTTCTATCCATTTTTTTTAAAACTCCTCTTTCTCTACGATCAAAACTTCTACAACTCAAGACCTTTCGAAAGTTACAGCTAAACTCGTGCTACATTTGAAAGATAAATATATATATTTTATGATAAAAATATATCCATTCATATTATGAATATATTTTCAAACTCGTGCTACATTTGAGAGATAAAAACGTGGATGGGTCAGCCAGTTAGTGGCCTAATGAAGTGAAAGTTTAAAAAGCGATCCACTAAAAAAGAGGGAAATGAGAGGTTAAAAAGAGGTATTTTTAGGGAAAGGTCGGAGAGAGATCGGGAAAACTAATCTAGAGTTAGTGGACACCGATACATGATGCAGGGGTCAGTATCGATTTTATACCATGCCTACATTGTCTCGTTTTACTTTCTGTTTCAGCTCCATCACTCTAGGCTATTTATTGTTCCCAAAACATATTTTTCTATCAATATTTTCGCAGTATCCTATTTTCACCCAAACGATTGCAATTATAAATATGAAATAAACAGCACTTATATAAACGTTCAAAAATGTTAATGTTGAGTTTTGACCAGAAGTTCATGTTTTTTGGCCACCTGATTCAAATATAAATAAAGAAATCGTTGGTTAATCGCCAGCTATGTACTTCCCTAGCTCGAATAAATCAAATAAGTGTTTCCTCTCTCTCCAAAGCCAAAACTCAATATTTGACGTATATAGTGTCTTCCGAATCATACTAAATTTTGTGTCGATACATTCACTACATCGGCAGTTATTTAGGGTATATGAATCGAGTCCTCATCCCTAGTCCTGCCCGCTTCAATCAATTTCGCGGAAAATCGATAGGCGTCGTCCTTACAGTGTTCTAGACAGACATATAAAATTTCGTGTCGATACATTCATTCTATCGGACGTTATTGTGATCACAGACACTCACACGGAGGTCGGAAAACACGAAATTCTGTTGAAAACTCCGCATCGATTTTCTGATCAGTTACATAATTTTCCTATACTTCGTACACCTGTACACGCTTTGGGGAAGTACCCTGAATTTAGGTAATCATTGAACCTTCTCCTAAAAAATTAGAATAAAGAAAATATAAAAATGTAAATTATATAGATGGGAAATTTTTTCTAGAGATATTCAGAAGACCCAAATTTCAATGCAAAGCCACGGGGATTACCGATAAAAACTGTTTATATTTAATCTTGACAATGGTGTAATGCCGAAACCGCTTATGTATACATTCTTTTTTGTGGAATAAACAATATTAAATAAAAAAAAGTTCTTTTTATTTATTACAAGTTTTACAAATCCGCGTTTCTGAAGTTAGAAGTTATAATTGACGGTGTTAGAATCAAAGTGGTCTAAGTGACATTTTTTTTTTAACTTTGAAGAAACTGTGCATTAAGTTCTTAACTGATTAAAAAAATCTATAATTTATCGAAACAGGAAATATTTTGTCTCCTGCTTTTATGGTGAAAGTTGCTGTTAGCAAACCATAAAATTGAATAACAATCTTAATTTCAAGGTCACTCACCATTGATATGTTTAAGTTACTTGTTCATGTCACCAAAATGGTATAAGTGATTTGCCACTAGATCTCAGCACTGGCTAGGATTTCACTTGTACAACTTTTTTCCGAACAGAACTATCATTTTTATACCCGATTATGCACTAAAATTTTTCAATAATGTCACTTATGCCATTTTGATTCAAATCCCATCAAATAATATTACTTATAACTTTTCCCAGTATTATCTAGTCTTTCTCCTATCCTTCTGTCCAATAGGAGCCTACCATGTCCTCAACTCCTGTTTAATGAGTTTTTACTGTATATTCAGTGAACTCTCTTATGTTGGAACCCTTAATGGTAGGCTGTCTATCTCTACAGGTTTATCAGTCCAAAATGCAGCAACCCTTACTGAGGGATTCAATAATAATTTTTGTATTTTCAGGCACAGGCATCTCTTAGCCTCACTAAGCCATTATGAATATACACGATACTCTCTCATACGAAAATATTTTCTATTAATTATTAATAAATATCCAATTTTTTTTTTAGGTCAGGCGAAGTGCTACAGTGTCATGATTGGAAGACTCGTGGTGGACGGAGGACTTTGACAAATGTCCTAGGAGGACCAGAGGACGACCGGAGTGCGAAGATCCATGTATAGCTGGTCATATCTGGTAATCATTGTTCTTAGCAGTCGTTAATTATAATATTTATTTCCGTTAAATTATAACAATATAATATATCGCACCCGTCGTAGAATAAAGGTACAATTCAAAAATTGAATTTATTGGGAAATCAACATTAAAGTTTTTGTTCTACACTTTTGACTACCTCCTCATTTAAACGCCGCCACGAGTTTGTCCGCACAAAAAGTAACAAAACAAAATCAGCTACATCACGTCCAACTGCGTGGGCATTACTGATTTGTCTCTTTTTTTCTCCGGACGTAAAAGACTCATTCTCCCAACAGAATAAAGAAACGCTCCCTCTTGGGTGGTTGAGGTGGAAAACCAACTAGAGTTATCCTGATATTCTACAAAATGGGCTACTTCCTCAACTCAATACCGTTGGTAACTCTAAATTCGCATTTTTTTAATTGTACTTTTATTCTACGACGGTTGCGATATACATTAAGATAGTTTATAGATTAGATACACAAACAAATATTAACTCTTTAAATCTGACAAACATGGATTAGAATTAACAATTCCATACACTAAAAAATAAAATGAAATGAATAAATACTTCAAAATATATGAGTACAACAGTCTGACTGACTGCACCAACTACACCACATTAAGAAACAAATACAAACTACCGACTGAGATGAAAAAACTACCTACTCCAAACACCCAACGACGAATACAACGGACTCATCCAGTTCCTTAAAGACACAAAACTCTACGAGGACATGTAGACACAATTCATCAGATCACAATGAAATTGAAAAAAAACAAAGTAAGATGAAAAAGTAATTAAGTAAAATTAACATTAAGAATAAATAAAATGATACCAACCAAAAACGTGAGAACAAGGATCCAAAGAATCCTCTGAGATTTCATCAGGTAAATTCCCTGAAATGTCCAAGGTTAGTGAGTTTTCCGAATTTCTCTGAGAAAATAAGAATGCGTCCTTTCCCATATTAAAAAAATATTCTTCAACAATTTCTCTGATAATTAAGCTTTCCTATCCTCCAGAGAAACTTAAACCCGAATTACTTTAACATGAGTGGATACCGTTCATGGATTAATAATCTCCTGTGGGTAAAGTACTTCATGTAAAGCATGCGATATAAAGTACGTTAGTCATAAGGCGTACGTCAGAAACTCTTAACAAACCTCTGCGATTCCAACAGGTAAGTTGTGCTTAAACAAGCTATATCAGAAGTCCCATGGTAGAAATACTATTTGTATGATGAGGATCATGAGTAATACTTATCCTAGGTTGTACTTCAGCAACTGACAGGAATCCTCATAGGATATGGTTTGTTCAATAGACACTATATAATATTGGAGTTAAGGACAGTGTGGAGAAGAAGACGAGACGGCAGCTCACTTTCTGGGTGAATTCTCGGATATGCTCGCATGAGATTCCGCATTTTTGATAGAGGTATGATAAAAAAATAATACTTTAGAAGATTAAACCATGGGAGTATTCTTAGACAACAAGGTAAGGAGAAAGTTCAGCGCTTCCAGGGAAGGGAGAGCATTGAATGCTCAGGTCACTAGGTGCACAGAAGATGAGAATATCTATCTGTGACTGTTAGGATCGGTAATCTTCACATTTAGTGATAGTTCCTATTCCTCTGGTATTCCTTTATGCCTGGAACATGTTTTACACCAAGGGATTTGGCTGAAGTCCTACAGTCAGGGGCGTAGCCAAGGGGGCAGGGGGGGGGGGGGGGGGGGGAATTGTTTTTATTAAAAATGGATTGCTTGCAAGTTACCAATAGGATCTTCAAATTTCCCGTGCGTCTGATTCCTAAATCAGCAATCAGCTGTTACATAAATGTACGTGTCCAAAACAAGTCATATTACATTTATTTGAATATATATGAATTCAATCATTTCATTTCCGCGCTCAAAATCGTCATTTATGTTAGTTATACTTTATACTCTTAAAGCTGATTTTACATGCGCAGTATTAATGCAAAGCGCAGCAGCAGCAAATGCACGCAATTGGATGTGTCATTTAATTATAAAAGAACGACGCGCTTTGCATTTTTGCTGCTCATGTAAAGTCAACTTAAGTATTACAGTCAGTGGTTACCTCAGGGGGAGCTTCTAGGGGTCCGAGTCTCCCAAATTAATAACAAAAAGTCTACAGCGCTAATCACGGAAACTGCGGTCTGTGCCCCCGGGAGTCTATACCCCCCACCCTCGTAGCCTAACTTTGCCCCCCCCCCCCCCTGCTCAAAATCCTGGCTACGCCCCTGCCTACATGCCTGGTAATCATTTCAACTGCCATTAATGGTATGCTCAAAGCTCCTCACAGACTTCAACAGGTACATTGGCCTGAGTCAATCTTCTGCAGAAATGCCATGGTAAGTCATATAAAATTGGAATTTGGTAGTCTGGCCCAAATATCAAGTAAAATGAGAGACGTTTAAAACATCCAAGTAAAGCTGTTAAACATACGTGGTAATCGTCATTAGCACTAAGTCCTGAGCTTCAGATCCTCTGGGTTCTGAGTGTTAAGAGTAGAGTCGCAGCAGTAGGACAGTTGGAATACTGCTTGCATAACGAGGATTTGTACTAATGTCCTAGTCTCCTAGATGGACGGAGAGACTGACTTAGCAGAGAAGATCCATATAAAGCTAGCTGCAACTGTGGTCATCATTGCAGGTATCATTAGTGGTAAGTCCCTTGCTTTCAATCCTCTCCAAATCCAACAGATCGGGCAGCTTCCGAGCGTTTTGGAGAAGAACCTGGAATGGCTCATACGACAAGCAATAGCCACGAGGAAATATTCAGAACAACAGAAGCATACAACCCAAAAAATAGATCTAACCCTGGAGAAAAGTAAGCATATTGAATTTTAAAATGCATTTAACTAATTCCTCGTAAAATGAGACATTCTAGAAATTTCTTTGTCTTGGAATGTCACAGCCAAAAAGAGAAAAATTAACACTTTTGATTTACATTCAACGGCAAATATAGTCTGACCTCTCACAAATTTTATTATTATATGCTAACCGGCTTTCGAGGTTACCCTCAACATCAGCCACTTTACAAAAAATACACCATACAGTAAAAACTTTTTAAAATTCTAATTTATAAAATAAGTACATACAAATGTTGACTGAATAAATTCAATAAATAATGGCAATAAATAAGTAAATAAAACACAGTAATATAAAATCTTTAAAACTAACATAGCTGATAAGAAAATATAAACATAATAACAATTTAGAGGGCGCCATACCGTGTTAGCCTACTGAGCTCAAGATATCCGAGGCCCTTAGGAAAGCCTTGAGCATGCCGTCCTGCGGATGGGTCTTATGCGATGGTACCGAGCCTGTGCGATGTCAGGTACTCGTTTAAGATCCCTACCCTAGGTGAATAAACCTAGTCAAAAAATAGGACTCTGACAGTTGAATCGGGGCTCATGTCCACCAGAGTGAAAAAAGTTGTTAAAGCCCGAGCATAAGTCACAATAACTAACTAACTAAGAACAATTTAAAATGTAAATTAATAATTAAAATACGAGTATAACTGTCAAAAAAATAAATACATAAAAATATATAAAAATTACTCACATTTATGTTAAATTACAATAGATTACATTAAAGGTAAAAGAAAGTATATAATTCGTCTCCCCTCTAATAATTATAGTGTTGAATTAGGGTACGTATATTTTAATAATTATTCAATAATAACTCTTATGTTTATAGGTTCAGTTCGTAAATCTGTAGACACGAGTATATCTGAAGTGGCCATGTGACGTTCAGTGAAAGGAAGACCTTGTCAATAAATAAATTGTCTTATAAATAAATTAAATTTTCAGATTTGGACCTGAGTTTTTTTAAACATTCAGATTTCTCCTTAAATTGGTTCTGCCGCTCATAAATGTGATCTGATCTATAAATTATCCCTTGTCTTCTTCAAAAAATGTATTTAACAATCTGAAGCTAGTTGAATATAATCCGGAATAAATGGGGTAGAACAATTTAGATTTAGATTTCAATGAAACTTATAGAACTGATTTGACCCGAGGTATTCCATCTCTAATGACCTAGTGGAAATAGTTTCATTTAAAATTAATATTATAGTTCCGAACTGGCTATTTCTCTATGTGCTATTGCTCCAACACTTTATATACATTAATTTAGTGGGAAATATTCATAATAATTTGTAAGACTTTAGTTTTGCTTGTTTAGCACAATATGCAACCATTTCGCGGCTGTTTTTAAAAATGCTCATGTTAATACTTTTATCATAAAATTACTAACCAAATAGTGTATGAGATTAGTAAGTGTTTGTTGATTTTGGAATTGTCCGGTGTCTCCGTATTTAATTCGGGTAAGAATTTTTTTTTTCTACACACTGAATTAATTCAGGTTCAAGTTTCAACTCTCAATTCCACTATCGATTCCATCTCACAATTCCACCTCTTTCAATCCTACTTCTTTCAACCCAACCATTACAACTGTGTATACAACTATAGAATCATGTGTTCTTAGATGTGTAGATCGAGTGTCCACAATGAAAATGAAAAAGATAATTTATTCTAGACTGAGGTCTGTAAAGTAAGCACCCGAAAACATTAATGAAATAATTATATAACAATTATTGTATTGTAATGTATTTACATTTAATGTGTTGCAGCACTATTTAAGAAATAACCATCAATTTTACTTTTTTACTTGTTGCTTTTGTTTTGTTCTATATTGTTTTATTTTAATCAAGAAGTTACAGTTATACTTGAGAAATAATTTAATTTAATTTGGGAACAATCGTTGAATTATTTTCTGATTTCTTCTGTTAAAAGAGCAGTAGACTCAAAACCTCCAAAAGGAGAGGCTTTTGTTCTAAAATAATGTCAATAAAGCTATTTTATTTTATTTTAATGTATTTACACGATGTACCATTAGCATTGAATAACAAAGATGTATTAGAATCCGTAAAACTAAAACCTAAAAACATATCCGTTAAGTAAAAACTATCAGTTCTACCTATCCATTCAACCTCTTTTAATCTTACCCCCTCTCAATTCTACTTTCTAATTTCAAATCTCAACTTTCAACTTCACTATCCATTCCCCATTTCAATTTCATCTCTTTCCAGCCCACCCCACTTCTCTCAACCTCACCTCTCAATTCCAGTTTTCAATTCCGCCTCTCAGCTCCATCGCTTTGAACCCAAACTCTCTCAATTTCCCTATCAAGTCTACCTCTCCATTCCAACTCTCTTAATTCCACCTTTCAATTTAAACTATCAATCTCAATTCCTCTATCAATTTCCTCTCTTCCAACCCAACCTCTCTTAACCCTACTATCAATTCCACCTCTCCATTTCACCTCTTTTAATCCCACCTCCTCTCATTTCCATCGGTATGGGTGAAGGGTGGGTCACAAAGAAGGAATGTCGGGGCACGGTCTGTTATGAACAATGAAGTTCCCGGACGGGCCGGCCGGTCCATTCAAAGCATGTAGGTAAAGCTAAGCGGGGCGGCGCGAATGTAGAGTGTGTGTGTGAGAGAGAGCGCGAATATAGAACCTGCCAGTGAGATATCGTTAGGGGAGATCATTTCCTGGACAATCCCCGCCCGGCAAAAGGTATCCCGAGCACTCCCCCTCCGCGGAGGTCGTAAATCAGACGGCAACACTAGGAGCGCTGTAAATATGTCAGTGAAAGGATGTCGGGGGTTCAGAAACAGGAGAGGATTGTGAGGACAGCCACCGCAGAGGATATCGGAGAGATAAGGACATATACCGCCAGTTTGAAATATAAATCTTGGTGTATCCTTGGCCATCAGTCAAATACCAATCACCGTTCTCAGTGGATTAAAGTCACTCTTTTCTTCATCTTCAGGATGTGGATCTAGTAAAGTTGGCTACAGCCACTCTTCCTTCACCTCTTGGATATAGGATTATATGAGGATATCGACCATAGAAATGTTCGATAAAAACAAACTCAAAACATTTATACCAACCTTTCGATACTGAGTGTGCCTTCTTCAGGGCTCATATTAACATATATACAATATCAATAAGGTAATATATAATTTAAATATATAAGCTAAAATTAAGTAAAACTAAAAAAAGAAAAATGAATTTTAACTAAACGAAACCTACATCATAACAGAATATTTTATACTTTCTTATACCTATAGTAAATGTCTCCTTTTATTTCTGGTTTTGATGGATTGATCTCAGCTGTGTGGTCTGTGAACTGATTGATCAGTAATGAGAGAGTACACAATACTTCGGTAGTAACAATACTATTCAAGTTGAGATTATTCTGTGATGAAATATGAAAGTATTTCAATAAATCGATAAATAAATTACTTTCCATTATTTTTTCAAATTGTTATGCTTTAAAAAAACTTTTTATCAGGTACGTTAATTGTTAAAGCTTTTTACTTAATTATGATTCCTAGGTTTCTCTGGGATGGTTCATGTTCCATAATTTCAGTATATTTATATATTTCGGGTCGATTTAATGCCCCTTCAGTTCACAACGAATCAATTGTGAAGAATAACCCAAGATTTGCTGAAAATATGAAACATTAACGTAAATATATATTTTTTATTATTAATTATCTACTTATTTTTTGATAATATTGACGATCTAATATGGCGGGGAGTCGAGGGGGGCACTGTTGAGAATGGTTGATATATGGGCAGTTTTGGGTGTTGTCCTGTGATAAGAACCGTGATCAAGTGTGTGCATGTGTGTGTGGGTATTGATTGGATCCAGTGCATAGGGGGAGTTGCAAGGGCAGATTATGCAAGTTGCACTCTCCCTCCCTCTCAGTGCATCATGCAACCCAACCATCCCATTCCACCATGTCAAAAAATATCTGCAGGGCTCACTCTCGAAATGAGTTCGTTGTTAAAAAAAAAAAATATATATAAAAATACAAAACCCAGGGAAAAATATCCAATTTCCCATTTTACCATTGCCTCTCGCTTCACACTCCAATATTTGGTAAAAATTCAATTTACATTTTTTACAAAAAGTATTCATACATTCTACCTCTGATGGAATGAAATAAACAAATTCATTTTCAATTTTTTAATATACTCAAAACAAAAATAAAAGACCGGGATAGATTGATTGAAAAAGGATAAAAAAAAATATATGTATGGAATTTTATTCAATAAGTAACTCGAATAAAGTGTCGAATATTTTACATTTAATTAATAAAAAAATATATATATTCCATATTCTGTTTTACACATTTAGAAATAAAAAAAAAGAATGTTATCAATTTAAACTTAAAAAAACGTTACTCTTCTCGCCACTCTCACGAATTAAATAACAGTAAATAAATTCCCATTATTTTAATCAAATATATTTTTTTCATACATTTTTCGAAAACTCTTATCAATCTTCTATTCTTCCATTGCAATAAGTGTATCTACTACTAAAGTGTAGTGAGAAGTGATTATTTCACAGGTTGTATAGTATAAATATAGCCCCACTGATTTTATTATTATAATTCAGCAGGCTTTCGAGGTTGTCTCATCGGGCAGTCTACAAATATCCGTCATTTAGTTAGTAAAAAGGTATAAAAATCTTAAGGCTAACATTTCTATTTTTTTTTATTCTGTGATCAAAATATATATAATGAGTAGAAGTGAGAGCTGACTATCCCTTAGATAGTCTCATTATTCAAGGATGATCTTGAGGACAGCGTCTTATTAGGCGGCGAGGAGGATTGTCGAGATGGGACTGAGAGGACATGCGCTATGTGAATATTCAGCTTCGAATAGAATTTCTTGATGCGGAGTTGTATTAAGTCTTGGACATAAGGACTGTTGAGGTTTTTGTGTAGGACTTTGTTGGTGACATAACATAAAAAGGAGCATTGACAATTAGTCGGTAGGATTTTTGACTGAAAAGATTGTATTCTGTTAATGTTGGAACTCTTGGTTGAGCCATGTAGTTCTAGTCCATATAGGTCGTATGATTGTTTTGTAAAAGGCTAAAATAAGTACATAAAAATAGTGGCTATATGCGCTAAGATTAATTTTATAAGTAAAATCGATAAATAAGTAACCAAGTAAAGTGATATAAAAGCTTTAAAAATTGAAGCATAACCTTCGAAAAAGATCATCTTACTTACTGGGAAGGGACCTGGTGCCGTATAGCGGCACTGTCAGTAATGTATGGCTAGACACAAGAATTGGTAAACATCCGTTTTTGAGTTGTCTGTCGTTTTCTGACCCCCCAGTGCAACGCCGGGTACAACAGCCAGTTACAAAATAAATTAGGTTACGTAGTCAAAGATGTTATTTCTGTAGTTGGCGCTCTATATGCAGGACATGTTGTATCTCTCTTTTATTTCTGCATTCTTCTTTATTAGTGCATTTATCACTCGAGATGCAGTTTTTCTCCTGTCTTTCCCTAGATCTAATTACAGATTTATGATCACTTATTTTCACTGTCTCAATCCCTATAGAAGCTTCGTTTATCACTTTTTTTTTTCCTTTTTGTATTTTTCTTTTACTTTCTTTTAACATTAGGAAGGGTTGTAATCGTGTGAAACCCCAAGATCGAGTTTTCAATAGAGTTTCACGTTTCAAGATCCCCTCAACACGTTTTGACCATTTTCTCAATGACGTCGGTCTATGTGTGTGTATGTGATTGTAACTCAGTGAGCACTCGATTGTAGCAATGAACTTGATATTTTGTGGTAACTTAGATTTGATTAGATTAAGGCCGAAATCAAGCGAAACTAAGATTAAATTACTTAGAGAAAAAATAAAAATTATGGAAAAAAAATAAAAAACTACTTGGAAATATTTCCTACAAAAATATAGTTTACAATATTTGGGGTGCTATAACATTTGTTGTATTAGTCATATATCCAATCAAATGCCATTTAATTACTTTCAAATTAATAAGAAACATTTTTGTCGAGAATCAATTTTTCGCTAAGACGAACAGTTTTTACGTAATCGAGCAAACATTTAAAAATGATGGTTTTCGTCTTGTATCTCGCAAACCGGGCGACCTGCAAAAATCTTGTTTGTTATAAAATGTGCCACTTTGTACTTTCTAGAAGTTTTATTTGTAAATATTCTCAATTGGGTCATAAATATAAGTGCAATTTGGTAAAATGTACTTTGGCTCTTAATATTCATTCGAAAACTGTCATGGCCACACATACCATATTTTAAAAAATATTCCTCATTTAGTTTCTTCCACTTTTGTCACTCTGCCTGCCAATCGCATTCTTGTAGAATAGACACTCTCTCACAAAATTTAAAATGACGTTTCGATATAGAAGTGTGCGAGGTAGGTGGATGTTTTGTTTGTCATCTCCAAAACTCTTTCACATTCGCGGCAAAACCTTTCATTTCTGTAATATCTCATATTACAATTCACGTAGCTATAATTAATTTATATATATATATATATATATATATTAATTTAAAATTAATTATATTTAAGTGAATAGTAATATGCGAAAATTGAAACAGAGATATTACCAAAATACTGGTTTTGAGTTCTCTTGAATACAATTTGACCAGCCCTCAAGCCCCATGCACAATTTCCAGGAATTTCAATTTGGAAATGGCCAAAGATCAAAATTCTTAATTTTATTACGTTCCCCAACTATACAATGTATAGAAGAAGTTATGTAATCGATCAGAGAGACGCGGATTTTTCAACGAAATTTCTAGTTTCGAGCTCCGAATTCCAAAATTGAAAAAAAATGTTTATGTATGGGTGGGTGTGAGTCCGTGAACACGATAACTCTCAATATAATGAATGTAGATAGATTGATAAACTTTTATTGGACTAAATATTACAATCTATGGCAATGAGTTTTTTTTTTTTTTTTTTTTTTACAAAATAAATATTCTTATAGTTAAGTATATAAAATAAAATAAAAGGAAAAATATATATAATATTTTTTATTTTATTTTATATTATAAAGAATTGTACAAAATAAGCAACTAAATAAAAATATACCAATAATATTGAGAAAGATAAACAATTTAAAAATTATATAAAACAAGATATGACATGAACATGAATAAAAAAAATAAATAAAATAAAATAAAATAAATATATATATCCATCTTACATGCAATAAATTAAATTATATTATTCTTTATTTTCAAGCCAACAGTAAAAAATAAAAATAAATTGTTAATTTTTCTTACATCTAAATTATTTAAAATATGCAAAATTGGTTATTCTGATCTATTGGTGAGATAATTGTGGTGAAATGTTTGCCTGGCGATACACAAGGAGGGACAACAGATCAAAAAGTGTATGAGGTCGTCCTTTCCGTTTAAGATAGAATGAATGTATCGTCACAAAATTGTATACTATGTATATATCCAGAACCCTCTTAGAAATTCACCTGTTGATTATCAGCCAAATCGATAAAAACGACATTTAGTATAAGATTACAGTAGAAGGGAGTTCTGTCGCGCAGCCTCATAAATATTCCAGAGTTTGAAGGTCACAGATACAGTTCAGATAAAATATAAATACTTTTCTCATACCTCTCTGACTCTATAATTCGAAAGACTTAAACAAAACCCTTATAACAAGGGTTTGACGTCCCAGGATTCGATCCTCGGACTCTGTGGATCACACTCTTTGAAGAACTGCTCCTTGACTTAGAGAACCATGGATTTGAGGCTGTAGCCTTCGTCGACGATCTCGTGATCACGGTGCACATCGACGGCTGGTGCTGCGCCAAAAAATTCGTCCTCTCACTCGGTCAGACGTTGGCTTTGCTAATGAGAGGGAGGACTGACTCCCGGGGTCCTCTGATTATAAGGTACCAAGGGCTGCGCGTAGAGTGCCCAGCAACCAATCTAGGAGTGCGAACATGACGTCCCACGCTGTTGTCATTAAAGAAAGGACTATAACCACTTTTAACGCTTTGAGCTGCCTAGCCCGAGCAACATGGGGCCTCGGCTACTCCCCGTCTAGAGCGATCTACATCGGGGGGTTCGAGGTCGTTGCCAGTGACATCGCTCCACGAAACGGTTGCAAGTTGTCTTTATCCAGGCTCAGAGAACAGTCCTGCTATGGTCACAAAGGCCTGTCGGACTGTCTCTACGGCAGCGCTGCAGATACTGGCGAGAGCCCCGACCATTGACTTAGACTTGGACGGCGCCGTCGCCTCGTACTACTGCAGACGCAATCTTCCACTTAGAGCAGATTCCAACGAGCCCTTGCGACTAGCCCTGGATGAGGAACTACACGGACAGTCCAGACCTGAGCGTTGCAAGGCATGGTTCAAGACTGGATAGTAGAGAAATAGCAGCAGCGATGGTCATGATCCTCACACCGGACTAGTGGTGTTATCTATGTTTTATCATTATGTTTTCGCTCTCCCTCCAAAGCCAATCGACCGTTTGAGCTAAAATTCAATATTTGACTTACATAGTAGCTTTTGAATCCTCATATTAAATGTTATGTCGTTATATTCATTACATCGATAGTTATTAGGGTATTTGAGCCCAGCCCCTTCCTCTGGTCCCCCATCCCTTAAGCTAATTTTCCTGAAAATTAATAGATGTCGACCTTAAAAGAGCTTTAAATTTACATATGAAATTTCGTGTTAATATATTATATATATATATATATATATATATTCATTACAAGTTCATTTGGCTGAAAATCAATAGTTGTTCTTCTTAGAGAGTTCTGGATACACATAAAAAATTTCGTTTTGACAAATTCATTCTATCGTGAGTTTTCATGTTCACAGACAGACAGTAATTTGTTTCATATTTGGAATCAGAAGTTCGAAAAACAAGAAATGACAAAACTTCCCCTATACCACTTATATCTAGGGAAATAAAATTCTCTATCCTGTTCAAATGCTCTCTATAATTGAACAAAATAGGTCTGTTCTTGTCAGGTTGTGGTGGTATTGACCAGTCATACATAATCAGATCCGTTTATTATTCTTCTCTCAAAACCTTCCATGGACGGCTCACCGCCCAAATTAATTGAACACCGCTCCCTCCCTCCCCCCTTAATTTGAAAATTAAATCAACCTAATTTCTGAATCAAAAATATGTTTAGAAGGACTTTTTTTTTTTAGGATTGCTCTAAGGATGCGAAAAATATATATATATATCAATACATTATATATTTTTTAAAACATGAAATCGATACACGATAATATCGGTGATCAAAGTATCAATATATCGATATTCAGGGTGCCCACAAACGAAACAAAAACCAGTATTCCCTTTATTTTTATTCCAAATTTAAATCCGCATTGTACTTCTTCGTACCCGTTGGAGGCTACGCCCCAACCTAAACATTTTTAAATGGTACGCTAACCACAAAACATTTTTTTTTTAAATTATGAAACTAGGATTTTGAAAAAAAAATTACATAAAAATAATCTTGTTGGGATTCTTGAGATATTCATCTTTTTTTACTTACCGTCCAGACATGAAATAAATACAATTTTTGAAATTTGGTTCACATCGAATATTTTTAAATATACAACCCCTCGAGATAGAAAAAGGTTTGACAAAATAAAAAATAGTGAAAAGTGGAGTTTGTGTAATTTTTGTAATCTCAACCATGAGAGTGAAAATATGCTGTGGTTTTATTTTGAAAATATTATAAATGAAAAATTTAAACATTTTGTTGAGTTTAAAAGAATTATTTAATTATTTAAATAATAAAATATATGTAATGTGGCCGGAAGACTTCCTTATACCAACCACATCTCTTTCCATCTCCCACATCACAAAATCATTTCATGCTGGCATTACTGCGTATATGAAAAATATTGAGTTGGCGTCAGCAGTATTTCATTAAACAGCGTAATTCTGAGAGTGACTTTCTTTTACCCTGAATGCCAGTATGACATGATATTGATAAGAGATAGTTCGAGAGTGAGAGAGTGATCTGTAAGCGTGATTGGTATAAGAAAGTCCAGCAATGGCCACATCACAATAATCTATTTTGTTCTTAATTTTTCATAAAAACTACTAATAATAGTTAGTTAATTTATAATTCGTTGCTACGCGAAACAATTTAACCATTATTTTGAAACATTTCCTGAGGGCGCCGGTAGCTCAGTGGTATGCGTGCTTGACTTCTGAGCTCAAGGTCGTGGGTTCGTAGCCCGACCGAGGCCCTTAGTTTATTTTATCTGGGAGGTAAAATAAACTTTAGCACGCCGTCCTTCGGATGGGACTTTAAGCGATGGTCCCGAGCCTGTACGATGTCAGGTACTCGTTAAAGACCCCTACCCTAGATGAATAAAAACAATTTAGGGTAGGCAAAATTTAGGACTCCCACAGTAGAGTCGGGCTCATGTCCACCAGAGTGACGAAAAAGCGCTCTGGTAGTAGGCGATATGACCTCGTAGTTAAAGCCCGGGCATGAGTCATAAAACCTAATCTAACCTTTGAAACATTTCCTACGAAAATGTATTTTTCATTCTTTGAGGCGCTATAACTTATCGTATCGATCGTATTAGTCCAATCTTTAAACTAAAGACATATAAGCGATTGCAAATTTAATAAGAAACATTTTTACAAGAACTAAGTTTTCGATAGGATTAACCGTTTTGGAGTAAATCAAGGAAATGTCTAAAAATATGAATTTCAAAACTACATTTCATGGATGCCAAGATTTTAATTAGGTCATAAATAATAACAAATATTGTAAAATGTACATAGGCTACAAAGTGAAGAGGTCTCAATTTTTGTCGAGAGAAGTCAAAGAAATTTTGTTGATTTCTGCAAAAAATTTATCAGTTAGCATTTATTTTCATAACTTGTCATTCCAAATTTCAAGTTCATAGCAAATTTTTTGTGGTAGAGCGCTCACAACTTTCCAATCACACACATGCACAGATATATATTATCGAGGAAAAAATTGTTAAAACGTATTCAGGGGATCTTGAAACCTCAAACTCGGATTTTCGCACAATTACAATTTGTTCTTATAGGTATAAGAAAGCAATATAATACTACAATAATGTGATGTTAATAAGTGCATCCCCAAATTGTACAAATGCTGGAAAATTGCTCCAACGCTTATGTATACACTTACAAAAGTAAATTTTTTTTTTTGTTTATTTGTATACTCTAAATCCCCTCTGTGTACGTCCGTTTCAACTAAAAACACGGTGCAGAGAGGGGGGGGGGTCGGTTTTGTTTATTTTTGTTTGTATTGACTCGGGGGTGGGGAGGAGTGCTTCAATTTAAAACAAGCACATGGATTTTAAGAGAAGGGTCCCTATTTGCAGTGAGCACCCAGGCTTTAGACAAACATTGCAAAAACAAACATTCGCCCATTTGTGGACATCTGTAAAAGAGATGTTCCCTCTGCAAATCTACATCAAAACTGCTATGAAATAAAATTGTATAACAAAATTTTCTGTTTCAATCTGTGCAAAATACTCAGTTAATAATTTTACATGTAAGATGTCGATTATCTGTTGCTCGATCCACGATGGAAAGAAAAATTTTAATTAGGATAAAAATAAAAATATGTGTTATGACGATAACAGGACTTTTTACTTGGCTAACAGGTATTAATATTTAATAATGATCAATGTGGCTTGAGAAAATAAAACTACAAGCAATCAATTGAATGTATTCTTTAATATTTCAAATTCTATCCTAAATTTCTTTGGGAATACATTGAAACAAATATAAATCTTCACGTAAGTAGGAGAAAGCTGGCAAACAGATATAACTTATAGACTTACAGGATGAGGTAGATGACGAGCACGGCAGCGCATCCTGACTTCCAGAACTGAACAAGGTGCTAGTGCGATACCATCTTTTAAGGGGGCTCGAATACTGTTCCCCTTCTTCGGAAAATTTGCTCTGCAAGCCTGGGTCAGTGTTCTTTTTGTTCTGAGTCAACTGCCTGTTCCCCAATGAGAAAGGCGCATGCCAAGTTTTGCCGCTAGAGGTGCCACAGAGAGAAACAGCTTATATTTACAGGCTCCACCGCATGAGCTCTTCAATGGCTGACTAAAATAAATATCTGCTTTTATTATATCTAAAATACAAACATATGTCAAACAATTGTATCAAATAATTTATTGTGTATTAAAATTATAAAACAATAACTAACTTCAGTTGACCTCAAAGTGATAGCTACTACTGTTTTAAAAAAAGTGTGATATGAAGACATGTCATTGTAGGCAATTTTGTATTTGAATTAATATCCCGAAATCTGCCGACGGAATAGTAAACTTTGGTGCAACTGATGTATTACTAGTTGATAGTTCAAAATTATTATTGGCATCATCAGCTTGCAATCTAGAAAAAAGATTAATAAATTTTGAAAATATCTCTGTTATTTTCTGTTGAAAGAGATATGTTGTTTTTCAATCCATAACCTATTTCGATTCATACTCTTTATTTACACCGTCTTAATTCAAGTTCATTTTTTAATTACAATAAAAATTATGTACAATTATATTATAGAGTATGTTTATATTTTATTAAAGTAATAATCATATTACAAATAACTTTTATAATATTTAAGAGCAATGCTTAGCTAAAAAAGTTATAGTATAAACATTGACGTAGCTTTCTACTATTTCTGCCGTTTCACTTCTTCATGGCGCATTTCTGCTTCTCAATTCTTCTTTTAATTTTCTTCAGCTGTTAAATTTGGTGGGTGTTTGGGACATTTTTAATTGTTTTAGGTTTGACTATTTTACTTTGAATCTAGCTATTATATACATACGTTCACTAGGTTACTTTCTCGGTGCTGCTACCTACTTTAGTTTGCCGTGTGTAGCCTTCCTGTTTTTTTACGATTTTATGTAGGACGCATATTAGCCATGACTTATAATGGTGTTAACTAGTAATTTACGACATCCATGGCCCCGGAAGGGTATCTACGAAATAAAACTCACTCTAGGACGGAAAAGACTTACTTGTAGCCTTATGAACTTAGCATATCAGCCATTTACTTATAATGGAAAATTATATAACTATATTATTGATAGAAATGTATCTGAAAAATGTCTTGGTTTTTGGTTCGAGACACTATTAGTTGGACCGTACTGGGGAGCACTATCTTGTTTTGTATGAGAACACCGAACATATTTTCGTGTTCTGAGCTGGTTAGTGGACAAACCAAGATGACATGATTCGCATCTGCTACTTGCTGTTGGCAGTATGGTGAAGGTAAAATGTGTATCTTGTGGAGGTGAAAAAGGAGCTGATTATGGTTAAGACGAAGGCGAATGAGAGGTGAAAAAAGATCTTGGCTTGTCGTAGGTCTTGAACCATGGTTGGGTGGGAATTTTGGGCTGAATAAGGCTGTAGTACCTACCCTTGTTCTGACTCAGGGTGGAAAAATCCTCTTGTCATCTACGCATATTATACTTCTTGTGATGAGCTCTGTCACTGGCGGATACCATCTCCCATTGTCGTAGCCTTCCTTTTTCCTTCATCTTACTCATTATGACAACCAAGACGTTGAACTTGCCTGGCTCCAAAGTCTTTTAGGCTTCTTGACAAATAATTCATGTTCTCTCTAATCACTTAATTTCACAGCAACATAGTTGCATTATCAAACTATATAGTTTGATGCATTCAATGGCAGACATATTGAGCTGTACCAGAAATGCCTTGCTCCCTCCTCACCACGGTTACATGCTGCCTTCCCTCTGATGCACGGACTCCTGCCCTAAGCAGAGTTCCGGCAGTGGCCCTTCTAAGTGCCCCTACGGCCCCTGTATTTATGTGTCAATTAGCTACCTGATTAATGGTCTACCTCACTGTTCCAACACATTACTTAAGTAGACACTGTAACTACACCAAAATATACATTGCCTACATAAATTAATTTAAAAGATTCCTTACTATTAATAATAATTAATTTTATTCTGGGATTATAATTTAAAATATAACAACTTTTTACTAACAATTTAGGGTAAGTTATATAATAGATAAAAAAAAAAGTTTCTGTATCTGTGAACAAGATACTCCCGATAGGATGAATGGATCACCACGAAATTTTATAAGTGAATCCTAAACCCTCCAACGAAGACTTTTATTGATTTTCAGCCAAATCGGAGGAAAGAGAGAATTAGGGGAGAGGATTAACAAAAAAATTCTAAAAACTGACGTTGTAATGAATCGGCATGAAATTATATATTTTAGGTCAAAACCCATTGAGGACATTACCTGTTAAATTTCAGCAATATCGGCCAGACTTAGGAACCCCTATGTAAATCAACTATTGAATGAGGAGGGAAGATAATTGATTAATTCGTTCTAGGAAAGAACCCTAAGTAGTGATTTACCGTCGAGGAATTAGATGAAATATTGTAAACATTTTATTATCAGACCTTCAAAAGAATAATTGGATCGAAACCTTTCCCTTCGTGAACTTATTGAAAAATTGAACTTTGATTGCGTTACATCTTCAGTTTGACACGTTCATTAATTTTCCAAAAGATATCCACGTGTCGTTTGGCCTATAAACCCAAAGTACTGTGGAATATAAGAAGCTCGATTGCATCGACTCTCCTCTGTTCGCTGTTGTCAATTCATCTTTTTGGTTGAAGAATGGAGTTGATAGATTTTACGTAAATATTTGACCTTGAATATTGAACTAACAACAAAAAAAAACAAAAAAAAACATGAATATTGAAGCAAGAAAAGTCCTTGATCGTGGTTCTCAATGTGCGCACGGTAGGTAAATGTAGGGATTGTCGTTTTCTTATCGGTGATGGTATCTTCAGTCGTCTTGAACATACACAAGACGATACAATCCCCAGATACCATAGAAAGTGGAATTAATCTCGTATTTCTAGCGGGCGTGGTTCTCAAAAAAAAGACTACCCAGGTTTAGTTACCTAGGGGTGTTTAACGAGTACATGACGTCATACAGACCATCCAATCCAAAGGATGGCGTGCTAAAGTTTTTTGTTACCTCTCAGATAAAAAAGTCTTCGATGAATCACCGGCTATGAACTTCCCCAGCACAAACTAATTACGTTTTCGCTTTCCCTCCAAAGCCGATTGGGGCTAAAACTCTACATTTGACATGCACAGTTATGAACCCTCATACTAAATTTCATGTCGATACATTCATTACATCGGCAGTTATTGGGATATTTGAGTAAATATCTTCAGGATGACAGTTCAGCCGATGGCTATCGTTCTTTCTTTGACGGCAAAAACATTGTGCATCACATTTACCCAAGTTTTGAAAGACCGTCACAAACTTCACAGTTTCATTGGCATTACTTCCATGTTCCAATGAAACCATTAGGAATATAGTGATCGTGTCCGAGATGAGTCAGATTTTGATTGTACTACCATCCAAATATTAAGAAAAGTGGTTTTCCGCATGGCAGCTGTGCAGATCCGTCTGTAGAATTTTGCATCTGTTACTCTTGCTGGAATGATGTTGTGACCCAACTTTTACCATTGAGTAAACAAGTAACTCGAAATGAGTTCAATAGCATTCCTTCCCAAATTCTCACCAAGAGATTTTTATTATTCGAAGAATCTAAAATTTCATTCGGAATTACATTGGTATGTAGATGCAATATTATCTAAGGATACCGATTGAAAATCTTTGTATTTCATCACTTATAGGCAAATACTTCAATTCTTTTTTTTTTTTTTTTTTTTTTTTTTCAAATTGCGTATTAAAGGTCTGTGAGCGATGCTATGAGTGATGTATGAGAAATTATGAGTGGTACTTTGTGGTCCTTTGATGAATCACTTGTCATCTACTAGCTGTAGCTGTATATCATGATAAAACCGTCCACTCTCCTTCAGTCAAACTTCTGGAGCTCTAACAATTATACAGGATGCTTAAAATGTTCGAAAACGTCTGAAAACTTAGATTCTACAGATCATGGAAGAGATCTCCTCGGTATGAGTCCTACCCTTCCTAATGAAATCTCCAACCTAAGAGCGATGAAGATGAATCTTATTTTATTAGTGTTTTGTTTTGTTGTTAAGTAACCTTTTGGTAACGGAATGTGAATGCATGCAGCATGAGATGATGGTGGTGCATTGTGGTGTGATGATTGAGCTTTATATCATCATGAAACCATTCAGAAAGCCTCGGCATACAGCGCACTATCTCCCGTCATTCTCCAAGATATCTTTTGTGGATGGAAGGTGATCTAGGATGAAATGATGAAGTTCATTGTGGTTTGATGATTAAGCTCATGTTCTTCTGTGATTCTAAGCTCCATATTATTAAGGAACCATTGAGTTAGCCTCGGCATGCAGCACACTGTCTCTCGTCATTCTCCAAGATATCGTTTGTGGATTGAAGGTGATGTAGGATGAAATGGTGAAGGTTGCATTGTGGTGTGATGATTGAGCTCATTTCTCCTGTGGTGCTAGGCTCCACACCATCATGGAACCATTCAAGCAGCCACGGCATACTCTACCTCCAGTCATTTTTCAAGATCTAGTCTGTGGATGAGGCGGAGACGGAGTTGAAGATAATGTTAAGGAGGAAGAAAGAGAGAGAGAGAGTGTAAACGGCCAACTTCGTTTTACTTCAAATTTTGAAGTTCAAAACTCATCAAGAAAAATAAATCAATATAAATAGATTTCATGCAAAACAAATACAAATATCTGGTACATAATTTATCTATAGAATTGTATTATAGAGTGTTTGATTTTGTATGATTTTTAAATTTTCTGATAAATAGAATAATTAGTTTAAAAAAAAAATTAAAATCCAACCATCTCTATGATTACCATGCATTGAGAAGGATAGAGGTGGGGAGGCTTTCGATCAGTGCGAATAAATTACATGCCGCTACACTCATTGGAAATTATTGTAAACGTCTTAAATCCTTGACAGAAAAAAATAATACCCTGCAGCAAGTCGTTTGAGCCACCTGTTGAGTGCACATTCCCTCAGAGTACGGGTGTTGTAGGGATTCCGTAAAAAAAAAGAAGAAAAAAAAAAAAAGAAAATGAAAAAGCTGAATAAAAAATAAATAAAAGTCGGTCAGATTTTTTTTTCAGTGAATTTGGAAGTTGAGAGGGGGGTTCATTCATTAGACCGATTAAAGTTTTTTTTCTCTCCCCTTTCATTCAGATGTGCTATTAATCGTTCACACATACACACATCCCCCAACCTCCTGTCTGCTCCTCACTAACCTGTTGTTGACTCATGTTTCGAAAAAAAAAAAGTGCTCCCGAAAAAAACTTCCCCCCTTGTGAGTAGCTTTATTATCTTTTTTTCTTTTTTTGTCCTTTTTTTCAACGGGTGTCTGTTAGAATTTTTTATACCCTTTTAGAGCCCAATCGAGAGTGTTTAAAGACCGTTTTGTGTGCTGTTAAACACAAATTAACCTTCTTTTGTCTTCATTTTCTCACCTTTTTAATTTATTTAGTTTTTATCTTTTTATTATATACCATATATTAAATTCGATTTGGTTACGTCAAATCTGCCCATCACTACTTCGCCCCTTCCAATAGAAATAGAAGACCCAAACTTGGTGGATATGCATCATTCCAGTGACAATGCTTTATATTAAAATTTCAACCAGATCAGTCGAACAATTTACCTTATTGTCTTAAAAAATTAAAAATTTACCTTATTCCCTTATAAAAAATGTATCCCTTATGAAATTTCTAACCCTTTCTGTTAAATTTGAAGTAGGACGAACGTGTATAGAGTTATTGCGTCTCAAGGTTATATAGATATAAAAATTATAAAGAAAAATGTATGTTTTTTCAAATTGTCTACTATTGCTACCATCTTCAACTACGACTAAATGGAAGTTTAACCAGTTTACTATCCAAACTGTCCCCTTTTTCAGCCCCCACGGGTTTTTCCCTGCTCATCCTATACAGTTGAGTCGTAAAAATATGGAAAACTTTAAAAATGAAATTTGGTCTCAAATTTAAATCATAATAATAACAGAAAATTTTTGAATTAGTTTGTGCTGAATTAAAATACAGATATATATATATGCATATATGAAATAAATCAAATAATAAATATTTGAATAAAAATAAAAACAGAAAGTTTTTTGAGAAAGCAAGTACGTATACACAGAGACTGGAGGATTATATTATTGGCGATAAAAGGGGTGAGTATTTGAGATTGGTCTGATCATTCATACAATTTCCTTTTTCTGAAGCCCTGTTTATTTTCAGTTGTTCCAGTGAGTTGAGTAATGTAAACAACACAAATGTTACATTACTCAACTCACACACAGACATACTCACAGACAGGCATTATAGCGAAAATGGTCAAAACATATTCAGGGGACCTTGAAACGTAAAAATTAGTTGAAACCTCGATCTTGGATTTTCGCAGGAATACAATGCTTCCTTATACTATAAGTACCTATAAGAAAGTAAAAACAATGAACAACATTTATAAATACAAGCTACGTACAAATATATAAAAAAAAGGGTGTTAATATACGAAGTCCTGGTACAGTCTCTGTTTGAGTCGCCTCCCGGGTGTACGCTCTTAGATTTCAGTATACAGCCCCGGGACAATGCACAAGGCCTTCCTGGTGGATTCTTTACTAGCTTCTCGATGTGAGCTGCAAAAAGCGGAACACCCAGTTCTTCGTGGATTTTAGACTCAACGAACCAGGGTGCGTTTGTTACTATTCGTAGTGCTTTGTTTAAAAACGTTTGTAGTCGTTTCATGTTAGTGTCGCTGGTACCGATCCAGACTGGACAGGCGTATGTTAGAAGTGGATGTAGGAGTGTCTTACATAGCAGAATGGTAGCATAAAAAACAATGTTTTCAAAAAATCTATCTTATATTACAAATATAGTCCACTGAAAGGTATAAAATAAACGTATCCATTCCGCAGGCGATCGGAGTTGTTTGGGAATATAAATAATATACACTAAGAAAATAAATTACACAAAATATAAGGTGTCGCATTTTATGTTATTGTTGTTGTTGTTGATATTGTCTCATGCCCGGGCTTTAACTACGAGATCATATCCGCCTACTGCCAGAGCGCTCTTTCGTCACTCTGGTGGACATGAGCCCGACTCTACTGTGGGAGTCCTAAATTTTACATACCTAGGAGAGAAGTCTTAAGCGAGTATCTGACATCGCACAGGCACGGGGCCATTGCTTAACGATGGCGTCGTCAAGGTTTTACTACCCCCCAGATAAAAAACTTAAGGGCTTCGGCCGCGATCTTGACCTTAGTAGACAAATACTCTACTTCTTAGTTATCGGAGCCCTGAATGTTGAATAGATGATATTGTCTATAATCTGTCTCTGCAACATAAAATGCGACATCTTATTTATATAGGAATTAATTTTTTTAATTTTTATTATTTCTACCGATCGCCTGAGGAAATATTAATAATAAATTATATATAATTTGTTTATTATGTTTTGTTAATTAAACCTGAGTTGGCTAAATTTAGGACTTCCACAGTAGAGTTGGGCTCATGTCCATCAGAGCGACGAAAGAGAAATAATAAATAAATTCCCCTACTTCGTAAAGCTGAAAGTAAAAAGTTAGTAAGAAGTCTCGTATATGCGCTCATAGCCCGGGGAATGTGTATTAGAAGGGAGTTAACTTATTTTTCGTGAACTTTCTATTGATTTGAGGAGGAAAATGCCTGATTTTCCAAAAAAACTTTAAATGAGCCGAGAATGGAAAGAAAATCGTATTTTACCCATCGAGAAAAAAGGAAAATTAATGTAATTATTTTTATCTGGAAGTAGTTCCGCTTTGGGAAGTTAAGGGGATGAGGGTATCTTATTGTGAATACGAAGGGGTTGGGATGAGGGAAAGTGAAGACATGAGGAAGGTGGGACAGGTGAGGTGTGGCAAGGCAACCACCTGGAGATGCTGGAGGCTACGCCCCTTCCCACGGGGGCCCCCCTTCGGCTCATTAATTTAACCTAATCCCTCATCGGGGTGGGAGCTGTGGGGGAGCTGTCAGATGGAAAAAGAGAAAAAAAAAATATCTGCCAAAACGGGTGGAGAGGGGAGTGGAAGGGTGGTGGTGGGGGGTGATTTTGCAATGTCCAACACACATCGGGGGCGGAGGGGAGGTAGGGGAGGGAGGAGTGGGGGAACCGCCAAATTGCATCCCCCGCGTAGTAGCTAGAAATCTGCATCCAAGTGCAGGTAGTCGAGGGTTCAAGTCCGGCACACGGGGCTTTTTGTTTATTTTTTTGTTTTTTAAAAAATAGTTTTACGGATTAGGTCGTGATTGTGTTCGACGCAGGCCGAGATGGAGGCCGGACGGGAGCTCTGAGTGGTTGGGTGTGGGTGTGTCGGTGGGTTGTTACCGGTTGTTGGCGGTGGTTTGTGGTTATAGTCGCGGCGCCATGACGGGCCCAGGACAAATGTGACCAGGCGAGCGCGCCGTCCTTCCGAAGCTCCGCGGGCAGTGAGACGCCCCGCGGTTGGACCTCAAAACCACTCATGATATAGACTAACCTAAGTTAACTTACCCTACAGGCTCCATTCCCTTCCTTTATATAACAAATCCCCACCTTATATATTATAACGGGCCCAAAACCGAGACGATAGTCAAATTTCCAAAAACGGTTATCCTTCCACAAAGATTCATACAAAAATATTATCTATTACAAAATTCTTTATATTTAATTGTGCAAAAAGTAAATTTTTAAATAAAAATTTATATATATACAAATCTTTTTTACTATAAAAAAATATTTATATAAATAAACGAAAAAGGCTTTTTTTGAATTGAGTCTAAATTCTAAAATTGAGTGACGGCGAAAAAGACATCGCGTTCTATATCAATTCGAATTAAAAGAACGAGGTGATTATTTTTTTCTTCGTCAACAAAAGTGTTTTTCGCTTGAACTTTTTCGATACTTCAGTGCCTAAATATAGTTTAGAAAACAAAAAAGAACTTTTGAGGTTATTCGTTTTATAAATTTGTGATCATTATTCTATTTCGTTTTAATTATTATTTTATGTTACATATTTGACGTCCAAAATCGTTGTCGTCTTCGTCTGAATGTAATTCGTGGCCTATAAAAAAATATATATATAATTATTAAATATGAATATAACAAATTTTTTATCTTGTGGAATAAAAGAAAATCGAAGTGTATTTATATAAAAAATTATAAATATATATATATATGTAATAAAAATTATAATAAATAGACTAAGTTTATCTTGTTAGGTGTAGTATTTTAGTTTAAAATCGGTCAAATTGTGATACAAATGGTTGTGATATTTTTGTAAGAAAGACTGGTATACAAATTTGGACTGTATTTCTCCAGTAACGATTTCTTCGATTATCGAAGCGTCGCATCTAGAATCCCACTTTCTCCACTTGGTAAGATTTTTGCATATACTTTGTCTTATATATTTTTAAGCTTTAATTATGTTAAGCATTATTGAATTCAGAATTTAAATAATTTTAATTTCTAAAATGAAGATTCACCTATATTAAATGTTTGTTAAAATGGTCAATTTTTCTTTTCAATTTATTTCATTAATAAGAAAAAAAAAGGGTCATGAGAGAAACAAAGGTAAGTGTTTATTGACAAAAATATTGGCATACGTGATAAAGCAGAAAGATCAATGTGCAATAGTCTTTATTGTTATATATAATTGTTTATATTCATATTCTCAATTATTTGTTGTCTATTCGTTAACATTATTTTAGCTTTTAAACACAAATGTATTGTAACAATTCTAACATAGTAAAAATTCTATGAAGTTATTATTGCATACCATATGTCGTATTTTCTGCATTACCATGTGAATTGATGCAATTTGCCATATTTTGCATGCATTTTAAACTTTTTCTTATGTACAATATATTTGTCTTTTTCATTGGAATGTCATTTGCCTTTTATAATAGGTCGCTTATTATTACTGGAAAAATACACAAGAACAGAATATATATTTTCTATATTAAATTTCCGAGTTATACACAAGTTTTCATTTTAATTAACTACCTACTAGCCAGGAATACTATAATCCGAAAATAGGAGATAAAAATATTATCTTTTCGAATTTCGGTAAAAAAGTAATTAGGTACATTTAGAGAATTTACCTGCCTTTTAATGTTTTAGGTTTTTTTGAAAAATAAGCATAAATAATTATCAAAGCATGCATTATTATCTTTAAAAGTTTAGGATTTATCTAAATGAAGAAAAATGTGAACCTTCCGTCGGTCCTATCAGTGAAGCAGTACATCCGGTTTTGTAAAATGGCTAAGATTTATTCGAAAGAATAACATTTTGATATATTTTCGAATAGGTTCTATGCTTTTCAGAAAATAGTATATGTACGTGTTACGGTACAAGTGAGATGGTAAAAGTGCACATTCCCCGGAGAATCTGTACTGCTCACTAAAAGAACACACAGAGGTTCCACATTATATTCTTTCGGATATATGATACATCATTTGTTCTTTTCATATCATGTATCCAAAAGAATACAATTTTGACACTCCTGTCGGTCCTTCTAGTGAAGCAGTATATAGGTTTTCCTGAAGTTTATATTGTATTTATAAGGAGAGGCGAAAACCTAATTTGTGAAAGTGGATTTTTCATTTGCACATCGTTGTACTCACTTTCTGATAAATGGTTAGGAAAATTTGCACATTGACCAGTGAATGTGCACAATAGCCGCTCTTCTCAGCTTTACCAATATATATATATATATATATATATATATATATAAATTTTATTAAAATAATGAAAAATTACGTTAAAAATAGTTAAAAAAACATGTGGCAGGTAATTCTGGAAAAGTACTAAAAAATTAGCTTATTTTCATGCAAAATATTGAAAAATATTAAAATACTTATCATCCTAAAGAGCACATAAGCTGATTTCTTTGGAAAAGTGCCATAACATAAATAACCTGATAAGAATCACTACTTGCTTTAATCCACCAAATATAGATTCTCTACTTTGCTTATTTAACTCGTATGCATTTTCTATAAAAACCACTATAATTTGCTTCGGTATTAGGTAAAATTGTGTATATACTATGTATACTTAAGATGGAAATCATCTTCAGTTTTTGGTTGTTTGATAAAACTAGTATAGGGACTTCAAAACTTGTATTAGGATAGAACATTCAATTTTTCACTCAATTGTATTCTTAAACGTCATGTATTTAAACTCTCTGCAACGACGATAGATCCAATTTGTTGCTTGGGCTTACTTACACAGATAGTTTTTCATTTTCAAAGCGTTCTGGTATTGTCAGCATTTCTTACATCAGTCATCGTAAAAAATTACAAAAATCGAATTCCTGAAAAATCTTTTAGTTTACCATAATATATCTAACTGTCAAAATAAAAACAAAATTGTTTTGATATACCTATTTCATTTCGCTTATTTTCTAAATTTTTGCAGGGAAATATTGGTTCAAAATGTTGGAAAATTATTCATAAGAAGTGCAAGTGACATTCTTCTCATACTTGGGGCTGAGAAATAATGTGTTAGGTATACGGAATATAATAATGTTTTTAAGAAAAACAGGTTTTTCGTTGATGAGTTCTTTAGTATTTTTGTGCTTTATTAGTCCAAAAATACCATTTAAATAATCACATTTTTTTATACCTTTACACTATTTCTCAGTTCCTTGTATACATTTTACATACATTTGTATAAAATATATAACATACCAAAAACACGTTTGCTGCGGGAGGATATTTCAGTAATTTTGCTCAAACATTGTCATTAAGGCGTATATAACTTCTATATTGAAAAATGTGGAAATATTTTAGAAACTTTTAATGAATAAAGCAGACAAAATGTTTTTTAATATTGTTTATTCCATAAGGAATTTATATCTAAGCTACCGGTTTCGCCATTACAACACCAAGCTTATAACTTTACCTGACGATGGTGTAATGCCGATACCAGTAGTTTATGTATATATTTCTTGTCCAATATACAATATTTCAAAAAACCAAGTTTGTTTTATTTATTATTTATTACCTATGCCTTTTAATATTAACTTTCCGTTGGAGAAAATTGGAGTACTGTTGGGCCAGTATATTATTATGTTTTGAGTTCAAAATGGCTGCTGGAAATATATATATATTTCGGAGCGAACGTGTTAAACGTACTTTTTTATTAATTATACATGTTATGTTAATCATATTTATTTATATTTAATGTGGTTCAAGTGCCGATGCAACGCCATGCAATCGATTTAGCGCCCTCTCTTTGTCCACTAATGCACTTTCCTTGTTGTGTATTTTTAAAATGGGCGGGATGGCGGGGGCGGGTAAAATAAAAAGTGGATGTTTACCCTGATACTACGGATAATGCCACCCCTATCCGACCTTTACCGAGCCCACCCTCCTGACCTTTCTTTATCTTAAGGATCTCAAACTTCACCTTATATCTGTTCTTGTACATTCTTTACTCTTCTTGCCCACATTTATACACTATTAACTTTTACTTATTTCATTGCAGTTTATGAAATTATAATGAATGTTATAAACTTAATAATTAACATTTATTCCATTGGAAGAAATGTTTATGCTCAAGATAATGTAAAAATGTTTTCTTTGAGAGGATTGTTTTAAAAATGAGACTACTTAATAAACTATGTACTAACAAAAGGCTCGGGACGATCGCTTAACGTCCCATCCGATGGACAACGTGCTCTGTTTTTTTTTTTCTCCCAGATAAAAAATCTAAGCAATCTTAAGCTCAGTAGGCTAGCACGCTACCTCTGAGCTACCGGCACCCTAAAAGAAGAGTGTGCTTTGTGTATGTGACTTGAACTTTGTAAGCGGCGAACGCAGCAATGATTGTAGCTATGAACTTGAAATTAAGAAATCATATGTGCTAAATCTCATAACATTTTGGCCGAAATCGGAATAAAATTGAGTCTACTTTACTTCGGGGCTAAGTTCATTTTAAAAGATACCTCTCATATTTATGACATAATCGAAACTCTTTACAAATAAACATACCGAGAAAGTAAAGAAGGCACATTTTTTTATGAATTACTTTTGCTTGGTAGAGGGCGCCGGTAGCTCAGTGGTATGCGTGCTTGCCTTCTGAGCTCAAGATCGTGAATTCGAAACCCGACCGAGGCCCTAAGTTTTGTTTATCTGAAAGGTATAAACTTAAGCACGCCGTCTTTCGGATGAGACGTTAAGCGTAGGTCCCGAGCATGTACGATGTCTGGTACTCGTTAAAGACCCATGCCCTAGGTGAATAAAAATTTAGGGTAGGCAAAATTTAAGACTCCTACAGTAGAGTCGGTCTCATGTCCACCAGTGTGACGAAAGAGCGCTCTGGTAGTAGGCGATATGACCTCGTAGTTAAAAGCCCGGGCATGAGTCATTAAACCTAACCTAACCTAATAAGAACGGTTAGCACTCAGCAAACGTTGTCTTCCCACTGTTTTATTTGCGACTATAAACGGTTTTCAACGTAACATCGTCATCATCAGTGGCACATCCCACCTGTACATTGTAAACCCTGAAAACCTGATCTGGTTGCAAATAAAACCATGGGAAGACAAACTTTTTGTATCTATGAGAAATTACGACCCACAACATTTTATTATCACATATATTATTACAAATAAAATATATTTATCACAGCAACACTTCTCCTATTTATTTTTTGGTTTTTAAAAAAGAGCAATAGTTTCGGGAAATACATCATCAGTATCTCAAAAAATTGTGTATATAATATCTTGTATCCATTTACAATATCGATTTTAACACGTTTGGAGATTCTTATTTTTCCAATAAACATCAAATTTAATTGCCATACGCTCGTTGTTAGTACAAATGAAAACATCCTATTCATAATTTATTTCTGAAAGTACTATAAAAAACACCATATAAAAAGTAATAAAACTTTTGTAAAAAAAAAAAAATACGAAATAAATAAGCACATTTTATAGTTCAGTAATAAATAAAAATTATTTATTTGAATATTGGAGCTGACGAATTATATTGGCTGTAAAAAATGCATTTTACAACTGGAGGTGTCAAGGAGCGGTGCATGGAGAGCTGATTTTAATTTTAGACCTTTCGATTCGTTTTATATGCACGCCCTTGCACATGGGGTCGTGGAGGTTTATAGCCCACAGTCCTACCAACCTGTGGCTAACAATTAGATGTACGTATTCGTATATTTTTTAAGTTTTACGTAGTTGACGTCCGAATAGTTTAGCTAAAACATGTTTGAATGTAGTCATAATTAATTAATCAACGAATATAATTTTTCAGTAGATGTTACTTACTTTTAGTATTAGGAAGTACTATAATCGTCCACAAATCCCGAAATCGAGTTTACAACATAATTTCACTTTTCAAAATGGGTACTTTGAAACTTCCAGCACCCCTGGAACTATCAACTAAGCTGTAACATTTTTAGTTTGATGATATTTACTTCATGTAATGGGGTGGACTAGGGTGTCCATTATTTTGAAAAAATTTAAATTTTGATGATTTCCAAACGGAATCTGGTTTAGAATCACGAAAAAATAAATCTCTCAAAATTTAGAATTTTTTGAAATGGAAAAACCCATGCCACCGATCATTTGAATTTTAAATGGAGTTTTTCAGTTGACATTTAAACAGCAGATTTTATTATTTTTTCAAAAGTTGACAGCATTTTTGACAGTTGTCAACTGGAAAAAAACTGCAATTATAACACCGGATTCGTGACCAGCACCCACCAAAACCTAAGAATACGAATTTTGAAGCCGAAACATTAGAAATTAAACCAACCGCGCTGTAAAATGTCTTGAAGTGTCAAAAACGAATGTTAAACTCCATTTGAAATTCAAATGATCGGTGGCATGGGTTTTTCCATTTCAAAAAATGCCAAATTTTGAAAGATTTATTTTTTCGTAATTCTAAACCAGAATCCGTTTGGAAATCATCAAAATATAAACTTTTTTCAAAATAATGGACACCCTAGTGTGAACGTACGTGATTCGTTAGTTTTGTGACTTATGCTCGGGCTTTAACTACGAGGTCTTATCGCTTATTACCATAGCGCTCTTTCGTCCCTCTGGACATGAGCTTGACTCTACTGTAGGAGTCCTAAATTTTGCCAACCCAGGTATATTCACCTAGGATAGGATCTTATTTGAAATTGAAAACACATTTGTCTCTATCTGTCTCTATGTTTAGAATAAATATTGCTACCAAACACTTACACTTGATTACGATAACGGTTCTGGGGAGAACACGTTTTGACCGTTTTTGCAATCAAGTGTAAGTGTTTGGTCGAAATATTTATTCTAAAGATAGAAACAGACAGACAAATGTGTTTTCAATTTCAAAAATCAAAGGTTCGGAAAACATGTTTCGGCTAAAGCTCAACAATGAACCCATTACATAATTTCTCATATATTTCATATATCTGCGGGAGTAATATACTTAAATAATTGAATTCACTTAGAAGAGAGTAAATACATACAACCTACACTGTTTCTTTACTTCTCCAGCTGAATGTCCAGTTTTAACCGGAATTTCGTATTTTCCAATCTCTTGATTCCAAAAATGAAAAAAAAAAAAATCTGGTCTATTTGGATGTGTGTTTGTGAACATAACTCCTGTTGTAATGAATGTATCAACACGGAATTTTATATGTGTAATCAAAACGCCATAATGACGCCTATCGGTTTTGAAACAAATCGGTCCAAGGAAAGACATCAGAGGGGAAGGAGTATGGGCGTGGGCTTAACACAAAAACTGTTCTATCTTTAGGTTAGGTTTTATGACTCATGCCCGGGCTTTAACTACTTCTCGCACTCCATACCTCTGCTAACGTATGGTTTGTGCCAGTAGGCTTTCCAAAGTTCGAACAATGCTCCTAATTTTACGAAATAATATATTTAGTTATTATTACTCATCATTCTTTAATTATAAGGTCATATCGCCTACTACCAGAGCGCTCTTTTGTCACAAGCGTGGACATGAGCCCGACTCTACTGTGGGAGTCCTAAATTTTATCAACCCTAAATTTTTATTCACCTAGGGTAAGGGGTCTTTAACGAGTATCTGACATCGTACAGGCTCGAGACCATCGCTTAACGTCCCATCCGAAGGACGGCGTGCTTAAGTTTATTTTACCTCCCAGATAAAATAAACTAAGGGCCTCGGTCGGATTTCGAACCCACGATCTTGAGCTCAGAAGACAAGCACGCATACCACTGAGCTACCGGCGCCCTCACTGTTGTATCTGCCGATACAATGAATGTATTAACATAAAATTTTATATTTAAATTAAAACTACCAGGAAGACACCTTATATTTTAAGAGAAATTGGTCAAAGGGTAGGTGGGGGAAGAGGCAGTGCTCTAAAAACCTACCTAAGAGCCCTAAACTACCCATGTAATGAATTTATTGACACAAAATTTAGTGTGAAGATTCAAAAGTCCTGATGTAAGTCAATTATTGGTTTTTAAGTCAAACGGTCGTTTGACTTTAGAGGGAGAGCAACAACTTATTTACTAATTCGTACTGAGGAAGTATATTGCCTGTGATTCACCGACGACGTTTTTTTTTTTCTCAGTCAGGAAATAATCTGTT
Organism: Aradus depressus; assembly: GCA_963662175.1. Lineage (NCBI taxonomy): Eukaryota > Metazoa > Arthropoda > Insecta > Hemiptera > Aradidae > Aradus > Aradus depressus. Next base: position 38,195,606 of record OY759215.1, read on the forward strand.
TTGATAAAGGAAACAAGAGTTGCTACTAGTACGACTGAGAGAGACAGTTTTTTTTATGACCCTTGGACGAGGAAACATCATGCGAAGAGGGTCTTGAGGGTGAGTTTGTTCCTTTTATTCTGCAAGGAAATGCCCCTTCTTCCAGGTCCGGTTTTGGACCAGCTAACCGGTTTCCAGAACGTACCTACACACCCCCTCCTGCTTGAGTAACCTCAACGTCTCATCCGAAATTATATATAACTCCATGCAAAACATTTCGAAAGTTCCTAACTAAAAGTTCAACTTGGACACCTTAGAGATCTTAATAAAATAACAAATATTCAAATTAGTTCATTGTCTGATAGTTTTTCTGTACCGAATAAATTTTTAGTTTGCGATATTACAAAGATCAGTTTCCAGTATGGAAAAGTTCTTTTCTAGTCAATTCCCCATGTTTTTTAACAGTTCTGTTTTTCTATTGGTTTACTGCATCCCCGGAAGTATAGGGGAAGTTATGTAATCGATCAGAAATGCGATGGCCAGTTTTCATCGGAACTTTCCAATACTCTGATTCCAAAAATTAAAAAAAAAAATAACTGCCAATGTAATGAGAATGTTAAAATGAGATTTTACATATAAATTTAAGACCTCATAAGAACGAGACCTATTAATTTTCGGCGAAATTGGCCGAAGAGAAGGAAGGGGGATCAGAGGAGGAGGCTCAGCTCAAAAACTCTAAGAACTGCTGCAACGAAAACATAGTTATGTTATTAACCACGGTGGGGAAGTACATTGCCGTTGATTCCTGCCGGCTTTTCTTTTCATGGTTGCTTATGAACGTCAGTAAAATTTTCTTTAATAAACACCTAGTATTCACAAATTTCTTCATGGTTTCTGGTGTGAACAACTGGAACTATCAAGATATTACCCAACTTCTGACGTCTTCAATACTCCCAGCACTCCTGGAACTATCAAGATATAACCCAACTTCTGACGTCTTCAATACTCCCAGCACCCCTGGAGCTATCGAGATATAACCCAACTTCTGACGTCTTTACTCCCAGCACTCCTGGAACTATCAAGATATAACCCAACTTCTGACGTCTTCAATACTCCCAGCACTCCTGGAACTATCAAGATATAACCCAACTTCTGACGTCTTTACTCCCAGCACCCCTGGAACTATCAAGATATAACCCAACTTCTGACGTCGTTACTCCCAGCACCCCTGGAACTATCAAGATATAACCCAACTTCTGACGTCTTCAATACTCCCAGCACCCCTGGAACTATCAACTAAACTGTAACATTATTAGTTTGATGATTTGTATTTACTTCATGTAATAGTGTGAGCGTACGTGATTAGTTAGTAATTGTGACTTATGCTCGGGCTTTAACTAAGAGGTCATATCGCTTATTAACATAGCGCTCTTTCGTCCCTCTGGACATGAGCTCGACTTTACTGTAGAAGTCCTAAAGTTTGCCAACCCAGGTATATTCACCTAGGATAGGTTATTTAACCGAGTACCTATCATCGTACAGGCTCGAGACCTAAGATTTTTTCACTTCCCAGATAAAACCCTAAGGGCTTCGAACGGGTTTATATATCTTGATGTACATCTTGATTGAAACTACTGGATTGATATAGTTTATTTGAGTCGTCAAAATTTGAAGATATTTTTTATTTTGCGTCCAAAAAAAATCGTTTCATGTCTCCCATTAAATTTTACTTAGTGAGATCATATCAAAATCAATTCGAATCTCTTTTTTTTTTCTCTCTCTCTTTTGTTCCTTGTCTAGAAACAGCGGTAAGAAATGCGATACATGTTGTAGAATGGAGGAATAGTTGCTGGGCGTGCTTCTACACTACAGTGACCTGGCTATCGGTACATCTCAGAACACTATTTACAATGGCTGCCTGAATACCTGTCCAGCTGTAGTCCTAGCTCACTTAGATAAAACTATCTACGCTAGCGTGCCAACCATCACTTAAATGGACATTCTTCTCCCTCGTTTCTATAAAAGCCCTAAAAGTATAAGTGAACCTTTTTTGAAATGTCTTTAGCATATGATGAGATCAAAAATAAAAATATAAACTTCAGTATATTCGGTAGAAATGTTCGTAGGAAAATATATTTGCCGTCTTCTTATTTTTTCTTTTCATTTTGCATTATATTTTTTCCAAATTAATATAATCGAGTTATATTGAAACGAAGGGTTTTTTCAGTTTCTGAAGTGTTTTTTTAAGTATTTCATATTTTGGGCAAAACTTCCAGATATTTAGACACCTTCCAGAGGTATTTTTGTCCACACGAACAAGAACATTGGAATAAAGTGAACAAAAAACCTATGGAAGATTTGCAAAAAATATGAAGCATCAAACATCCCAGACAAGTCTAAGTAGCACTTTTTTTAATGTTGAGGGAAATCGAAGTTCTGTCGTATAAAGAAAAAATACGTTTCGAAAAATATTTAGTTCCTTCTTCAAGGCCTTACAACGACTAGAGTGGATATGTGTTATGTATTTGTAACCTGGTTACTAACAATTCCGGAGTCAACATTTTTTTTGAGTCAAGCCACTTAAAATTCGGATGTCCACACATTTTTAGACAATATGACCATTTTCAGAATCAAATAATAACAAAAAAATTAAAAAAAGTGTACCAACATACATATAAGGGTCTGACGTGAAAAATAAGTAATTTATAGCAAACTTAGAAAATGTATTAAAACCACTCCTTTAGGATAAATAATTGATATATTTATATTGATATCAGTAGTTTGTGGTGAAGTATTTATAAGGTCAATTTTAAATTGTTTAGTAAGCCCTGCACTATTTGTCAGATAATTTTATAATTAATAATATATACCCAAAAGCTCCAATATTGAAGTGATTCTACAATTTTGCTTTCATAGTTCGTCATATTGCTGGACATGAGCCCAACTGTACTGTCCTACATATTTATGTATTTCCTAATATATATTAGTTATTTAACGTTTACTGACAATTGTTATTATTATAATTTTGTTTACTGAGGTTCCTATAATCCAACTGTATATGAAGTGACACAGCATTAGTAATATGGAACCCTCAAACCAACCGCCAACCCCAGGTTTGAAGTACGTCAGCGATTAATTAGTTGTATCAATATAAAGATTTGGATTAATCGTTCAGATATTCCGAAGAATGGATCTTTTAATAAACCTAGACAATTTGCTTTGTCTAACTCCAAAATTATACCAAAATCATAATCCATTTACATCATCTTCCATAAACATCTAATTCTACTAATTGGCTTATTCCGTAGTTCATATTTAAACTGTTATTTGTTACCTGCTGATAACTAAATTGTTTTTGTGACACCCCCGGGCTTTAACTTCAAGATTCGACTACTAGTAGAGCGTTCTTCCGTCGCTCTGATGGACCTGAGTACGACTCCACAGTGGGAGCCCTAAGTTGTGTCTATCCAAGTTTGATTACCTCTTTCAGGACCATCGCTTAGCGTCCCATCCGAAGAACGGCGTTTTACCTCCCTAATAAAAAAATCTCTTTTTGTGTAACAAAAAATACAAATGAATAGCATTTAATTCAAATGTATAAAATTTGCATTTATGATGTTGAAACCACGGCAAACGAAACGTACCACACCTACTAGTTTCTTAATAGCACAGTACACATGTCTCACACAGTGTGGTTCAAAGCGCTAATGTAGGTTTGAACACCCCAATTTCTTATGAAGTTGGTGTGCTTCGAGCTAATCCAACGAGGCTCCGAATTCACTGACTGTCTTGAATCGATTTGAATGATAACTTTTTTTTTTTTGTATTTATTTATCGGTAAAAAACTAGTAAAAAGTAAAAATAAATATGACATGAAAGGCTTGAGAGAGGAAAAACACCCAGCGGTGAACCCTCATGACATCACTTCATACCAGGAGATCTCTATGCCAAACTCTCTTTAATCTCCTTGGGGGAGTAAATTTGGGTTTAAGATTTTGCGAACTTCCGGATTGGTGTGCAAGTAAATTTTGGTGTAGAAACGTAAGTATAAATGTTTAATGGTTGTTTCTATGGGTGTGATGTTCAAGTCGCGGTGTTGATAACGTAAGGTAGTCCACTGCGTGTCAGTCGGAGAGTCTTGGATTGAAATACCTGTATTCTTTTAATGTTCGAAATCTTAGCTGTACCATACATTTGTAAGCCATAGGTCCTCAGTTTTTGTCGAGTAGATAATATGATAAAGTTAACGCACAAAAAAAGGCTTTAAAAGACCCTGCGGCCGATATGTTAGCTTTAAACTTTGTAATTCAGACAGACCTTTCATGGGAAGTCTAAGTTTTATATTCAAAATATTTTCTTTAGTTGTATTTATTTTCAATTAAAATGTTTGGCATAATCTGGATTGCTGCATATTTGCAATGTTGCGTTGTGGTTCTTTTTTACGCCGTTAAGCAATTTCAAATTTGGCTCCATCATTCTAGAAGGTGCTTGGCTTGCTTCGTTGTTTCAGGTTCCTGCGCCATATATGACGATGAGCCTTAGGGTCAGAACTACAACTGAATTTTTTGGTGCGGCTAACCAATCTGTTTCTGATATTGCCTGGGAGGGGAGGGGGGGGGGGGGGGGGGGGGGGCAAAGAAAGATCAATTCCCTAATTCCCAGAAACAGAAGGTATGCAATAGACAGGTCCCTGCCAAGCTTCAATGTAGAGCGGGTTTAGTATGATCCGTCTGACGAAAAAAGGGCCTTGACCTCTGACTACCCAGCTCTCCCCATGTCAAGTTGATGTTACCTACAGAAAGTGTGATCGGTTCACACATTGAAGGTTTCCATATGTCAACATTAGAACATGTCATACCTAGACAGGGTTGGGAGGGGGAAGGGGGGTTCATGAAAAATATTATTAACCCTTCAAAGGTGTTCTGTCCCACAATCACATTTGTAGATGATGAGCCATCATCTTGTATTGGTGATTCAATGAAATATCAGATTTTTTGGGGTTTTCCAACTCACTACTAAAACATTGAAAGTTCATCAACTGTTAACTTAGTTTTCACATATATAATCTCTGATTCTTATTTCTTACCGCTCTTTGCTCCTACGAACTTGCTGGGCAATCTTTGGTACTCCTTTTCTCTTCATTAAACTACAAGCCAGGGTTACAAGGAAGTGTTTTCGGTCTCGTCTTAAACCTTCAACTACACTTTCAAGATGGTGCCAGATCTGACGAGTGAAAATAAATGGAGAGGTTGTGCCGCTTTTCTTCAATATGAGACACAAAATCCCCACACTACTCAAAAGACAAGAACTGAACCGAGGGTACGGAAAACTACCTGTGGTTAAATGAAAAATTCAGGTTTTCTACAATACAAATTGAATATTCACAAGAGAAAAAAGATCTATATGGAATTATGATTTAGTGCTAAGCCATCTAAACATCAAGCGAATTGGATTCCTTCCAATCTAAGGATCTAAGAACAATTTTTGATGCACCATTCTATGTTTCTAATCTCACCCTTCATACTAACCTTCAAATTCATTTTTGTCAACGATCTCATCAAGTCCCGCTTCCTAAAACACCCATTCAAAACATTACTTGCATGAAAATCGTCTTGCCCAACAATGCTTCCCGAAGGCTGAGGCGATGCCAGCCGAGAAATCAGCTACATTTTCAGAGAATGCTGACACTGGCCAGGTTCTCCCCTCATGTACCCACATTCAGTTCTTCCTGCCTCTCTCGGTCTGCCACCACTACCAGCTACCAGTCAGATGCACAGCTGGAAAAGTCTTAAATACTGTATTTATATTCACTTCCCCAACTATTCGAAGTATACGGGAATTAATGTAATCTGTCAGAAATTTGATGTTGAGATTTCATATGATTTTCACGTTTTCCTGCCCTCTAATTCTAAAAACAAAAAAAAAGTCTGTCTTTCTGTAGGTGTGTGGTCTGTGAATGCAATTTAATGTACCGAGATGAAATTTTATATTTAAATTTGTAACCCCTTAAGACCTCGGCCGGGTTTTGAACCCGCGATTTTGAGCTAAGTAGGCTAGTACGCTAGCTAACTACTTGTTCAAACTGCTATCACAGTTTTGTGTGTTGTATTTTTTGCCATGATTGTCTGTAGGTTATACAAAGTTTATTAGATTTATTTAAACGATGGAACAGGTGGTTAATACCACCCCATCTATTTTTTATTCCAGAAATGCCCAATTATGTTAATCAAGTTAGCACCCCACCTAAATGGGGAAAAATTAGCCGCTGCTTTAGTCAAACCATTTGTTTTCATTTTACTTCCAAATTGAAATCCAATATGGTTCTCTGATATTAGACAAACAATGGAATATTAATGGATTAAATTTTTTTTTTAGCTTTTTTTAATTATCGTTCCGTAGATCGATGACCGGTATCACACACGTATCGATACAATACCATGATGCTATTTATTTCTGTTAAGCCATAATATGGTAATTCAATATGTCATAAATGTTTTAAATCAAATTTTTTTTTTTTTTTTTTGGCTTTTATTCATAAAGATGCAACTGTTGCTAGGGGGCAACAACCAGCATCTATGTTGGTAGGTATGGAGACGTTGGCGTGAATGGCATGTGAGAGGAAGGCCACCCAGTGGTAGGTCCTCGGGACGAAAATTTATATTAATTATAAGGACAAGGGAAAAAAAAAAAAATAATAATAATAATAATTAAAAAAAATAAATAAATAAATAAAAAGGAATTGAAAGACAACTTTGATGGAATGGGTAAGAGAGATGATAAAAGTGAAGGAAAATAATGTAAAAGAATAAAAAAAAATAAAAATATTAAGAACGAATAGGAATTAAGGTGGCAGTAAGTCGCGGTTCCACCTCCTCTTCAACCTTCGTGGGGGGTTTTGTGGTAAGTGTTGTGAAGATAAAGTACGTATTTCTGGATTTGTATGTGTGTAAAGTTTTCTAAAAAAACGTATGTAAATAGTTTGTATCGTGTCGGGTACTGTGTGTATCATATGATCGTTATGAAGTGTTCTGTTGTTTATGTATGGGGGGCATTGTGTTATCAGTCTGAGGGTTTTTGACTGAAATGCCTGAATTCGTTTGATGTTGGATGTTTTTGCTGAACCGTATATCTGTGATCCGTATGTCCATAATGGTCTAAGTAAGTAAGTATAACAGTTCCGTTTTTGTGTCATGTCTAATTTTGATCGTCTATTTAGAAGTCCGTAGAGTATTTTGAGTCGACGGTTCAGCGTGTTTCGTGTGAGACGTGTGTGAGGATTCCATGTCAGTCTTCGATCCAATGTCAGTCCTAAGTATCGTACAGTATTAGTTTGAGGGAGGGGCTTGTCGTAGATGAAAACGGGGGGGCATGTTTCTCGTCGAAGTGTAAATGTGATGTGCTGTGATTTTTCTGTATTTAGTTTGATTTTCCATGTGTTGCACCAGTTTTCAATTTGTGTGAGATGGTGTTGTAGTGTAAATGAGGCGTGTATGTGAAGGTCAGCAGCAGCTAAGATGGCGGTGTCATCGGCGTATGTAGCTGTCATTGTGTGGATGGAGGTGGGCATGTCAGATGTGTATATTGTATATAATAAAGGAGCTAAGACAGAACCCTGCGGTACACCCGCCAATATGGGTCTTATTGAGGAGATAGCAGAGCCCTGACGGACGGCGAAGTATCTGTTTGTTAGATATGAATGAATGATTAAATAATATGAATAATATGTATGTTAGCTAATAAATCAAAATAGCTTATAAATTATATACACAAACCGATATTTAAATACAGTATACATATCCAAATGAGAACAATAATAATAGAATACTTAAAATAAAATTCCTAATATTAACAAATGACCGGTAGCTCGGTGGTATGCATGCTTACTGAGCTCAGTGGGTTCAAAACCCGGCCGAGGCCCTTAGTTTATTTTATCTGGGAGAAAAAAAAAACTGGAGCACGTCGTCCTTAATATGGGACGTTGTCAGATACTCCTTAAAGACCCCTACCCTAGGTGAGTATTTAGGGTAGGCACAATTTAGAACTTCCGTAGTAGAGTCGGACTCATGTTCACCAGAGTGACGAAAAGCTCGGCTAGTAGGCGATCTGACCTTGTTGCTAAAGTTCGGGCATGAGTCATAACAACTAATATTAATAAATACTTTTTTTTAGATATAATTAATTTATATTTATATGTTTCTTCAAGATGAAATCTTCTTTCACGATATTTCGATTTATTGAGTAGAGGATACCGGTAGCTCAGAGGTAGTGTGCTTGCTTACTGTGTTTAAGATCGCGGATTCTAAACCCGGCCTAGGCCTTAGTTTTTATATCTGTTACGTAAAAAGATAAAAGAACTTTGAGAAAGGTCCCGAGCCTAAGCGATGACCTAGGTAACAAAACCTGGGTAGGCAAAAGTCCCACTCGACTTTAGAGTCAGGCTCATGTGCACACAGAGGGCGGCAGAAGAACGCTCTGGCAGTAGGCAATATGACCTCGTAGTTAAAGCCCGGGCATAAATCACGGAAACAAACAAAACTTTTTTGGCAACATAGAATTGTTGTCCACCCACAAGTTTATTTTGCAAAGGCGGCAGTTTTCAGTCACATTCGACCATCTTTAGTGCCGTCATATTTTTCTAGTTTCTCCAACAAACTTCACTTGTTCATAGATGAGGATTTTTTCTCAGGACTTTTTGTGGACATGCTATATTTAATAAAAGAACACAGAATTGTTGTCCAACTAATATTTAATTTTGCAGAGGCGGCTTTCAGTTATATTCGACCATCTTCATTCCTAACTCCGCCATATTTTTCTAGTTTCTCCAATAAACTTCACTTGTTCATTGATGGGTTCTTTTTCTGAGGTTGTTGTGAGCATGCTATATTTAATAAAATAACGCAGTGTTGTTGTCCGTCTATATCGTTTCCGTTTATTTTTGACTCCGTATGTATTTATTCTTAGGGAACCTCGGTCCCAAAATAAAATTTCTTTTCATTTCATTTTATTTAATATTTAATTTTACAGCATTTTCAATTACATTCGACCATCTCCGTCATATTTTTCGTGCTTCTCCGACAAAATTGACTTGTTTATAAATGAGGATTTTTATCATCAAATCAAGTTTGTTGAAGATTTTTTTTTTAAATTACAGAATTAACTAAATATTGTCTGAAAAATAATGTTGTGGGTGGACAGTAACACTGTTTTTTTTTTTTTTTATTAAATGTAGCACGTCTACAAAAACCTTCAAAATATTCCTCAATGCAACCTGCCTTTAGTTCTTCCATTTTTGGACTTATCGTATGCTATACAATCTAGACAAGTAATGTTTTACAGGTTAGAGTTTCCTGGCTAGATGCAAGTGACTCTAACCACTCGCCTATAAATTGGCTATTGGTTCTCATTATAAAAATTGGTATAAAATTGTTTCGGCATTCATATCTTAACTTTCTAATTCTGCTCCCAAAATTGTCAATATTCCAACTATATTCTCTTGATTCAGAGAAATAGATGCTTCCTCACGAAAATATCTATTTTCCAATTTTCACGTCATTTGTGAAAAATAAATTAATGTATTTTCCTTATTCTCTTCAACATTTTCTTTTCTTCTCGTTCAACTCTTCCGTTAGACCTTCTCTTGACTTGGAGGGTGAAACACGAATATAAGTGTATATTTAAGTATCTATCAGCTTGGAAATTGGCATATATTATTTCTGAAGAGAAAATTGTCCTTTAATTAGCACAAAGTTATAACATTTTGTGAGGCTTTTCTAAAATTCATAATTTGTTTAAACTGTGCGGATGTTTACAGAACAAACAGTGAGGGGTGGCATCGAGAGTGTTTTCAGTAATGTATTTACCAACAAATATTAAAAATGGATGTTGGAATGATATTTATGTATTTGTATCCGGAGCTGGAGGGTTGCCAGACTTTTAAAATTTATTGTGTATTTTCATGGCAAAAAATAAATAAATCCTCTCTTGAATATATAGGCACATGAAAAACCGAGCCGCAGGGAGATATAGGAGCAGAGGAGATGTAAAAAAAATAAATAATAAAAATAAATAAAATGCATTATTTACTCGAGGGGATAACGAAAGGGGGACAGGGTTGGGGAGAAGGGGGGGTAGAATTCATTTTGACGGATGTTTTCGCAATTGGGCGAATGTTTACGGAGGCGGACCCAGAGGGACATGAGTGCACGGCCTCCAATCAATCAATAGTTCAACTATCAGAATAGGGTGGGGGGGGGGGGGGGGGGGGGGTTAAAGAGCCCCCACCTCGCGGCCCGGCGACCACCGCGAATGATTAATACGAGGAGGGTAGGGGGTGTGTCAGGGCGGGCGCTCATTGGTCAGTTGGGAGGGTGGAGACCGCCCATTGGTCAGTCCGGCCACATATGCACCCCCACATGCACTCCCCCCCTCACATCCATGGCCGCCATTTTGCAACACCCCAACACCACCACTACTATAAATCAGAATTATTAACATTGCATTCACCCCTTCAGTAAGCCTGCCTACCGGATGGTGGGGGTAATTGGTGGGTATTACAAAAATCCGGAAACATTTGTTTTGATTGATTAGTTGAAGGCAACCTGGAAATGGATAACGGTTAATCCCGAAACAGCTGATTAACTTAATACGATTCCCAATCTTTACAAAGCGGTTACACTTCAAAGGGGATTTCAACATTTCATGGTCGCAATATAAAGCCTTCTAATCCTAATAACTGCTATTGAAAGCATTCTGTATCCCCTATCTAGCTGAACTTACACAACGCCAGAGTACTGGGAATTGTCAAGGTCCGAAAAGATTTCATTTCACTTTTTCGCAATTTACAGAACTTCATAGTTCGCGAAGATAAGTTTGCTAAGTCATAAGTTGAAACCATTTAGAACCCGCTAACCATTGTGAGGAAAACAACCTCATCTTCCAATTATTAACAGACTTAGATATTTGGCAAAAGAATTGGAGTAATGAACTGATAATTCATCGGCCACTATATTGCTTCCAATTCTACTAAACTGAAAGAAAACTTCTTAAAATGTCAGAAACCAAATATGGTATACCATTCTTATAGGATTGCAAGTTTGTGATAGCATTATCATTTCGCTGAAGGATTCTGCAAGTCTTGGCTCATGGGGAGCCTGTTTACCTACTGAGCTCAAAATCGCGGGTTCGAAACCCGGAGGTAACAAACCTTGAGCATGCCGTATCCTTCGGATGAGACGTGAGCCTGTGAGATCTTAGGTACTCATTACAGACCCCTACCTCAGGTAACTAAACCTGGGCAGACACAATTTAGGACTCCCACTCTTGAGTTAGACTCATGTCCACCAAAGCGGGGAAAGACCTCTCTGGTAGCTAAAGTCCGGGGATGGGTCAAAAAAACTAACTAACTCATCTATGATAAGAGATTATTTAATTTGAAAAAAAAGTTTTGGATGTATAGTTTTCACCGGAATTTCATTTTTCCGACCCTTTGATTCGGTCTGTTCGTTTGTCTGCATGTGTATGTCTATGTGAACACGATAACGCCGGATATAATTAATATATAAAGCCTACTTCTCGTCCCTCACTCCTCTGAAATCCAGTCGGTGTTGCTGTTACGTAGAGCCTGAAGAAGAAGTTACAACAGTTCGATAGCAAGGTTTTGAAAAGGATCGTAGAACCCTACTGGGATGCTTTTTTGTGGAGACACTGGTCGTATCAGGAGTTGCTGAGAACCCTGTAGAAGGTGAGATAAGATGAGCGAAGACTCAAGTAGGCGGAGAGTGGCCCCCACAGCCTGAAGTGATGTGTCCTCCATCCAGCAAGAGGCCGCCAAGAAGACCAAGGCTCCGATTGGTGAGCATTATCAAGAGGGGTTTGACCAAATGCCATATCGTTCAATAGAAAGCGGTGGCCCAGGACCTAGGACGATGGAAACCGTAACATATAATTATTGTATTATAGTTACTATAATGCACGGGACTCATGCCCGGGCTTTAACTGCAAGGTCAAATTTGGTATGAAAACGTCTGTAAAGGTCCTGAATTGTATCGTCTTATCTTATCATAAGGTCATAAGAGAGTGTTCTATTGCTTACGAGTGATGGCCATTGTGTAGTGAGTGAATTTTAGCCAAACGTATATCCGGAGTAGGTATATGAACGAATTTTGAAGGCATGCATGAGGGTTCCATGTCAGTCTCTGGCCAGTGATAGTTCTAAATATCTCACGGTGTTAGTACCTGAGGGAGGGGCTTGTTGTAGATAAAAACGGTGGGACATGTATCTCGTCTTAGAATAAATGTTACATGCTGCGATTTGTCCTTGAGTTTAATATTACATGTGTTTGATTTTCCAAGGCATTTATGGAAGATTCAGCAGTGACATAAGCGTATAGCTCTTAATGTATGGGGTTACGTGGGCATGTATGAGATGAAAAGCGTATAACAGAATATAAAAGTAACTTAAAAACATAAAGAAAAATATTATATAAGCCCATCACCGAAACAGTTTATTTGGAATGAAAATAAGTAGATTTGAATTAAAAAATTTTTTAAAATCTATATTGAAGCTAGGTTTGAATATTTACATTACAGAATGGAACGTGTACCAGACCGTTTTAGATCAACAATTAATACTATCTACTGACAAACATAAATGATTTGTAAAAATATATTCACCCGTTATACGTGTGGTAGTATTAGTATTATTTCTAATCTTTAACCATTCCATATTTTTCTCTCTCTCTATATATATATATATATGTATATGTAAATATATTTTATATATGTATCCATGAATTATAAATTCATAAGCATATACTACAGGTAAGAATGCATATATATCAAAGAGAAAAACATAGACCTGAGAGAAATCTTTGGGAGAAAAAAAACTTATACTACAAAAACGATCCCTTCGTTGAGATACGAGGCTCCCGCTGGCTCTACTCAAAAAGAAAAAAAAAACTGTATTTACATAGAGTATCATGATATATAAGAAACGGTATACATTTTATCTATCGGTTGTCCTCGAGGACACCTGATTATACAGGGGATAAATCACGTGATTTATATGTAATGGTGTTGAAAAAGCGTGGGCCAACTATCTTGATATTTATTGATTCCTTTTATAAGTAAATATATTAAAACGTTTTTCCCCCATTTTTTTCTCTTAAATTTAAATTATTATAATACTTTATTTTATTATTTTCTATTTTACTTAACTTGTCTAATGAATATTTATTTATTTTATTTATTCATTTTTTTTAACTTACTCTGCTGCTATGATCAAAATATTTGCAATTTAAATAAATATAATTTACATAACGTTTTTTCTCACCTATATGCGTGGTATAAGGAATGAAATAATAATATGTAAAACTATTAAAACTAAAATGGCACCATGAAACCCATTTTTATAGACGTTTGCTTGATTTTTGCGAAAACGGTTTGTCCGATTAAAAATTGGTCATTTCAAAAGCTTCTTATTAAAATTTATTAACTACCAAAATGCTCTCAGATCCGAGATAGAACCAATACAACCATGGTTATAGCTCTCCAAAGAATGTACAATAAATTTCTGTAGGAAATAGTTTAAAGCAAAATACAAATTTTAACGCACAAGAATTTTAAAATATGTTTCTATTATTGGTATTTTTTTAATATAAAAATATTAAAAAATATGTGATGGGGCCATAAGAGAACTTTCAATATCAACCACGCTTTTACAGATCGCCCTCCTCCTTCCCTCTTCTCAAATTAATTTCAAACTGGCATCACTGTGTATAAAAAAGTCATGCTCTGTGTTAGTCAGAATTAGTCAACTACGTTTTCGTTCACTATCTGAAGCCGCTGTATCAATTTGGTTGGAAATCAATATGTATTTTATTCATTTAGTAGATAAAGATCGCAAATCGGTTTCCGATTCAAGAATAATTGAAGGTATTATATCAAATAATATTAAAAGCCTTTTTAGTCTCAAAATATTTCATTTTTTCTTTAATTTTTATTTTCACCAATTGTAGAACAATATTTCGTCCATTACAGAGATTATCAAGTTCACATACATCTGAAAATTATATTATGATACAATTACTTTACTGCTCATCATTAAAATCAATTCAGGTTAATAACTAATTTTATTTACTATTAGAATTAGATACATTAATATATCCTTACCTTACAATATCATCATTGTTATAAAAAGAAAATTTACTTTAGTTAGTAAAGTACGTCATCATTCTTAAAATTTTTTTTCCATAAATTCAAAACAGTTTTCCTAGAAAAATTAGCACAATGCATCTTCTAAAAATACTCACTAACAAACATAATCCAAAAACATATATTATTAATTTAATATAATTCATTTATTACCAAAAAATTGAGGACCCCATTCCTACATCAACACGCTCTTGGGTAACCTAATACGAAGTAATCAAATCATCGATATCACAACTATAAAACCAAAATCTTATCGATAAATATTTTTATTTTTTTTTTTAAATCAATACCTGTGCATTTTATTCATTTAGTAGGGTTTTTGACCTCAGCCCCCCTCCTCTGATTCACCCCTTCTTTCCACTGATTTTTTTTAAAAAAGATACATATACATATAAAATTTCGTGTCGATAGATTCATTCCTTCGGCAGTTATTGAGATTTTTATGTTAAGCTACTAACTCCCTTCCCTCTGGACGATTTGGCTAAAAATCAATAGGTGTCGTCCTTTTGGGGTTCTGAATACACAAATAATATTTCCTGTTGATATATTCATTATACCGGAATTATTGTGTTCACAGACACATATACAGACAGGATTTTTTATTTTCGGGATCGGGGGGTCACAAAACATGAAATATCTGTAATAACTCAACATCGAATTTCTGATCAATTACATCACTCATCTAGAAATGGGGAAGCAACAACCCTTAACACAAGCCAATTTTTATAACTAGTTGAGAATGTAGGTACGACAGCCAGACATGTATTGCCCGGGGACTAACTACGACGTCAGCGCCCCAGTAGACATGAGCCCGATCAGAGTAGTCCCGAATTTTGCCTACCCAGGTTTAGTTACCTTATTAATGTCAGGAGGGGTCTTTAACATCTCACAGGCTAGGAACTATCGCTTAACGTCCCATCTGAAAGGACAGCGGGCTCAAGGTTTTCTCCCAGATAAAAAAAACTTAAGGGCCACGGCCATGTCGTCGATGAATGATCAGCTATGTACTTCCCCAGCACAAAATAATCAATTACGTTTTTGCTCTCCCCCCAAAGCCAATCTACTATTTGTACTAAAACTCAATATTTAACTGGTTGAACCCTCATACTAAATTTTGTGTCGATACATGCATTCCATCGGCAGTTATTACTGTATTGAACTGATTCCAGGTCTATTTTGTGAAAATTCATAATTAACAGGATAAAGGAATGAACACACACTAAAGGAAATATAAACTCCAAACACTACTTGTCAATATTTTCACTATATTGGTCAAAATTACACGACTATAGTTCACTTTGATAATGCCGTAACAGGCGAAACTATAGTCGTGTAATTTTGACCAATATAGTGAAAATATTGACAAGTAGTGTGTGGAGTTTATATTCCCTTCAGTGTGTGTATATTCCTTTTTCCTGTTAGTTATTACTGTCTTTGATTCGAGCATTCCTGCTTCGATTCCCCCTTCTCTTCAACCAATTTTAAGGAAACTTCATACGTGTCATCCTTATGGGATATTGAATTAAAATATAAAAAATTTCATATCGATACATTCATTACATAGGCAGTTATTGAGAGTTTGATTAGAGCCCCTCTGATTCCACTTTTCCTTCGTCTGATTCTTCTGAAAATTAACAGTTGTCGTCATTGTAAGGTTTTGAATTTACATATAAAATTTCGTATCGATACATTCATTATATCGGCAATTATTGTGTTCACAGACACACACAGAATTTTAGGGATCAGGAGGTCGGAAAACACAAATTGCGTTGGAAACTCAGCATCGAATTTCTGAGCGATTTCAAAACTGCCCCTGTACTTCTTATAGATGGAGAAGTAAAAATCTAAGAGCCTCGGCCGGGTTTTGAACCCACAATCTAGAGCTCAGTCTGAGCTACCGACGCCCTCACAGACAGATTGGTGTGGGTATATTTCAAGATACTGAAAACAAGAATAAGTTTGATTGGTATACGAATTTGTGTTGGTTTTTGCTTTTAATCTAGTTTTTTCTTCCCACAAAGTGATTAATTTTGAGCTCCCCTTGTTGTTGTTACATGACAACTTTTCCATAGAATTAAATTTACCTTCTTGCCAGGAAGAAACTGCATGAGTTCATTAATAATTCAAAAGAAGCGGAGTGAGGAAAGGGACATGCAACTTATTGCATATATACGGTAGTGCACATGCACAGGAAACAAAACAATGTCAATAATAACTCATGATAAGGCTATCTAAACCTGGAAGAAAGTTATGTAGCTAAACTGTGCGTGTTTCTACAACAACTACCGAAAAAGTACCGAAAATCACGCCAACGCGAACAATTGGCCAATCTCTTATAGATCTAGTTTCTCTATAATTAAAAAAAATAACAAAGAGAATGGTTTTTACAATCATTAACTTCAAAAAAAATATTTTTACAAAATAAATTCTTGATGTGCCCATTAGAGGACTTTCTTATACCAACCAAGCTTACAGATCACTCTCTTTCTCCCTTCTCAAAATTGTTTTATACTGGCATTACATGGTATAAGAATGTCTACTCTCAAGATAATTATGTTTAAAGAGACAAAATGAAATGACTTTGAGAAGGGGAGGGGAGTGACAGTGATCTGTAAGCGTTATTGGTATAAAACCATATTTTGAAGTACGTTGCTGCGAGTTGCGATTTAAAAATTACTTAAATATATTCCTTATAGACATCTTCGGGGCGCTATAACGTTTGTCCTATTGATCCTATCACAAATCTGAGGACTTTAAGCGATTGGAAATTTTATAGCAAACATTTTTGGCATAGTTACATTTTCGGTAGGACCAACAGTTTTCGGGTAAATCAATAAAATGTCTAAAAATATGTGTTTCAAAACTACATTTAAGATGGTTTTGGGCATGTATCTCGAAAACCGGACAACCTGTAAAAAAAAGTATTTTATATAAACTATGTATTTTGATATTTTCTACAACTATTACTTGAAAAGAATTTTGATTAGGTCATAAACATATGCGGTACCTTGTAAAATGTACTTAGGTCCCGGAGAAAAGGGGTCTCTATTTTTCGTTCGAGCCAAAATCTTATCAGACCCAAGGTAGAACATGTGACCCCTTCATTTCAAATTTCAAGTTCATAGTTACAATGGTTTTTGAGGTAGAAAGCTCACAACGTTTCAATTATATACATACAGACATCATCACAAAATGGTCAAAACATATTCAGGGGATCTTGAAACCTCGATCTCGAATTTTCGCACGATTTCAATACTTTCTTATACTGTAGGTATAGGAGGTAGTAAATAAAAATATTATTGAAAGACAGGTTCAGTGTCCACAATTCCAGGAGTGGGTTTGATGGGTCGGATATAAGAAGGAACACAGTGGTCCACCTGGATGATAAGTGTACATTCCAAGCTAGCCAGTTCAAAAGAGCTGTCGGTGAATCATCGGCATGAATAAATCAGCTAAGTGTTCGCTCTCCCTCTCACACTAATCGATCCTTTAGGCTAAAATGATAGTTAACTCTCAGGTACTTATTAACCCTCATATTCAACCCTTAAAACGTTCATGTCACTTGAAACATGCCGTACGCTTCATAGCAACATCACCCTAAGCCGTGTTGAGCATAGCAAATGTTTCAATCACAGATTTTCCAAGTTTAACACAAAATTTCACAGCAAGTCGTTGATCATTCATGTCATTCATTCTGAAACAGCCTAATCATCAGCTGTTCTGTACAAACCCAGCGACACCAAGCGGATTCTCCTGAAACGAACTGGAGCCGCGCAATTCAAACCGTCCGCGTATTTTATGAACACACCTCGTATGGTTCTGGACATACAAATAAATTTTCGTGTCGATACATTCGTTCCATCTGGAGTTATCTTGTTCAGACATACTTGTTCACATTTGTTGTAAAGGCAAATCATTTTTCATCTGCCCTCAGTATGAGCTACCGACAGGTGAGGTAGGCTACTGAGCTCAAGAGGCGGAAAAAACCTTGAGCACGCAGTCCTTCCGATGGGACGTTAAAATTTAAAAAAAAAAAAAAAAAAAGAAAACTGCCAAAGTAATGACGGTATCGACACGTAATTATATATTTTCAAAACCCCACAAGTAAGACACCTATCAATTTTAAGGGGTTCAGTGCCGGGAGAGCAAATCAAAAACCCTAATAACTGTCAAAAAAACACGAAATTTGATCCATAACCTCCTTATGTGAAGATTGAGTAAGACCTCTATTGATTTCCAGTCAAATGGACCAAAGAGTAAAAGAGTTTCCAGGTAGAGCTAAAACTTAGTTGATTAGAAATAATATTTCGGAAAAAGGAAAATTTCCATTTTCAATTAAAATAATACGGTTTAAAGCGAATTTGGCCGATAAGCGCGAACGGAGATAATTAACCTCTTTGCTACGAACGGTCAATAATTTCGAATTTGCTTTGTATACATACTAGACTGTGAAACTTATGAAGGTAGTTGCTACCTTTGCCGCTAGAATGCAGTGCTTTATGTTCTTAACCTTTGAAATACATTTGAATTTAACCTATTTTTTCATATTTTTATTTTTTTAAAGCCACTTCCCAAGCGTAGCTAACTTCCTAGGAGCTATGGGGCCCCATGTCAAATTTTATTATTGTTTAATGCATCAAAAAAAAAAAAAAAAAAAAATGTTTGGAACACAAAAAGGTTATATAATTATTGCTATAAGATATAGGTATAATATTTACGAAATAATACTTCTTTACTAATAGGTTAGGTTAGGTTAGGTTTTATGACTCATGCCCGGGCTTTAACTACGAGGTCATATCGCCTACTACCAGAGCACTCTTTCGTCACTCCGGTGGACATGAGCCCGACTCTACTGTGGGAGTCCTAAATTTTGCCTACCCTAAATTTTTATTCACCCAGGGTAGGGGTCTTTAACGAGTACCTGACATCGTACAGACTCGGGACCATCGCTTAACGTCCCATCCGAAGGACGGCGTGCTTAAGTTTATTTTACCTCACAAATAAAATAAACTAAAAGGCCTCGGTCGGGTATCGAACCCACGATCTTGAGCTCAGAAGGCAAGCACGCATACCACTGAGCTACCGGCGCCCCCCTCTTTATTAATATATAAAGAGAGAAAATTTGTTTGTGTATTTGAGGTAATCTCAAAAACTAAATCGATTTGGATAATTCTTTCACAGTAGGGAAGCTTATATCTTTATTAATTGCGACCTGAGCAGTGATGGAAAAGAATGTAGAAGAAACGGTCGTCCGGGCGCCATTTGTTGCATACGCTACCTAAACCGTTAAAGATTTATTAAATTGATGCGTCAAGGAATTTTGACAACAAAAAGTTCTACCAAAAAGTCCACGACAGCGCATATACCTTTGTATATTTTTATCTCTCGCACGGATCATGTCGGCCAGACAAGCACGTTTAAGAAATTATTAAAAGAACAGAATATTGCCAAATTCGGATCAAAACATTTAATCCGGCCCGGAGGACCAAAACATGTCTACGCACAACTTTGTAAACACGGCAAGCTCTCTGTAGTGGACTGTATTCGATAGAGCTGGTTCCGGGAGAAGACCAGCTTAACATAAATTGAGGCAACTCAGGACCAAAACATTGATCCTTAACATGAATTGAGGCAAATTCTATTATTCTAATATTTCCTCAAACTATGTACTTACAGATTGCAGTCTGCACTGTGGTCCAGTCGAATCTATAAGATACATAAGGTGGGGGAACACTGATATAATTGAACTACATATATTGCCTGGCCAGGCTATACAGAAAGAACAGGGCTTTACTATAACACTATGAGTGGCTATGACTCCACAAGAGATGGCATGTAAAACCGTACTCTTACACGATAGGCACACTTTGAGTAACCAGAACCTGATACAGAACGGGAAGGCCGTCCTACACCCACAACTTTTAGTTTGGTACTTCTAAACACAATGAGTAGCCGCCAATAACTATAATACAGAACGGGATGTAAAGCCGTACTGTACCCACGACAGTTAGAGTAGTACTCCACTAGACTCACACAATTTGAGTCTCACACGCGAGAGAAGGACCGGGGACAACCACACATGTTGACGCCGGGGCCGAAACTGAACACGAGAACGACCAGGGTCAACCACACACGTTGACGCCGGGGCCGAAACTGAGATGGCTAGGGTTGTACTCTGTACCCTAGGTGCAAAGGGTGGGGAGAAATTCACCTATGTATTTTACCCGCCTTACCCATAGCAAAAGTAGGCCCAAACACTATATAATATATAGATTATATATATATTATATATAATAATATAATATATATTATATAGAGATAAAAATATACAAAGGTATATGCTGTCGTGGACTTTTTGGTAGAACTTTTATAGATTTATATTATAAATTTGTAGTTTTGTCTGTCCTTGCGTTTGTAACAAGAAATGGCTAAAATTATCAATACGTATTCGGGGGACTTTCAAACAACAAAATCCGTTAAAAACTCGATGTTGGATTTCGCACGATAGCAGTACTTCCTTATAATTTGATGCGTGAAGGAATTGTTGACAATAAAAAGTACCACTACTTTATTACAGTAACTACCCTGTTACCAGTATTATTATTATGGCTACCAGTTTATTACGATTATAACAGGGTATACGCAGTGGAAGGAAATAGATACAAGAGAAACAGATAAATATATATATTGTACTTACAATTGGGGTCCAGGCACGGCTCGGCAGATATAAGTGAAATAACTAAATACAATTAATAAAATATAATACAATAGACCCATATTGAAAAATTGAAGACAAGAATACAAATACAAGATAGTTAGTATGTGGTAATACAAAAGTGAGTGTATCTCGCTCTGCCGGCCTGGGTATTTATAATGCCATAGACTTTCGTTCTAGAACCTTCCATTATAGAAAATTGAATATTTCTATATATAAAGGTATTTACAATGATTTTGTTCTATATCTAAATTATTATTACATATATATATATATATATATCTTCAACTTTATTTTACAAAACTTATATCGGCCTTATAATATATATTTTGGCAAAACTAAAATCTAGACAAGGGGTCGATTTGGTCCATTTGTTCTATTCGTTCTACAAGGCCTATTTATTCCATCTGGATCTAAATTACATCAGATTATTTGTCCCATAAATATAATGTTATATGTCCCATAATTTTTTAGAATATTAATTATAATTATAATAATAATTATTAATTTCCCTTTAGTGTCAGTGTAGTGTATGTATATTTGGTGGAATATAGGGAATCCTGGGAACAAGGAATATAATCATATATGTATATGGTGATAGAAACCCTTATGTAAGTCAACTATTAATTTGTCGCCCAAAGCCTAGTTTGGTTTTGGAGGGAGAGCGAAAACTTATTTTGTTATTTGGGGAAGTACATTCACGTTGACTCATCGAAGATTTTGTGTATTCTTCATAATTTTTTCAAATAAAATTAAAAATACTTTTACATTGAAATAGAACCTAATTCAGTAAACGAAGAGTCGTCTGTATAAAATGACTGTGCTTCGAAAGTGGAGACTGAGGTTCACCTTATGGTAGATTCGCTACTGATATGGTCTGCGAATCCCTAAAAGTAATCTGTAATCTTTATATTGAATAGTGCTTAACTCTGGTTGTGGATAAAAGATTTGGAGGGGTTGATAATTTTTCTAAAACAATACAAAAGGACAGGACTGGGCAGATGTCCACCCCACTACCTGAACATATGCCCTTTATGGAGAGCAAATGGAAGAAATTTTATTTAAACACTCCCCCCCCCCCCTGCTGCATGGTACACTGATGCAGCCAAATGCACCATGATTACAGACTGACATCAACATGAGATCCATATTTAATGGATCCCAGTCACAATTCACCCGGGGTTCCCTGCACCTTTCACTCTTTCAAATAATGAAACCTTCCTATATAAATGTTTCAGAAATTAAAATTCACTGTTGAATAAATAATACATGAGTGCGTCGGGCTATCTCCCTCCACTCGATATTACATTGTCACTTTGTGAGAAGAAAATAAATAAAATAAATGAAAAACAGGGAGCGATGGTGGTAAATTTTATTATATTTAAAAAATCATTTTTACTTCCCCATCTATACAAAATACGAGTATAGAGGAAGTAATGTAATCGATCAGTAAGTCTATGAACAGTTTTCACCAGAATTTCGTGTTTTCCAACCCCCGATTTCAAAAATTAAAAAAAAATATGTATGTCGATAATCATATGAGAATACGATAACTCCCGATAGAATGAATGTATTTTTTTTTTACAAGATTTTTATGTGTAGTCAGAACCCCAAATCTATTATTTTCTTTAGCTGCTATTTCAATGAGATAACGTCCCACATTCTAGAGTTGGTTAGTGACTCATGCCCGGGCTTTAACTACGAGGTCATATCGCCTACTACCAGAGCTCTCTTTCGTCGATCTGGTGGACATGTTTCATGCGAAGGACAGGAAAATGTTTTACACTTTCCAGATAAGAAACCTAAGGGTATTGGCTCGCGATCTTGAGCTTATTTAGGCAAGAACGATATCTCTGAGCTACCGACACCCTCCAGGATCGTTAGGAGGACCATTGACGAATCTCGGTTTCGGTACATGTACGTTTGTTAGTACTTCATTGTTCAGTGGACCCAGGTGAGTGCTCGAGCAGATGGACAGCCTGGCCCGGCCTCTACAATAGAACTGACATTTTTCCCTCTAAAACAAGGGGTGAAGGGCACGTGGCGAGTTGGAATTTTTTAAATGTGTAACAATCACAACCCTTTTCATGCATCGTAAAGAGGACAAAAAACTATAAAAATAGGTAGGGGGGGGGGGGGGGGGGAAGGGGCACGACCTTTCAGGGTCAAGGATCACCTGCCCTGTGGGGTCCAGGCTCATTGTCCGATTTGGCTCCCTTCAGTGAGGTATATACAACACATCATATTTGACGGCGGACCCGCGTCCTATAGTTGCCAACTTCTAGACATTTTAATAAGTAATGAAGGTATCGACACGTAATATTATAATTCCACCCCTATCTATTCCGCCGAATCAGCTTAAGGGAAGGGGGTTGTTCTAAAAACCCTAACAACTGCCTAACATATCGAAACGGAATGTTATGTTTATCAGTGACGTATATAGAACTCCATAAGGTCTACGCCTATTGAATTTCAACCAAACTGACCAAAGAGAAGGGGGAATCAGAGAGAGAAATAAATATTGAAACTCATGCCCGGGCACGGAAGTTATCGTGTTCACAGACAGGCACACAGACAGACAGACTTTTTTTTTCTTTTTTGAATCTAGAGGTCGGAAAATATGAAATTATACAACTTCCCCTATACATCGTATAGCTGGGGAATAAAAAAAACATAATTAGCAATTCTTTAATAATTAGGGTAGATTGGCAGAGGAAAACATAATTTAGTTAGATAATTAGCAAAGGAAAGTCCTCCTAGATTTGTAGGAATGTTAACTTAAAAGATTTTCTGGCTACAATACTTTCACAACGAATCCACGCAGACATTTATTACACCAATTACCATGATAAATAAAATGAGTGTGTCAGATGCAAAACTCGCTCGTTACACATTAGCCGAATATTGAGAAAATGCAAAAAACATGCATGGAACGAACCAGTTTTGATACTAACTGCAATTTTCAGTTACCTAAAACCATTGGAAAGAACAAGTTTTGAAACAATCTGATGTTTTAGTCTTATAAAGCGCCAAAACATCTTTTAGAATCTGCTGTCATCTCAATTTTTTCAATTTTTGTAACGAGCGAGTTTTGCATCTTACACACTCAAATCGGAATGGATAATAAGCATTTAAATTAGGTAGGTACCTCATTGAAACTACGTTCCTATTACAATTACAGGTGATGTACTTTATTTTTTTGTATTTATAGCAATACATTAATTTATACAATAAAATTGACAGTATTTGTATGTAAAAAAGTAATAAGAATTATATTTTTAAAAAATTCTTTTTCGAAAAATTTTTACTTTACAAAAACCAAAAACTGGGAAATTTTTACTTTGTCATAAAATAAATAATCATGAAATCAACTAGAAATTTCATGTTGATTTCTCATCGCAATTTCATCTTTTCCGACCCCTGATTCAAAAATGAAAGGAAAAAAAAATGTCCTGTCTCTCTGTGAACATTATAACTTCCGTTAGAATAAATATATCGACACTACATTTTATATGTGTATCCAGAACCTCATAAGGACGACATCTATTGATATTCAGCCAAATCGGTCAAAGGGAAGGGAGAGATTAGGAAGGAGGCTTAACTCATAAACATGTACCTGCCCATTTAATTATTGTATTGTCACAAGATTCAGTGTCTATATGTAAGTCAACTGTTCATTTTTATCTGAGATGTGAAAAAAAACCTTGAGCACGCCGTCCTTCGGAAGGGACGTTAAACGAAGGTCTCGTTTATACGATGTCAGGTACTCATTAAGCCCTACACTAGATGACTGAAAATTTAGTGTAGGCAAAATTTAGGACTCCCATAGTCCTAAGGGTTTTTGTCCACCACATCGACGTAAGAGCGCTCTGGTAGTGAGCAACCTCGTTGTTAAAGCCCGGGCATGACTAACTACTACCCGTCAAAATGTATGTTCTTGCCATTGAATAACAAAATAGTGGTGTGGCCATGCTGGTGTCCCACCTATAAATTGATGATCGACGAAAAGTTCACAAATTTCCCATCGAAATCCCCTCACCTCCCCCGAACACAAACATCCTTTGATGTGTCAGGCAAAAACCGACAACTCGTGGTTTGGGGGCGAACAGAACAACGAATAAATTCGGTTAAAGAGAAATGTTCGGAAAACTGTCACTGCAATAGGTACCCTTTTGGGGTATTTATTATCGACACGAAATTTTATATGTGTGACCAAAACACCTATAAGGACAACACCAGTCGATTTTCAGCCAAAGGGGAGCCAAAAAAAGTCTAATAACTGCCGATGTAAGTATTGACTGTACCAAAAGCACAATACATGTGCAAAATTACAAACGCCTCTGGATAGTAAAGAGTAAAACCGCATCTTACTCTAGATGAATAAACATTTAGCGTAGGCAAAAGTTAGGTCTCCCATAGAAGAGTCGGGCTCATGTCCACCTAAGTGATGAAAGAGCGCTCTGGTAGTAGGCGATATGACCTCGTAGTTAAAGTTCTGTGTTACTGAATTTCAACAGATGTTATGAGTTTACCATAAAGTAAATATAAATAAACAATTTATTTTTAATAATTTATTTTTGAAATTACTATAAAATACAAAGTTAGTTAAATAAGAAATTCCCCCCCCCCCTCCCCCCCCCCCCCCAACTCTTCTGATATCCCTTCCCATCGGCCGATTTTCCGGAAAATTAATAGAGGTTGGTCTTCCTGCGGGGGTTTTGAACTTACATATATGGGCCCATGGTGGCGGTCCTAGGACTTTGGTTGCATGGTCTTACCATGGTTGCGGGTTCGAATCCCGTCCGGGAGAGAGTTTTATTTCTTAGATCGTACTCCCACCCGGGGCTATGGATGTTGTAAATAATTAAATAATACCATTATAGAGACATGGTTAATATACATTGTGCATAAAGCTAACAAAAAAAACAATAAAACTTACATATATAATTTCATATCGAAACATTCATTAGAAAGGCAGTTTACAGTTTTTTGGTTAGGGGGCATAATTAATCAATTAATTTTTCGACATTTTTTTGCTTTGAAGAGTTCCCTGCATTAATGTACTAATAAATTGCATTATATTTATTTATATTCCCTGTTTAGCGTACAATAGAGGAAAACGTTTTTTTCGTAATGCCCACTTTCACCTCTCTCTTGATCAGAAGATAGAACTTTCGTTAGCTAAGCTGCAGTTAGAATGACCTCACTTTCTTCTAACTTACAAAAAGATCTAAAAAAAGCTATGTTATAAATAGTTCGTCTAGATCAATAACAACTATTAATAACACGAGACAAGTAGTGTTACCTCAATTGATATTTATCCGACTAAGACTTGGCTCTTCGTACTGTTGGTTCCTTGACGAAATCTTTTCAAGGAGAAAAATCAATATTCGTCTTTTTCTTGCTTTTGTACATTTTAAATTCAGTCGAGAGAACGTCAAAGAATTATTCAGCGAATCTCTTTGTTGTTCTTTACAAAAGACATGTATTAATCAATACTTCAGTCTATTTAAGAACGTGTCATATTGTTTGTAGAACTCATTTTTTACTTTCATGGTACTTATAGTATAAGGAAGTATTGTAATCGTGCCAAAATCCGAGATCGAGGTTTCAACGGATTTTCACGTTTCAAGATCCCCTGTAAACATTTTAACCAAGATTGGAAAGTTGTGAGCGCTCTACCGCAAAAACGAACTTTACTCCTTAAAATTGAATAATTCAAATGTTTAATTAATTTATACAACATCAATTAATGATCACGACACCTCGCCGAGGTCCTTCGGACGGTCACGAGCCTGTACGATGTCAGTTACTCGTTAAAGACCCCCTGCCCTAGGTGAATAAAAATGTAGGTAAAATTTAGGACTCCCATACTAGAGTCGGGCATGAGTCATAATAACTAACTATATATTTAGGGTGAGCCTCAGACCCTTTAAAAAGTACACGCAATATACAGCAACAATGCAACCAATTTATTTATATATTAATATTATTACTTTTGATTATATATATATAATATTACTTATTATTGTTTAATCATATTATTACTTACTATTTATTAATCTTTTTAAGTCGTATTAATTTTTATTATCATTATATAACATTTATTGTAACTAGACTCAAATCTTATGATTCACAATTAATACCTGAAATTAATATTAGTAAACCTAACCAGAAGTTTATGATTATTTGGATTTAATTTTTAAAGGTCAAAGATATATATTGATAGTTGTACTTAATTATTTCGGGGAAATATGAAAAGCAGTAATTTAAATGCTAAATGAAAAATGACCGTAGAAAGTGAACAAGCTGTAATTTGTATTTTATTTATTAATATACCTTCCGAATTTAAAAAAATAATCATTTTAATACATAATAAATGTATGAAAATATACATGAAATGCATTTCATTGCTTAACATAATTTATTCTTAATTTATAAATTAAGACTACACTCTGACGGTCATC
Source organism: Aradus depressus (assembly GCA_963662175.1). Taxonomy (NCBI): domain Eukaryota; kingdom Metazoa; phylum Arthropoda; class Insecta; order Hemiptera; family Aradidae; genus Aradus; species Aradus depressus. The sequence goes on from OY759215.1 coordinate 38,222,978, forward strand.
AAGAGGTCGTTTTTGGTATAAGATTTTTTATTTTCAAATTATTTGTATATGTGTAGTTTATTTATAAATAAATAAAGACTTAATTAATAATAATAAGAATTATTACGTCTGGGTTTTGTAAGGAGATTCAGAATTTACATTTTCTGCTTCATCAGGCTGCATCATATGTAAAAAAATTCCATAAATAAATAATCATTCGACTCGTCAAGATAGAAAACGATTATAAAGGAAATAAATATATAAAAAGATAAAATTGAAAAAAAAAAAAATTCAAACATTGTAGGGAAGTACATTGCCAGTGATTTTATTTATTTCCTTATTTATTACAACTTTCCGCAATGAGGTCGCGTTTCTCAACTTAGAAGTTATAATTAATATTCAAGAACTGAACTAATCATCATAATATCTTAATGTCATTTCGAATGGAGGTTTATAATTGCCTGAAAATTTTGCCCACTGCCGCGAATAAGGAAATAGGGGAATTAAAGCCATTCATCCAAGGTAGCCTATAACAATATTGGCTGGATGCTGCGGGCGACATCGGCCCTTGTGAAGGTAATCTAATTGGGTGGACTGTGGCTGCTGAATAGGAAAACACTATTATCGAGTGAGGGAGAGAGCGTGCCATGTGGATACAGGACGGTCGCCATCTTGGATCCATTAGGTCACTACACTGCACTAGTTCAGCTTCCAGTGGACCTTGGAGCCTTTTCATCTTCCAACTACTTTTGACAAAATTTATAAAATGATAGTTCGAGCATAGATCTTTTATTATCGCTTTCTCTGTCTGATTTATCTGTTTATATAATTGAGTCTACGACAGCCTATTAGAATTTTTATACTCGCTTGCATACTGAGCTCAAGATCGCATGTTCCAAACCCGTAGAGGTCCTTAGGTGAAAAAACCTTAAGCTTCCAATGGGATCTTAAGCGATGGTCCCGATCCAGTGCGATGTCAGGTACTCGTAAAAGACCCCTCCCATAGGTGCTTAAACCTCACATTCACCAGAGTGACGAAGGAGCGCTCTGGTAGTAGACGTTATGACCTCGCAGTTAATGCCTGTAAACGACGATCGAAATGGTTTTTTTAGTATAGGAATATATATATATATATATATATATATACTAGTATATAGATAGTACTTTGAGAGTGCGGTAGCTCAGTGGTATGCGTGCTTGCTTACTGAGTGAAAGATAGCGGGTTCGTAATCCGGCCGAGGCTCTTAGTTTATTTTATCTGGGAGGTAAAATAAACACGTTAAGCAATGGTTTTGACAATATACACAAATACAAAAAAAAAAAAAAAAAACATCCTCCTGTTCACATATTATTAATAATTAAATTCTGAAACTAGTTCAACTCTATAATTCCAGACGGCTTTGCAATAGTTAATCAAACTTTTGTGATTTCCTCTATTTAGATATTCAATAAATTGATTATAACTTAATTCTGTTTTGTTAAAATAGATAAAACGAAATGCTTTTAAGATGAGGTATACGGCAATAAAGTGAAACACATCTTCATCTTGCTTGTTATTGCACATGGAGCAAAGTTTGATTTCTTTGGCGTAGGAATCCTTATTTAGATAAACAAGATCATCTTGTGCCATTGGCATCCAGCTTATAGAATTCGTATCCATCTCTCAGAAAATAACTATATAATAATAATCATTTCCTTTTATTCTATCATCCAAAAACTCAGCTATACTAACATTACGGTTATCATATATATAAAGCTGAAAATGTCGGTGCGTTGTACCGCTATAACTCACAAACGGCTTGATGCATTTGATTAATTTTTTTTTTAATTTGTTCGTCATCGTCTGTGGAAGGTTATAGGCGTATTAGTACCTCAATATCTGGTCCATCCCAGCATCCACCCACGCAATCTTTGTAACTCGAAAACCATTGCAACGATTAATGAGAAATCTTTTTGAATAAATTAGTTTTAGCTCCAAAGCTAGCGTTACTACAGTTGAAGGACTATAAGCCTTATTCCGTATGAATAATTGAAAATTATAACATCATGAATGTACTGCCGAGGAACTGAATAGCCTTATAGGAGATATTGGGAGAAAAGTCAAAGTTCCCCGGGCAACGCCGAGTATTACTGCTAGTTACAAATAGATTGCACTTCGTTATGCCAAAATACTTTTTTTTTTCGACGACATTCCTCTTAACAATGTTTATTTATCCATAAGATGGGAGATTTAAAGATACCTTTATAAAATGTAAATGTAATTTTAATGTAAGTCATGTTTGTTGACCCTACACAAGACATCTGTGTGTCCTCGGAATCAGACACTCTCAAAGTTGGGTCCTCTAATCTCCCGCCGCTGCCTCTGTTTTTCCCGCCTCTTCTCTCCTTTTTCCCGCATGGAAATTCATCCTCCCAGTGTTTTACTTATTTACAGAGGAGCTGTGTCCTCGTTAGGGTAATTAGCCCCTGTCCCTGTCCTGTCGCTCTGTTTGTAGCCGCTATTTTTGCGTTAATCTTCCTTCCTCCTCTAATCCCACCCCTTGTATGACCCTCCCCCCCCCCCCCCCCCCCCCGGACTAACCTATCAAATGTAAGATCAAATAAAGTTTCAAGCCCTTCCCTTTTAAGTTGAATTTAAATTGGACTCATGTGACTTCTCTAAACGAGACACTCCTACTCGTTAACTTGGCAGGTCACTCAGTTCAAAAGAGTACCAAACACTAGTCAAAAACCAGGAGTCTGGGAAAAACAAAAATAAAATAAATCTGAAACACCATTCAATCAGTAGGGTTTATTTTTAAGCAGCTTAATCCCCTGAACATCGTTGAACCATTTTTGCGATGATTTATGTCAGTGTATATGTGAGCCTCACGAGCGCCCTAATTGATTAGCTTTTGCCGAAAATTGCCAAAAAATGTCGTCAGTGAATCACTGGTCAGAATAAAATAATCGATTAACTCTTCTCTATAGCTCCAAAACCAATCCAATAGTTGACTTGCATTGGGGTTCTTAAATTCTCATACTAAATTTTAAGTCAATAAATTTATAACATTGGCAATTATTGAAGTTTTTGAATTGAGCTCCCCCTCCTGAAGCCCCCTTCCCTTCGGCCAATATCGCTGAAATTCGACAGGATATGTCCTCATTGGGTTTCGACTACAAATACGAAATTTCATGTCGATACATTAATCGCTTCGCTTCTGCCGATTCCCCTGAAAATTAATAAGGGCCGTCCTTATTACAATTCATTACAAACGGAGTTATTAGAGTTTTTGAGTTAAGCCTCTCCCTAATCCCCCCTCCCCTTCGGGGTTTGGTCTCACATATAAAATTTCGTGTTAATATAAGCTTTCTATCGGTTGTTGTTACAGTTTTTCTGTTAAGTCTCTCCCCTAATTTTGGTCGTTTTTTTTTTTAAATCGATAGGTGTTGTCGTTAGAGGGTTCATTTATAAATTTTCGTGTTGATACATACACTCTATCAGGAATAATTATTGACCAATTACATAACTTCCACTATACATCGTACAGTTAGAGAAGTAATATTCATAGTCAACAATTTTACTTTCTTATACCAAATACGTATATTTAGTTTAAGGAAGTATTGTATCGTACGAAAATCCGAGATCGAGTTTTCTCAATCCCCGAACTTTTGACTACTTTCTCGATGATGTCTGTCTGAGTGTATGTGAGCATTATGAGCGTTCTAGCATTAGCTTTTGGCGGAAATCTGACAAAAATTAAGACCTAAGTACCATTTACAAGATACCGCTTATATTGTTGACCTAGTTGAAAATCGCTTAAAATAAAAGGTGTAGAGAAACCTAAAAGGCACATTTTATAAGGAATGTGATTCCATCCAGTTAGCCTAAAACCGTCCTAAAATTTTAGATCTTTCCTCGATTTAAGAAACAATTAATCCTATCTAAAATTTAGATCTTAATAAATTTTGGCCGATTTACTATAACGACCTAAAGAAAAATCTCTTCGAATAAAAATAGTAGAAAAATTTAAAAGGCACATCTTATATAAAATACATTTTTTCAACTGGTTAGTGAGATACATGCTTAAAACCATTAGTCTAAAAATAAAAGCTTCCAAAACCCAATTTTTTGAACGCTTCCTTGATTTAAGCGAAGTCTGTTAGTCATATCTAAAAAATTACACTTACCATAATTGTTCCTTATTAAACTTTCAACTACTAGAATTCCCTTTGATTTGATATAGGACTAATAGGAACAAAGTGATGGAGGTCCAAAGAATGTATAATAAATGTCCGAAGAAAATAGTTTAAATTAATGTTATAATATAATGTAATGTTCTAATGAGTGATCTGTGAAAATGTGGTTGTTAGAAAAAAAAAAATACTGTAGTTTTTTCATAGGGCTATCATTAATTTGGGCTATGGATAATTTGAGCAGGACTCTTCTATTTTTACATAGTTACGATAATTGTTATTTATTTTTATTTTTTACTTTAAACTTCTATTTTTTAAAATTCTCTCGTCGGCCGAGTAAAAAAAAGAAAAAAAATCATATATTTTTTCTGAAAGCATTTTTGGCGTCCTTCGGGCACAGTTGACCCGTTTTCCGTTTTCCCCCTGGCTGAGGGTCAAGGCTAGGCCTAGTCGACTGGATATGCCCCCCTAAACCAATTTTTCCACGTGTTTTCCCACCCTCACATATTTGGCGCCATATTGAATTTTTTTTTTTTTTTTTTTTCAAAATTATTAAAGGGACAAGGAAGCTGGTTGACCTACACAGCATCGTCCTGATGAAGTATACCAATATTACAATTTAAACAAAAGATTAAGGCTCAATTTAAAATATAAATAATGTACACGTCAATGGGCAATATTGGTCAATTTCGATTAAAATCGGTAGGTATCCCTATGGTGTTTTGGATTCACATCTGAAATTTCTGTCAGTACATTTATTACTTCTTCAGTTATTAGACCATTTGTGTTTTGAACTTTTTCTTTTGGTCGATTTATCTGAAAATCAATAGGTCTTTATGGGGTTCCGGATACTCAAATATAAAATTTCGTGTCGATATATTCATTCTCTCGGGAGTTGATTGATTATTTCACAAGCTACAAAATATAAATGTAGTCTGATTTCTCACAGATTTTATTTTAATATGCTAGCCGGCTTTCGAGGTTGTCCTCATCGTTTTGAAACTATTGTTTTTAGATGTTTGCTCGATTTAAGCGAAAACTGTTAATCCTATCGAAAAAATGGTCTTAACCAGTAATGTTCCTTATTAAATTTCCTATTAACGTGTTTCAAGTAATGTACAATACATGTATGTAGGAAATAGTTTAAAGTAATGTTTAAGTAACGCATAGCATATCGTGGGCATACTGCAAGAACCCATTAAATCATTTTTTTGCTGATTTGAGTCACTGATTGTTTCTTATAGAAAAAAATGCGCTCGTTCCAATGAAATAACCAACTAAGTCGCTGCTTGTATAGCTGTTGTAGTAAACAGGAAAAAAAACCTATTAAGACAATATCTTGCAAATGTAGGCTGCAAAATACAACTAAGTAAAAATGACGTAATGCGTTTTTGCAGTAAGTCCACGATATAATCTAAGGGGTTAGTAAATATGTTACTGTTGACATACCTTTCGGTGGATATACATAGCAATTTAAAATTATTTTTTATTAATGATAGCTTTTCAATAAAGGGGTAAAAAATAAAAAAATAAATTAAAGATATGTGATATGACTATAACAGGACTTTCTTATACATACCATATTTGTACAGATCACTCCCTATGCCTTCTCTCAAATTTATTTCATACCGGAATTACTGGGTAAAAGAAATATCTCTCAGAATACATGCTGTAAAAATAAAATGAAAACTGCTGATGCCAAAACATTACTTTCATATACCCAGTAATGCCAGGATTGCTACATCACATTTTTTCATCTCAAATCCCAACTCCCAAAAACATCTTTACCCTGGTTATACTCTTTTGTCCCTTCCATTGGTACGATTTCTTTGGATGTCTGACTTTTGGAAAGACAGAGATGTGACAGACCAGGAAGTCTGGTCTTCCAAAAAAAAACATCTTTTAACCAGTGGTTTCTGACCAAATGAAGCATATAAAAACAATGAGATATCCGACAGAGATAAACAAGGGTCTACGATTGACGGCCTTACAAAATCATAACCTGAAGGAAAAGGAAACAGGCGTTTTTTTAGGGTTTTTTTAAGCTCATTGTAGGAACGTTGAAGATATCTCCCTCCCGTCTTGGACATGCGTATTATATCCTCATAACATTTGGCCAAAACAATAATGTTCTTTTTCCAAGGAAAAATAAAATATATTTGGTTTCGAAATGATTCAAGTCGTCGGTGAATCACTGGCAATTTACTTCCCCACAACGTATTGTAGTGTACAATCTCTATTGTATTGTGAGTGGGAGGAGGAGGGAGAGTGATTGGTATAAGAAAGTCCTGCTATGGCCACATTACATTTTTTCATTTCAGTTCTTTTGGCATCTCAACAGGAGGAAATATAGAAATATATATCATAATCATAATAAAGAAATTGTATTTTCAAAGAAAATAATAAATTGAGGAAAGGTGCAAATGGCACATAACAAGAACTGACTGACCCATCATAATATGTTCAATGGAACAAGATGCGTCTCAGATGCACTTTAGTCGGAAGTGCATATACAAAGTGTCTTCAAAGGGGAATATATATGTTGGTATATTTTACAAAACACGTTTTACAAACACGGAAGTGTTTAACAATCCTTCAAGGACATACATCAGAGTCAAGATAAAATTTGCAGGATCTGCACTAAATCAAGAACAAGGTTTCTGTATGTGTCTTAGAAAATAAAACTTGGCGAAAATATAACGTTTTATCAAAAGAAGGATTGATAATAATAAATATGACTATGTCAGACAAAGTAATGTGAAAAATCTATTTATTTGTCTGTATTTCCGTATTAAGATAACCACGTTTAAAACACTGAGATAGGTGTATCAGCAGCAATTGTATAGGTACGTGTTTCTTAGGCTTCTCTGGGTTTCTTCTAGTTTCGTGTTTCTCTTGTTATTGTTTGTGACTACGAGGTCATATCTTCTACTACCAGAGAGTTCCTTCGTCGTTCTGGTGGACATGAGACAGACTCTACCTGCGGGAGTCCTAAATTTTGTTTACCCAGGTTTATTTACTAAATTACTAATATTAATGTTTTCATGTTGCTATTGGTTATGCGAATTACTAAAAAAAAAAATTTGTGCGATTTGGGGTGGAATAATTACCGTTTAGAGAAACGTGTTCAATTTCACTTATATATAAATGCAATTGGGAAATGTATTTTTTTTTGAGTTAACGAGTTTTTTCACTTATCAGGTTTCGAGTTCTCGACTGTATATAGAGGGACTGTGAAAACAAATGATGACAAATAATTGGAGCTGGGGAAGTATGTATTTACCAACTTTTTCGTTTTTATCTTGATGTTGACCCCCCCCCCCCACCCCCCACCCCCCCACCTCTTCCAAGTAGAACACTTGTCCATCCAAATTTGCCTTTTCTCCGGTAGATTTCCGGCGGAGGTTTAGTTGGCACCTAATGAAATGAAGCTAATGAAGTGTGCTGGGAGGGGGAGATAGGGGGGTGAATCCTCCCCTATCAGTTCTCAGATCTTTCGTAAGGAGCGCCACCAGACGGGCCTCCACACCACAGTCTAACCTCCTACCCGCCAAATTTAAAAAAAGAAACGGGTTCATAATATAACGAATATAATAATAAAGGGTTCATAATATAATGTTGATAATATCAACAGGACTCCTGCATATCGTCTTACTTCTCTTAGGGGAAGCTATAAACTTGTCAGGAATCTGACGTTCAGTTTTCTCTCGATTCCAAAAAAATCATGTCTGTGAGTCTGCGAAGAAGTGAATGTACCGATACATATTGATTTTCAGCCAAATCAGACAAAGGAGATTGTGGGGGCTTAACACAAAAAATGTTGCCATTTTTCCTTCAGCTTTAGAGCTAATTCTATACGAAGGTAATATGTTGGTGTTAGGCGGTTTCTTTGTTTCATTCAGCGTAATTCTGAGAGTGACTATTCTAAAATATAATTTGTTTTATCCTTTTTAATAATAAAAACAACCAATAATAAAAACTAAATAAATAAATGATACATTTTTTGGGGCGCTGTAACTTTGATTTGGTCCTTTATTAATTCTATGAATATATAAGCGATAGACAATTTGATTAGAAACATTTTTTGTTAGAATCATTTTTTCGATAGGATTAACAGCTTTTGCGTAAATCGAGCAAAATAGATTACAAAAACATTTCAGAACGGCTTTTGGCATTTATCTCGCAATCTTAGCGACTAGCGAAAAATTGTATTTCATATAAAATATGTCTTATAGTTTTCTGTTGTAAAATGCACCAATCTCAATTTTCGTTCGATTTCAGCTAACATTTATTCAGATATTAGCACATGTGACTTCTTCATTCCAAATTTCAAGTTCATGGCTACAATTGTTTTTGAGTTGTTCACAATATTCCAGTCACATACACGCAAACGGACAGACGCACTGAGCGAAAATGGTCAATTTTTGTTCAGAGTTGAAATGGGAAATTCCGTAGAAAATATACTGATTTTCAGACAAATCGGTCGAAAACAGTTAATTACTTATAATTCGAGGGTGATTCACCTCTTCAAATACATATCTTTTTTACTTCGCCACCTATTCGAAGTAATTCGATATTGAGTTTTTTACCAAAATTTAATGTACGTAAATATATTTAAAAAATAAATTCCTGTCTGTCTGTACCTGCGATCCCGATAACTTGTAATAAAATAAATGTATCAATATGCAATTTTGCATGTGAAAATCCAGAACCCCATAAGGACGACAGATTGATTTTCAGCCAAATCGGCCAAAGGGAAGGAAGGATTTATGAGTGGTGGGGGTAATGATCCATGTAATGATCGATGAATTGACATCAAATTTTTTATTTAAATTCAAAACCCCGTAAAGACAATACTTATTAATTTTCCTCGAAATCGGTCGAACGACAGGGGAGATCAGAGAAGAAGTCTCAACTCAAAAACCCTAATAACTGCCGATATATCGACACAATTAATATGTGGATTCAGAAGGATCTATTGATTTTTAGCCCAAAAGATCGCTTGGTTTTGGAGGGAAAGCAAAAATATAATTATGCTAGGGAAGCACATTGCCGGTGATTCACCAAACATTTTTATTTAATTTTTATTTTTTTTTTTTACCATAAAAAAATATAAAATACATTAAAAGTAACAATATTTTTCTTATAACAGAAAATAATTTTAGAGAACATTTGAAGAAAAGTTCTGTTAGGTGTTAATTAACATATACCTATATTAACATATCACAAATATATAATAATAATTATAATAAATAATATAATTAATTTGAAGTAAATTCTTATAACAAACTAACCTGTTAGTGACCTCTGATGCGGCACGTTTCAAAATTACTCAATCGAATTCAAATTTTCACTAAAGAGAGAGTCGATAATAAATCCTAGAACTCTTTTCTGTGTTAATATAAATACGGACTCTTCAATTTATGGTATATCGTCACGCATACATCGGTACCAAGTTCCTCACAACCATACTTTTTCAAATATTATATCTATATATTCTGTACTCAAAATTTATCGGTGAATCACTGGATATATTCTTTCCCAGCAAGAATTAATTAATTACGTTTTCTTAACATACCGTCCAAAGCCAATCGGCCTAAAACTCAATATTTTACTTATATAGAGGATTTTGAATGCTCATATTAAATTTTGCATCGATATAATATATCGATCCCAATAACTGTCTATGTAAGGAATGAAATTTTATATTTAAATTCAAATTGAGACTCAAATACTCAAACTCAAATACGCTAATAACATATTATGTTATTAGCGTATTTGAGTTTGACTATTTGAGTCTCAATCTGAATTTAAATATAATAAAATTTCATTCCTTACATAGACAGTTATTGGGATTTTTTAGTTGAGCCCTCTCCTTCTCTTCTCCTGATTCTGCTGAAAATTAATAGATATCGTCCTTATAGAGTTTTGAATATACATATGAAATTTCGTGTCGCTACATTCATTACAACGGCAGTTATTAGAGTCCTAGCCACCTTCCTAACTTCCCCCTTCTCATTGGTTGATTTGGCTGACAACTAATAGAACCTGGGAAAGATGAACATGTTCAGAAAATTTAAAATAATATTTGTTTCCATTAAACTATAACCTGAAATAGGATACATCATACCAATATTTAAAATCATAATAATAACCCATTTAACTTACATAATACACAAATAAAGCTCTAAGGTTATTTATTACATTAAGCAAAAGTTACCATTAATATAATTTATTGACTGATAAAAAAAAATTGTATTTATAACCTGGTTCTTTAGACCCTTGGAGGGCGCCGATAGCTCAGTGGTATGCGTGCTTGCTTCCTGAGCTCAAGCTCGCGGGTTCGAAACCCGGCCGAGGCTCTTAGTTTATTTTATTTGGGAGGTAAAATAAACACGTTAAGCGATGGTTCCGAGCATGTACGATGTCAGGTACTCGTTAAAGACCCCTACCCTAGGTGAATAAAAATTTGTGGTAGGCAATATTTAGGACTCCCATAGTAGAGCTGGACTCATGCCCACCAGAGTGACGAAAGCTCTGGTAGTAGGCGATATGACCACGCATGAGACCCTTCCTTATTCAACCTATTACACAAAAATATGTTGTTATTTTGTATTTATTATTGGGCATATTTACGGCACCCCCGAACGTGTGAAACGATGAACATATTTCTTATTTATTCTTTCAAGAAACATTCCAAGGGTTTTATGGGCTACAACAGTTCCCAAATAAAAATTAAAAATTACAATAAATAATTTCGTTCGTAGAATGGTATGAGAACAGTATGAGATCCGACACACATAGAGCCCCTGTCCCTGTTTGCCTGGCTAGGTTGGGTGACCTCCTTGGAGTGGGACCTCGCTCCGATCTTACCCCCGACTTCCCCTACCGCCCCCACCACCCCCTCCTTCCTTACCTTCCGCCCCTACCACCCCCGCTCCCCCACCCACCACCCTCCCCTCTAGATTTTTCTTACTTTCACCCTCCCTCCCCTTACATCCTCCTACATTTTTCTCAGTCCGCTCCTGGGACCGCCTGGCTACGGGTCACCTCCCCACGGTCATCTCTTCTTCTTTAGTTCCCCTTATTATATTATTTCTCGTGTTATAGCCGTTGTGGACATATGTCAGCTTCTCGTCTTGTCTTAGTGCCCGTGTCTTAGAAGATCGATGAAGGCAGTTAGGAAGGGGGGTTTTTCTCGGTAGGGGTACGAGGGGGAGGAGGGGATGGAAGACGGCAAGTAGGGGGTTAAGGGATCGGGGTGAAATCTTAGAGGGGGTGGGGGCGGGTAGGGGCGGTCTGGAGGAGGGGAGAGACGCCGGCGCGGAAAACTCTAAGGAAACCCCCCAGGTCTAGGTAGGGGCAGAAGGAGGGGTTTTTCTAAGAGACGACGCAAGACGGTTCAGTCGCCGTCGGGACGGTACCCCGGCACACTACCAGATCGGGTTCTCCACATTTTGGAAAAATCGCGTGTTTTTCACCACCCCCTCCCCCTCCACACCCTCCCCTCCTTGGCCCCCTCTTACTCTTGGAAGGGGGTGGTTTTTCCTTGCGCCGCTGGGAATGGTTTTCTTGAAGGCTTCCCTCGTATAAGTGTGAATACTTGGAGGAGAAGGCTCAGTCGGGTCTCGGCGTTGATCGTGCACGGATCGTGTCCATATCTGCTCAGTGTATTGTGCGTGTGTTTCAGGGGACCCGGTCCGAGGGTAGGGAGCTGACCTAGTGTTGTTTGTGTACCGGCCTCACCACGATCTCAACACCGTTGGACCTTCGCTCCTCCCCGGGGGAACACATGCCGAGCGAGGCGGTTCTCATCCAGCGGCCAGTCTTCAAGATGAACCCTGCAGCTGACTTCTGGCAGCGGGGCCCGCCGCTGGGCGCCAGCCCGCACCAGCAGCCCCGAGCCAGTCCGTCCTCCGAGGACCCCCCGTCCTCCCCGCACGAGGTCAAAGTCAAAGTGGAATCTCCTCCAGTGGCCTCTCCACAGCAAGTCCTCCACCACCAGCAGCAGCAGCTTCAACAGCAGCTGCAGGCCCAGCAGGAGGCACAGATACAGCAGCAGCAGGTACAGATGCAGCAGCAGCAGGCACAGATGCAACAACAGCAGGCACAACTGCAACAACAGCAGGCACAACTGCAGCAACACCAACAAACACAAATACAACAACAGTTGGAACAACATCAACAACAGCACCTACAGCAGCAGCAAGAGTCGGGTCAGCAACAGCTGCAACAGTTGTCCCCACAACAACAGAACCAACAACAGCAGACTGTCGGCCAGCAACAGACAGACATGCCACAAGACCTCAAGGTGAACAGCACCAGTCCCTCCCTCCAGCTCCCAGATCCTAAGGCTATGACTGACAAACTAGTCTCCGAACTTCAGGTAAGAGGATTTTTATTATTTTTATTTTTTTATCTCTTTTTTTTCTTAATGAATTTTCCATCTCGAACATTTTGACATTCGTATTTTTTTTTTTTACTTTTAAAAATTATATTTTAAAAATAAATAACTTAAAAAAATTAATAAACGAAAAAATCTGTTTTTGTCCTTCATAATAGATGAAAGGAGAATCAAAACCAAATTAGAATCAAAATGTTTTTACCAATAGATTAACCCAAAAGTCGTAAGTAAAATAAAATTAGTAGTTCACTGTTCTAACGAATGGTCATTGCGACTATAAAAAAGTATATATATATATATAAAATAATAAATATTTATATCCTGTCTATTATTTGTATAGAGACTAATTTTAATTTCTTAATAGAATCAAATAAGAAAAAATAACCTGAAGAACGCATGAATCGGTATAGAGAAAATAATGTTTAAACTTTATAGTTTTTCATAATGAAAACTTATAACAATTTTTATTATACGTTTGTCTACCATAGAATGATAATTTGAAAATTAATATTTATAAATCAAAATATTCTTAATATGAATGTTATACTGTTCCAATAAAATAATTTTCATTCTTATAAGACTTATTATTATAACGCATACTAATTTTCATAAAAGCAATTAGGTATCTCATTATATTTATTAAAATCAAATATTAAAAAAGTGTATAATTAGAAGGGCTAATAAAAAAATTTTAAACAAAATAAAATATTTTTGATAAAATAATTTTTGTCTCTCTCTCCCTCTCTCTTGATTTGCGAGAAATTTCCATAATACTGATTTGTCAAAGTGTAGAACAAAAAATGATGTATCCCAGCTTCGTAAAAAAATTTCGTAATAAATTTGCAACAATTCGTTTGGTTTTTTTTTTGTTAATCGCGTATGTGCTTTCCTTAAGTTTAACATAAATTAGATACGATTGTTCAACAATTTAAATTTCATCTTTTAACAGTCAAATAATAAAATAACTTATTTGTAAAAATAAAATTATAATTATTTTTGGAGGACATAAAATGAGATTATTATTATTATTATTATTATTATCACGTTATTTTGATAATTATACTTCTGGTATCATCGCAAGGACATTCCTCAAAATATAATTCAAAGAAACCTGAAGAAAATTGTATAAAAACCATTTTCTTCGTATTATTCAATATATAAAATAAATTTGAAATAACACCAATTAATGATTGTTAGTGTCGTATAAGTGAATTTATGTTCCCCACAGAACATAAATTTAATATTTACATTAATTCATCATATGCTAAATAATAAAAATTACATTATAATTCCATGCAGACTTATTATTTTACGCGTTTTCCCCCAATCATTTGCATCTAATTATTTAAAAAAATATTTTCAAATGAAAAATAGTTGTAAAAAGTGTAATAAGACATTCCGATTTCAACAGAATTTATTTCGACAAAGATTTAAATACACCAAATTCATAAATTAAAAGATATCTATAAGAAAAAAGTTTTTTAAAAAATATTTTATTTATAATCCGAATTTTCTAAAATAAAATAATCTAAAATATAATAATTCGAAATGATATCAAAACACTTCAAAGTATATTAGTCTATAATAAATGTAAGAAGAAAAATAAAAGTTTATTATATATATGTAATAAAAAAAAGTATAGGATAGGAAACACGGGATTTTTTGTACATATCTTTTTGTACGTGCTGTCTTTATTTCCAATATTTTGAGCACTATAAAATATATTTATATTTTGTTCTCCGTCTGGAATAAAATTAACAATAACAAATAATAGTTTAAATTAATAAAACGTTTTAAAATTTAGTTTCATTTTTGGTGTTTTGTGATACGAAAATTTAAGTTATTTTTCATTTGTTTCACTTGAACGAAAAATATCATTCATACAACTACCTAGTAGGTAGGACTATTATCACAAATTTTAAAATAATTTCAATTTCAATTTTTTTAGGTTATTATCTATTATTGAGATTTTTTTTAAATTACATTTTTCCTTAGTATTTCTGAATTTTAGCTAAACTGAGGATGAATGATGGTAATATTTTCAGTCAGTGAATTAAGATAGTATGTTTATTTTTTTCTAAAATGTATTTCAGAAACTTTTATTCATATACTTTAATAGTAATATCTGTTTTATTCAATTATTTCTTTCTATTTTTTTCTAATTATTATTTTTTCAAATCTTTTTATTTTTATTAATTTTTTTAAATTATAAAAATTATTATTTACATTTTTATAAGTTTTCAATTTACTTTTCTTTAATTATCTATACGTATTTGAAATCAACCGATTTAGAAAAAATAATAATAACAATAATAAATAAAAAACCGCTCATGATATGAAATGAATTCGACAAGAACGGACTAACGGAGGACCATATGACAGCTGGATGATTAGAAGACTAGGATAGTGGGGGAGGGGAGGGGATGGGGGGGAAAGTAGGGGTAGTTTGTAAGGGGTGGGGGGTCCACGCCCCCTCTTAACCCCCTTGTACCCCCCATCTTACCCCCACTGCTACCCCTTAACTCCCCCCCCGTGCCATGTGCTGCTAGCAACTGGGAGGTTATACTAGGTCCTCACTACCAACTGAGTACTCAACGGAATAATTGCTAAAAACAAAATAATAGAAAAAATAATTTGTAAACTTGTTTATTACATTATTATGATGTACTCAATAACGAATTATTCCTTCAAAAAATATTTTAAAGATACTTGAAAGTTGAAGGGATCTCACATATATAATTAAAATTGGTGATTTTAAGCGCTGCGAAGAATAACAAAAGATTGACAGAAATTCTAAACAAATTAAACTTGTACGAAGACGAATTTTCCAAGTAATTTTTTCTGACTCTCACTCCGGAATTAAAGTGAAATTAAAGTGTTGTCGACCTGTCGACCATCAAAACCTAGCATGAAGTCATTTTTTTCTATATTTTAACCTTTATGTAGTTCCGAAAGATTTTAAGAAATTACGGAAAATTATGTTTCTCGACGAACATATATATTTGTTCAAGTTGAGAACTTATGTCTCAAAAATATTTGCAGGCAGCATAGATTATCAAAATAAAATATATACAAAAACCAAAAAAGAAATGTCTTATATCGTACCCGTTGTTTATTGTTTTGTACTTATGCCTAGGTTCTCTGGCGCGGGGGCCGCATATCAAAATAAATTATGTAAATACTACAAAAAAAAATTATCATATGTCATAACCGTTAATTTACATTCAGCTTCCTTACCAGACTGTATTTCCCTGTTTTTTTTTTTTTGTTTTGTTTTTTTGCACACATTTAATTCTAGTTTTTTTTCCCTTAGAGAATTAATTTTTTTTTTTACTTTCTTTGCGCTACGAACTTGAGAGCCATGGGGTGCAGTATGATTAGCAATTGTAAAATTTTTGCATCCATAGAAAAATATTTGTTTCACCTTTTAAAAGTTTTACTTGTAACACCGCATAACCTATTACTTATACGAACTCAAAATGACCATATACATTTTAGGGAGGAATTTTTTGTTTTCTGCTTTTTTTTTGGTTACATTTTTTTTTTTTTTTGTTCTAGCCTTTCTTGTAATATTTTTTATATTCTTTTATTTTAGTTCATTAATTTTTATTATTTTCTTTATCACTTATTTTTTGTATTTTGTTTAATGCTTAATAACACATTTGTTTGCTATACTATATTTTAATAATTAATAATTTAACTTAAATGCTAGATAGGGGTGTGTGGATATGCCATAGTGGTGTGGATTCTTGGTGTCGGCCGGGGGGCGCATAGAAACAGTTCTTGCTCCTCCCGCTAGAGGCCTCTCGCCTCCTTTTTTTCTTATATTTTTCTTGTCTAATAATTATTTCTTTATTTACTAACCAAGGTTTTTCTTTTTTTTTCTTTTTTTTTTCTTTTTTCTAACTGCTTCCATTACTTCCTGGACGAAGAATCGATCGGGCGTAATCTCAGATCGAACTCTAGAAGAATGCTGGAACACTTTGCAGAGAGTGAGTGTTTTTCTTAATCTTTTTTTTTAATCATAATTTCTTTTACTGTAATATTCTATTGCATGATATTTCAAAAATTTCTCTTGCATGTATTAGCTTAAATGTCTATGGCTTAGCTCACATAATCTCGTAAACCATAATTTTTCATCCTTTTAGGAAATAATTGTTTAAAATTTTAATTAACTTTATATATAGGAAAATGTAAACAATTGTGAATCCATCAGATAGTTTTACTTCCTCAACGAAGTATGGGGTAAGTTATTTTTTCTCAGAAATTTCATGTTTCCGGACCCCCCTGATTCAAAAAATGAAGAAAAAGAAATTGCGATGTGTCTGTTTGTGTGTATGTTTCTGTTAACACGATAACAAACGATAGAAAGAATATATCGACATGAAATTTTATATTTGAATCCAAAACCACGGCCAACGGGAAGGGGGATGAATTCAAAAACCCTAAAGTATCGACCGTATCGGCATCAAATTTTGTATGTGGGTCCTGGTCCCAATAAGCAAGACTCCGGTGGTTGCTGTGGTCGGTTGGGAGCGATTTCATTCTTAATTTCATTTGAGGCTGTAGTACAGCGACTACAGGCATGCCTAGCTGGCGGCCGGCGGTCGAGCCCGGTTTTCTTCTTTCTGCGCCTGATTGCGATAAATCACCGGTTTCCGTCACAAGTTGCCGTAGATCGAGTCCCGCGTATAAACTTCACCCTAGGTCCTTCGCACAGCGAACATTCGAGGTCATACTTCCTATTAAAGAATAAGAGAAGTTGAAATCTCCCTGAAAGTATCTGGGACATCCAATAATAATAATAATAATAATAATAATAATAATAAATTTATTTCCGTTAAACCAATACATGGTAATAGAATACGTCAAATGAATTTATACAATAAGATAGCTTATAAATTAGATTTATAACTACTTGAGTCTAACACATCTGTGATTAGTAGTAATAACAAAACTATTAAAAAAAGGTTGGTTTGGTTTTATGACTCATGCCCGGGCTTTAACTACGAGGTCATATCGCCTACTACCAGAGCGCTCTTTCGTCACTCTGGTGGACATGAGCCCGACTCTACTGTGGGAGTCCTAAATTTTGCCTACCCTAAATTTTTATTCATCTAGGGTAGGGGTCTTTAACGAGTACCTGACATCGTACAGGCTCGGGACCATCGCTTAACGTCCCATCCGAAGGACGGCGTGCTTAAGTTTATTTTACCTCCCAGATAAAATAAACTAAGGGCCTCGGTCGGGCTACGAACCCATGACCTTGAGCTCAGAAGTCAAGCACGCATACCACTGAGCTACCGGCGCCCTCTATTAAAAAAAGTAAAATGAAATTAATAAAAACTGAACCAATAAATACTTAAAAATATATGAGTGGCAATAGTATGAGTGGCAGGCAATTGTGAGGCATAACCCATGTAGAATCCAGGCGTACCCGGATTTTCGGGAAATATGTATAGGTCGTTCCGATGATCGTGACCACCGCTGTCGCCATTTCTCCACAATTCATTCCTGGACAATGTCCTTGCAACTATGAAGTCTGGAATGTCTCCGCATTTATAAAGACGACATCTGTCGGTTATTTACTAAATTTAGCATGAGGATTCGAGTATGGAATTTGACGCTGGGGAAGTTCATTGCCGGTGATTCATAGACAACTTTTAAAATAACTATCCTTGAAAAAAAAAAAAAAAAAAAAAATTTCCCAACTGTTAGCCCTTTAGCCCTCAGGACCTACATCTATCGAGTCATGACTTGAAGGTATACTTTTTTTTATTCCTGGCTGACTAGTAGAAGAGAAGAACAAGAAAAAAAAAAAAGAAGTGAAGTGCGTTGGCGGATCGGAGCGTACTGGGATGATGGGATCGCATGTCTGTCCATCCCCAGGCCCGTTCATGAGCCATTAACGGACTTGAGTAATTACCTGAACCTCCACCCTCACCTTCAGTGGTTCTTTTAATTTGCGGACATGAGGTGAGTCCAGACTCAGCACACCACACTCCGCCAAACCACTCAACCACTCCAACAACAAAAGGACAAAAGAAAAAAAAAAAAAAAAAACTTACGTATAAATAAGCATTTTGAAAGAAGGAAAAAAAAATAAAATTCATTGTCTGCCGAACCGGTTTTTGAGAATGCCTTCTTAATACCTCTTTGCCTTCGTAACAGATTGTTTTAAATATTTGTTCATATTTAAAAATAGTCTTCAAGGAGTATCTAGTAGGGATGCGTATCGATACACGATATAGTAATAACTAGATGTGCAATGCATACTGCTGTTTGCAAAAACTCAGCTGAGTCAGTCTAAATTTATTGAATTATACTGTTAATGTGGTCGGTTAACATACAAGTAGTGCATTTGAAATGGGGCATATGAACCGGTTTGTGATCACTGGAACCATAGGGTTTTCAAGTTTGCACACTTTTACCGGAACTTTTTCTCGGTGTTTAACGTGAACATCTGTTCGACCAAACGACACAATTTCACATCACCAATGATAGTTTTCTTAGGTTTCAAGTCAGTTGACGTAGGCGGTGGTGCACGATTCCTTTGGATATCTCGGATATTCAAACCATCAACCCAATTTGTAGCTATTTTCTTCAATTTATCGGCGTTTTCTCTCTCCGTTTTCTTTGACATGCGCTTAGTTGGCTTTTTTTCGGTACCATCATATCCCACTTAGGCGGAGCTGTGTTAAAATTCTCGTCTTCGTGCTTCTTGGAGATTTCAACGAGTTTTGACGAGTAAGCATTCGACTCATTCTTGCCATTTTCCTTGCTTTCGCCACATTTGCGAAGTTTTGCCCCATTTCAAATCCCCCATATTTTTTCGCTTTGAGACGTAGGACGTTAGTGAAGCTGTCATTGTAACCAACAATGTTAGGCGTGAATCTTTGGCGCTGTTAGGAAGCGGTACGCCCGAAGTTTTGTCTCTCAATTTATTTCAATGGGGATTTTGTTTTTCGGTGATTATTCCTCCGTGGTATGTTCGATTTCAGATTTTTTTAGTAGTAAACCATTGTCACCATGTCCACTACCATCGTGGCAAATTTCAATGTGATCGGTAAAGGGGTTAAGGAGGAGTACGAGTACAACGTAATACATGAGTCGCCTAAGAGAGAGCTTCGTCAACTCAGCTCAGTAGTATTTATTTCCGTTGAACCATTAATGGGGTGAAACATAAAAAGATGGCCGATGGATCAGAGGAGGTGGCCTCAACTCAAAAACACTAAACCATTAATTATTATAATTTTTTTTAAATCATTCACAATATTAATACAGATATAAGAAGGGCGCCAGTAGCTCACAGATAGCTTGCTTGTTTACTGAGCTGAAGATCGCCATAATGTTTAGTGTCGCTATTTATGTTATTTTTGAAATTATTGCTATTTATTAGCATTATTTAAAATATTTACAATACATGAAAATCATAAGCACTTCCTAAATCCCAGCTTAGCTTGTTAAAAGGGATGATATAATATCTTTGTACCGTTAATCTTTTCATATTATTTATAGTTTATTTTATTTAATACCGATCTAAATATTTTTAGTTCACCATCAAAATTAGTGGAAAGCTGGTCCGAAGGTAAAAGTCAGTCCTTCGGATTGCCAGAATATGTCCCTCAGCTATTTGTTCTGATCTCCGGTCCTTCTATTTTCCTCAAAACTTTATTTAAAGCTGACTCCTTTCTATTGTCTGATATGGCTGAAAATCAATCTGTGTTATCCTTGTCGGGTTGTCGACATATCGACATAATTTCGTATCGTTATATTCATATCAGGAGTTATCATGTCACAGACACACACGAACCTTTTGTTTCATTTTTGGAAAAAGGGAGTGAGAGAACATGAAATTTCGGTGAAAACTCAAAATCGAATTTCATTCCGTTTACATAACTTCCCCTATACTTTCTGAAATTCCAGACTGACAACCAGCAGTTTTGCTTATTTTATTCGTCTTACGACACATTAAAAAAATTGAGAAAGGCATTTCTAAAATTTAATTTGACCGAGATTTTTTTTATAATTCAGTTCAATAAAAATTAAATAAATTCCTAAATCCTAAACGCTTACACTAAGATAGAAAGATGTACTTGTGTAAGCTAATGTTCTGTTTTTCATTTAGTAGACCCGTCTAAGAACCTCCATCTTCCTCATCTGATATATAATTACCTACCTCTGTAGATACACTTATTATATGTAGATACATTTATTTTTCAATTTACTGTCTGTAAATAGCTAGGTGTAACAGTTGAATTATAATAATAAGATTGGCGGCGTGACATGAAGTAGTTTAGCGGTCCCCCACACGATCAGAAAAAAAGTCAAAACCCAAATAAACATTTATCGATATAACTTGTCCTTCCAACTGTTTTCTTCCCCTTCTTTGATAATGCATTTCGATAACATGCATTTATCTGTAAGTACATATATCGAGTTTAATAGTACCTATATATAAGAGAATTTCATTCTGAATTTGTTCAGAAATCCATGAAATGAATATAGTTTCCATTCAAACTTCTAGTTCTATGTTATAACACCGGTTCTAAATTTCTTGAAGAACGTTTTTTTTTTTTTCTCCCAGCTGCGATGTTTAGGGGAAGTTATGTAATCGGTTACATTTTATATGTGTACCCAGTACCCCAATAATTGATTTTCAGTCAAATTGGCCGAAGAAAGGAGGGGATTAGGGTGAAGACTTAACATAAAAGCTCTAATAAGTGCAGTAGTAATAAAAGTCATTGAAACAAAGTTGCACATGTAAATTCAAAACTCCAAAAGGGCAACACCAATTAACTTTCAGCGGAATCGGTTGAAGGGAAGGCTCAACTCAAAAACTCTAATTACTACCGACTTAATAAACGTATCGATACAAAATTTAGTGACAGAATTAATTTTTTTTAAGCACAAACGGTCGGTTGGTATTGGAGGGAGATCGAAAAATTAATTGATTAATTTCTGCTGAGAAAGTGCATTTTCGGTTATTCTCGTATTTGTTTTAATTTATTTATTTTTATTATTATTAACTTCCGAGCATATATAGGGAAGTTATTGAAATGGGTCCGAAAATAGAAATCAAAATTTTCATCATATTTTTATGTTTCTTGAAAAAAAGTATGTGTGTTCAATTTTTCCTGTACGATATCTTGCGAATGAATAATATTGACTCCGTTTTGGTGCCAATCGAAGCGTTTTAACGTAAATATGATCTGAAAGGAATTTTATTAAAATGAGTCCACCCGTTTTTTTGTTTGAACAAAAGACTGCTAAAAAAGTTGATTTTAGGAATTCTTGTTATATTTTTGCTTTTGAGGGGGAAGGAATAGCGTTTATAAATATGGCGACGAGAACAAAATATAACCATTCGACTACCTATTCCCGCACTATAAACCTACAGAAATGTGAATAATTATTTTTTAATATGACGAACCCTGACCTCTTAGGTTTGTAAGCGATGACGCTAATCGCTTGAACCGTCATCATTAAAAAAAATTATACCAAATGTTAATTCATTTTCTTTCCTCCGTTATTAAAAAAATAATGCCTTTTGTAATTTTCTTTAATTCAATGAAAAATATTTTTATCTTTAATAATGTCATTTTCTTTTCCTACGTAAGCAATAAAGTATTTATGTTTAATAGCTATTATGTACTCACAGATAGCTTGCTTGTTTACTGAGCTGAAGATCGCCATAATGTTTAGTGTCGCTATTTATGTTATTTTTGAAATTATTGCTATTTATTAGCATTATTTAAAATATTTACAATACATGAAAATCATAAGCACTTCCTAAATCCCAGCTTAGCTTGTTAAAAGGGATGATATAATATCTTTGTACCGTTAATCTTTTCATATTATTTATAGTTTATTTTATTTAATACCGATCTAAATATTTTTAGTTCACCATCAAAATTAGTGGAAAGCTGGTCCGAAGGTAAAAGTCAGTCCTTCGGATTGCCAGAATATGTCCCTCAGCTATTTGTTCTGATCTCCGGTCCTTCTATTTTCCTCAAAACTTTATTTAAAGCTGACTCCTTTCTATTGTCTGATATGGCTGAAAATCAATCTGTGTTATCCTTGTCGGGTTGTCGACATATCGACATAATTTCGTATCGTTATATTCATATCAGGAGTTATCATGTCACAGACACACACGAACCTTTTGTTTCATTTTTGGAAAAAGGGAGTGAGAGAACATGAAATTTCGGTGAAAACTCAAAATCGAATTTCATTCCGTTTACATAACTTCCCCTATACTTTCTGAAATTCCAGACTGACAACCAGCAGTTTTGCTTATTTTATTCGTCTTACGACACATTAAAAAAATTGAGAAAGGCATTTCTAAAATTTAATTTGACCGAGATTTTTTTTATAATTCAGTTCAATAAAAATTAAATAAATTCCTAAATCCTAAACGCTTACACTAAGATAGAAAGATGTACTTGTGTAAGCTAATGTTCTGTTTTTCATTTAGTAGACCCGTCTAAGAACCTCCATCTTCCTCATCTGATATATAATTACCTACCTCTGTAGATACACTTATTATATGTAGATACATTTATTTTTCAATTTACTGTCTGTAAATAGCTAGGTGTAACAGTTGAATTATAATAATAAGATTGGCGGCGTGACATGAAGTAGTTTAGCGGTCCCCCACACGATCAGAAAAAAAGTCAAAACCCAAATAAACATTTATCGATATAACTTGTCCTTCCAACTGTTTTCTTCCCCTTCTTTGATAATGCATTTCGATAACATGCATTTATCTGTAAGTACATATATCGAGTTTAATAGTACCTATATATAAGAGAATTTCATTCTGAATTTGTTCAGAAATCCATGAAATGAATATAGTTTCCATTCAAACTTCTAGTTCTATGTTATAACACCGGTTCTAAATTTCTTGAAGAACGTTTTTTTTTTTTTCTCCCAGCTGCGATGTTTAGGGGAAGTTATGTAATCGGTTACATTTTATATGTGTACCCAGTACCCCAATAATTGATTTTCAGTCAAATTGGCCGAAGAAAGGAGGGGATTAGGGTGAAGACTTAACATAAAAGCTCTAATAAGTGCAGTAGTAATAAAAGTCATTGAAACAAAGTTGCACATGTAAATTCAAAACTCCAAAAGGGCAACACCAATTAACTTTCAGCGGAATCGGTTGAAGGGAAGGCTCAACTCAAAAACTCTAATTACTACCGACTTAATAAACGTATCGATACAAAATTTAGTGACAGAATTAATTTTTTTTAAGCACAAACGGTCGGTTGGTATTGGAGGGAGATCGAAAAATTAATTGATTAATTTCTGCTGAGAAAGTGCATTTTCGGTTATTCTCGTATTTGTTTTAATTTATTTATTTTTATTATTATTAACTTCCGAGCATATATAGGGAAGTTATTGAAATGGGTCCGAAAATAGAAATCAAAATTTTCATCATATTTTTATGTTTCTTGAAAAAAAGTATGTGTGTTCAATTTTTCCTGTACGATATCTTGCGAATGAATAATATTGACTCCGTTTTGGTGCCAATCGAAGCGTTTTAACGTAAATATGATCTGAAAGGAATTTTATTAAAATGAGTCCACCCGTTTTTTTGTTTGAACAAAAGACTGCTAAAAAAGTTGATTTTAGGAATTCTTGTTATATTTTTGCTTTTGAGGGGGAAGGAATAGCGTTTATAAATATGGCGACGAGAACAAAATATAACCATTCGACTACCTATTCCCGCACTATAAACCTACAGAAATGTGAATAATTATTTTTTAATATGACGAACCCTGACCTCTTAGGTTTGTAAGCGATGACGCTAATCGCTTGAACCGTCATCATTAAAAAAAATTATACCAAATGTTAATTCATTTTCTTTCCTCCGTTATTAAAAAAATAATGCCTTTTGTAATTTTCTTTAATTCAATGAAAAATATTTTTATCTTTAATAATGTCATTTTCTTTTCCTACGTAAGCAATAAAGTATTTATGTTTAATAGCTATTATGTACTTCCCCAGAACCATTAAATCAATTAAGTTTTCGCTCATCCTCTAAAACTAATCGACCGTTTGCGCTAAAAATCATTAGCTGAGTTACACAGAGACTTCTGAATCGACTGTTATCAGGGTTTTAAGTTCCCCTTCCCTTCGGCCAATTCCGCTGAAAACTCGACATCGAATTTCTGACCAATTTCATAACTTCCCCTATAATTTGTTCATCAGTGGAAGGAATAATATAGATAGGTAGGGACAGTAATGTACACTGGGGTGTGTAAAGATGCTGGCTCAGCGTCGTGTTATTGGCTTGTTGTGGAGTACATTACAGACAATCGTGGCAACCTAAGCAAAAATTATGCTCCCGTCCATCCATGCTGATCTACGAGAGTATAGTATTAGTATAGTATGTTGGAAAAACAGGAGACATGTATCAAATATTATATATATGGGTCATTTTCACAGAAAGGGCCAATCGTTGTCCGGAGAGGATTCCGACTTCCCATTTATGATTTGGCAGTCAACAAAAATTTCTCCATAAACTATCGATCTTGCTTTACGAAATGCAAGCAGTAAAAGATGCACATATTTATTATTTAGTGTAGTTAGTTATTATGACTCATGCCCAGGCTTTAACTGCGAGGTCATATCGCCTACTACCAGAGCGCTCTTTGACTGGTGGACTTGAGTCCTACTCTACTGTGGGAGTCCTAAATTTTGCCTACCCTAAATTTTTATTTACTAATCTTTAACGAGTATCTGACATCGTACAGGCTCGGGACCATCGCTTAACGTCCCCATCCGAAGGACGGCGTGCTTAAGTTTATTTTACCTCCCAGATAAAATAAACTAAGGGCCTCATATGGCGACGTAAACTTAAATGAACTGTAAATATGATCAAGATAATCGGTGTTTGTATACAATTAACAAAAAAAACAATGACAGGGTTCCTTCCCCCAACCGAATGACAACATATTTAAAACAAACCGTTATAAGTTCCGTTTAGTTCTCATGGAATCTTGTCTAGGAAATTCCCATAGGGGGGGATGAGACCTTAGGATAATGCAGAAAAAAACCGAATATATGCAAGGGCAAAAAAAAAAAAATTATTTAATTTAAACAGACAAAGAAGTATTTTTTTGTTTGAAGTATAGTGATTGTCTTACGAACCCTACATCCCTCCCCTTCGAGTTCCGTAACCGGACCTTCTAAAGAGACCTTTATCTATTTAGCAATGCTAATGGGTCTCCAGGAGCACAAAACGAAGCAAGAAGCGAAAAAAATGCAGTATCCAGTATCTACTTCTATCAATTAATTATATATTTGCAATCGATAAATCTACGGGAATTACCTTTCACAAATGTCACACACAGTTAGTGAACATGCTGCCTGCCTTACGTATAATGAAAATGTATTGCGGAATTCTCTTTTCCCACTTCCACTTATATCATTGAGAAACCACATGAAATAAATATACTATTATCTTTATAATTGTGTACCTAATATTCATTTATTGTTCAACAAAACTCTATTCTACTTACATAAATAAATAAAAAAATATTACAATAATTAAAAATAATTACTTTGAAAATAAAATATAATCCAAAAATGAGTATAAAATGAAAAAGTCTATAATACAATGTGGTGTATAAAGGTAACAAAAAAAAAATCGACAGGTATATACTTCGCCCGCATAAATTTATCAATTATTTTTTGCTTTCTCTCCAAAACCAATCGACCGTTTGGAATATAAATCTATAGTTGACTCACATAGTGACTTCTCAATCCTCAAACTAAATTTTGTGTCGATACATTCATTATATCGGCGTTTATTGGGATTTTTGAGTTGGGCTCATCTCTGATCCTCCCCTTCCCTTTGGCTGATTCCACTGAAAATTAATAGGTGTCGTTCTTATAGGGCTTTGAATGTACATATGAAATTTCGTGTCAATATTTTCATTACAACTGCAGTTATTAGAGTTTTTGTGTTAAATTAAATATATTTTTCTTCCCCTATACTTTATTTAGCTACGGATGTAAAAATCCGTATTGCCATTTATGTGACGGTCCTTACTTCACGTAATTTCCAATCATCATTTTAAATATATTCCCTTAAGAAATAGAATTTACTAGGTATCAACATGCATAACAAAAAATACAAAAGGTTCATTTATAACAAATTGGTTTATTTTTAAAAAATTCCTTTTTTTTTCAAATATTTTTTTTTTATTTAATGGGATTAGTAACATCATTTATGCAGAGAAACAACAATTAAAAAATGAGTATGGGCTTTCATGCTGTGCTTATTTGTCGGGTAGTCTGATGGCGTCCTTTTTCTCTGATGTTCTATTCTTCTACCAATCACTTCTGCGTGTGACTTCGTTGTCTCACCATGATCCTTTTACTTATAAAAACACATCATCCGGATCCCAAGCTGTCCTCATATATGAGAAAGAAAATTCAACTGACGCTATTCATCTTTCAACAGATGAATTCTACGAAAAATATATATGTATATATAAACCAAAAAGCAGTAGAAAGCTAAAAAGGGTATAATAGAATATCGTTTAAAAAAATAACAGAAAATCAAATTTGAGAGAAGGACCTTGACCGTTGGAACAATTCACTGCCATACAAGTTTAACCTGAATTTGTTTAAAAATTGTGAAGAAAATTTGC
Organism: Aradus depressus; assembly: GCA_963662175.1. Taxonomy (NCBI): domain Eukaryota; kingdom Metazoa; phylum Arthropoda; class Insecta; order Hemiptera; family Aradidae; genus Aradus; species Aradus depressus. The sequence goes on from OY759215.1 coordinate 38,250,203, forward strand.
AAAAACCATGGTCGGGCGCTTTTAAGCCTATAATATAAAAAAAGTTCCTGAGAAAGACTCCTATAGAATAAACTAAAGCTTCACCTAATACACTTGCAATATTCGACGCCGTAGGTTGTCGCACTCATAATGCATCCTCTCACCTTTATTATTTTTTTATTAATATTAAAAATAATAATAATAATAGAAATTACTAACATTACCTAAATAGTTGATAATATACTATAAAACTTAGGTAGTCGTTACTTCATTTATGGCTTAAGTAATAACTAGTGTTAACAACGGTATAAATAAATTTTATTTCTGAACTTTTTTTTTTCTTTTTTCTGAAAATTTCATTTATGTTATTATATTGTTTATTTGAACTTATTTTTATTATTTATTTTATTTTTAGTTTCGTACACTCATAAAACAAAGCATCATTTATTAAATAGAAATAACCAGAGAAGGAGTACTCCCCTAATTGCTAGCTGTGAACGCACTCGTAGAATTTATTTTCTCATTTTCGCCTTCTTGCTAGATTCAGTGTTAAAACCATAGCCTTGTTTTTACACGTTAATCATAGGCCTCAAGAAAGTAATTTCCTAGACTAGGGACTTTAAAAAGAAAGAAGAAGGCGGTCTATGTAAAATAGATTATTTGTAGCCATAAAAATATTTCTAAGGAACAACTTTTGTGTTATTCGGTATTGGAATTCGTTAACCAGAATAATAACGAATAAAAGACGTCGGTGAATCACCGGCTATGTACTTCCCCAGTAGGAATTAATCAATTATGTTTTTGCTCTCCCACCAAATTAAAACTCAATATTTAACTTGCATATCTTCTGAATCCTCTTATTACATTTTGTGTCTATATTCATCATATCGACAGTAATTGGAATTTTTGAGTTGGGCCTCTCAGTATAAGTGACTGAATAGTCTGTACAAACTTGAGTTTCAATAGTTGAAATAAGTTCTGCGATTTATTGACAAGAGAAATTCTCTTCGGCTGTTGACTATAACATAATAACAGAAGTGCCAGTCGTTGTCTAGCTCATACTGGCTGTGATTTTGGCCGTTGTCTAGCACATACTAACAGAGGTGCCGGCCGTTGTCCAGCACATACTAGCTGGGATGCCGGCTGTTGTCTAGTACATACTAGTTGAGATGCCGGACGTTGTCTAGCACATACTAAAAGAGATGCCGGCCGTTGCCTAGCACATTCTAGCTGAGATACCGGCCGTTGCCTAGCACATACTAGCTGAGATACCGGCCGTTGTCTAGCACATACTAAAAGAGATGCCGGCCGTTGTCTAACACATACTAGCTGTGATGTAGGCCGTTGTCAAACACATACTAGCTTTTTTTTGTTGCTTTTTTTAGGTGCCCCTGACCCCCCGAGGGGGGGTCGGTCACATCACCCTATCAATTTATATATACAATATTTACATGATGTTGTGACGGCCGTGGACCTGGTCACATACTAGCTGAGATGCCGGCTGTTGCCTAGTATATACTAAAAGAGATGTCGCCCGCTGCCTAGCACATATTAACGGAGATGTCGGCTGTTGCCTAGGACAGAATAAGAAACTGAATAGTCTATACAAACTTGAGTTCCAATAATAGTTAAAATAAGTTCTCCAATTTATTGACAAGAGAAATTCTCTTCGTAAGAAAAACACTTTTTTTTTTATTCTTTCCATCGTGAGAAAACTAAACCCAATAATTTTATAAACTTATTAGGTTAGCATTAATTTCCCTGATTGCCGATTATTTTTTAGTTGATATGCGCACTATCTACACGCCACAAAAAACAACTATGTTGCTAAATTCCGTCTAGCAATGTTTAAAAGAGAACCTCATGGTAAAGTAATATGAACATTTGTACAGACTCTTCTGCTAATGTCTAATAACTGCCGACACAAAATTGTACAGATACATTCAAAACTTCATAAGAACGACACATTTTCTTCGGGAACTGTCGAAGAAAAAGGGGGGGATCAGAGGGAGGCTCAACTCAAATTTCAAAAATACTAATAACTCGAAAAATTAATTGATTAATCCTTTTTCATATTTTCTTTTAATTGTGCAAAATAATTTATATTCAAATTTTTATTCAGAACAATGATACAAGATAAAAACTAAAAGGAGAGATGGGATCATGGCTTGAAGAAAATTGTTTGTTATGCCCTGGAATCATTCGTTGCGGTCTGTGTTTTGAGAAAATTACCAAGATAAGAACTAAGGATAAGAAAACATGAAAACTACCCGCCATGAAAATTATCCAAATTTGAAGAAGAAGAAAAGTGGGGGAGAAATTAGTTATGTAATTTTGAGTAAGAAATTGGGCGCGCTTTCCCGGGGATGAAGTGATAGGCGAGCGATCGCGTGAATGTTACCAGATATGAAAAGTAATTTTAGGTCAGTAACTTTTCTATAGTCTACTATTAGTGGAAGCTTTCAACTTCATCTGTTAGTAGAACACAAACTGGAGAGTCACGGCAGGCTAAGTTTTTATGTTTCGTAAGTTGAGAAGTTCGTGCAACAAACCTATCCAAAAATATAATAATTACAAATTTGAAAATGAGGTCATGAGTACATGCAGTTTTACACACTTCATGAGTTTTCATGGTCATACTTTAACAAAAGGTTACTAAAAGAAATTTTGGCTTGTTGTTTTTATTAAAAATATTATTTTAGTTAAAAATTATGAAATAGGTGAAAACTCATATTATATCGAAAAGTGAAGAAGAATTTTACGTATTCGGGAATTATTTTGAAACTTTTATTGCCTCAGGCTGTCTTGATCTCATTCTGATGAAACTCAGAAAGTATGTACAATGTGGAAGTCTGCCTCATCAGACACTCCACTCGGCCATCTACGAAAACATGTCTTCAGTTAATTATATACCAACTCGCAGAGCAAAGTCTATCCATTTATATATAATATATGTATATAACTAAAGTCTGTACATGGTTGATGATTTTTGTGCTTGATCAAAAATTTGTTTTATGTAAAATTAAGGTCTTAGAGACCTTCAATTCAATTTCTGTCTGTATGTTTGAGCTTCAGGAGAAAACCACTGAAAGTATATTCACGAAATTTGCAAAGCATTTCAAAGATCGTTCAACTTAGAATATAGACTAAGTAAGAGGCATCTAAATTTTGAACGTAGCGGGAAGTTGTGGAAAGGCCCACAACATAAAATGGCGGCTGATCGTATGATCATGAAATTTGCAGGGTATTTCAAGGATGGTCCAACGTTAAGTATTGGACATATTAAAATTTAGAAGAGAATAGGGGGTGTGGGGTTCACAAAACATCTAATGAGAGTTGGTTTTCATAAAATTTCACATACAGCATCCCCTATAAAGTATACATTTTTGTAAAGTCAGTATTACTAGAATCATCTAACTGAATTTACTAACCGAGCTGATAATGTTACTAACCGGGCAACGCCGGGTATTTTGCTTCTCTATTAATAGTTGAAATGACATGTTTGGTTGCATGTTTTAACATTACCCCTTAACGGCTGATTGAATTTTCCTAAAATTTCACGTGGAGCATCCTTATAAGCCCGATTAAAACATGAGCGTATTTTTATACGAGCGTAAGCAAATGCCTCGTACTGGCGTGGTGGTGCAGCTTGTATAATTTATTAGGAATATGTAATAATATTTTTGAGGGCGCCGGTAGCTCAGTGATATGCGTGCTTGCCTTCTCAGCTCAAGACCGAGGGTTCATTTTATCTGGGAAGTAAAATGAACTTTAGCACGCCGTCGTTCGTATGGGACGTGATGGTCCCGAGCCAGGTCAGGTACTCGTTAAAGACCCCTGCCCTAGGTGAATAAAAATTTATGGTAGGCAAAATTTAAGACTCCCACAATAGAGTCGGGCTCATGTCCACCAGAGTGACGAAAGAGCCCTCTGGTAGTAGGCGATATGATCTCGTAGTTAAAGCCCGGGCATGATTCATAATAACTAACTAATAATTTTTTTTGTGCGTACCAAGGATACTGGGTTGAGGCCTCAATAAGTAAGAAAAGGCTAAACATGGTTTTATGTTTGTTTTTTTCAAAATTCGTTACTTTTTGATGTATAAAATTATATAGTTCAAGTATGATACCTATATGTTTTATACATTTTTTTTAAGTATTTTATTTTTCATAACCTCATTTTCATTTATTTTATGAGTATTGTTGAATAGCATTGTGGAGGCCTGATGATGAGAGCAACCTTGAAATCTGTCGTCATGTTCAAATATACAGGCGCTATAACATTTGGCGTATTGATCCTACCTCAAATTTAAAGCCTTCTTAGATTTGGAAATTGTATAAGATATAATTTTGTTAAGAATCAATTTTGCGATAGGACTAAGCGTTTTCTGGTAAATCAAGGGAACGTCTAAAAATATGTGTTTCAAAACTACATTTCGAGATAGTTTTCGGCATTTATCTCAAAAACCGGACGACCTGTAAAAAATCATGTTTCATATAAATTATATATTTTAGTATTCTCTACAAATATTACTCGAAAAGAGTTTTGATTAGGACATAAACTGTATCTTGTAAAATTTAGTTAGGTCCCAGGATAAAGTGGTCTAAATTTTCGTTCGATTTCGGCCAAAATCTAATCAGACCTAAATTAGAACATGCGACTTCTTCATTCCAAATTTCAAGTTCATAGCTACATTCGTTTTTGCGGTGGAGAGCTCAGTACTTTTCGAAAATGGTCAATACATATTCAGAGGACCTTGAAATGTGAAAATCACTTGAAACCTCGAGCTCGGATATTTGAAAGATTACAATATTTTCTTAACTTATATATATAAGAACATAAACAAGTGTGTATGTGGAGCATTCTATTTCTATTTACCTACCTTGTACTCATAGTCAGCAGCCATGATTGATACAAAATAAATAACATTGAAATATGTCAGAGGAAAGAGACCCGGAGCTAAGCTGAAGAACATTGTCTGAGATCAGTATAATGTGAAGTTTGTTCTGCTGAGCCATGCATCTCTAGTCCAGACAGTGCACCACACATTTTTATATCCTCTCTCATCAAATCCCGCTTAACTCATACTAAGAAATTCCCCAGTTATACAAAGTATAGGGGAAGTTATAGGTTAGGTTAGGTCTTATGACTCATGCCCGGGCTTTAACTACGAGGTCATATCGCCTACTACCAGAGCGCTCTTTCGTCACTCTGGTGGACTTGAGCCCGACTCGACAGTGGGAGTCCTAAATTGTGCTTACCCTAAATTTTTATTCACCGAGGATAGGGGTCTTTAACGAGTACCTGACATCGTACAGGCTCGGGACCATCACTTAACGTCCCATCCGAAGGACGGCGTGCTTGAGTTTATTTTACATCCCAGATAAACCATTGAGGTTTCTTAGTCCAGCCCCCTCCTCATATCCCCTCTTTCTTTCGGCAGATTTCGCTGAAAATTAATACCGTTTTAAATTTACATATAGCAAGATTTAAGATTTTTATTTCTTCTCCCTTTTTCTGTATCTCACTTTTTCTCTTCACGTGACATCACCTTCTCGGTCTTGCTCTTCATTCATGTGATACATAAATTCAAGACTAGCGTAAGTCAAAATCCGATATTATTGCACTAAACAATTTAAGAGAAATTTATTAATGTAATACTATTTTTTGTAAATAATAATAGTGAAATATTACATTTTGAGTTGCAATACTATAGCACCGTATAGAGTTTATAATGAAGAATCTTAGCATGTATATAACTCAAAAATGAATTTTTTTGAGTTACGATAGTCTTGAACTGGGGGTGCGATATGGAAATTCGTGTTGATACATTTATTACAACGGCAGTTTTTTAGTTACTTTTTACGTTAAGCCCTCTCCTTCCCCAAATCCCCCCTTTCCATTGGCCGATATGGCTCCAAATCAATGTATCGTCTTTATGGGCGTTTGGATACACATATTTTGGTGTCGATATATTCAGCCAATCGTGAGTTACCGTGTTCACTGACAGGACCGATACAGACAAGACGAATAAGCATATTGTTTTTCATTTTTTGAAATCAAAGGGTCGGAATACATGAAATCCCAGTGAAAACTGAACATCGAATTTCTGATTGATTACAAAACTTCCCCTATACTTCCTAGCTATAGCTGGAGAAATTAAAGAGTTTAAACTTTCAAATTTATCAACACAAATTAGGACATCATAAGAAAAAATAGACGATTGGAGCACAGTAGGTGATGATGAATCCGAGAAGCTCAACGTTAAATGGTCCATTTTTTCTCTCCGATTGCTAAACTTTGTCCAAAGTAACTTCATAAAATTGATGATCCGATTCCGGAATGATATTGTTTTTGTTAATAGAAATAAAGTATCGTAGGAAGAAAGTATCATAGAAAGTAACAAGAAAAAATTGTGAAATAAAAAATTTATGAATGATAATTATATTTATTGACAAAAGAGAAGAAGAAATTCAAATCGTGAATATCAATCACGACTTCTTTTCTCCATTTAAATGCATTTATGTATATACTTTTTTCTTTTTTTAATTTTAATATTTATCATCACATAAGAGATGATGTTTGCTGCAATTGAGGGTCCCCCCTCCCTTGAAAATCTAATAAAAAAAAGTGCAGGGAGGGGGGATGGGGGGAAAGGCTAAAAACAAAGACGCCGGTAGAACCACGTGACCTCCCCCCACCCTACCTTCCATCCAAGCCTCCCTCCCCTCCCTCCTTCGTTAGTTGGTAGCTCTTCGTTTTGTTTTTTCCCTTTGCTCGGTCTCGTGAGTGTATGTTCCCCAGCTTCTTCACGTCTTCTTCGTTCCTATCTTCTTATACTTCATCATCTTCATGACTGAGGTGAGCCCCTTCCAAATTTTTCTTATCACTTATCACTAATTTTTGAACTGGCTTATCACCCCACCTGTGGAGGGAGGGGGAGGCGGGGATGGAGTGGCAGGTTATCACTTGACACCTTCCTTATCAATCCACAAGTGTCATCTATATTTTCCTTGCGCCTAATTTCTGACAGGATAACAATAACATCTTTCTCCCGATAGTCAGGTGTAGTCTATTCTCACAATGGAATAACACCTTAAAAAGAGTGGCTATGATTGAGACTCAAAACGCCAACAGTACAAGGGCGCCGATAGCGTATTAGCCTACTCAGCTCAAGTTTATCTGGAAGGCAAAAAACCTTGAGTGAGCTTTCCTTCGAATGGGACGTTAAGCGATGATCCCGGTAATAACAGACCCCTGTTTTTGACTGGTGTTTAAATAAATCTTAATTTCAGTTCTTTTAATGGAATATCAACAAGGCTCATGTCCACCAGAGCGACGAAAGAGCCCTCTATAAACCGCATAGCTCGGACGTTAGTCACAAACAATTCTCCAAGTCGCAAGCTATAACCGCGAATTATCATTCACAAAAGCTCTATAGCCTACTTCCAGAAACACTAACAAATTCCATAATTTGTAATTATTAACTTGATCAAATATTCCTGTTTGTGGGAGCCCCTTCAATGGATCTGTCTCTATAAGACATCTTTGTGACAGAACTTGGTCGAGGCTGATAACAGCTATCAATCCAGCTGACTCTGGTCCCCCTCCCCTCCTGTTTTTGCGTGTCCAAGACAACCAAAGTCGTGACCCCCTCTCCCTCTTAGAGACCGGTTTTTATAAATAACCTTCGGAAGGAGGACCTACCTCAAGCTGTTTCAGATTGCACTACGTTTAGTTTAAAGTGCCGTCCTCAGTCGTTTCTTATCGAACCCTCTCTTCTGCCCACCCATCGTAATTATAGTCAGCCGTTTTTCTAGCAAGCCAACTTGCATGTCCTGGATACGTGGCTTTTAGAGACCTCTGGCTGCAACCCACGCTTTCCCTTCCACACGGTACATCCACTATACTAGAGTTCAGATGTATTTACATTGGAAATGGGGACTTCACGACTAGAACTTTCCTTTTTCCAAATAATACCATCGATGTGTAGTACATTAACTTGAGGAGGCCGTCTTTTGGATTGTATGATGTCAAGTACTCGTTCCCTACCTTAGGTTACATACCTGGGGTGACAAAATTTATACCTCAGGTCTATCAGAGCGCTCTTGGAATGAGACCTGGGCATATGTCCAAACAAATGCAAACTATCGAATGTAAAGAACCCTGTTTTTCATTTTTAATACCTTTCGATTGTTTTGGGGGAGATGGATATTGTGGTAAATCGTCGAATCTCTATTCCCTTTAGAAGTTCGTAAAAAACCTTGGCAAAGTTTCGAGTATGTTCATTTATTTCATATCGCCCTATTTATATAAGTTAACAATCATTATGCTAGAAGTACCCTTCAATTGAGACGTTGTAAAGTAACGAATGTGACACTTCTGGTAACTATCCGGTTCCTAAGCACTGCAAAGTTGCGAATCATCTTCACATTCGAATTTGCTATTGTTGTAATTATAACTTATTAAGCCTATATTCATTGTAAAATATTTGATGTGTCATATTTGAAAGTCAACTACACGGTCCCTATGGAAACTAAAAATAACATGTGTGATGTTGTTAATTTAAAAAAATCTATATTAATAAAGCTGAAACGGGGTTTGTTTGTTAAAACAAAACGGCTGAACGGATTTTCATGAAACTTCACATGTAGCATCTTTTTGAACCACATTGAAAAATAGGCTAAGTGGCGTCTGAAAATTTTGAACGGGAGGGGGTTTTTGGGGGGCCCTAAGCATAACAATAGTGCTAGCTGATTAACGGATGGACAGATTGTCATGGAATTTTATGTGTAGTATTCTTTAAAACCAAATTGAAAAATAGGCTAGACGTTTCACGGTTACTACTAGCTGTGGTCACCGGCGTTCCTAAGTTAGTGAACTTGCTAGGGTGTCCGCCGTTGCAAGGCACATACTGAGCTGCCATATCAGGTACTCCTTAAAGAGTTAAAGACCCCTAACTTAGGTGAATTAACCTAGGTAGGCAAATTTGGAACTCCCACAGTAGAGTCTAATGTCCATCAGAGTGAAGACAGAGCGCTCTGGTAGTAGGCGATATGGCCTGAGTCCAAATAAGTAACTAAAATTTCGGAAAACTCATAGTTATAGTCCTTATGGAGGTTTGAATTCACTTAAAAACTTCTTTTTGTATTTTTGCAATCATTGGTCGGAAAATTGAAAATTCCGTTGAAAACTCAACATCGAATTTTTGACCGATTACATACAGAACTTTCCCTTCGTATTGCTGGGGAAGTAAAAATCATAATTTAAGAAATAAAGAGGACTTAATATATTTTACTGTTGTAAAAGAGGAAAATAAAATCGTGAGTGGCAAAAAAACAAACATACAAACAAAAATCAAAAATAAACTACAAACGACACTGGGGTGGTTCATTTTTCAGGCAGTAAATTAAACAGGGTTGACAATAGTAGGTGAGCAGAAGGTGGGGAGAGGGGGGCGGCAATTAGGGCGCGTCAGGTTGGGGAGAGGGGAAAATAAAAGTGGCGGGAAAAAAGAGGATATTGGCGGGAGCGGGAGTGAAGGGGGAGGAGCCAACAGGTGTCAGTCAAGCTATGTCCGTCGGGTTGTCACATCCTGGTCCAGACACACCTCACCTCCCATCGCTTTAGGTCTTCTTTACCACCTTAAGCCTGGTTTTTTTTACACCCGCCTTCTTGTCTTTTTAGCGGCTATCACCATATAAAGCATGCTTCCCTGAACACGACTCTAGGAGTGTGTACTAATTTTTACTTAAATATAACGACGCATTGAATGAGCGTTTGCGTTATAATTTCAAACGCACAACCATCAGTATGAGGGGAAAATAAGAAAAAAAGTCGTATGTAAATCACCGGCAATGTACTTCCCCAGAACATTTTCAGCCAAATCGGCCAAAGGAAAGGGGGGATTAAGGGAAACTCAAAAATAACTATTCACACAAAACTTCATAATATGAAGTGCCCTGGCCCGGGTTTATCTGGGAGGTAAAATAAACTTAAGCACGCCGTCCTTCGGATGGGATGTTAAGTGATGGTCCCGAGCCTCATGTCAGGTACTCATTAAATCATTAGGTTAATAAAAATTTAGGGTAGGCAATATGTAGGCGTCCCACAGTAGAGACGGGCTGATGTCCACCAGAGTGACGAAAGGTAGTAGGTTTCACAGGATGTCAAATATAAGATAGTCTGACCTCTCACAGATTTTTATTGGTAGTAATAGCTAGCCGGCTTTCAAGGTTTCCCCCATCATCAGGCAGTCTGATGAAAAATTAATTAAAAAATTTTTGAATAAAACTGAATAATATAATAAAAATAAATAAATAACAATCTAAAACATTAACAATTTAAAATATCATGGATCGATTGTTATTTATTTATTTTTATTATATTATTCAGTTTTATTCAAAATTCTTTAATTAATTTTTTATCAGATTGCTCGATGATGGGGGAAACCTCGAAAGCCGGCTAGCTATTACTACCAATAAAAATCTGTGAGAGGTCAGACTATCTTATATTTGACATCCTGTGAAATAATCACTTCTCACTACATCAGCCATCTTCATATTAAAGGTAGTAGGCGATGTGACCTCGTAGTTAAAGCCCGGGCATGAGTCATAATAACTAACATAAAATTTTATATTTTGAGTCAAAACCCAATGAGAACATAACCTGTCAAATTTCAGTGATATCGGCCAAAGGGAACGGGAGGTTCAGGAGGCCTTATTCTTAAACTTTATAACTACCAATGCAATGAATTTATCGAAACAAAATTTAGAATGTAGGATTCAAACGTCCCTATGTAAGACAACTATTTATTTTTACCCTTAATCCTCATTGGTTTTGAAGAGAGATCGAAAACGTTACGAATTAATTCGTTCTAGTGAATTACAGCGGGTTATTCATCGATAATTTTTTGATTACTTCACCCCCAAGAAATTTATTATTTTTAATTCCAAAACCTATTTCAATGAATGACTATCGAATTTCCTTGACAAGACCAAAGTTGGACTGACGATAATGCTCCCTATCTAATGAGATTGAGTCTTATTAACTAAAACGGAGAAAAATTAGAAGGTTGTCTGCAGTCATGAGGCAACCCCTGCAGGGAGAGGGCATTTAAGGAAATGGATCGCTTTCAGAATCCTTAGTGTGTATGTTCCTTATTTGGATTAATGACTGTGCGAAAAATGTTTTTCACCAGTTGAAAATTCTGTATGCTCTGTTATCCCCCGCCTTCACACTGTTCACAGTGTAGCTGGTAGTATCCAACAGTTGATGCATTTATTATACTGAAAATTAAAAATAAAATAAAATAATATTTTATTGTATCAACACTTTGATAGTAAGGCAATTAGGTATAAAACTTTCAAAATACTTTATTTTATTATTTTCTTTTTAAGACGTTTCGACTACATTCGTCATTTTCAATTCTAAAAAACAACAACATTAATTCTGACTTTCACAACAAATCTTTTTCCATAACATTGTCACATACTATAATTAAGAACAAATAAGGACTTACCAAACAAATACAGATCAATCCATAGGTATATACTTATTTTATTCATTCCAAAATTTCTTTTCCAGGAATGTCGTCAAAAATTAGTATTTTTTTCACCTTATTCAAATTTTAAAATTATACATCTTTCAATTAATTGTAATTGCCGAGCCTGTACGATGTCAGGTACTCGTTAAAGACCCCTAACCTAGATGAATAAAAATTTAGGGTAGGCAAAATTTAGGACTCCCACAGTAGAGTCGGGCTCATGTCCACCAGAGTGACGAAAGAGCGGTCTGGTAGTAGGCGATATGACCTCGTTGTTAAAGCCCGGGCATGAGTCATAAAACCTAACCGAACCTAATTACAATATTAAAAATAACATATAGCCTTGTTATAACCTACACAATTTTAATTTATTTAAAATCTATGTTTAAATATATTTTTTTACAAATTATATATTATATATATTTTACCAAGTATATTTTTTTATTTTATCTTATTTAAGATATATGAATAATGTGCCTCTATTTTTTCGGCATCTGTTATATAATTTACCTAAGCTATCTTGTTCTTTAGAAATCATAATTGATTCTTTTATATTTCTTTTCATTTTGTTATTTTCTTTATGTATAATTCTGGAAAGTTTTATACCTAATTGCCTTACTACCGAAGTGTTGATTAAATAAAAAGGTATTCAAATTCATAATTTTATATAATTATTATTAGTTTTAAATCTTTAATTTGAAAAAAAAAAAAAAAAATTGACATTTTAGGCCGGTTTTGGTATGTAACTCGCAAACCGGGCGACCAACAAAAAATCATATTCCATATAAAATGTGCTTTTCTGTTTTCTCTACAACTTTTATTCGAAGACCGTTTTGATTAGGTCATACATATAAGCGGTAGATTGTATAATGTACTTTAGCCACGAAGTAAAGTGATCTCAATTTTCGTCCGGATTCGGCCATTTAAAATCTAAGTTACATGCAATATTTTCACTTGAAATTTCAAGTTCATAGCTACAATCTGAGCGCTCACAAAGTTCCAATCACATATATACCCAAAGACAGCCATCACGAAAATTTCGCACGATTACAATATTTCTTTATATAAATGGTATAAGAATGTAAAACATAGTTATAACAACAGGTATTCCCCGCTGAACGCAGATTCCTACTAAATATTTTCTCTCAGCCGAGACCGTTAGGTTCTTTATCTGAAAGGTAAAATGCCTTGAGCACGCCATCCTTCGGATGGGACATTAAGCGATGGTCCTGAGCATGTGCGATGTCAGGTTAAAGAACCCCCAGCTCAGGAATGTAATCCGGCTAGACAAAATTTAGGATCCGAGGAATAAGTCCTTCCTGTGAGTTTATTACTATATATACATTATAATAGTGTAAATACATATAGTCCGAAGAAATTAAACAAAATTTAGGATCCGAGGAGTAAGTCCTTCCTGTGAGTCATAAGAACAAACAAATAAACTAGTATGATAGTGTGAATTGCTAAATCTATCTTACGCAATACATTCTCTGGAGATCAGAGCCTTCTCGCGATGTTTTCTCTTTCCTACCCTGGCGAACCTCCCCGGGATCTTCTACGATCTTCTGAGGAGGAATCCTGAGAAGCGGTGGTTGCTGACCAGCCTTCCTACATATCACTTCGACTCCTTTATTTCAGGCAAATTATCAATAAACGTTCAATAGAGACGATAATAATAATAATATTACAAGGTGACTGGTTTTCAAAGTTTTAAAAAATTGGCACTATTGCGATAACTTTAGCAGAATGTTTTGTGTTTCCGAAGGTATTTTTAGCGAGTAGTACGGGAAAATTATTTAAAAAATTGTACGATCAATAGTATTCAAGAAATCGGAACCTAAATTACACCTTATCGATAACTTTGCTGTTGTAGCAGTACGATGGGGTCTATTTTTGTTTTAATATAGATTATACTCTCTGCTAAGTTTTAACGAGGTCACATCGCCTACTACCAGATCGCTCTTTTTTCGCTCTGAGTGACATGACCTTACTGTCGCCACTTCTAAATTTGGCTTACTCAGGTTTATTTTAGCTTCTATCAAAAGGACAGCGTGCTCATAGTGTATTTACCTCATGGATAAAAAACCTAACGGCCGGGTATCGGACTCGCTGAGCACTTTAGGCAAGCACTCTACTTCTGTGCTACTAGCTAAAATTTTGAATGTAAAAAAAACAAGAACAATTGCTTATAAGTAGGTACATCAAATCTATTGATCACAACTATTGATGGGAGAATTCTACATTTTTATTTAAAACCATATATGGGGCGCCGGTAGCTCAGTGGTATGCCTGCTTGCTTACTGAGTACGAAAATCGGACGAGACAAAACTTAAAAAAACTTAAACGAGCCGTCCTTTGAATGTTACGTCCCGAGTCTGTACGATGTCAGATACTCGTTAAAGACCCCTACCCTAGGTGAATGAAAATTTAGGGTAGACAACATTTAGGACTCCCATAGTGTCCACCAGAGTGACGAAAGAGCGCTCTGGTAGTAGGCGATATGACCTCGTACTTAAAGCCCGGGCATGAGTCACAATAACTAAGATAAGTAACTTAGTTACTACAATATATTCAGTAATAACACACCAATTAATAACAAGTGCCCATTTATATTTTTCTGCCATAATTTCCTATTATTTTTTTTTTCATAAATAGGAAATAGTTATGTATTCAAGATTTTTTTCAAACAATGGCGTTTCCGTCAATTCTCTTTCCGTGCATTGTTTTACATTGTTCGTAACTTTCAGAGCATAGATAGTTGGATGTTAACACGGCATCACAACATTCCATCATTACGGAAAATGACAAATGTTTATTTATATTAAATTGTACACAACCTCCCCTCTTAAATGAAAGGTGTTTAGTTAGTTATAGAAAGTGCACATCATATTTTAGCTCACATAAAATTTTTCATTTTTCATAGTTCTTTAAAAAAAAAAATTTATACTAATCAGATAGAGAAAAAAATATATATTTATATTCTTAAAGTTCTTTCAACCTCTGTAATTATTTTTTGATTTACCGTTTTAAATTTAGCCTCTCTCATAGTGGCCGGTTTTTCACAACTATTAATACTATCTGGTTCCCACTCGTCTAAGTTTAGTCTCAAAGAAAAAAAATAAAATGAAATAAATAAAAAACACTCTTCTTTGAAAATTAAAAACGCAAAATTAATATTTGGATAATTTTTTTATTTATTTTTTTTAAAGCTATAAACCATTTATTGTTTTATGACATAACGCTTGTTATGTTGTTTGACCAGATTTTTTAAAGTCAATCCTGTTACGGAGAATTTCATGATTCTATAGTAGACTGGTGAAAGTAGCGAAAAAGTATGAATTTCTTACTTATACTGGTTAGGTTAGGTTTTATGACTCATGCCCGGGCTTTAACTACAAGGTCATATCGCCTACTACCAGAGCGCTCTTTCGTCACGCTGGTGGACATGAGCCCGACTCTACTGTGGGAGTCCTAAATTTTGTTTACCCTAAATTTTTATTCACTTAGGGCAGGGGTCTTTAACGAGTATCTAACATCGTACAGGCTCGTGACCATCCCTCAACGTCCCATCCGAAGGACGGCGTGCTTAAGTTTATTTTACCTCCCAGATAAAATAAACTAAGGGCCTCGATCGGGTTACGAACCCACGTTCTTGAGCTCAGAATTCAAGCACGCATACCACTGAGCTACCGGCGCCCTCCAAACTTACACTGGTGATTGTGCACGATCCCCACTGAAGTATGGTGAATGTAATAAATCAAATTATGTCTCGGCAGAAAATGTTACTTTCCCAACTATATGAAGTTATTTAATCGGTCAAAGATTTGAGTTTTCAACGGAATTTCATGTTTTCCGATGAACTAAATTCAAAAATTTTAGTAAAAAAAATATTGTGTATGTACATCCAGAATCCGCTAAAGACGGCACATTGAGAGGGAAGTTGTGAGCTCTCTACCGCAACAAGATTGTAGGCTATGACCTTCAAATTTGGAATGAAGGAGTCCCATGTTCTAACTTAATTGTGATTATATTTTGGCAGAAATCAAACGAAAATTGAGACCACTTTACCCCGGGACCTAACTACATTTTACAAGATACAGCTTGTGTTTATGACCTAATGAAAACTCTTTTCAAATAATAGTTGTGGAAAAAACTAAAATAAATATTTTATATTAAATACGATTTTTATAGGTTATCCGGTTTTCGAGATACATGCCGAAAACCATCTTGAAATGTAGTTTTGAAACATATTTTTAGACGTTTCCTTGATTTACTCGAAAACGGTTAATCCTATAGAAAATTTGGTTCCCACCAAAATTGTTCCTTATAAAATTTCCAATCGCTTCAAATTTGAGGTAGGCCCAATGCGACAAATGTTATAGCGCCCTGAAGAATCTAAACTAAATATCTATAAGGAATATATCAAAGTAATTTTTAAATCGTAACTCATAGCAACGAACTTCATATATTGGTAGTTTTTTTGAACAATTATAAAAATTAAGAAAAATATATGTGATGTGGCCATTACAAGATATTCTTATACCAACAACGCTTACACTCTCGTCTCCTTTCACTTTGTCTCTTTTTACAGCATTATTTTGAGAGTAGACGTTCTTATACCCAGTAATGCCAGTATGAAATAATTTTGTGAAGGGGGATAGAGAGTGATCTGTAAGCGTGGTTGGTATAAGAAAGTCCTGTAATGGCCAAATCACATATTTTTACCCAGGGAGGGAGTTTTATCTACGAAATAAAACTCACTCCCGGATGGGACTCGAACCCGCAATCCATGGTGAGACAAAAGCCCTACGCTGCAGCCCGCACAGCCACCATGGCTCCCTTTTTCACACTTGAAGCAAAGCTGTTCACTACAAAATTTTATTTATTTAATTTTTAATATTAGTTTATTATTTTTTGTATTATATAGCTACTCCAGAGGGCGCCGGTAGCTCAGTGGTGCTTACCTTCTGAGCTCAAGAACGTGGGTTCGAAACCCGACCGAGGCCCTTAGTTTATTTTATCTGGGACGTAAAATAAACTTAAGCACGCCGTCCTTTGGATGGGACGATAAGCGATGGTCCCGAGCCTGTACAAAGTCAGGTACTCGTTAAAGACCCCTGCCCTAGGTGAATAAAAATTTAGGGTAGGCAAAATTTAGGACTCTCACAGTATAGTCGAGCTCATGTCCACCAGAGTGACTAAAGAGCTCTCTGCTAGTAGGCGATATGACGTCGTAGTTAAAACCCGGGCATGAGTCATAAAACCTGACCTAACCTATAGCTACTCCATAGTGATAATTATCAAAAGTATTTTCCAAACTATCAATAATGAAAGGTAAAAAAAAAAAGCATGTTTACTTACTTCTACCTTCGGTATCATATGAAAATATATAACACTGTTGTATATCATGTCTTAAGATCGCTATTGTATATCCGTCATATATCTTCACATTAATTTTAACCGTCATCGTACATCGTTGTATATGTTGGCCTTACGTCTAATGTTGTATACCTTGATGTATAATACAACCGCTGTTGTATAAAGCACATATTTTTTGTCGACTAGTCAAAGGATTATTGAAACAAAAAAGACAATAAGAATTTTAAAAAATGTGAATAAAAAAGTCGTAATGAGAATAAATAAGGGAGTAGATACCTCGTAATTATTTATATAAATTCAAAAGAGCCACATATAAAGCCCCTCCCTCCATCCTTAGAGTATGAAGAGAGGACGCCATTATGAACTGAGCTGTAATTAAATGTTTAATTACTGGTTTTCTATTTTATGTATGAGTCTTTCTACCAATGGTAAGCTCCCTAGCTATGTCCCCCCTCATAGGGAATAGTAGAAGAGATATGGGGAATTTTCTACTCTAGCTATGGTATCCATAGCAAAAAATGTTGAGATGAATTCTGATAATATCCATTAATGTCATCTGTATTACAAGAAAAACCTAGAGCACGCCGTCCTTCAAATGGGACGTTCAGCCATGGTCTCGAGCCTGTTCAGTGTCAGATAGGTGAATAAACCTGGGTAGGCGGAATATTGGACTCCCAAAGTACAGTCGGGCTCATGTCCACCAGTGCGCAAAAAGAGCGCTCTGGTAGTGGGCGATATGACCTCGTAGTTAAAGCCCGAGCATGAGTCACAATAACTAACTAACTAATGAAATATAATGGTTATAAATGGTTTATTTTGTCCCAAAAGTTTTGATAATGACTTAATTTTGGGCAGACCGAAGCCCAGTTTGTTGTTTGTTTCAACCTTTATCAAGTGAATATTATACTTACTGGTCTCAAATCTAGGATATTTTCCTTCAACTTCAAAAATACACATGATATTTAAATATATGCAACACAAATGGACTGAGAAGACGGATTTTCGCTTCGAAGAGTTTCTTTTTGTGGATTACATTTCGGAGAAGGCATTGTCCTTCAGAAGGTCCTGTTCCCTCCCTGAATGGCCCTCCCACAACCTCATGTCCGGGCTTTTAACAACAAACTCGCGTATCACCTACTACCAGAGCGCTCATATGTCGCATGGACATGAGCCTGGGAACTCTTGTCTACACATAACTATATGACACTAATGACATAATTATACCTGAGTAACTCAGGTATAATTATCTGAGATAGGTGTCTTTAACTTGACATCGCTTAACGTCCCTTCCGAAGGATGGCATAATGTTATAAACCTATATTTTTTAGAGAATTGTTTTTGACTGCTACGTTGTGTCCACGGTGCTGATATCTCAGCAGTTCGCAGCACTAAATACTCATAATTAAATTCATATTTATTATTGATTTTTCAAATTGAGAGTTCTTTCCGTTTTTCAATGACTCATACAATAAAATCGAAATTTTTTGGATTGAACAGTCGCTCAAAGTACTCTAATCCAGTGGATTTTGATCCTATTTCAAAATTACCAGAACCTTTTTGTTATACATCCCTTAATGAACGTTTAGGATTACGAACAACCTGGACGTAGTTTCCAAAATAAAATTGCAATTAGATTACAATACATATCCCCAGGATCGAGTATATCCCGAAGGTAAAATAAAAGGATTTGAAGGCATTAATCTCTCCAAGTTATCTTTATCAATTAATTTTTTTTATCTTCTCGTTTTTTAATTCATTTTTTTCTATCTTTGAAGTTGCTCACCTTGGAATTCAATATGACATCATTTGTTTTGAATGACCCTCCCTCCTCAAAATGAAAAATGACTCTCAGAGACACATTATACAGCAGATAATTCAAATTTAATAGGTTCTTGGAATATATATTTTTTTTGTTTGAGTGGGATATGATACATAATGCATGTACGGAGTAGTTTCTCAACGGTCAGTAGTTTCTCAAAGTTAGATTTCACATTGATACCATTCTGCTCTCGTTACAGTCGAGACACTGACTGCATATTTCCACTATGCAGTTCACTTCTAGAAAATCATTCTACAGATCATATCTATTGCGCATTTTACTTTTCCACCCAACATTCTTTAATTGGACAAGCACTTATTACTTCCACTGCCACCTAATATTCTTCGATTGGACAAGCACCTATTACTTCCACAGCAATCTAACATTATTCAATTGGGCAAGCACCTATTACTTCCACAGCCACCTAACATTCTTCAATTGGACAAGCACCTATTACTTTCACAGCTTTACGAAGTCTAAGGAAAATTATGTAATTGGTCAGAAATTGTATTCACCTTATAAAAATGTATTTTTAACTCTTTGCAGTAGCAACACTATATCAACAAAGACATACGCCACATCTTTGTTGATTTCACCGTTTGAATATAAATGTCGTTCTATTTTTTCTAGGTGTTGTTATTCTAATATAATTTATTATTAAAATAGTTTTCTTTTTAAAACCAATGAATTTTCGATATTATGAAGTATAACACGTATATTACTAAAACATTTACTAAATGCGTGTTTATAAAATTATATTTTTTCTTTTGGATCTCACTAAATTTTAAACATCTCAAAAAAAAATTTCAACGTTTATAAATCGCTGCGACATTTATGTTACAGTAATTTTATAATAATATGGTAAAGTGTACTCATTTTCGCACTGCAGTCTATGAAACCTTTTTAGCCAGAATTTTTAATTAACTAAATATCTTATTTCTTCGAAATGGGTTCAATTTTGACCAATATTTAATTGAATATGTTTAAACTATATGATTTTAGTGATAAACTGAAATTTTTAATAATTTGTAAATCACCATTTTGATGATGTTACCGCAGTGGTGTTCGGAAACTGGTGTACTCGTATTGAGTTTTCACCCAGTCACTCCCTTATCCGTCATTTTTTCCTTAACCTGAGGATGCAGAAAAAGTGAAACTGTTGTGAAATAAAACATTTTTGAACAGGAAAATAATCATTTTTATTATTTATTCAATCTAATTCAGCAGCCGAATCAACACAGATCTTTCAAGTTACTGAACCAAGCTTTGCTTCGATTTACACCGAGCTAAATCACCTTTTTAAACAGATCCAACCAAAGAAGCGGGAGTTCGCATTCCACCTATCTTATTCCACAGATCTCTTTTTAGGTGTTTCCCATTTCAAATATGTCCTTCGGATGAAACGTTAAGCGATGGTCTCAAGCTAGTACGATATCGGGTACTTTTAAAGACTCCTACCTTTTATGAATAAAAATTTAGGGCAGGCAAAATTTAGAACTCCCGTTTTTGAGTCGGGCTCATGTTCACTAGAGCGACGAAACAACGCTCTGGTAGTAGGCAATATGACCTCGTAGTTAAAGCCCGGGTGTGAGTCAAAGTAACCAAATCTAATGACGTGTAAAATGTATCTATTAATTTTTTTATGAGATGCATTTGTGATTTATGATGTAGTCTGATGTTGCAGAAAATGCGAAACCATGAAATAAAAAATGTTTAAACAGGAAGTCTATTACTTTTATTCAATTTATAAAGAAGCAGCCTGTAACATCGCTACTGACCGAAAATTTCAAATGATGTTGCTACTTACGATTTTTTAGACGGGGATTTGACAGTACGATCAAATCGACCGAGGAACATAGAAGTACGATCATTTAGTCGGGGGACATAGAAGTACGATCAAATCGATCGAGGGACATAGGAGGGACATCATTTTATGGGAGGACATAGAAGTATGATCATTTAGTCGGGGGACGTCAGAATTACGATATTCCTCCAGTCAAATGGCAATATCTATTACTCCGAGGCATGTTGTATAACCGGAGATTTGTTGACTGGAGTGTTTTGGGGGTTTAGACGAATGACAGACATGAATATTATTGTAAAATTATGTGCACATTAGTGTATTTTATTAATTATTAAACATAAATCAGGGATTAGATTAATGTTGGGACTGTTTAAGCCAGCCAGGGTGGGAGTCGTTATCTTGCGCAGAAGACGGGATGTGAAATATAGTAACTGAAGCAAGTAGATATATAAAATAAAAGTATGCCTGTATGTCTGTAGCCGGTAGAGCCATGGCTCTGGTAATTTTGAATCAGGTTTGTGGAGGTCTGACCTTCGTGGC
Organism: Aradus depressus; assembly: GCA_963662175.1. NCBI lineage: Eukaryota > Metazoa > Arthropoda > Insecta > Hemiptera > Aradidae > Aradus > Aradus depressus. The sequence goes on from OY759215.1 coordinate 38,271,269, forward strand.
ACTTCTATTTTTTTTAACCGTCCGAGTCTCGTCTTGACCGGCAATTCGTATATTTTATCTTCTCTGTTTAATTAAACTAACTCTCTCTTATCGTTTTCTTTCTTCTTTTTTTTTTTTTTTTTTTTTTAAATATTTATATTACAGCCCCGGTATAATGGGAATCACTCGGTAAAATTTTTGATGAGGAAAAAAACATTTGTCAGTGGCTTCAGTGTCAAAATGTTTCAGGTTCATAGCTAAAGTCGTTTCTTAGTTGGAGCACTCAGAAAGTTCCAAACATATACACAAACCAGGCGCGGATACATGGGGGTGCAATGGTTGCAATTGTCCCCCACTCCCCCCTCCCCCCGCCCCTGAACCGACCGAACTTGAGCCCGAATCGGAGCTGACAGATCATTCGTTATTTCGGCGGCTTAAAACATATTTAAGGTCAACCATGAATGAGAACCGCCTCCTCGGTCTTGCCCTTATGCACATCCATAGATATATTCCAATTGACATCGAAAAAGTGATCACTAAATATGCAAAAACCGGCCTGAGGAGATTGGAATTCAATATTGAATACAAACACTTCAATCATTCACAAACTTCAATTGCACTGAGACTTGTATACTATACCAAAGACTTGTATACCAAAGTATATACAGTTCGTTTGTATGTTTTAGTTACTATATAATATATTATATACCATGACCTGTATTTTTTATTAGTTAGTTACTATGACTCATGCCCGGGCTTTAACAACGAAGTCATATCGCCTACTACCAGAGCGATCTTTTATCACTCTGGTGGAACATGAACCCGACTCTACTGTGGGAGTCCTAAATTTTGCCTACCCTAAATTTTTATTCACTTAGGACAGGACTCTTTAACGAGTACCTGACATCGTACAAGAGCGACTACCTTATAGTCAGTAAGAATATTCATCTGGAGCAGGAATTAAATGTGGGGACCTTCTTCTTCCCAAGAGTTGAGAACTTCAGGTATCTCGGGTCCACGGTAACTAGCATCAACTCGATGTTGGAGGAGGTGGACAGAAGACTTCTGCAGGCCCAAAGAGCGTATTTCTCTGTCATCAAGCTGCTACGGTCCAGAGCCTTGTCAAGGAACCTGAAGTATAGGATCTACAGCTCCATGGTAAAGCCCGTTCTGATCTATGGGTGTGAAACCTGGACCCTGACCTCACATCTGGAGAAACGTTTCCAGACGTTTGAAAATAAAGTGCTGAGGAAGATAGCAGGTCCGGTCAAGGATAGAGAAACCCAAGAGTGGAGGATCAGAACCAACAGGGAGCTGAGGGACATCTTCTGGCAACACCCGACCGTAGTTGCAGATATGAAATCACGGCGCTTAAGATGGGCTGGACACGTGGTGAGAAGCGGACAGCAGACAGCCATAGGACGCATCATGGACGCTCAGGTCCAAGGAGCCAGATCAGGAGGAAGACCAAGGCTGAGGTGGGCTGACCTGGTGAAGAAGGATGCTGTGGAACACCACGTGGTGTACTGGCGACCGGTGGCGCACGACAGATCGCGGTGGAGAAGGCTAGTGTGGGCGGCTAAGGATCTTCAGGGTTCGTCGCCAACGGAGTAAGAGTAAGTGACATCGTACAGGCTTGGGACCATCGCTTAACGTCCCATCCGAAGGACGGCGTGCTTATTTTATTTTTTATTATATTAATTGTATAAGGTAGAGAAACAGCGTTATTCAAATGCAAGTAGAATATGATGAATATTCAACTAAATTTTTACCCAATTTTTGGTTTCACACACACAAATCACAAAATCAGAACGAATTTCTTGGAAGATAGGTAACTCTCATAAAAAATCCCCCCCCCCCCCTCAGCGAAAACCTGATCCGGGCCTGAAACAAACATCATCGGGAAAATGGTCAAAACACGTTCAGAGGACTTGAAACGTGAATATCCTTTGAAAACTCGGATTTTCACACGATTATAATACTTTCTTATACTATAATAATAATAATTGTTTTCTTTCCTATACCTACTATAATAATACACTTTCTTATAGTATATTTCATTTACTGTAATACTTTCTAATACTATATAAGTATAAGAAACTAAAAAAGAAAAAGCCTTTTGGAGGTTCCACACGTTCCCTTAGCGTCTTGAAGGGCTAAGCATTCTAGTTCACAATGAACTATTCTCTCATTTTGAATCTATACTTAATGTTACATTGCTATGAAATGCTATGACGAAAGCGTCTTCGTGTCGAGTCCTGAATGTGTTACACATTGGCGAAACATTGCTACTCTTTCGAGGTGTATATGAAAGTCTTATGGAATAAGCAGTGTTACCAATATTACATTTATGCGTTATTTTTGCTTATGATGCCTTTGCCAATAACAGTTAAATCTAGCGTTCAAGACACTAGGTTATTTTCTCAACGTGAGTTATATCTTCAATTAACACAATAGTATGTTTTCATTCATCGGTTACTTTGAAGATTCTGTCAGATGTTCTTAAGAAGGGTTGCCCATCTAAATAAGTAACAGGTAGGGCAGAAAGGGTCCCTGGGTATTCATCCATTATGGCCTCATTACTAGGGGAGCTGTAGGAAGTGTGTTGGTTGGGGAAGTGGGAATTTTTTAGTTCCAGAAGGGGGACGACAGATGGAAGGCACGCGTCATACTCTACAACAAGTATGTTGATAATAATATTCAGAATAACCTTTTAAAGGAAATTAACGTTTAACTAAATTATGAGTTTTTGTACGTTTTGGCGATCGAACAGGTCTTTCTTTACAACATGCATTAGTGTGCCGCCAAATTGAGAAGAGGTAAAAAAAACAGTGTGTATGCAGTTAGTGCACACGTTTGAAGTGTATCTTCCGTACCTAACTCTTCTATGTTGCCTAGTTTATTGAGCGCCGGTAGCTCAGTGGTATGCGTGTTGTCTTCTGAGCTCAAGATCGTGGGTTCGAAACCTGACCGAGGCCCTTAGTTTATTTTATCTGGGAGGTAAAATAAACTTAAGCACGCCGTCCTTCGGATGGGACGTTAAGCATAAGTCCTGAGCCTGTACGATGTCAGGTACTCGTTAAAGACCCCTACCCTAGGTGAATAAAAATTTAGGGTAGGCAGATTTAGGACTCCCACAGTAGAGTCGGGCTCATATCCATCAGAGTGACGAAAGAGCTCTCTGGTAGTAGGCGAATACCTCGTAGTTAAAGCCCGGGCATGAGTCATAAATCCTAACCTAGTTTATTAACTACGATTATAATATCATTTATTTGTCTTGTTATTCATATCTGTATTAAGAATGAATAATAAAATTTACATTTATTTAAAAAAAATCAATAGCTTCATTAAAAAAAAAAAAACTTCTGTGCACCCACCACATTTTACACTACTCAAAAGTAGAAAAAAAACGGGGTTGAGAACCATTAATATTTAGAAAAATCTGCAAAAATAAAACGGAGCCGCCACCTGCCCATGTAACTCAGCGGGTATGATTAATTCATTTTTGGGCCACGGGCCAATGTATAAAAAATTTGGCATGGTCAAACACACCATGGCTTTGTTATATTTATGTAGAAGAATATTTTGTTACGTTAAACTGTCATATTTGGCATGCGACAAATTATTTCGGATGTAAAGATAACAGTCATGGGATAGGACAGTCATGTAAGACAAAAAGTGGGGGTGACAAAAAAGTTGGCAGGTTCATACCGTTAAAATAATAAAAAAATCATGCAAGAAAAACTGAAGAAGATGAAGTATAAAAATATATTCTACAATATGTATTCGGCTCCTGGAATCGATTTCAATTTGTATTTTTCAAAAATAATCTTACAAGTTAATTTCCCCAGCTATACTATACTCCCTGATTCCGAAAATATAAAAAAAATGTCCGTACGAACGTTAAAATGAATGCATCAACAAGAACTTTTATATGTGCATTTTGAATCCCATATATATAAATATATAAAATAATTGTTTACAATCAGGTTATGTGCAGCAAAGGCTGACATTAATATCTTGATGTGAAATATAATCATTTCTATTATATGAAAAAAGGGAATAAAAGAGGCTAATAAGTGAATATTGTTCTATGTCTTGTTATATAACTTGATGCAGGAAATATATTGTAAAAATGGTATCTGTGTGTTCACGGTATGTTCAAATTTATTTATTACCAGTGTATAACAAGGATTATAAAAAATCAACTCACATGACGAAAAACCTAATTTGGGATACAAAAACCTCTTGAAAACATTTTGTAGCTAAAATATAAAAAAACTATTTTGAAATTATTAGTTTTGATAAGAATATACATAAGGAACTGAAATTATGATAATATGAAATATTAATTTTACTTAATAGACTAAAGAAATTTACATTCGAGTTTACGATCAATTAATAGGATAGATTAGGTTTTATGACTCATGCCCGGGCTTTTACTACGAGGTCATATCGCCTACTACCAGAGCGCTCTTTCGTCCCTCTGGTGGACATGAGCCCGACTCTACTGTGGGAGTCCAAAATTTTGCCTACCCTAAATTTTTATTCACCTAGGGCAGAGATCTTTAACGAGTACCTGACATCGTACAGGCTCGGGACCATCGCTTAACGTCCCATCCGAAGGACGGCGTGCTTAATTTTATTTTCGAACCCACGACATTGAGCTCAGAAGGCAAGCATACTACTGAGCTACTGGCACCCTCGATCAATTAATATATTTTGTTGTTAACGCAGAATGCTGTGTAGAGGGCTTTGTGCACTGGAAACAGAAATAAAGATGATTTTTTTTAATCCCATGTAAATGACACACATTGATTTTCAGCCAAATTGCCTAAAAGGGAGGGTGATTAGGGTGGGGCTTAACACAACTCCGACAAAAAAATTAGTATGACGTTTCAGAATCCCTTTGTAAATCACTTGTAAATTTTTAGCTCAACGATCGATTGTTACTGTAGGAGAGCGTTAACTTAATTAATTCTGGGGAAGTACGTTGCCTGTGATTCACCTACAACCTTTCTACATAGCGACTTACTGAGTAATCCTTGGGAGATATTAACATTTTGTGAAATCGGCCGAAGGATAGAGGGGATCAGATGGAAGGGCTCAACTCAGAAATCCAAATCACTCTCTCTTTCCCCTCCACTCAAGATCATTTCATACTGGCGTTAATGTGTATAAGAAAGTCATTCTCAAAATTACACTGTACAGTGAAACAAAGAAAACCTGTGACGCCATCATTTCATATTGTTTCTATGAAAACGTGGTTGGTATTTTTAAAAAATGTCCTGTTATATAAAAAAATTTTTTTTAGCTGAACATAAGAAAACATTAGTTTTGGAGTCCCTTAAAAAAAAAAAGTTGCTATCCCCAATGAATAATTTGATAACTAATAAAAAATGATACTAAATATTAACAAGAGTATTATCATAAAGGTCGTTAGATAATTCTGAAAGGATTGTTATTTTTAAAAAGGACTTGTGGAAGCATTAATGGAAGGAAGGGTTGTGAGAGTCCTTAGGGACCCGGGGAAGCTACTCTCTATTTATTTTTTTTTCCTGATGTCAAGGGTTATGATTAAAAGGGTGACGAACAGAAAGAATCATCCGTCTAAGTTGGCTGCTCTCTGTAATAGTATTAACGGAGAACCAGGCGGAGAAGTGTTGTCACTGATTCTATCACCGCGGCCTTTCCATTCCGTTCTTTTACACTCATCCCAATATTCGTAGAGAGTAAATTTATGTCAGAATATTAATATTAATATTTATTTCCATTAAACCATAATAAGATACGTCATAAGAATGTGTACATTAAGATAGCTTATAAATTAGATACATAAACAGTTCTTAAATCTTAGGGATTAGTAACTATTAGAAACTTGTAGAATTTCTGCCAAGCTTTCAGCACTGAGTGTGCCTTCTTCAGGGCCTGTATTGACTGTGAGCTTATCTAAGTTACAATTACGTAAAGATATACTAATACTAAATGTGACTAAAAAACAACCTACATCACGAATATAACTTTAAAATTATTTACACTATTACGAAACGACACAAACAATTATAACTAAATAAAACGTCTATGAGATGAACAATTAATTATAAAATATAAACTAAAAAAAAAAATATATATATATATATATATATATACTTACATAAAATATATATATATAGTTGACGTAATTGTAGCTTATATAACCTCACTGATAATGTATATGTGTCAATATAGGCTCTGAAGGAGGCATGGCAGAAATTTTAGAAGTTTGTTTTTATCGGCTACAAGCCTGATCTCTCCTGGATCTAGTTAGTTCGGGAATATTGAGATCAGTGTAAAGGGTTTTGTTGTAATATGGAGCATTGGCTATTGTATGAAGGATTCTCTGAACACTCGAGAAAAACCTTCAACCCAGACAGTTAAAATAACCCGTTATTTGTTTTAAATCTATTTATCTTTAAGAAACCATTCCTTTGAACTAATAAAAAATTATAGGCAACTAGAGTTTTTCGTTACTTATGGCTCCGATAAGGAGTATATTTCATTACTCATCTTTTTCTCCAAATGAGTAGCTCCATCAAATTGACACTTAGTTCACCTCCACTTTTATTAGAGTGCTCCTGTAAAGGTACCTAATTTGGCTGAGTTGTGGAAGGGTCTCTACAGAAACACTTGTTTTTCCATTTTCCAGAAGAGAGTGAGGAGGGTTTTTAATGCCCTAACCTCACTTAGACGAACGGGCTTCCACCCCCATGCATCTCTTTTAAAAGGGGTAATTTTTCAAAAGGGTCATTTTGACAACCCCTACTGCAAAGAAAGTCCATTTTTGTTATTAGATACTGTTTAAAAAAAAATTGGTGAATCACCGGCAATGTACTTTCCCCAACCAAAATTAATTAATTAAGTTTTTGATCTTCCTCCAAAACCAATCGAACATTATTGAGCTGAGTTTACGAAGCTCTTTCTTAGGCGACTTATGTATTTCGTTGTACTCGTACTTCTCCCAAACCCCTTTACCGATCACATTGAAATTTGTCACGATGGTAGTGGACACGGTGACGATGGTTTACTACAAAAAAATCTGAAATCGAACATACCACGGAGGAATAATCACCGAAAAACGAAATCCCCATTGAAATCAATTGAGAGACAATTGAGAATTTTTCGATTTCAAATGTAAAAATCCGGGCGAAGCCCTTTTTGGTTTACCATCGGTCACCACTTTTTTTGAGCCGTTTTTTTCAGTGTTCTAACATACAATCTTCGACTTTTTTTCGATAAAAATATTTACAGCTGTTGTTGTCTACAAAAAGGCTAGAAAAAATCCATTGAATTCAATTGAAATCTATTTAAAATATTAATATATTTATAAAGAACATACAAGGCGAGAAGTTACTGATAATTATTAAAACATTAACTGAGTTTTTTATACAGATATGCCTGACTCAGCTCAGTTTTTGCAAACAGCAGAATGTATTACACACCTAGTTATCTATAGTCGACTTACGTAGGTACTTCTGAATCCTCATAATAAACTTTGTGTCGATACATCGGCAGTTTATAGGGTTTTCGCGTTGAGCTCCCTCTGATCCCTCCCTTCTCTTCAGCCGATTTGCCGAAAGTTAATAGGTGCTGTCCTTATGGGGTTTTGAATTCAAATATGAAATTTCATGTCGAAACATTTATTATAACAGCAGTTATTAGAGTTTTTGTGTTAAGCCCCCTCCCTAAACCCCCCTTTCCTTTGTTCGGTTTAGCTGAAAAATAATAGATGCCGTCGTTATGGGGTTCTGGATTCACATATAAAATTTCGTCCTCCTTAGGATCAATACGACGATAGTTATACCGTCTCAAACAATGAAAAATAAGCAACGAATTATAAAATATTTTTTATTATTGGTAGTTTTTTGAAACATTATAAAAATGAAGGAAATAAATAAAATATATGTGATGAGGCCTTTACAGGATATTCTTATACCAATCACGCTTACAAAACACTCTCTCTCCCTCCCCATTCTCAAAATTACTTCATCCTGGATCCAGGATGTTCATCTGACCGCAAGACGTCTTCGTCTTTCTCAATTTAACGTGTATATTTCTTTATCCTTAACGAAACTGACTTATGAGCTTCTGCGCTAGGGGAAATTAATTCTGCTTTTTGTAAGCGTGATTGGTATAAGAAAGTCCTGTAATTGCGACATATTTTTCTGATTTACACGACAAAACCTCGATTTCCTTTAATATAGCATGTATAGCTTTCTGATATCCCTATGTGAATGTTTCGTGCAGCTCTAACCTGTTCAAATTTTTTTTACACTTTAATAGTAGTTATTATTGTTCTTTTATACCTTTTGAAGGAAAAACCAACCTAAGTATTACTACTATGAACTTTATTAAGTGTTATAGTGGCTGGGAGCTGAGTTGTTAGAACAAATACTGAAATTTACGGATTAGTACATTTTTCAAGGTATTATATCGACTCACTTGAACATAAGTTTACCTTTCAATTATCCAAATGTTTTTTCATATTTCTTTTGTTCCCTGATCATGAAAAAATGATTTGAAAACCTCGGAAGCTTTTCATATTTAATGAACCCCACAACCTGAGCTCTGTTTTTAAGAGATTTTTTAGACTAATGCTCCATTTAGAAAATTAAAAGTACTCCCCTTGCCTTTGCTTTTCATTTCTTTCCACTATTTTCTCCTAATAACTGGTGTAAAAATATATATTTTCTAAATTGTTGTTACTTTTTGTTATCTTGTTAATCTTCATCATAAATAAGTTGAGCCCTGCCTTGTTCGGCATGCACTTTGCTATAGTTAATTACATAGTTATTGTGACTTATGCCCGGGCTTTAATTGCTAGATTATATCTCCTACTAGCAGAGCGCTCTTTCGTCACTCTGGTGGTCATGAGCCTGACTGTACTCTGGGAGCACTAAATTTTGCCTAGCTAGGTTTATTCACCTATCGTAGGGGTCTTTAACAAGTACCTGACATCGCACAATCTCGGGACCATCGCTTAACGTAGCATCCGAAGGACGGCGTGCTCAAGTTTTTTTTATCTTCCAGATAAGAAACTTAAGGCCCTCGGCCGGGTTTCTAACCCGCGATCTTGAGCTAAGTAGTCTCACTCTACCTATGAGCTATCTCGCCCTCCCCTTCGCTATATATTTGATTCCATCCTGCCACCTCAGCTTCGGCCTCCCGACACGTGCGGCCCACCTGAGTCTTCCCTGGGTCTGAGGGTTCCTGAGTGAGGGAATAGACTTCTTGGTTCGTGCGTCGTCTCCAGTCTTCTCCATCGCGTATTGGTCCATATATTCGGCGGAGAAGACCAGAAGATGTTGTTCATCTGACTTGAAGATAGTATGTTAGGGTGGGGCGGATCAACGTTTTATAAAGCCTGAACTTTGTTTTCCTTGTAAGGAGGCGACTTATATGATGCTTCAGGCCGAAGTAGCTCCTGTTCGCTGCCATTGTTCTTCGCTTTACCTCAGCTGACATGTCGTTGTTCACGTTCACCTGAGAGCCGAGGTATACAAACTCATGCACTTTCTTGAAGAAGCAAGGACCAATGGTGACTTGCTCCGGTGGCTCGACCTCCTTCTCTGAAACCATGTACTTGGTCTTGGTTTCGTTGACAAGTCCCAACCTCCTCGCCGGGGCCTCCAAGGCCAGAAATGCCTCTTTGACGTGTCGAAATGACCATTAGACTCCACGCTGTATGGGTGAGATGTGCCACCAATGATGATGCAGGTGAATTGAATGCGTTATCGTCAGAAATAAAACATTGATAAGACCACGTCTTTTATTTCTATGATTTATTTTATTAAATAATAAAAAATATATATATATAAATATATATTCGGCAATGTACTCTTCCGGCACGAATTAATTAAGTTTTCGCTCTCCCTCCAAAACCAAAAGTGGTCTCTGAATCGGCATATTAAATTTTTTTGTCAATACATTCATTAAATTGGTAGATTTTAGGATTATTGAGTCGAGCTACATCCTCTCATACCCCCTTTCCTTCGGCCGATTTAACGGAAAATTAATAGGTGCCGTCCTTATGCAGTTCAAGCATATAAAACTTCGAATTCGTTGTAGAGTTATCGAGGTGTCATTGCAACTCAAAATTTATTGCAGCTATTATTGTGAATATGAGCTTATGTTCCAGGTCTTAACTAGGGATTTAATTTGATTTATAAATTATGATATTTCATATTTTGTTTCAAAAAATTTCCGAACTTTGTTTTTTTGAACATTTCAATGAACTCAATTTTTAACTTTTTGTAAAAATATCATAGTCATTTCTCTTCTCTTAAAACTGGCAAAGTTTCAAAGTGGGATAAAAAATGATTCATGTGAAAATAATTGATTGAATTGCTTAATGGCAGTCGATTTTTTAACGTAAGTGTCCGAGATGGAAGGGGGATCAGAGAATGGGGCTAGACTCAAAAATCCGAATATCTTCCGATGTAATGAATGTATCCAAGAAAAAATTTAATATGACCATTAGAGGCTTCTATGTAATTCAAATATTGTGAAAACCCAATTGATTAATTTGTACTGGGGAAGTACATTGTTGGTGATCTTTATTATTATTCTTAGTAAGTACAACTTATGCAGAGAAAATAAAAAATGACAAGAGAAGGAAAGAGATGAGGCTTGTGGTCGATAAAACGAACTTGTAGAATTTCTGTCAAGCTTTCAGCACTTAGTGTGCCTTCTTCAGGGCCTGTATTAACAAAAATACATTATCAGTGAGCTCGTATATGTATATTTGTTAATACAGGCCTTGAAGATAGCACACTGAGTGCCGAAAGCTTGGCAGAAATTCTACAAGTTTTGTTTTATCGACCACAAGCCTCATGTCTTCCTCTTTCTATTACATCGTTGGTCACTTTTTCTCAAAATCAGTTCACTTCGTCGAAAATATACCTGCCCTCCAGTGTACCTTAACAAAAATCCCATCCCTTTAAAAAACGAAGTCCGCTATCTAGGCCTCATATTCGACAAACGACTAACTTGGAATCCTCACACGAGACTGAAAAGACAAGAAATGAACAGACGTTATAAACTTCCACTAAGACTACTAGACAAAAGATCCAAACTAACTTTGACAACAAAACGACTTATATACAACGCAATACTCAAACCTATGTGGACTTATGGACTTGAACTCTGGGGTTCTGCCAAGGCTTCAAATCTCCAGCGCATCCAATCCCTTCAATCCAAAATCCTTCGTACAATAGCCAATGCTCCTTACTACGTCTCCAACAAAACCCTTCACACTGACCTGAACGTACCTTTCATCACTGAAGTCGCTAAATCCAAATATAAAAAATTATTTTCCCTTCTTAGTTCCCACAATCATCCTCTAGTCCGTGCCCTCCATTCTGCCATACTTCCCCAACGACGGCTTAAGCGTCAATGGCCTAGAGACGTCCTGAGCAGAAGTAGTGACAGTGATTAGCTATAAACGAGAGAAAAACAGTGACTAGGGAGTGTCACCACTGGGTGATTTCTCCCCTCATGACATTTTGACATTGCCATTACCTCTTTATTAGCACATTTGCTTGTTATATTTATTTGTATACAGTTGTAAATAGCTATTTGTAAATAAAAAAAAGTCACTTTTCTAGTCGAAGTTGTTAATTTATATAAATAAAATCTAATAAAATAGACTATGTGGATTGGACACTTATTCCGTGTAGACATTAGAGATAGACGAATACGCCATTAACAAGGATGTGACAGATTATGATAGTCCGTTATATCATATCTCCGATGACATGATCACAAAATGACATATAGCCCCGTCAGTCCATATTTGCGACTCTACCCCCCCCCCCCCCCCCCCCCCCTCCTATTTCCCTTCAACGTTATTGAATTAGTTATCAAATTGAAATTGGGTTTAACGTTAGGGATATTTGTCACCTGGCTATCTGCTGTTGGCACACCTCAACAGTTGATCATAGAACATCCTCTCATCCTTGGACCAGGCTCACACTGTCTCCTAGATCCGTTATCCAATCCAGCCTATTCTATCTTCTGTCCAGTCAACTAATTGTATCTACAGATCAGGGAAACGTACTGTAAATGTCAAAACACGTCTTCTCAAACCAGTGGCATAACTAGCCCTGAGTGGGCCCTGTATCAACATTTCTTAAGGTGCCCTTTTTCGGAAAATACTCGTAAACTAAAACACACGCAAAAACAAGAATACATATTAAAATACTTAACTCTACTTAAAAAAGATATTCTAGGTACCTTGCTTGCCTTTTTTCGGCGAACTTATTTATTATATCATCCAGAGCTGAACAAAATTTTAGTTTCTCAAGTTCTTCTTTTTCTATTCACAAATAAGTCCGATAGCCGTTCTTTTCCCATAGAAATGCTAACATAATTTTTAATAAGTGTTAATTTAGAAATTTAGGCTTGGCTTTTATCAATATGACAATGGATATGTGGCCATTACAAGACTTTCCTTTACCCCCTCTCAAATTCATTTTAAACCTGCTTTACTGGGTATGAAAAAGTCACTTTCAGAACTACGCTCATTACTTGTGTATATGCCAGTTTTAAAAAAGAAAAAAACAAAAAAAACAAATCTACCAATACCTATTTAGTTATTGTGATTCATGCCCGTGCATTAACTACGAGGTCATATCGCCTACATGGCGCTCTGGTGGACAATAGCCCGACTCTACTGTGAGAGTCCTAAATCTTGCCTAAATATATATATATATATATATATATAATATATATATATATATATATATATATACAAGATAAAATAAACAAGCACGTCGTACTTCGGATGGGACGTTAAGCGATGGTCCCGAGCCTGTACGATGTCAGGTACTCGTTGAAGACCCCTGCCCTAGGTGAATAAAAATTTAGGATTCCCACAGTAGAGTCGGGCTCATGTCCAGCAGAGTGACGAAAGAGCGAGAATGTCGCCTACTGTATGACCTCGTAGTTAAAAGTCTGGGCATGAGATATTTTACTTCAACCATGCGCTTATGTGGGTGTGGCACATCTGAATTTTCAAAAGAGATCACAACTTTTGCGATATCATATAGTGTTTAATACAACTAACGATGTACTGTCACGCTGCTGTATAGGAAGGCAGCCCTTTGCTTAGAAACATCATATTATAGTTTGAGAAAGTTCAAATTGTAAATATTTATAAGTTTTCATTTAGTCCGAGAAGAGAAGCGAGGTAAGGAGGGGAGTAACTCTGGTTAGATTTTGTCTCCGAGCGGCGGTCACGACCTTATCTCTCTCCACCCCCTCTCCTTAAGATTTATTCTCCTTCTTAATTATTCTCAGGGAAGAAGGCGAGGTCTAACCGCAGAGGTCCCCATGTCTCCGCATGACTATCTACCAGTCCAGTCCGACATCTCATTGACATTAACATTCAGGGTAACTTCACCATTGTTGGCCTTTCTAAGCTTGTATAGAGGTTCAAGTGTCCAGATGTTACCAAAGAAAACTGACTGTTTTTGCGTATCATTTCCAAAATTCTGGGGACATTTAAGGCAGAAATATGTATCTTTGTGAATCACCGGCAATGTACTTCCCCAGAGCGAATTAATCCATTAACTTTTCGCCCCCTCCAAAACCAGTCGATCCAAACCCTCTGAAACCCCTTCCCTTCAGCCGATATCGCTGAAATTTAACATGTTATGTCCTTATTGGGGTTTGACTTTAAATATGAAATTTCATGTCGATACCTCCATTACATCGGTAGTAATTGGGGTTTTGTAGTTGAGCCCCCTCTGATTCACCCCTTCTATTCTGCCAATTCCGCTGAAAATTGATAATTGTTGTCCTTATGTGGTTTTGGTCACACATACGAAATTTCGTGTTGATACATTCATTCTATCGGCAGTTGTTAGAGTTTTTATATGAACCCTCTTCCCTAATCCCCTCTTCCATTTGGTCGATTTAGCTGAAAAACAATGTGTCGTCGGTAGAGAGTTCTGTATTCACATATAAAATTTCTTGTCGATACATTCATGCTATCGGGAATTATCGTGTTCACAGACCGACTGCATTTTTTTTTTTCATATTTGGAATCTAGAGGTCGGAATAATTACTGTTGTCATAAAAATAAACGGTTTTATTTTGACCAGAACCGGTTTTCAACGCAACAGCGTCATCTCAGTGGTTCATCTGTGGTAGAATACATAAAATATACAAATAATGGAAAGTATAAGTCTTAAAGCATCAGGGTGGTACAGAGTAACATCACAAACTTATTATAAATTATTCACATTATAAACTTACCCCACCCACACAGCACAGCGATTAAAGGACAACTGGCATAGCTCTAAAGGGTGGGGATAGCCAGGTTGCCCAGAGACCACAACAGTGCTTGTCCGTCCGTCTGCCAGTGAGTGTACCGAGTTCAAGTTTTATGTTCATACATGCGTGCCCGCCGCAGATTGTTTTGTCTGCCTTGGTCAGCCTATAAAAACCACCATGGCTCTACGGCAACCATCCACTTACATTCCATCATATAAAAACAAAACCAGTGAATGACTCGAGTCTTCATTAACTCCATCCTCCCCTCCCAGTAGGCCTCTATTATAGTTCCTTCCACTTATTTCAAAGGAATATCTATCTATTTTAGCTTCATATCGTAACTGTATGTAGTATATCTACTGTAGTATTCTTACATAATTTTCCATATATTTCGTAAAACTGGGTAAAAAAACTTCAAAACTAGTCCACCGTTTGCGCTAATATTGAACAGGTGACTTACAAAGGGGCTCCTAAATTCTCATACTAAGTTAAGTGATGATAAATTCATTAAATCGGCAGTTATTAAGGTTAATGAGTTGAGCCTCGCTTCTGATCTCCCTCTTCACTTCTTCTGATCCCTCTAAAAATTGAAAAATGTCGTCCTTATGTGGTGTTGGTCACACGTATAAAATATTGTATCGATACATGCATTTTATCGATAGTTATTAGAGCTTTTATGTTAAGCCTCCCCCCTAATCCTCCCACCCCTTTGTTCGATTTGTCTAAAAAACTATAGGTGTCACCGATAAAGTTCTGAATTCATATACAAAATTTCGTGTCTATGTATTTATTCTTTCGGGAGTTAAAGTGTTCACAAACATTTTTTTTTTTCATATTTAGAATCTATACGTCGGAAAACATGAAATTCCGTTGGAAACACCGCATCGAAAGTTTGACCGATTACATAACTTCCTCTGTACATCGTATAGCTGAGGAAGTAAAGAGTAAAGTCTGAATTAAATTAAATGTTGCTTACTTCTATCTTAAGCGAGTATCTGACATCGTACAAGCTCGGGAGACGCGTTGCCGACCACTGAGGTCCCGACACCCGTTCGCCGAGTCGTCGAGGAAGAGGTTCTAACAATTTTATTCACCAAATCAATAATTATGAGCCATCTGCGACGTTGGTGGTCACTCCCAGCCCACCTTATTTTCCTTGGTGGCGCGCTAGAGAGCTCGGGACCATCGCTTAACGTCCCAGCCAAAAAACAAGGTTCCCAATCAAGGTTTTTTCACCTCTCAAATAAGGATACGTCTTGCCTGCTTTCCCTATTGACGTATGATTGAGCTCAAAGTACTTTTTAAGTTTGCCTGATTTATTCAACGTCCAGAACTCTCAAAGAAGCTACTTTTCGTCTCTTTTTTTTTTTTTTTTTTTACTTGAGGCTGAATGTTCCTTTATTAATACCCAATCTTAGGTTCATCCTTACTTGAAATCCAATTCAGAAATCAGTAATGCACTGATGAAATAGGCCGACCCTTCATTTCCTTTTTCTCATAAAGATGCTTTTTACCAATCAAAGCTCAGATGAAGCAAGCAGACCAAGGAGAGGTTTCTTTGGAACGCAATTAAAATGAAGTGAAAAAAAATGTATAGTAGACGGGAAAAAAAAGAAATGTTGAGTGAAGAAGCGCAGAAGATAATGAATGAAAAGAGAGTGAAGATTTGCGTAAAATCGGGGTTAGACTAAACAAACAGATGGCGAGGATTTTTGTCCTAATTTGTGAGATCGAGGGTGGTCAAACCCCCTCCCCCTCCACTTAATAGGGGGCTCGATTAAAAAAGTTTTCGACCCCAAGCTTTTCTTTTGCTACTTATCTCTTCTAATCCTTAGGAATCTTTTATAATTCTTTAAGCTTTTCTTATTCCTTTTTTTTTTTCCTTTTTATTAAAATCACTTAACCCTCTCCGTTTAAGACTTTGGAAGATTACGGTTCTTAAAAAATTTCAGTTCTTCGTGGAAAAGCTTAATATGATATAAATCTGAGAAATAGATACTGAGTTTCTTCAGTTTACTTCACAAAACATTACTGTGGCGTATAAGAAGCTGTTATTCCCCTTCCCAGATATATTTCCCTTCTTTGTGCTCTTCACAAAACATTACTGTGACGAATAAGAAGCTGTTATTCCCCTTCCCAGATGTATTTCCCTTCTTTGTGCTCTTCACAAAACATTACTGTGACGAATAAGAAGCTGTTATTCCCCTTCCCAGATGTATTTCCCTTCTTTGTGCTCTTCACAAATCCTTACGATGACGTATAAGAACCTCAGTAATCTGCAAACGTATAATTCTCCACAACATTTATGTCGACATGAGGATAGTGGCCAAATTGCGAGAAATATTTTATGTACTTAATCACAGAAGTAATTTCCGGGGATATATCGATACATTCTCATTGGAATGACAGATGGTTACAATGGTTCATGGGTTTACTATTACCATCGAATCCCTTTGTCATGAGTTGAGCCGTTATCATTGACGTTGCAATGTAATTTGAATAAATGTAGTTAACTCTTCTCATAAATGTTTTTATTGATAAATGAAATTAGGCATTTCATGGTTTCTCTCAGCATCAGGTCTTCGGAGCTTAACTAAGGAACAGAACTAAAGTGAATAAAAGAACTGTGGCTATTCTACGTTGCCAATCTTGTTACATTTTCCCATTCCTTACTAGTTTTATCCGAAGAACATAGACAATAGAAAAATAAAACACAGATGAAAAACCAACAAAAAAAAAAAAAGGCCCTCAGAGATATCAAGATGGAGTAAAGAAGACAAAACAATGGATACTAAGTTCTCACAATTGTACAAGCTGGGGAGAGCACTATAGTTCCAGATTGGTGGAACTCAGTCCCTTGGAACGTCCGAACAAAGAACTTTCAATGAATTTTAATATCCCCGCTTCTTTATCTGCCGATGACCACCATCTTGTGTACTTTCAGCTCTACACAATTACCCTTCCTACAATCCTTCTTCAAATGATATTTAGATTTTACTTCCCCAGTTTCACGAAGTATAGGGGTAGTTATGTGATAGTAAGATGTTGTGGGGATGAAATAAAAGACATTGTTTTCCCACTGTTTCATTATTGATCAAAACTGGTTTACATCATCATCAGTGGTACATCTATGATAGAATAAATATAATATTCAAATAATGAAAAGTATAAATCTTAAAGCATTAGGGTACAGAGTAACAAAATAAAATAAACCCCACCCTCACGGAGTAGCGGTTAAAAGACAACTGACATAGTCAGGGTGGCCTACAGAAGTGA
Source organism: Aradus depressus (assembly GCA_963662175.1). NCBI lineage: Eukaryota > Metazoa > Arthropoda > Insecta > Hemiptera > Aradidae > Aradus > Aradus depressus. Next base: position 38,288,837 of record OY759215.1, read on the forward strand.
AAACACTTTGGACAGAGTACCTTTCAGGGACAAATCCGGTGTTTACAAACTGACATGTGGAGATTGTAATGCAACATACATTGGACAGACATCAAAGAAACTACACATACGGACTAAGGAACATCTACGAAAAAGGGATTCCGACTTCTTTATTCATTGTCAAAATGAGGTTCATACTGGTACCCTTAGAGTGGCGCTGTTGCACGAGGGTACCAAGGGAAGACGTACGGATATCTTAGAAGGCTTGGAGATCCGACATTCGTTATATGAGGATACGAACAGTCTTAACAAAAAAGTAGAGGTTAAGAACTCCCTTCTCCTGCCTGACCTACCTGGTGTGAGAGCCTGGTTCCAAACTAAGCCAAGTAGCTGTACTGTATGAGATATATTGTAAAACGTTTTTGGCTGGTTGTTATATACATATTCATTATATGTATTTTATTTTTTAACTCTTTTAACTGATAATATTTTTTTTTACATTTTATTTATTTATTTTTATTTATTATATTTTATGACAAAAATTCCTTTGGCTCTATGGTGAATTTTATATTATTGCAGAGACATTTATTTTACTATTATGTAAAGATTTGTTTTTATAATTATTGTGTATATTTGAGTAATTTTTTTTGGATATAGAGTAAGTGAGTCAAGCTACATCCCCACCCCTTTGAGCTATGACAGTTGTCCTTTAACCCCCATGCTGTGTGGGTGGGGTATGTAAGTTTTTATTTTGTTACTCTGTACCAGTGGCGTAGCTAGCCCTGAGTGGGCCTTGTATCAAAATTTCTTAGGGGGCCCTTTTTCGAAAAAAAAAAAACACGCATAAACAAAATATATTTGAAAATAACAAAAACAGCAATACATATTAAAAAACTTAACTCTAAAAAAATATTCTAGTGGTTGCTATATTTTTTTGTACATTGAGAGCGAAAACATACTTTATGTATACATTTCAGTCTGGCATAACAACAATACTGAACATTGTATATAACAAGAACCCCCCCCCCTCCCCCCCCCCCCCCCGAGCCGTACATGGGCCACAATAACATGAATCATACATGACACTTATGTATATGCCTATTTAATTAATGTACACAGACACCATGGTGGCATACATAAATTAAACTTTATGACGATACATGCCATAGTTTAAAAGCGAACCTACACTAAATATTTTTATATCTTCTGCTTATTTATTCTCTTCTTAAATTTCTCCTTCCTTTCTAGCATGACTAATAAAAAAGAAAAATGACAACCCTTTCTTTGCTAGTAAATAATTTTACTATTTCATTAGTTTTTTTTTTTTTTTTTTTTAAATATTTGTTATGGAATAACTCTGTAGAATATATCTCATTAAATATACCGGTGTCATAAACTAAATGTTTATATTAAAAGTAAATATTGTACTTAGGTATCTATGTTAATTAATAGTAAACTAGAGTAGTTCTAGTATAATAATTAAAAGAAAAAAATTATTGTCCGCAAGTTTTATTTTCTGTTAATTATCTTTCCAATTAAATATAATTAACTTAGATACATATGAATATATATTAATTTATATATACAATATACAGGAGGGTGCCGGTAGATCAGAGGTAGCGTACTGAGCTCAAGATCACGGATTATGTCTGTATGAATGTCTGCGTTTCTCAATTTAGAATTCATAATGATGGTTATTGGTTAAATTAATACATTTTAGATACTGATGGTGGGCGTATACGTCCGAAATGTCTACGGTAAATATTTACTTTTGAAAATAAATGGAGAGTAATGTAGCTGCCACCTATATTATTAAACATAAAAAATCTCCTTACACAACACAATAAATGATAAAACTGTTTAAAATATTATAATTTTTATAATTTGGGAACCACATTAATAACAGCAAAAAGAGCGCAATGAAATTAACTTTTTCTAACTGGGCCTCACCTAAAAAAAGTTTGCCAATATCTTCCCTAATAGCTATTTATTTTTTTATTGTAATTGTCCGAAAATCCGAGATCGAGTTTTTGACGGATTTTCACGTTTCAAGATCCCCGGAATATGTTTTAACAATTTTCGCGATATGCGTGTTTGTTTTGTGATTTAATAGTTGTGAGCGCTTTATCGCAAAAACGATTCTAGCTATGAATTTGGAATGAAGAAATCACATTTGGTAACTCAGATCTGATTAGATTTTAGCCGAAATCGAACGGAAATTAAGACCACTTTACTTCGGGGCCTAAATACATTTTTCAAAATACCGCTTATATTTATGACCCAATCAAAAAAATTTACAAGTAAAAGTTGTCGAGAAAACTAAAAGACATATTTTATACACAATACAATTTTTCCGAGATCGTCCGGTTTGCGAGATACATGTCCAAAACGTCTAAAAATATATGTTCTAAAACGACATTTTAGGACCAAAAATGTTTCATATTAAATTTCCAATCTCTTATGTCCTTAGTTTTGAGATATGACCGATCAGTCAAAAGTTATAGCGCCTCAAAGAATGTAAAAATATATGTTCTGAAACAACATTTTAGGACCAAAAATGTTTCATATTAAATTTCTAGTCTCCTATGTCATTCATTAGTTTTGAGATATGATCAATCAGTGAAAAGTCATAGCACCTCAAAGAATGTAAAAATATATGTTCTGAAACGACATTTTAGGACCAAAAATGTTTCATATTAAATTTCCAGTCTCCTATGTCCTTAGTTTTGAGATATGACCAATCAGTCAAAAGTCATAGCGCCTCAAAGAATGTAAAAATATATGTTCTGAAACGACATTTTAGGACCAAAAATGTTTTATATTAAATTTCCAATCTCCTATGTCCTTAGTTTTGAGATATGACCAATCAGTCAAAAGTTATAGCGCCTCAAAGAATGTAAAAATATATGTTCTGAAACGACATTTTAGGACCAAAAATGTTTCATATTAAATTTCCAGTTTCCTATGTCCTTAGTTTTGAGATATGACCAATCAGTCAAAAGTCATAGCGCCTCAAAGAATGTAAAAATCCATAGGAAATATTTCAAAGTTTAAATTTTATAGCATAGCAACGAATTATAAAATATTGTTTTCATTATTGTGAATGAGCTGTCACTTGATTGCATTTGCAATATTTTATAGCATAGCAACGAATTATAAAATATTGTTTTCATTATTGTGAATGAGCTGTCACTTGATTGCATTTGCAAAATTTTATAGCATAGCAACGAATTATAAAATATTGTTTTCATTATTGTGAATGAGCTGTCACTTGATTGCATTTGCAATATTTTATAGCATAGCAACGAATTATAAAATATTGTTTTCATTATTGTGAATGAGCTGTCACTTGATTGCATTTGCAATATTTTATAGCATAGCAACGAATTATAAAATATTGTTTTCATTATTGTGAATGAGCTGTCACTTGATTGCATTTGCAATATTTTATAGCATAGCAACGAATTATAAAATATTGTTTTCATTATTGTGAATGAGCTGTCACTTGATTGCATTTGCAATATTTTATAGCATAGCAACGAATTATAAAATATTGTTTTCATTATTGTGAATGAGCTGTCACTTGATTGCATTTGCAATATTTTATAGCATAGCAACGAATTATAAAATATTGTTTTCATTATTGTGAATGAGCTGTCACTTGATTGCATTTGCAATATTTTATAGCATAGCAACGAATTATAAAATATTGTTTTCATTATTGTGAATGAGCTGTCACTTGATTGCATTTGCAATATTTTATAGCATAGCAACGAATTATAAAATATTGTTTTCATTATTGTGAATGAGCTGTCACTTGATTGCATTTGCAATATTTTATAGCATAGCAACGAATTATAAAATATTGTTTTCATTATTGTGAATGAGCTGTCACTTGATTGCATTTGCAATATTTTATAGCATAGCAACGAATTATAAAATATTGTTTTCATTATTGTGAATGAGCTGTCACTTGATTGCATTTGCAATATTTTATAGCATAGCAACGAATTATAAAATATTGTTTTCATTATTGTGAATGAGCTGTCACTTGATTGCATTTGCAATATTTTATAGCATAGCAACGAATTATAAAATATTGTTTTCATTATTGTGAATGAGCTGTCACTTGATTGCATTTGCAATATTTTATAGCATAGCAACGAATTATAAAATATTGTTTTCATTATTGTGAATGAGCTGTCACTTGATTGCATTTGCAATATTTTATAGCATAGCAACGAATTATAAAATATTGTTTTCATTATTGTGAATGAGCTGTCACTTGATTGCATTTGCAATATTTTTCATAATTGAACCTACTAATATGTTATTATGTGGTTTAGATCTTTATGCACAAGTCGGCGATGCAGATGCAACTGTCGCGACCCCCCGAGGTGAACAAGCCCCATCAATGTCAACAGTGTCTCAAGTCTTTCTCCTCCAACCATCAACTGGTGCAGCACATCCGGGTTCACACTGGCGAGAAGCCCTACAAATGTTCCTACTGTGAACGACGGTTTAAACAGCTCAGTCATGTTCAGCAGCACACTCGACTCCATACAGGTAAGAGAACTCTTATTATCTTTAAGTTTATTATGTTCTACTTGGAAAATAATACAATGAGAGCTTTCATGGTTCAAATTGAAGTAAAATTGTTTTTATAAGAATACAAATTAGAGCAATTGATGTATTTCAAATAATTAAATATAAGGTGTCTTGAGACATGCAAACAGCCTAATACAGATAAATAAAAAAAAAAAAGCTGATCTCAAGATCGTTGGTTCGAAACACGACCGAGGCCCTTAGTTTATTTTATATGGGAGGTAAAATATACTTAAGCACGCCGCCCTTCGGATGGGACGTTAAGCGATGGTCCCGAGCCTGTAAGATGTCAGGTACTCGTTAAAGACCCCTGCCCTAGGTGAAAAAATTTAGGATAGGCAAAATTTAGGACTCCCACAGTAGAGTCGGTCTCATGTCCACGCTCTGGTAGTAGGCGATATGAGCTCGTAGTTAAAGCCCGGGCATGAGTCATAAAACCTAACCTAACCGAAAAATAAAAATAAAAAAGAATTTAAAAAAAATATTATAAATTAGAAGTTAGTATACGAGTATACTGTTCATTTGTAATAATTTCATAAAGTGTAAAGGGTTACATAGTAGCAATCCTCGGCGTTCATAACCATCGTAGTTGAGCGCCCTAAAAAAATCAAAAACTAAACTAAACAGAGGGATCCACGAAGTGAAACAGTTCAACAAACATCTGCCAAAAAAAAAAAGTTCGAAAAAAAAGTGTAGTATTTATTTAGCAAAATTTAGGTGAAATAAAACTTGAAAATATAATCAATTGTGAAAAAAAAAGAAAAATATTAGTTACCTTTTTGTAAAATGTATATGTGTAGAGTACCAAAAACTTGGAAACATTTCCATTCACGCAGAGTTCTAACTAAATTTTCAATCGTTAACAATGGATTCATGATAGATAATTTAGTCATAATCATTTTTTTAGTTGCGTTAGTTTTGCCCAGTTTCTTCTCAACTTCCTATAAATGTATTTATTATTTTTTTTTTTTTTTATGTCTCCTTGTTTGTAACAAAGTTTCCATTTCTCGGCTCATATTATTTTTTTACAATGAAATTTTCATTTCTCCAAGGATCAAAAGATTATGGCAATATACCCCAGGAAACATTAGTCATCAGTTTTCTCTCTCCCTCTGAAACTATCTACCGATCTGGTCGAAAATTTATGGATTATTTCACTCAGATATTTCTGAATTCTCATACTAAATTCCATCTCGATACATTCATTTCATCAACAGTTATATTTTGAGTTAATTCCCTCCTCTCTTCCCCGCTTCGGCCAATTTCGCTGAAAATTGATATGTGTCATCTTTATAAATAGATAAAACAAACTTATTTTTGAAATATTGTCTATTCCACTAAAGATAAGTTGAGAAACGCGGACATATTGTGGAAACTTGTAATAAATAGATAAAACAAACTTATTTTTGAAATATTGTCTATTCCACTAAAGATCTTTATAAGATATGTAATTAACTAATTTCGCATTCCATTCTAACTATTAATTTCGCATCGATAAATTCAATATCGGCAGTTATGTTATCTGTATTAAGCTCCTCTCTTACACACATATTGAAAAATAAATATATAAGCTGAGTGCTAGCTTACTGAGCTCAAGATAGCGGGTTCGAAACCCGGCGGAGGCTTTTAGGTTTTTTATCGATGGTTCTGAGCCTGTACGATGTCAGATACCCGTTAAAGACCCCTAGCCTAGGTAACTAAACCTGAAGAGGCACAATTTAGGTCTCACACAGTAGAGTCAGGCTCATGTCTACCAGAGCGAGGAAAGTGGGTAGTAGGCAACAGTAATTTATTTTTCATTTTTCTATCAGAGGGCCGGAAAACATGAAATTCCGTTGAAAACTCGGTGTTGGAATTTGAAGTTGAAACAGTATCTTATCCTGTTAATCAAAGGTTTCCATTTCCTATTTTCTTGCCCGGATAAATAAGAATCATAGCCCTTGTCTGGATAAATAATATATAGTTCGGTCTGGATAAGTGAGACTTCTGTACTCCCAAACATCCGGACTGGAGCTGCACTGATGACCTTCCGCGTTGTACTGCCACATATCTCAGATAACCCGTTCGTTGCATCTCTTTATCTTATCTTTAATTTCCATTTGTGTTTATTTTTATTTGTTATTATTATTATTATTTCTTATAATCACTTTTTCTTATTATTTCAAAAAAAAGATAAGTTTAATTGAAATATTTTCTATACTCTCGGTCAATTGAGTAAAACATTCTATTTGAAATTACAAAAATTTCCGATAATTTCGTGTAAAAAAACGTTAACTTCTAAGTTGGGTTATTTGCTCTTGAAGACTTCATGAAAAATTCAGTATTGTCTCTTTGGCATTGGTTAAAAAAATTAAAAATGCATTTGCATGAAGTGGAGTGAATATATTGCTAATGGAATAATCATGTAATACCATTCTTGTGTCATTCTCCATGTATGCACCTACCATTGCAAACTGCATGTACCGGTGTAATAAATAAATGGAAAGGAAACATTGCACTTGAAAATATAAAATATTATGATTATACATTTATAAAAAAAAAATTATTAATTTGAAAAAACTTGTAAAATGAAATAAAATTTTATGATAAATAACATATAAATAACTTTAATGTTTTTTTTTTATTTATAAAGCCACGACTATAGAAAAAAAAAATTGTTCATGAATCACCGTCAATGGGTTTCTCCAGCACGAATTAATTAAGTGTTTGCTCTCCCTCCAAAATCTAGTTGACTTACATAGGGGATGTTCATACCAAATATTTTTGTGGATACATTCATTACATTGGCAGTTTTTTGATTCAATCCCCCCTCCTCTGATTCTCCGCGGGCGACTTTGTGGAAATTTAATATGTGCAGTCCTTATGGGGTTTTGAATATAAATAATCATATATCTATAGTATAATTTAAATAATCATATAATCATAACATTATAGTTATTGGGGGTTTTGTATTGAGCCTCCCCTCTGATCCCCCTTCCCTTCGGCCAATTTCGTGACTTTCTCTCTGTGTCCGTGAACACGGAAACTCCCGTATTGACATACTTTTATATGTGTACTCGTATTCAGAACTGTATAAGTACGACACGTATTGATCTTCAGCCAGGGCTTAATAAAAAAAACATTAAGGCGTAATCAAGGTCCACACCGTAAATTTTCCGTGAAAACGTCGGGATATAATCATTTTTCATTTTCTTTTCGATGCTTCCGTAGCTCTTGCATTTGCTCGGCACTAGACTTTATTAGGTTTTTCAAATTCCTTTTGATGCGAGCTTTCCTCTGATTTGCGTTTTCTATAATTCCGCGCATATTTACGATTCATATGAGACGACATCTTCAATTTTTTTGCAATTTTCAATTTAATACAGATTTTTACATATATTTCGGCGAATATTTTTATTGTTTCACTTTGAGTTCTAGTAGTGCTCCTCAAGCTCTTTACAATGACACCCGAATCAACGTCCTATCTAAAAGCGTTATCACGCTACACTAATTTCTAATTTTACACAACGCTAATTCGCAACAATCATCCGCCGGCGCTCACACTAGCCCGCTAACGTCAATGGCAAAACAAACACGTACAGACATGCTCTATCCATTGTGCTCCTCAACCGTTGTTATCGCATTATTAGTCTCGTAGTTATTATGGATTGAAATCTGACGGTATTTTGTAACACAAGAAATTTTGACCGGCTATCACTGTGCTTAACGAGCGAATAGACGTTTTCACGTCCAAAAGGCCAATAACTGCCAATGTAATGATTTTATCGTTACAAAATTGTGTTTGAGGGTTGAGAAGCCCCTATGTAAGTCAACTATAGACTTTTGAATCAAAAGGTCAATTGTCAATGGTTATGAAGAGAGAGCGGAAACTTACTTGAATCATTCATGCTGGAGAAGTAAATTGCCGGTGAATCGTTGCACGTAGTCTAACACTTTTATTTCACAAAAACAAAATAATGACAGAAAGCCACTATTATTGCATGTTTCGGTTTTTTAGTTTTTCCTTCTGTGAACCGAAAGGAACTACATGGGGAAGTTGTAATTGTTTTTGTGGTTTTTGATTTTATTTTCTTCTACAAAAATATATTTGAAAGCCGTATTATTTTTAAAGAACCTTCTTAAAGTGTACATTTAGTTCTGTAATCACTTCACACCTCTTTAAGGAATTCAGCGTTGAACAAAATGAAAAATATTTTCTTGGATATTGCATTCCACTTATTTTTGCTTCTTTTTTTTTTGTTACGCTCGAATTACAAAACTACATATTAGCCTTACTTGTATATAACCATCTGTGCGCAATTCCCATAAAACTAATGGATATATCGAAGATGTTTGAAAAATGATGTCTCGATTATTATAAAAAAAAGTCGTCAGTCAATCACCGGCAATGTTCTTCCCCAGAACGAATCGCTCTTCCTCTAAAACCTGTCGACCGATTTACATAGGGGCTCCTAAATCCTCATACTTTATTTTGTGAAGATAAATTCATTACATCGGCAGTTATTGTGGTTTTTAAGTGTATAAGATTTTTTTTTGCAGTTTTTGCTGAAAATTATTAAGTGTCGTCCTTATAGAGTTTTGAATTCACACATGAAATTTTGTGTTGATATACTCATTCTTTCGACTGTTATTAAATTTTTTAAGTAAAACCTCCCCCCTAATCCCCCATTTTCTTTTGGTGTATTAGACAAAAAAATAAAAAGTGTCCCTGTTAGAGGGGTTGAAATTCTGTTAACTCCGCATCGAATATTTAACCGATCACATAATTCCCCTACACTTTAATAGCTCGGGGGGGGGGGGGGGGGGGGGGTTAAAATATTTTTATGGGTACCGTTAAAGATAGCGTATAAAATAAATACAGTAAAATTAAAAATGTTTCGAATTCTTCGATTATTAGTTATTTTTTCATTCTCATTATTTTTATTTTTATTTGCCTTATGTACGATGCATATTAACCAAATATTAGTTAATAAACTCGTAAACCATTTTCTGGATATAATCGTTTCTTTTAAAATTTTGTTTAATTTATTTATTACAATTTTCCACAACATGTTAGAATTTCTCATCTTAGAAGTTGTACTGATGGTTACTGATTGAATGCATATTACATTTTAGATACTGATGGGACATATACATATATACAAAGTGTTCATTTTATCTTGACCCTGGTAAATAACTGAAAAATATTTTTTTTCTCAGAAAAAGCTTGAGGCAAAAAATTTAGAGTAGAACTGACATCATTTGCTGTAATCTAATTTTTAAACAAATGAAAATTTTTAACGTTTTTATGAATATAAATATATATATATATATTTTTATTTTTTTTTACTGTCAACCTATTATTTTTTTTGCATATTTAGATTCCTGGGAAAAAATTAAGACGAGGTTGAATGAGACATTTTTTTGTTAGACCAATATTAAACCTAATAAATAAATTTTATTTTAGTCAATGAAAAAAAAAAAAATAGATAACAGTCAAAAAAAAATCTAAATTCATAAAAAAAAGTTAAAAATTTTCATTTGTTTAAAAATTTGATTACAGCAAATGTTGCGGTCAGTTCTACTCTACATCTTTTGTCTCTAGCTTTTTTTGAGAAAATCATTATTTTTCGAGTTATTTACCTGGGTCAAGATAAAATGAACACCCTGTATAGTATATAAAGTATAATTTGTGGCGATTTTGCTCTGTAGATCAGGCCAAAAAAAAGAATATAATTTGAACTTTTGAAAAGAAATTTGAGAATAATATAGCTACTAAATATATAATATTATTATTATATCATTTTAACATGGTTTTCAAAGCTTTCAAATGTGAAATAGTGAATCATTGAGAAATTCTTGTCTGTTGAGCTCAAGATGTCGAGTTCGAAACCATTTCTTGATCAAGGAAGTGAAAGAACCTTGAACACTCCTTTCTTCGAATGGTCCCGAGCCTGTAGTAATAATAATAATAATTATTATTATAATAATAAATTTATTTCCGTTAAACCAATACATGGTAATAGGATAGGTACGTCAAAAGAATTAATATCTACATTAGATATAAGATAGCTTATAAATTAGATTTATAACTACTTGAGTCTAATACACCTGTGATTAGTAGTAATAACAAAACTATTAAAAAAAGTAAAATGAAATTAATAAAAACAGAACAAATAAATACTTAAAAATATATGAGTGCATAAACAAAATTAATACATGATACGTTTATAAGTAGACACATTTTTCAATTCAATAAAAATTAAGATAACTATTTTTCAAAAAAAAACTCTTCGGAAGTGTTTTTATCTCAACGATGTTTCGGGACGTTCTTACGTCCCATCATCAGATCCCAATGTGCGAGATATAGAAAAGAAAGGAAACAAACTAACTATAACAATATATGAAAAATAATATATATATAGATTAATCAATTATAAATGAATGTATAAAAAAGTCTAAATAAATAAAAAATTATAAATGAATAAATAAAACAATAACGAACATTGGACTGACCTTCAAGTTGTGGAGGAACTCTGCCCAAAAAATAAAAATGAAAGCTTTGTATGAAATTATGATTTTGGATATGAAACACGATTCTTTATTGTGATTATATTATTCTTTTTGAACAGTGAGAATAAAATTCCGTTTCCGTGTATAGGGTTTTCTCTCAGTATGCCAATATAGGTGATAAACCTGGGCAGGGAAAATGTGGTGGAGTCGGGCTCATGTTCACCAGAGCGACGAAAGAGCGCTCTGGTAGTAGGCGATATGACCTTGTAGTGAAAGACCAAGCTTGAGTCGTAATAACTAATTAAGAAATTAATAAAAAAAAAAAAGGAAAAAAAATTAAGAAAAAGTAAAGAAAATAATTTTGCTAAAGGACACAAATTTTTCTTAATAAAATGTTCCAATAAAGAGAATGGAAGCTGAAGAGGTTTCATTAAGCGCCATTACCTGAGGAAATTAATTTTTAAAGCACCCCCCCTTCCTCCCTCCCCCCTCCCTTCGTTGCCTTCTTCCATCCCTGTGATAATTTGTGATTACTTTTATTTTAGAGGGGCAATGACGTATTCAAAAAGTGAAAATCCCTTATTGGATTCCTAAAGGCCTAAAGGAGCTACAGTTTATTGCATTAGCATTTCCCCCTGCCTGGCTCTGTGCCTCCCCTTCGCCCCCGTGAAAATTTCTAGAGGTTAAGTAGGAAACGGGGAGGGGGGGGGGGGGGGGGGGGGACAACTTGGATGTATTCAAAAAAGTCGCACCCACCCTGTTTCCATCAGAATGAATTCACAAGTTATCCCATCTTTCATTAGATTGCATTTCCACACAAATTAAAAAAATATTTTTTGCCCAGGTTTCAGGGGGCTCTCGCCTACGCGTCCGTTGATTAAGTGCTAATAAATTCCCCCCTTTTCCTCACTAAAAAAACTTTTAATGTATGTTAATCTAAGACGTTGGCTTTTTTCTGCTTTTTATTTTTATTTTTTTTTTCCTTAATGACCTATGAATACAATTATTTTTCTTTTTAAATTCAAAATAATTTCAACATTATATATATAAGAATCAGTATATATGAAATACATTTTTTCAAAGATACAGTTCCCGAGATACATGCTTGATGATGATGTCTGGCTGTAAGAATGCAGGAATAACTTGAAATTTGAAATGAAGATGTCATAATATATTATATCCTAACTTAGATCTGACTTTGACCGAAATTAAGCTAAAATTGAGACCACTTCCTTAACTTTGGGACCTAAGTACCGCTTATATTTATGACCTAATCAAAAACCTCTCGAATAAAAGTTGTAGAGAAAACTGAAAGGTACCTACATAGAATATGAAATAAATTTTTCATCTCGAAACCCATTTTTGTAGACCTTTGCTTGATTTACGCAAAACAGGTTAGCCCAATCGAAAAATTGGGCTTACAAAATATGTTCTTTATTAAATTTCCAACACACTAATACCCTCAGATTTAAGATAGAACCAATAAGCGTTATAGCGCCCAAAATAATGTACAATAACGTTTTCTAGAAAATAGTTCAAGGCTAGATGTAAATTGTAATACGTAACGAATTATATAATATTACATATTTATTGTTTATATATCTATGTATAAACTTACGTTATATTATCTATAGTTGACTTACATAGGGACTTATGAATCCTCATACCAAATATTGTGTCGATATATCGGCAGTTTTTGAATTGAGCCCCCTCTCCCGATTGGTTCAGTCCCTTCCCCCGAATTGGCTGAAAATAAATAGATGTCGATCTAACGGATTTCTAGATATAAAATTTCGTATCGTTACATTCGTTCTATCGATAGTTCTCGTTTCACTCACACAAACACTTTTCTTTTTTGGAATTAGATGGTCGGAAAAAAAGAAATTTTGGTGAAAACTTTCTCTATACTTAGAATACTTTCTCTATACTTAGAATTATTTAAGTTTTTGCTCTCCCTCCAAATTCAATCGACCATTTGGGCTAAACAGACTTACATAGTGTCTTCTGAATCCTCATATCAGCAGTTATTAGGGTATTGGAATCGTGCCCTTCTTCTCTGGTCACCTCTCCCCTTCGTACCTATAGTATAAGGAAATATTGTAATCGTGCGAAAATCCGAGATCGAGGTTTCAACTGATTTTCACGTTTCACGTTTCCCCTGTATACGTTTTGACCATTTTCGAGATGATATCTGTCTGTGGGTCTGTGTATGTAATTGAAAAGTTGTGATCTCTCTTTCGCAAAAACTATTGTAGCTATGAACTTGAAATTTATAATGAAGACTTCACATGTTCTAACTTATGTCTGATTAGATTTTGGTCGAAATCGAACGAAAATTGAGACCATTTTCCCCCGGGATCTAACTTTATTTTACAGGGTCCAGCTTATGTTTATGACCTAATAAAAAATCTTTACGAATAATAATTGTAGAGAATACTGAAATACATAATTTATATGAAATATGATTTTTTATAGGACGTCCGGTTTTTGAGGTACATACTGAAAACCATCTTAAAATGTAGTTTTGAAACACATATTTTTAAACGTTTCCTAAATTTACCCGAAAACGGCTAGTTTTATCAAAAAATTGATATTACCAAAACTGTTTCTTATAAAATTTCCAATCGCTAGCAAGCCCTCGGATTTGAGATAGCATCAGTATGACAAAAGTTATAGCGCCTCGAAGAATGTAAACTTAATGTCTGTAAACAATATATCTACTTGTAATTTTTAAATCGTAACTCATAGCAACGAACAAAATTTAGTTTATGTGTATAAGAAGGTCCTGTAATGCCCACATCAAATTTTTTTTTTTCATATTTGTATTCAGATTGTTGGAAAACACCAAATTTTGTTGAAAAATCGGCATCGAATTTTTGATCGATAACATAACTTCCCTTACACTTCGTCTAGCTAAGGAAATACAATTTAAGGAGGAACCAATATTAGAGGGATCATCCCAGTGACCTATTAAACTTAGATTAAAGAAGGGATAAAATGCAGATGGAGTGCGGGGAATGTCTTTGAGAAGGGCTGAAGGTAGGGTTGATGTTCATAAGAAATCAATGCGCCCCCTCCACGCCACTTAATTTGAAAGATGTATTCATTTGGAAAATGAACGGACATGATTAGAAGTGACCCTTGGCTCGCTCTTCATAGGGGATGCTCCGCATTGTCTTTTTACATTCTTTTTTTTTTTTTTTTTTTTTCTTCAAAGCTAACTCACCCTTTAGAAAATCCCCTTCAAATAAACCATCCCTCTAGTGAACCGTTTGAATTTTTAATTTTCACAAAAGAAGCACTTTAAAATATTTTCTAAATTACCATCATTATTATTATTGTTTACTTTCGCATCTATACGATATATAAGGGAAATCTGTCAGAAAATCTTGTTTCCAAAAATGAAAAAAAAATTATATTTGTGTGTGAACACGATAACTCTCGATAGAATGAATGTATCGTCATGAAATTTTATATTTAAATTCAAAAGTCCAAAACGACACCTATTAATTTTTAGCGGAATCAGCCGAAGGGTCGGGCGATATCAGAGGGGCCTCAACTCAAAAATCCCAATAACTTCCAATAATGAATGTACCTATCGACCTGAAATTTTATATTTAAATTCAAAACCTCGATGGGGGATTTTACCCAAGTATATAATGAATATATCGATACAAAATATTGTATGAGGATTCAGAATCCATAATGTAAGTGAAATATTGAGTTGATTCACCGACGATTTTTTTATTATTTATTTTTTAGTACCTATTGTTTTTTTTTTATTTTATCCATGAGGGAGTTCTATCTACGAAATAAAACTCCCTTCCGGACGAGATTCAAACCCGCAACCATGGTGAAATCCCCAAATTCCATTCAAGAGAAAAAAAAAAATGCCATGAACCTCCCCAGCACGATTTTATCAATTGCGTTTCCCCCCCCCCCCCCCCCCCCCTCAAAACTAATAAATAGTTATTAGACAACCATATTATTACAACAGTTATTAGAGTTTTTGTATTCCCTCTGATATTTTATAAGTAACACGACATTTTATATCTAAATCCAGATTCTCTTAAAGCCGAAACCTGTTGACTTTCAGCCAAATCGGCCTAAAAGATGTAAGAGATCAGAGGATGGAGCCCAAAGGCGGTCATTCTCGATACAACGAATGTATCAAAGTAAGACTATTGATTTTCATACAAATCGATAGATTTCACAGGGAGAATAATTCAGTCGATTAATTTGCGCTGGGGAAGTACACTTTTGGAGATTCACAGCTAACTTTTTTTAATTTCTAATACAAATATTGATATAATAGTGTGAAAATTATCCATAATCAATGTAATTATAGATACGCGTGGAGCGGGTAGTATTACAGAAGATGGCTAGAGGCCATCATTACAGGAAAACGGATAATAACACAGTTTTAGCTGCTAACTTGTGAGCTCAGTTAAACTTCATTTGTCAAATTAGATACCTATGTACGCAAAAAATTGTTATTTCTTTTTATTATTTGTTATTATTTTTAACTCAAATTGTTGGCTAAATGCACAAGCTATAAACACATATATAAGGTGTCGATACATTCATTACATCGGGAGTTATGGGTGTTTTTGAGTTGAACCGTATATACAAGTATATAGTATATAAAATCGTGTTGATACATTTGATTATTTCGGTAGTTACCATGTTCACAGACACACACTTTTCTGGAATCAGAGGATCGGAGAACGTGATATTCCAGTCAAAACTCAGCATCGAATTTTTGTCCGATTACATAACTTCCCCAATACTTCGTGTAGTGGAGAAGTAACCAACACCGAAATTTTACAAAAAGTTATTATTAGTCTATATCTTATGTCCTGTTTTATTGTAGTGTATACCACCTGCGTCAATACTTTCTCATTAAACATTTTAAATTATATCATAAAATCTTCAGGATCTTAAGTGAAAGTATATAATTAAGTATGAGAAAATTAATTGTGAAATTATTTACAAATTAAATAATTTGTTAAAACGTTGAAAGTTAAATAAATTATAAGGCCCAACAAAAATAATAATAATAGGAAATAAATGAGTATAAAAAGAATATTATTCACAAAAATTCAGTAGTTACATTTTAATTATAATTTAAATTATGATAAATATTTTTTTTAATTCTATTAAAAGTGTCTTTTAACGGCGATATTCCAGGACGTTCTTACGTCCCTTTCCCTGGTCACAATGTACGAAATGTAGAGAAAAATAATAAAATAATAACAATAAAAAATACTACAAAAAACCAGTACTATTAAAATAAATGACTAAATAACTAATAATAAATAATGATATGCCTAAATAATATTATTGAATATATAAAACACGACTTTTTATATAATAACTCATGGTTATTTTATTTTTGAAGAATGAGGAAAAAACGCGGTCTGAATATTATATGTATTTTAATTTTTTGTATGTTTTTATTGAGGGATGCATCATGAGAAATTGCATAAGAGTTCAGTACGATGAACCATAATAGAGCTTGCAGTAATTTTAGAGTTTTCACTGGAATATCATGTTTTTACTAGAACATCATGTTTTCGGTGGAATATCTCGTTTTTACTGGAATATCATGTTTTCTGGACACCCTGATTCCAAAAATGTTTAATACATTTAATAAATGCTATTTTAGGACGGTTTTCGGCATTTGTTTTTTAGTGTTCTCTACAACTTTTATTTCAAAAGATTTTTAATTAGACCATGAGGTATCTTGTGAAATATGTGAAGTAAAGTCGTCTCAATTTTCGTCCGATTTCGGCCAAAATCTAATCAGATTTAATATAGCACGCACATGTGACTTCTTCATTCCAAACTTCATGTTCATAGCTATAATCGATTTTGAGTTGGAGCGCTCACATGGTTCCAATTGCATACACACACAGACGGTTATCACCGCCAAAATGGTCAAAATGTGTTCAGAAGACCTTGAAATCTGAAGAAACCTGGATCTCGGAATTAGTTTACAATACTATTATACTACAGGTATATGAAAGTAAAAAGAAGTTAAGCTTACTGAGCTTAAGTTCTGGGAGGTGAAAAACCTTGAGCACGCCGTCCTACGGAAGGGACGTTAAGGGATGATCCTGAGCTTGTACGATGTCAGGTACTCGTTGAAGACCTCTCTACTCTAAATGAATAAAAATTAATTGCATCATGTAACTTTTATTGATCAATCAGAAAGAACTTTGTCAAGTTTCCTATAGATAGAATTAAAAAGTTAAACCCAAAAACTTAACTACCGTTGAAAGTGTCGTCCTTATCCAATTTTTTTTCTTTCCTTAAATTATGTTTTCTGTTTTTCCGAATTGTCTTTTCATTGGGAGAAAGTCTATTTGCTCCTTTATGTTCTCTCATTGTTCCGGATTGGACCAAGACAATTGGTTTAAGAAAACCCGCCAAAGAAGAACAAGAAGTCCAGCACCGGAAAGGATGACAGAGTGGAAAAAAAGCGTTAAGTTCCTGAGAAAGGTACAGGAACAACTGTATAAAGGGTTGAACAACTAAGGGTTGAATTTTTAGAAAAGTTACTTAGGGGGGAACTCTGAGGGATGGACTTGAATTTTTTATTTGATGTACAGCCCCCCCCCCCCTCCCCCCCAACTCAAAACATTCTTCCTCTTCCACCCTTCTTTTTTTTTTCACTTCTCAAAAAAGTTATTTTAATTTTATTTTTTTTCTTGTGCTTTCGCTTGTAATATCTGCAGTCACGAAGTGTAATTAATTACTATTTCAAGACACAATCATAAAAAAAAAGCGATGAATCACCGGCAATGTACTTCCCCACCACGAATTACTCAATTAATTGTTTGCTCTTCCTCTAAACCCAATAGACCGTTTGGGTAAAAATCAACACTTGACTTACACAGGGACTTCTCTTGTTATATTATATTATTCAACAATCCTCAAGAGGGGGCCGGTAGCTCAGTGGTATGCGTGCTTGTCTTCTGAGCTCAAGAACGTGGGTTCGAAACCCGACCGAGACCCTTAGTTTATTTTATCTGGGAGGTAAAATAAACTTAAGCACGCCGTCCTTCGGATGGGACGTTAAGCGATGGTCCCGAGCCTGTACGATGTCAGGTACTCGTTAAAGACCCCTGCCCTAGGTGAATAAAAATTCAGGGTAGACAAAATTTAGGACTCCCATAGTAGAGTCGGGCTCATGTCCATCAGAGTGACGAAAGAGCGCTCTGGTAGTAGGCGATATGAGCTCATAGTTAAAGCCCAGGCTTGAGTCATAAAACCTAACCTAACAATCCTCAAAATCTCATGTCATCCCCCCCCCCCCCCCCCCCCCTCCCCCCCAATAATATTTCCTTACCTTTGACCGATTGGCTAAAAATAAATTGGTTTCGCCCTTATCGCGTTCTGAATACACATACTGAATGTCGCGTTGAGACATCGTCGTTGTAGACGACTTTTAATTCTGGAAGTTGTCTAAACTAGCGTTACTATAGCCAATGTCGTCGTTATATCCACTGTCGTATTAAGGATATTTTACCTGTAATTTGTAATAACAGGGTATAACCTGTAATTTTTTTCCTCGGGATTTCATCGTTATACCCGACGTCGTTATAGAACGTTATATATTCTTTCTTAAAACGATTCTAATGGAGATGGAAAATAGTTGCTTGCAGTATGATACTGCACTATATTGCATTGTTGAGTGAGTGAGGCCATGATAGGTCCCATGGTGTTGCTAATGTTGAAGCCATGTACTGCATTAAACAACATCTCCTTCCATAACCCAACACAACACATCCTCCATACTATCACAGCACATCATATGATTAATAGTCCTACATAGATGACACTAGTTCAGCACTTGCTAGCACCCTTTCTATCATAAGATCAAAACTAATTTTAGTTTGCTTTTAAGCAATTTTGCAGGTGAAATAAATAAATATTTCATAAGACTTGAAATGGCCTTTTCCTATCTTGTACATTACAAGAAGGAATTGTCTAATTTGGAAAATAGGTAATTCCTTGGAATGAAAACAAATTTTTAGGCTTTCATAGCTAAAAAATACTATATTGTTATAATATTTTTGTAAGACCTTTAAAAGCGTCACACAATATTCGTGTGTATAAATCGTATAACATATAAGAATGATACATGTGTGATTCCATGAAAATCCGATCAGCGGTTCATGAGCTAGCACTAATTTTATATATATATATTTTCGAACCCCTTATGTCTCAAGATTTTGAGATGCCACGTAGTCTATTTTTTCAATGAGGCTTAAAATGATATTTACATGTGAAGTTTCAAGAAAATCCGTCAGTTTAGATGTGATGGAACTAACCCCGTTACAACTATATCGAACTATCGAAGATCATCAGATGATTAATAGTCCTTCAAAAATGACACTAGTTCAGCACTTCCTAGCATCTTTTTTTATCATAATATTCAAAATTGAAGCAATTTTTCAAGTGAAATAAATGACTAGGAGTTAGTAAAAACGTTGTGAAAAATGTCCTTTTCACAAACAATATCGTAGGCTGCAAAATAAAAAAGTAGTCTATACTCTCACAATTTTTTTTATAATATGCTAGCCGGCTTTCGAAGTTGCTCTCATCATCAAGCAGTCGACAGAAAACACACCATTTAATTTCGTGAAAAAAGGAGAAAAAATGTAAAATTGTAATACTAAAATAAATACATAAAAATATTGGCTAAACGCTCTTATATAGTAGATTACCCGATGAGAAGGGGAACTTCGAAAGCCGGCTATTCTAAAGATTGTTTTCATCATTAGTCAGTCTACAAAAAATCCATCATTTAGTAGAAAAGGTAGGTACACAATTTCAATTGCAATTCTAATTGCATTCTACAATTTAAAATACGTATCTATTTGAAAATATTGAGTTTATTTATTTATATTTATTCATTTCAGCGCATTTAGCCAATATATTTATGTACATATTTCAGCAATTAGAATGTAATACCTTTTTTACTAAATCGTGGGTTATTTGAACAAATTTGTTCATTCGTTCATATAGGTTAGGTTAGGTTTTATGACTCATGCCCGGGCTCTAACAACGAGGTCATATCGCCTACTACCAGAGCGCTCTTTCGTCACTCTGGTGGACATGAGCCCGACTCTACTGTGGGAGTCCTAAATGTTGCCTACCCTAAATTTTTATTCATCTAGAACTGGGGTCTTTAACGAGTACCTGACATCGTACAAGCTCGGGACCATAGCTTAACGTCCCATCCGAAGGACGGCGTGGTTCGTTCATATATAAAACTTACTTATTTCAGTATCCATAGTAATTCTTATTTGTCAACAATCCAATATGTTACTTAACATTTTTGCAGAAATATTGTGAAACACTTGATAAAAATATAAAGAAAAACGTAAGTTTTTTTTTTTAAATATCGTCTATTTCACAAGATATATAAAATATATGAGAATAATTTCGGTATTGCTATCATCTTCAGCCACGACTTAACAAATACTGTATGTGTGCCGATAGTACTCCCATATATCTTATATATCTTGTGAAATAGACAATATTTTTTAATTTCTTGAATTAAGAGTAATTCTGGGGAAACACTCAACATCGAATTTCCGACCGTTTTTGTAACTTCCACTGTACTTCGGGAGAAAAAGAAAAAAATGGAAATATTTTGTTGATTGAAAAGCGATTGATAGGCCATCTATTTTAGAATGTTATCGATTAACAAGTATCGAAAAAGTAATTTTTTCAATAAAATAATATTAAACAGTTTGATAGACGAAGTGTTATTTGAGAAAATACTAATAGTACGTTTAGTGAGGACTGAGTGGGGCAGTGCTCAATTAGTACAGGAGTACTAGCTGGCTGGTCAACCATTATGTATTTATGTGTCGGACAACACTTGACTCATAGCTCAATTTGGACAGTTCCTGCTTGACAATAGGCCGGCAATCGACCGCGGAACACCTTCTACAATCATTCATTGTAAAAATAATTGTAAGAAGCAGGAAAAAGTAACAAAAGGAAGCCCTCTCCGCGGCATTAGGCAGAATTAAAAATATTACAGGTCTTTACTTTGTCAAGGGGGGGGGGGTGAGGGGGAAGGGGGAATATCGACAGGGGGGCCCATGAATAAAAGGGAATTATTCTTTTATAAAATTTCCATTCGCCAACCCCTCCCTCCCCCCCCCCCCCCCCTCTACTATTGACGGCTTCCATCATCGTCCAACTGAAGAAGTGGGGAAGAACGAAGAAAAAAAAAATTGGTTCGTCATTAAAAGAGATTTACAGGGTGAGAAATAAGAGGGGTGGCTTCAGGTCTCTGATCTTACTTGGAAATATTCTCTTCAACTGTCACCCCCTACTAAGGTCGAGAAGAACGTATTTTGGTAGCGCGAACATATTCGAACAAAGTAGTGTTGCTACGAACCGCATAATTGATATTCATCCAATAAGGGCGCATAACAAACGACTAAATGTATTTACTTACTATTGCATAGACTCTATGCCATAGAGTATTTCTTTGATGGTAAAATAAGGCTAATTTGAAACCAAATCGAAATAAATGGCAATGAAATAAATAAATAAATTATATAGTTAGTTATTATGACTCATGCCCGGGCTTTAACTACAAAGTCATATCGCCTACTATCAGAGCGCTCTTTCGTCACTCTGGTGGACATGAGCCCGACTCTACTGTGGGAGTCTTAAATTTTGCCTAACCTAAATTTTTATTCACTCTAGGGTAGGGATCTACGAGGACTTGACATCGTACAGGCTCGGGAGCATCGCTTAACGTCCAATCCGAAGGACGGCGTGCTTAGGTTTATTTTACCTCCCAGATAAAAGAGCCTCGGCCGGGTTTCGAATCCACGATCTTGAGCTCAGAAGGCAAGAATGCATACCACTGAGCTACCTCTAAATTATATAAATCAAAAAGCAAATTTAATAAAAATAATTTTACGTCTTGTGATCCTATCTAAAGATCTAAGGCTCAAGATTTTTTCACCTTTCCCCACGATTTTGAGCTCAGTTAGCAAGCAAGCATACCATTGAGCTACTGGCGCTCTCACATCAAAATATATTTCAATATACTAATAACATATTAATTATTTCAAACAATATTTAATTTTTATATACAACTTTTTTTTTCATTATATTTTCTTGCAAAATGTTTACATA
The DNA here is from genome assembly GCA_963662175.1 of Aradus depressus. Taxonomy (NCBI): domain Eukaryota; kingdom Metazoa; phylum Arthropoda; class Insecta; order Hemiptera; family Aradidae; genus Aradus; species Aradus depressus. The sequence goes on from OY759215.1 coordinate 38,311,091, forward strand.
AAGATACAGCAAATAAATTTTATATGATAATTCAGAAGTTCCTTCAATCAAATCGGTTAATTGGAGGTAGAGAGAAAATGCAGTGGAATTATTCGCGCTGGGAAATTACCGACGATTTTTTTATTCTTGAAATTATTCCGCTAAAACTTTGAATTACGGAGATGAATAACATTTTCCAGGAGGGAAGAAGATGAGAAGTAGGTAGCGAGATGGAGAGGAAAGGGTAGCACTTACTCATCTGATCAGCCTACCCTCTTCATTCCCACGTGTACATCGTTCTCCTTCACAGTCTACTGTTTATCCCCATTATATTTACTGATAATGTTTAAATTGTTGTATTACCAGGTCGTATATTTTCGAAAATCACCTTGTGTGTGTGGGGGCTTTTGTCCGAGCTAAAACAGACTCGATGAGAGAGAGTGCGGGTAGGGGGGGAGGGGGGGGGTGGCCACGCCCCCTTGCACTCGCCTAATTATGCAAACAGCGCAGGGAAATTGCATGTGCACACACATAGCCCCCCCCCCCCCCCCCCCTCCTATCTAACCTGCTCCCCCACCCTAACCCAGCATCATCCACTAAAACCCGGTTTTCAACCTTTATTGCATTTCAAACTGCCTATATAAATTGAAAATCCATTTTGCACGAATTGATCATATTTCTATATTTTCATATTCAAAATGTTTTGGACCTAACATACATCGGAGGAATTTATGAATTGCATTTTATCGATATACAAAGTATAGAGAATGTTAGGCAATCGGTCAGAAATTCGATGTTGAGTTTTCACTGGAACTTCATGTTTTCCAACCCCTTCATCCCAAAAGTGGAAATTCAATTGTCTGTGTGTCTTGATTTTCAGCGAAATCGACCAAGGTAAAAGGGGGAAGGGGGGAGGCTAATACAAAAACACCAATAACTGAAATAATGAAAGTATCTCCATAAGAACATTAACTATTAATTTTCATCCAAATTGGCTAAAAGGAATTAGCGAAACAGAAGAGAAGGGCCCTTAATAACTATCAATATGAAATTTCGTATGGAAATTCCAAATTCCCTGAGGACAAAACCTATTAATTTTCAGCCAAATCGACCAAATAGAAGTAGGGGATCAGAGAAAGAGGGCACAATTCAATTTTTATTTGAATAATATTGCTGACTATTTACACTATCTTTTTTCGTATGTCACAATACAAGGTTTTTTTTGGTTTTTGGAAAAAAAAAAAAAAAAAAAAATGCACTTCCTCAACACGAATTAATCAACTAAGTTTTCTCTCTCCCTCCAACACCAATTGATCATTTCGGCGAAAAATCTATATTTGACATGCACAAAGACTTCTGAATACTTCACTAAATTTCGATACATTCATTCTATATTGAGTTATAAGAGTTTTTAGTTGAAAACTAATAGGTGTCCTTTGGGTTTATGGATACACATATAAATTTTCGTGTCAATACATTCATTCTATCAGGTGCTATCCTGTTCAAAGATACACACAGATAGTACGAAAATCAAATAGGTTAGTTTGTCTACCAATCAACCAACCCCTGTGTTTTTAAAGTCCTTCAGAGATCAATTTCAGTTTTGTTTTCATACATAAACTTATTTTTATAACTATATACTTATTTTATATATTTGAGAAAATTAAAGAAAGAATAGACAATTGTATTAATATAGTAATCGTTAATTACATGCTTCCAATTCTTCTTCTGTATTTGCCATTTTTAGGACATTGATTATTAGGTAATTTAGTTTATTTTATCTAGGAGCTAAAAAGAACTTAAGCACGCCGTCCTTTGGATGGGACGTTAAATGATGGTCCTTGGCCTATACGATTTCAGATTAAAGATCCCCTATTTTAGACAATGTTCACCAGAGCGACGAAAAAGCGCTCTAATTATGTCGTAAAACTTAGCAAAATTGTATCATTGAAAAATCGTCAGATCAAAATGGTTTTTATAATAATAATATTTATTTCAGTCAAAACATAACATGGTATACGTCATAAAAATATATACATCAAGATAGCTTATAAATTAGATAGATAAGGAGTTACTGAATCTTAAAGTCGGTCACATGTGATTAGTAATGATAAAAAGGGGAGGCAGGGAAATGAATAAATAAATATTAGAACAATAATGAGTATAATAATAATAATAAATACAATAGATCATTAAATATAAATTTTATATTATGATCAATAGTATTTATAATTTTTCCAGATGTATTTTTCTCGACGAGATTTCGGGACGTTCTTACGTTCTTTCCTCAGTTGCAATGTGCGAAATATAGAAAAGTAAGAGAAAAAAATACATAAAAATAAATAAACCAATAGTAATAAAATAAATTAGTGAAAACTAATAAAAAATAATTATATTCAAATTCATATATAAAATAATATTATGTATATGAAACACGACTTTTATATCATGGTTAATTTATTCTTGCTGAAAAATGAGAAATTTTCGTTTTCGATTAGGTTTCCTCTAGAATAAACATTTTTGGTTGAAGTTTAAATGTTTTTATTTTATCTGAAGCTACGGGGAAGGGCATCTAAAAAGGGCATCCATCCCTTTATGAGTTAGTATTAATGTTTCAATTATAAATAGTATTTTAAAAAATATTTTTTTGTTAAAATAGACCTAGTTTTTCGTAAATCAATAATCGTTTTATTGTGTCGAAGGTCTGGGCGTGTCTTTCTGTATGTCATGCTCTGACAACCATTTGAGTGAAGACCTGTAGTTCAAACTGGATTCTATAAATAAATAAAATAAAATATTTAAAATGCATACTATTTGCAGTATGGAGTTTGTTTTCAATATTGCATTGTAGCTACGAGGAGAGAGGGTTTAAATTTTCTGCTTTTGAATAGGCTGTTTATAATTTAGTTGGTAGAGGCCATCATTGATTGGGCTGGGGGCTGCTGGGAGTAACTACTAGATGGCACTAGCGGCGCTATATAATTTGGGGGTTGTACAGAGAGCCCATGTGTGTGTGTTTGTGTGTGTGTGTTGCAGTGTGCAATAATTCACACTGTGGGGTGGGGGGGAAGGTACTGGGAGAGGGGGGAGGGGGGTAGAATTGCAATAAAGTAGGGTGAGGGGGGGAGGGGAAGGGGAGCCATGGCGCCTGTCAATCAGGCACGCCCACTGCAACCCTGCCCTGCACTCTGTACTCCCGTTCGCTCGACTAATGCCACTTTTGTGTACCCCATCCCCTCTACCCTTCTGTCCATCCTAATCAATTTCGAAAATTTTCCCATACACACATATTCTGCATAAATAAATAATAGCAAATGTAAAAGAGGGAGAGAGATGTAGATAGAATCGGTGGTCGTGTACAGTTGCATTACCGGGTGCATTTGAAAAACAGAAATGCAACAACCCCCCTCTCCCTCCTACCCCAAACCAGTTATGTTAATTCTCAGTCTAGATCCGTACTTTTCTTCCTCTCTTAGCTCATTATGTTGCAGATAAACCAAAACAGAAAAATGCTAAAACACTATTTTTGAATAAAAATAATTGAAAAAAAGCTGTCGTTGAATCACTGGCGATGTACTTCCCCTGTGCGAATTAATCAACTAAGTTTTCGCCTTCTCACTGAAACCAATTTACATATTTGCTTAAAAATCAGTTGCTCTTACTCAAATTACCTCAACAGTTATCACAACTCAAACCCCTCCTCTAATCCTCGACTTCCCTTTCCCCAATTTGACTGAATATTTATTATGTTTCGTCCCTTTTGGGTTTTGAGTTAAAATATAGGTACAATTTCGTGTCGATACATCCATTATTTCGTCAGTTATTATATAGTTTTTGTGTTAAGCCCTCCCCTAATCCCCCTCCTTCCTTAAGCTGATTTGGCTAAAAATTATACTTGTCGTTCTATGGGGTTTTAGATTTACATATATAAAATTAATTGTTCTCAAATCATATATATATATATAAATTAAGTATGAGGATGAATTAGTTCCTAGTAAGTCAATTGATTTTTAGCCAAAACGATCGATTGGTGTTAGAGGAGAGCGAAAACTTATTTAGGTAATAGTTTTGAGTTGGGGATGTCTCACTGCCTGTGATTAACTGACGACATTTTTTTTCAAATATCTCTGCAAGTATCCTAGCTTCCACTATAATGATCACCCTTAGTGTTCGTCTGAATTGAATGCACATAAAAAAAAACAGGAAAAGCCGAGAGCTTCTGAACATGAGCACAATAAACCTAAGAACTATGCACAATATGGGCATCACCAGAAACCGTCAATGCAAGAAGTGTGGCAAGGAAAACGAGTCTTCGGTTCATATTCAAAGCAAGAAGTTTTACTGTTTCGGATCTGCCATAACAGAACCATGGCAGGCTATGAAGGGAACCTGCAGCAGATTTCTGGACTTTATTAAAGATAGATGGCTCGTATAAGGGACCAAACACACACAGGGCATACAATAAGGGTACTCTGGCCGCTGGAATTAAAGAATTATGCGAGAGGACAGCCGGATAACCTGACAAACCGGATAAGTGGGGAGTCTAATGTATTCTGTATTACTTTTACTCCCCCTTGTTTTCCGGCCTCTAGATTCGAAATATAAAAAAAAAAGGTCTCGAGTGTCTATGCGTCTGTGAACACGATAACTCCCCATAGAATGAATGTATCGACACAAAATTTTGTATGTGTGATAAAAACCCCATATGAACAACACCTATTGATTTTCAGCCAAATCGGCCAAAGGATAGGGGGGATTAAAGGGGCGGCTTAACTCAAAAACTTTAATAACTGCCGTCGTGATGCCTGTATTGACACACAATTTCATATTATAAGTCAAAACCCAATGAGGGTGTAACCTGTCAAATTTCAGCGATATCTGCTGAATGGAAGCGGGGGGTTTAGGGGAGGAGGCTCAATTCCAAAACTCTATTAACTGTCGATGTAATGAATTTATCGATACAAAATTTAATATGACGATTTAGGAGCTCCTATGTAAATCAACTGTATTAGCGAAAACGGTCGACTGGTTTTGGAGGGGGAGCGAAAAGTTAATTGATTAATTCTTTCTGGGGAAGTACCTACATTTGCGGTGATTCACCGACGACTTTATTACTTGCTTATCAACAAGACAAGCACAGTAGAGGAGTGCCGTAGTCTCATACAGAACCCTCATGCTTATAAAGCCCCACAACTCTTCATTAGAAGGAGAGACGCCAGTCTGGCGGTGGATAGGGGATGGTGGTGTTGTGGATTGGAATAAAGAAGACAGCGCTCTGGAGACAACTTTATGAGGCTTGGAAGGACGGACAACCCACAATTTTTAACAGGGTGCTAACCCGTTCTCATAAACACCCCTCCCATACCCTCACAAATAAAAATCCTTTACCCCCAGACCGAATTAACTTCCTGGCTATCATTACTGCTTCGCCCCGCCTTATTTCCCCGATAGTATATGACCCCATAGACTTAACGAGAACTAATTATCACTAAGTAAAGCTTATTACTTTATTTTATATTTGTTTACAAGGAAGAAGTATTTTAAGCTAAATTAATATTGTAGACGAAGAAAACGCTTAACTGGTTCTTGGGTTTGTAAAGTCACAACATTATGTTCATAAGCTTCCATTACCTTTTAAAAGCTGAGTTATATTGAAACAAAACTATAAGGAAATATTCTAAATACTATTTAATATATAATAATCATTTGAGGGCGCCGGTAGCTTAGTGGTATGCGTGCTTGTCTTCTGAGCACAAGATCGTGGATTCGAAACCCGGACGAGGCCCTTAGTTTATTTTATCTGATTGGGACCATCGCCGTCCTTCGCCTGGGGCGTTAAGCGATGGTCCCAAGCTTGTACGATGTCAGGTACTCGTTAAAGACCCCTGTCCTAGGTGAATAAAAATTTAGGGTAGGCAAAATTTAGAACTAGTAGAGTTGGACTCATGTCCTCCAGAGTGACGAAAGAGCGCTCTGGTAGTAGGCGACATGACCTCGTAGTTAAAAGCCCGGGCATGAGTCATAGTAACTAACTATAATAATCATATTGTGAAAATATATTTCAATATATAAATTATGTAGGGATTGACCAACAATGTAATAAGAAGGAGAGATGAGGCTTGTGGTCGAATAAAACAAACTTGGAATTTCTGCCAAACTTTCGGTACTGAGTGTACCTTCTTCAGGACCTGTATTGACATATATAAAATATTATTACTGCGTTAATGTACTACGTATATAGCTACAATCGTTTTTGAGGTAGAGAGCTCACAACATTACCATCACATACACACACGCACAGACTGACATCATTGCGAAAATGGACAAAACGTATTCAGGGGACCTTCCTCGGATTTTCTCAACGATTACAATACTCAGCCTCCTTCAGGCACCGAGCCAACCTCCTCTAACCACCATCCCACCGACCCCCCTCCAACAGACGTATTTGGTATTTAAGAAGAGCTGAGAAAAATTCTTATCACGTTTCTTATTTTTCAGAAAATAAGAAGAAAAAAAAAAAGTGGAGATGGTTTTTGCTAATAAATTGGGCTGGCCCCTCCTCGGGGTGGTTTAGACCTCCCTGTAAAATATAGCATACTTACCACCCCCCAACCAGCTACGTGCTATATTTTTATTGCCTGGATAATTTGGGCTTACCGTCTTATTATAGAAGGTTTCCAACATGATAAGCATTCTTTTTTTCCTTAATTACTTCATTTTCTCTATTTAATTTCTTATTATTTATTTATTCATTATCGTCAATTATACTTCTGTTTTCTCCACAAATTGTGTCTCTTTTAACATTGATACTCATAGTGCCAGGTTTGCCGCAAGGTTCTATTTTAGCCCCACTATTACTCAATATATTTGACATTCGCAATTGAACTGGTGTTACAGAATAAAAAAATAAAAACAAAAAATTCGCACTACGTAAAGAATCATACCCCGTTATTTTTACCGATACGTATAGTATTATCCCCCCCCCCCCCCCCCAAAAAAAAAAAAAAAATTGGTGGGTTTGTTTTTATGTGAACACGATAACTGCCGACAGAATGAATGTATCGACATGAAATTTTATATTTGAAACCCCATATGGCACCTATCAATTTTCAGAAAATTTGGTTAAAGGAAAGAGGGGACCAGAGAAGGATTCAGACAAATCGGTCAAAGAGAAGGGATGATTAGAGGGGAGGGCTTAACACATAAACTATAATAACTTCCGTTGAAATATATTGAAATAAAATTTGATAAGTGAATTCAAAATCCTATAAGGACAACTAATAATTTTCGGTTAAATCAGCAGAAGGGGAGGAGGGGATCAGAGAGAGGATCAATTCATATATTCCAATACTGCCGATATTATGAATGCATCGACATGAAATTTTATATTTAAATTCAAAACCTCATAAGAATAGCATCTATTAATTTTCAGCGAAATGGGTCGAAGAGAAACGGTGGATCAGAGAATGGGGTTCGACTCAAAAGCTCGAACAACTGCCAAGTAATGAATGGGAACAAAATTTAATATGAGGATTCAGAAACCTTTATGTAAGTCATCTATTGATTTTTAGCGTAAACGGTCAATTTCTGGCGAATCACTGACGTCATTTTTTCCTTGCATATAAGAACGAAACGAAATTATCTACTTTCCTGTCAATTAAAATGATTCTGGAATGTTTATTATAATAACTAAGGGCTAATGTTTAGGTTTATTTATGTATGTTCAAAGAATGTTGTATAAAGTGGGGTTTGTTTCCATGTTGATGTTTGTAACAAGAAGAGGAGGGAGTGAGCTGAATGCAATTCTCCTGCATTGGATCTCATTTCCCAGGAGCTGACTGGGGACCCTCGCCATAATTTAGCCCCGAGTCAAGTGCAACCTGAATAATGCAAGGGCCGAGGAACGGACTAACGTATTCAAACCAGCCAAGGGCAAGTGCAACAAGATGCACTCAACTACACTTCTCCAACAATACACATGAAACACATGTTCAGTAAGATGCACTTCTTCTGAACACATGTTTGATCAGTGTTCGATTCCATATGGCATCCGTCTTGTTAGTTATTGTGACTGTCTGAGTTTTTAACTTCGAGGTCATATCGCCTACTACCTGAGCGATCTTTGGTCACTCTGGTGGACATGAGCCCCACTCAGGACCATTGCTTAACGTCCCATACGAAGGACGGCGTGCTCAACTGTCTTGTTAACAAATACTTTACCTTATTTACCTTAAGTCCCAGTAATAACATTGTAATCCGTTTTAACATTACCATGGCCTGTAATTTACAGCATGAGACATTAGAAATGGCTCCTATTACATTATATTGATTAAGGTTGACCTAATGTAATCCATATGTTAAGTACATGCAATAATGATCCTTATTACGTCACTTTCTATCAATATAATGTGAGCTACTGCTGTTCTCAGTTGCATTCGGTCTGTCGCATCAATCCCTCAAGCGTACCGTCGGTTCCAGCTGTCATTTAAAGACATCATTCACCTTTCGCCCATAGCAGAAAATATTTTGTTGATTTATTTACTGCAGATGTAAAACAAATCCAACCTCAGTAACTGCTGTATTAAACTAATGTGAAGATAGTTGAAGGAGTGAAAAGTGATTATTTCACAGATTGCACAGAGTGACGATAGAGCGCTCTGGTAGTAGGCGATATGACCTCGTAGTTAAAGCATAATATTATTAAACGTAAAGTAAAGCGTAGTACTATTAATTAAAAAGTTATAATATTCAAATTCTCAAAACAAGTACATAGGAGTGTTGGTTATATGCGCTAAAATTAATAAATATAAATAAATTCAATAAATAAGTAACAAAAAATAAAGTTATATGAAAAGCTTTAAAAATTAACATACCTGATAAAAAATTTAAAAGAAAATAATTTAAGAAAATGAATAAATTAAATAAAACTCCAATAAATAAATACATACACTGGAGTCCGTCCTGCCATTGGCTAATAAGATGGAAACCGAAATAATGTATCTATGCCCATCCATGAAATTGTATTTGTTAATTTTTAGTCGTTTTTATATTTCATATTTATTGGGGTTTTATTTTATTTATGTTTTTACTTTTTAAATTGTTTTGTTCTTTTAAATGTTATATCAAATATATTAATTTTAAAAGCTTATTTATATTACCCGCACCATGTATAACATATTTCTTGTTGATCTGGTGAAATAAAGAATAAAGACAAAAAGCTTATTTATTTAATGAATTATATATATATTATTTCTATGTACTTGTTTTTGGAATTAGAATTTTATAACTTTTGTTTTTTTCTGATGTTTTTATTTTTTTGACTGGCTGATGATGAGGGAAACCTTGAAAGCCGGTTAGCATATAATATTAAAATCAGTGAGAGGTCAGAGGTCTACATTTTTATTTTGCAACCTGTGAGATTGTATTAGATGTCAAAAACAAAGAGCCTACTGCATTTTCACAGATTCTTTCTAATGGCGTCTTTAAACGGAGAATTGCTATTCTCAGCGATGACCTACTTATCGAATATAATCTACGGAATAATTAGAAGAAAAAATATATTTATAAAAAAAAATTTATAATCAGAGTTATTAAATGTCAATTTATAATATTTATTGTACAAGAAAAATGCATCTTTATCAGTTCATAGTGTCAGATAATGATTAAAAAAATGAGTTCATCATTACGATTTAACCTTGACACTGTCCTGGTTGAGGTCAATTATTCTCAGAACATTTTTTTTTTTTTTTTTTTTTCTATTTTACTGTAATCAAAGTCTTTTGTTTTAAAAAGAAAAAAATAGTATTTATTATACAATGCCTCATGATGAATAAAGTGCATAGACTCAGTTCTGGGTCTTTACAGATGTTTGCATAGCAAAGTGCATAACACTCGCTTTCTTCACCAGAGTTACCACACAATCCTCTCAGAAGATGGTGGAACCATATTTAAGAATTTAGATAGTCCTTTCATAGAGGAAATCAAATATAAAGGACATAATTAATAATTTGAGAAAGAATATAACATTAGCTTTATATGATTCAAAGTAAGTAATATAGGTGTTGACTGATTAAATAAATAAATTCAATCAAAGGAAAAATAAAGAAAATGCAATTTATTCATAATCATGACACCTTGGCTTTATTTGGTTCAAAGTAAGTACAAAGTAAGTGATTAATTAATTAAATAAATGCAATTAGAAGTAAAATAAAGAAAATGAAATTTATTAATAATTAATGAATAATTATTATTCATAGTAATGACTGATGAATAAATTGTTTTTATTTATTTTTCCTTCTGAATACGTTTATTTAAAGGACTTTAGAGAACTAATGTAAATTTCAGGTTCTAACAAAATTAATTAGAAATATAAATAAATTGAAAAAAGTTAATTTCTTAATCTCATAATTGTTTAAAATTTTGGAGATGGTGATATTTCGAGGAATTTCGCGACGGGCTGACTCTAACTTGGTAGTTGTAAGTCATAATTCAGAGGTTTATAATATTTGCGTCGCGTATAAATCTAGAAATAAACTAATTTGATGTGAAGGAGTGGGAAGTGATTATTTCATGATTTGTAAAATAAAATTGTTGTCCCTCTCACAAATGTTATTATTAAAGGCTAGCCGGCTTTCGAGGTTCTCCACATCATCAGGTGTCCACAAAAACCCATCATTTAGTAAGAAAGTTATATATATAATTGCTAAAATAAGTACATAAAAATATTGACCATTTGCACTTAAATGTACATAAATTTATTTATATTTCTTAATTTAAGCGTATTTAGCCAATATTTTTATGTACCTACTTATTTTAGCAAATTAGAATTTTGTACACTGCCTGATGATAAGGTTAGCCTCGAAAGCTGGCTAGTGCATAACAATAAAATCGTTCAGAAGTCAGACTACATTTTTATTTTGCACTCTGCGAAATAAACTGATTTACTTGAAAGTTCATTAATATCATCTGATGTAATAATGCATTTGTTAGAAAAATTCAATGGAACTACTTCAGGCTTTACTCTACCAGGCAACGTAACGAACAGGCTTGACGTCAACTTTGCTCGAATAGGTCAGGGAGTCCTGTATATACAGAACGATACAAGAGATACCATCTGACAATTACAAATGTAATTTGGTTAATAATTAGTCGTGCAAAACGGAAACCCGGTGCAAGAACAGCATTCAGAGAAACCCAAGTTAGAATAGTGCAGGGGGTATGAATTCTGAGTGGTTCTACGAATTCTGAGTGTCGAAAAAGCGAAATACTGAAAGAAAATTAGAAAAAATTAAAAAGATACTGAGGAAAAATGACGTACAAACCTGATGACGTCACACGAAGGAGTTTCGTTTACTTTTATCTACAATACGATAATAACATACAATAAGATAATATGATGCCCTTTTTAAGGTTCTGAAGGTCAAAGACCAGATATAAAACCCTATTAATGAGTTTTTGACGATGTTTCTGTCTGCCCATTGATAATAATAATAATAATAATAATATTTATTATCGTTAAACCATAATATGGTAATAGGATACTTCATAAAAAGGTATACATTAAGATAGCTAATAAATTAGATACATAAACAGCTATTAACTCTTCGGGTCGGACATAATAACAGTAATATTAAAAAATAAAATGTATAAATAAATACTAGAGAATAAATTAGTACAAAAATAATAATAATAATAAATACAGTAGATAGGACACTTTTTAATTTTATTTAAATCATTATAAATATGTTTTATTTTATTTCTCCAGAAGTGTCTTTCTTTTTTCACGACGAAATTTCGGAACGTTCTTACGTCCCTTTCTCAGATCGCTGTGCAAAATGTAGGGAAGAAGAAAAAAAAAATGTAACTCCAATAAAAATAAAACATAAAAATAAACCTAGAGAAATATAATAAATTAGCTTATAAGTAATAAAAAATAATGATATTAGTAATGAATGTTGAGTTTTTACAGTCATTTTATGTTTTCCGACCTCCTGATTCAAAAAAATAAAAGAAAATTTCCTGTATATCTGTGAACACGATAACTCCTGATTGAATATATCGACAAAAAAATGTTATATGTAGATTATAGTTATATGTGTATTGATTTTCTATCTAATCTGCCACAGAGAGGGGGCCCCTAAAGACGACACTTACTAATTTCTCGCAAAATTGGCCGAAAGGAAGTGATGATCTGAGTGGGGCTCAACTGAATCATTTTAATTACTCTCAATGTAATGAATATATCGACATGAAAGTCAACTATCGATTAGAACGATTGATGAGAGCAAACATTTAGTTGATTAATTCCTGTTGGGGAAGTATATTCCTGGTGATTCAACTACTACATTTTTTCCTAATACTGTCTCCATGCAACTGTCTCATTATGTTAATTGTTTTCCAATACATAAATCTAAAAAAAAAAATATAAGTTTTGTTCAATATCGTTGCTACTTGATTAAAAGACAAATGGAAGAAGTTCAGGTAGAAGAAGACAAGGGGTGAGGGGTTGAAAGTGAAGGAGATTTCTTTCTTTCTGTCTGTGAAAGACTTTTTACAACAATCTGTTATTTCTTTCTCTTGGAGTTCTCTTGAGAAGGGGAGAAGGGGGTGGGCAGTCTGTTTCACTTATTAGGAAATTCTTTCGAGACACGCCCAATGAAAAGTTGGCTTAAGTGGATTTTATTAAAACAGCTTTTTAATTCTAGGCCATCGTTGGAGAGTGAAAATAAAGTGAGTAAAAAACGAGAAAAAGAGAAGAAAAAAAAAAGAGAGAGAGGAAAATTCAATTGGATTTTATATTATATTGGAAAAATAAACAGAACAAGATTCAATCAAATTTGTTTTTCAATATTAAATTTTAAAAAATATATAATTATCCTTCAAAAATATTTAAGAGGAATATAAATTTCTAAAGAGATTTTGATTACGTTCCCGTTAATATTTTTCTCCAAGTTCCTTATTACTTTTACCTTTAGTGTAAGAAAGTTTTGTAATCGTGCAAAGAACTGAGCTCTAATTTTCAACGGGATTTCATGTTTCAAGGTACCTTGAACACTTTTTGATCATTTTCGTCATAATGTCTGTGCATGTGGACTGTCTGTTTACATCCATTATTTTTCGAGTTAATGGATTTTAGTTATTAATTATACTAGTTGTAGATAGTTCATGTATAACTATTATTGTTTATAATTTTACTATTGTCGCTAATTTTTTGTTAGATGTCATACAAGAACTATAATTATTAAAATAATTTGTATTATTTCTCTAGGTGGGAATTGTTGATGACAATTTCTTTGGATATGGGCGTCACTTATCCGATTTTTTTGTACTTTCAAAAATAATTATTTCAAAAATACATTTATTTCGAAGAACCCTTGTTGACTAGACACAGGGTGAAAACTGTTCTAAAATGTCTTGAAACCCATTTTTGTAGATGTTTCTTTGATTTATACAAAAACCGTTAGTCCTATCGAAAATTTGATTCTTACCAAAAATGTTCCTTATTTTTCCTACCATTATTTCCTTGGATGTGAGATAGAACCAATATGACCAAAGTTATAGCGCCCTATCTGTTATACAATAAACATTAGGAAATATTTCAAAGTAATGTTTAAATTGTAATGAATAGCAATAATTTGAGAGAGGAGAGAGAGAGTTGTTTAAAAACGTGGTAAATATAAAAATATATATAAAGTACAGTAAAATCCGGTTATAACGATATTCAAGGGACTAAGAAAAATACATCGTTATATCCAGAACCAAACTGTTAAACCTACATACAAACGTATGGGCTTGTTAATGAAACAAAAGTGTTTTACAATGATCTCGAAGGGAATAAGGGAGTTCGAAGAAAATTCAACAAGGGGGAAGTGGTATGTTTGGAAATGGAATGACTCATTACGCTCGGAAAGAGTAAACAAGAACCGTGTTTAAAACCCTTTTCTATAATGTTCGTATTTTTCATCCGTTCAAAACTCTTACTGTTTTACCCGATTATGTATGTATGTGCGTATGTACATACATATTATATCGTTATAACCGGAATGAAAAAACAACTTTTTCTTATATTATATTATACGGAATGTCGTTATACCTAACATCATTATATCCGGATTTATTGCTTCACTTTTAAATAGCAAATCCAACTAGATACGGATTTTACATTGTTATATCCGGAAAATTATTATATCAGGAATCGTTATAAAAGGATTTTACTGTATATATATAAATACCCTGGAATAAATACCAACTGACGATCGAATCTAGGTTTCATAGATATTTTATTTCGAAAGTGAAGTTAAAAACATCAATATAAAAACCTTAAAAATTCCTGATAGGCTTTGTCTGTTTTAGGTTTTACGTCATTGTGTACTTCCAAATAGGGCAGAAAGGACAAACCATATTTTATCCTTTTGTATCACCAAAACAGACTCTACTCCAAATACGGTTTTTTCCTTTATTTAATCAAATCATTTTAAATTTATAAATCAAAGAGAATATCCACAATTTATTACAATGCATCTCGAATCCATTCAATAAAAATACTCTGTAATTAGTAATAATAATCATATATTAAATTGATATAAAACTAATTAATGATAAAATAAATACATATATATAAAGAATAAGAGGGCGCCGGTAGCTCAGTGGTAAGGAGGCTCACCTCAACGGTGGATATATTTTGGAGGGAGTGCGGAAACGTAATTGATTAATTCGTTCTGGAAAGTACGATATATAGCTGGTCATTCACCGACAACTTTTTTGTTTAATCATCTTGGTTAGAGTATTTTTTTCCCCCCTTGCTTTTTATCATTTTATTTTTTTTAACCAGAGACTTAATGAGCACATTGAAAATAAAACGCAGGGCAGATTTCCCGAGGAAGGAGTCTTGGGACGGGAGCACAGAAAGAATAATTAACGCCCTAATTCGCAAGGGGTTAAATCGAGGTAATTTTTCCCAGATTAGGCACCTGAGGAGGGGGGGGGGGATGGGGGGCAGCGCGAGAAGAAACCTAAACGGATTTTCCGACCCCCCCCCCCTGACAATCTACAACTGGGGGGGGAGGGCACTACAGAAAATTATAAAGTATTCACGGTTGTCAGCGGCTGGGGGGGGGGGGGGGGGGGAGGGGGGCACTTTCCAGTTTTTTACAGCTCTCTGATGACATTATTTTTCCCGGTTCTCCCTCGAGTCTAATTCCCGCCAAGGAAGGTTGTTGGCACGTGATGTTGTCCCTTTTCCCTCTCAAATCTATGACATTTTCTTACTCGTTAATTACATTTTTTTTTTTTTTTCACGAAATAATTTTTACTTTCTCATTGGGAAAGTTTTTTTTTTTTTTCGTGTTCAAGTATCACGTCCTTAAAAAAAGCCCAAAATATTACAGGCAAATGCTAAATACTTAGCAAAACACTTTTTTTGTGTGATTCATGTATGGGCTTTTAACGACGAGATCATATCGCCTACTACCTCCGCTCTGGTAGACACAAGGCCCGACTCTACTGTGGGAGACGAGGCTCTTTCTTGATGCGCTGTAGCGCTTATGATGATGATGATTTCCCATAGTAATCCTCTAGTCCGTGTCTTCATTCAACCCAACGACGCCCACAGCGACAATGGCCTAAAGACATCCTTAGTAGCAGTAGTGTCAATGAGTTGTAAATGAGCAATTCCAGAATATTCTCGCTCCCATTCATTAGTATCGTTTATTCTTTCCGTTGTTGCAACTGACAACTGCTGATCTGCCTTTCTACAGTCCGTTTTGTAGCATAGAGGTCAACACTAGTTTGGTTTCTATTGCGCACAGATAAGCGGTTAATGGTTCCTGTCTAGTGGTATATTTACCCTTTGTCATTTGAACGTTGTAGTTACTTGTGATGGTTCTGGGTACTTGCGTATTCCTTCTGAATCATAGGCAAACTGTATATTGTTTTAATACGGCAGTCACAGCAAGTTTCCAAATAGGCAGCAACAACGGCCGTTTTTCGTGTCACCAAACTCCCAACAGCCAAAGTTTCTGTATGCTCTCTTGTTCTTCAGAATTGTTTGCATAGACTGAAGTTACACTGGACAATCTGTAAGCACAATACTACCCCTTCAAGGTTTTTGTTCCAAGCTGCGACTCCGGCCATTACAGCGACGTAATTAGGGGTGTATTGTTTCTCAGTGGACACTAATGGCCGTTCTTGGACACGATTTTTAATGTTCTCTTCGATTTGCTTGGAAGGACTGAATCTACACCAGACAAGCTGTTGGAACCCCACTAACCCTCCAGATTCTTTGTTTCAAGCTGCGACTCCGGCCATTACAGCGACATAATTAGGGGTGTATTGTTTCTCAGTGGACACTAATGGCCGTTCTTGGACCCGCAGGGATTTTGTATGTTGTCTTCGATTCGCTTAGAAGGACTGAATCTAAACCAGACAAGCTGTTGGAAGCCCACTAACCCTCCGAACCTTTGTTTCAAGCTGCGACTCCGACCGTTACAGCGACATAGATAGGAATTTGTTGTTTCTCAGTTGACATCGATATTCCTGGACACATTGCTCCTGGGATTTTCTATGCACTCTTGTTTTTCGTAATGGAAAAGACTGAATTTACACTGGACAAACTGATGGAAGCACACCCGATGACGTAAGCGATTCCGACCGTTACAGCGACGTAACTACTACGAGCGCTGGTGGACGTGAGCCCGACTCTACAGTGGGAGTCCTAAATTTTGGAATGAGTATCTGACAACGTAGAGGCTCAGGACCATCGCTTAAGGTCCAATCCGAAGGACGGCGTGCTCAAGGTTTTTCCACTTCCCAGATAAAAACCGAAGAGCAACGAGCTAGTTTCGAGTACGCTATCTCTGATCTAGCGGCACCCTCAACATTTGTTGTTTATCAGTGGACACAGATGACTCTTCCTGAACATGCTGCTTCTGGGATTTTGTGTACTCTCTTGTTCTTTGTTCCTCAGATTCGCTAGGAAGGACTGAATTTGAACCAGACAATCTGCTGTAAGCACAATTTTCCTCCAAGGTTTTTCTTTCAAGCTGCGTCTCCGACTGTTACTGCGACATAATTAGAACGTGTTGTTTCTCTGTTGACTTCGATGACTGTTCCTGGGATCCAGAATACTTCTTCTTTGTTTATCAGACTTGAGCTCCGTACGTTAGCTGCTCCCCTCCTGAGCACTAGATCCACAGTTGCGCTTTGTTCTTCTTGCTATCCCCTAACTCTTTTGTTTTATCCACTTCTCACCCTCTTCCTCTTCTGTAATTAACTATTTCCCACAGGACAGGCTCATCGGATCCCACCCAAGGACCAGAATGCCATCCCTGCATGTCATGCATTGTTTCAACAGCTTATGTCACCTTCATAGTTCCTACTCTCTCACACACTGCATTATCAAACAACTAATTAAAACAAAGCACCTTTAAGACCCTCCATTCATCTTCATAATGTGGTAATTGAATTACATTAACTTATTGTCCACACAGTATAACAGTTGGAGAATGTTGCGGAAAATTCTGAAATAATACAGTAATTTACAAGAATTAGTGCTGAGCACTTGGGAATGTTTATTTCATCTGGTACCAAGTTGCTTTAGTAATTGTGGTGAAAAATGTGTTCCTTTTCTCATGTGCGGTTTTATTCCATGTGTAGTTTTATTAACGAAAACAAGTTGGATTAATTAACTGAAGACTTAAATCCAGATTAAAGGAGTTAAAATACATTTTTATTGAAAATGTTCACTAGATAAGAAGAACAACAAAATAAAATAAGGTTATTTCTTTTACTTCCATTTGTTCCTTCGGTGATAGGGTTGAAAAATCAAATCCGAGATAAGGTCAGATTCTGATTGTACAATCCTCGAAACGTAAAGAAAAGTGGTTTTCCACAAGGCTGCTGTAGAATTTTTTTGCGTTCTCGATAACTTCTACAAAAACGACTGTTTTTTTTAATGCTCACAACTATTATTTTTTAACCCCACAAGCACGACACATTGATTTTCAGCCAAATCGGCCAAAGGGAAAGGGGAATTATGGGGAGGACTTAACACACAAACCCCAATAACATCGACATGACATTTTATATTTGTATTCAAATCCACATAAGAACGACACCTATTATTTTTCAGCAAAATCAAAAATTCTAATATTAGTATGAGGATTCCTATGTAAGTGTCACCTATTATTATATTGTCCAGTCTATTTTCGAGGAAGAGCAAAAACTTAGTTGATTAATTCGTTCTGGGGAAGTATGAGGCTACTGATTCACCAACGACTTTTTTAATCTATTCCGATCTCCCCAATGTTGCTTCAAATTCATGACTCCATAACCTCTTGGCGCCGGAGCCGCGGGGCAACGCCTAGTTATACATACGAGACCGAGGCCAGCTGTATGAGCTGTCAAGAGCCAAGGCAGGCTCCGTACAACAGTACCACCTGGTACAATGATAAAGTACAATGAAATGATTGGTATCGAATCGGTATGAAAAAAAAAAAAAAACCTGGCCTGCCGATGTGATGAAGGGTTGTTTTGGTAAGCGGTATGTGGAAAGCGGCGATAAGGCGTGATGAACACCGACAAGAGAGTCAGATAAGACAGCGGATCTGGGATCTCCCTGCGGCTTTACTAGGGGCATTAACATTGTGACTGGCGTATCGTCTGCATGGTAGTGACAATGGTACCAGGTCAAACCTGACAGATCCAGGCCACTTGGCAGCTCTGCTGGTAAATATCCGACCAACGAACAAAAAAAGCACAGCTGCTACCCGCAACAGACATTTCAAGCAGCATATTTCGCCTTTAGATGATATTTTTCTACAAAGAGTAAAAGGTGTGGTGGATTCAGTGAGAGAAGTATTATAATCGTACAAGAATTCGAGATCGAATTTTCAATCAAATTTCACGTTCGAAGGTCTCCTGACCATTTTCGCGATGATGTCTATCTGTGTATGATTCGTTGTTTGTGAGCGCTCTAACTCAAAAGCGCTCTAAATCAATGCGGGGACACAATCCACAGTTTCCGTAGTTAGCCCTGCAGACTTTTTTTTATTAATTTGAGATTAGACTGGGACCTCTAGAAGTTCACCCTGGTGTAACCACTGACTGTAATACTTCGCTGACTTTACATAAGCAGCAAAAATCCAAAGTGCAGCAGCAGTTAATGCACGCTGTGGTTTCTGTGCTTTTAACGAACTTTTAAATGACTCACATCCAATAGCGTGCAATTGCTGCTGCTGCGCTTTGCATTTTTATTGCGCATGTAAAATCAGCTTTAAGAGTATAAAGTAGGTATAACATAAATGACGATTTTGAGAAATGAAATGATCGAATTCATGTAGGTATATTTAAATAATTTTTTATTATTATTATTCTTTTTTTTTTGGTGCTCCTGACCCCTTGAGTTAATTTAAATAAATGTAATATGACTTGTTTTGTTCATGTACATTTATGTAACAGCTGATTGCTGATTTAGGAATCAGACGCACGAGAAATTTGAAGATCCTATTGGTAACTTGCATGTGATCCGCTTTTAATAAAAACTATTTTTTTAGTTTATTTAATTTTTATCTTGGTTTCTTGCTCTGGCCAGGGGGAGCAAACATTTTTTTATTAATAATTATTATTATTAAAAAGTTGATTATTATTATTAATTAATGTGAAAGAAGAGCTAATTAATTTGTGGATTTGTGTGTAAGTTGTTGTACTTTTGGGTACTTAGTTGCTTCTCAACTAACAACACAATATAATTAAATGTCTCAATTTCCATCCTCATATATTCATGAAATCTATCAGGGTACCTTCTAAGTTGTTGAAATAAGGTGTGGTATTCGCCAAATTGTTGTCTTGCAGCATTTATTGGGTGAACATTACATGAACGTCTAGAAATATTCGAAATTAACCACCACTTTGTGGCAACTGAAAGTTCATCACTATCATCACTTTCACTGTTCATACTACTGTTTATATATTGAAACAAACAAAGTTTTTTTTAGCTTTATATGCTTTTGTAAGTTAAAGTTTTTTAGTTTTGGGGAAAAATAAACAGATCAGGGATAAGTTTCAGGGAGTCAAGGTTATGTTGCAACGTCAATGTTAACCTCCTTGGTATGAACACCCGACATCCACTTGAAACATCGACCTCTATGTAGACCGCGACCTCCACCTCCACCTCCATCATCGATGCATCTTCGGTATAAACGTACCCTAAGAATAGTATATATACTATTCTAAAGTAATAAGAAAGTAAAGTTGTACGAGATGGTTTTGAAAGGAAGGTCTCGTTTAGGTTTAGTAACTTGTGGTAACTGAACTCTATAATGTATATTAACATAGTGATTGGGCTATCGCCTGGGTGATGGTGACAAAGATCCCAGGTGCTCCATACATATGCAAATCTCCACTAATTTTACTAAGACAATACCTCCTGGCCCTCCGTCCCTTAACTAATGTGAACAACCCTTTCCCTTCCCTTCCTTCAACAACCGGTCATTTTTTTTTGTAGGTGCCAACTTTTGTTTCAAAGGTTGGATTAATTTTTTCCTAGCCAGGTCCCAGATTAACATTCTATTGTCTGGTTGCCCCTGCGAGCTACCTTCTATGCAAATAATCCCCCCCCCCCTCCCCTCTTCCCCTCCATCCAACCCGGTTTCCTACCACAGATTTTTTGTTTAATTGTTTTTTTTTTTCCCTCAGGACTTCCTCCTCATGGCAGGAACCTCCTTGGTGAGAAAATCTTGAGAAAACACTAGACCATGTTTCCTACCCCCAGACTTATTATTTTCCTCTTTTAAGCCAAAGAAAGATTTTTTAGCTACTGTCTATTCGTGATTGGAAGGCGCAGTTGTCCGTTCCCTATTAAGCCGAGCTAGCTAACGATGTATAATAATAATAATATTTCCTTTAAACCATAACTACATACTATCTTTCAATCGACCTGAAATTTTTTTACTCTCACTGAACATACGAGTACCATTCTTACACGAAGTTAGACAACAAATATGTACAAATTTGCACAAGTTCACTACATTTCCGAACTCACTGGTGGGAGCTATGTCGGTCCGGTCCTTGCCGGGCAGCCCCCCTCGACGACTGAATCGTCGTTGGCCTCGTGACCTCCTGCCTGAGGAGAACCCCTGTGGAGGCGGTGGTGCTGACCAGCCGCTTCATCATGAGTATGAAGCCATGTCTGTTGTTCATATTTCCTTGTTATGAATGTACATAGTTGGAAATTTTTACATAATAAATACGAAAAAAAAAAAAAAATAGCTTATAAATTGTATCAACGAATATTAAATCTTAGAAAAGTAAACAAATATGAGATAAATAATAATAACAATTTTTTCTAAATAATGAATAAATAATTGAAGATGAATGAATATAAAATTCCTAATATTAGTAAATACATCTACTATATATATATATATATTTATTTTTAAAAAAAATAAATATATATGTAGTAGATGTATTTATTAATATTAGGAAGTTTATATATATATATATATATATATATATATATATATATATATATATATGAAATGAACTAAATTTTACATTAAATAGTAAATAACTACTAAAATGAAAATAGTAATAATATTAAACAAAAGTAATTATACTTACGAATAGAACTTATAGGATATTGATGGAGGAGCCCTACCAAGAAAATAAATATGAAAATAAAGTATGGATTAAAGCTTTTATTAACGAAGCACGACTTTTATGCGATAGAGAAAAAAAAAATCAGTCACTGAATACAGAATTTTCTCTAATCATAAAAATGTTTAATTGAATTTTAATTTTTTTTATTACTGTTGCTTTCAATAAGTAAGGGCTTTAGAGAACGATATTTAGTTATTCGAAATTCTTCTTTCTTTCTGGTATCATAATCATGACTAGTATTGTTGGCTGGGAATATAATTATATTTTTTATAAAAGCCATTAATGTTTCAAATATAAACAGCGCAGGTAATGAAATAAAGACTTTATAGTTTATTTGTTAGTCAGTTATTGTGACTCATGCCCGGGCTTTAACTGCAAAGTCATACTACCAGAGCGCTCTTTCGTTGCTCTGGTGGACATGAGCTCTACTCAACTAAGGGAGACCTAAATGTACTCTGGTTTATTCTCCTAGGGTAGGAGAATATCCTTCGAAGGAGGGCATGCTCATGGTTTTTTCACCACTCAGATTTATTTGATATGATTTAAGGAGGAAATAAAGGTATCATGTCCTGCTTTCTGACTTGACTTGAGAGGGGAAAAGTTGTCTCCTCCCACGTAACCCTTTGGTGACAACTTTTATTTTTATAAAAACGAAACAAGCTAATTTTTTCCGGGGATTCGCACCTCAATGCCTCTAACTCGCCCTTAACTTGGGAAAAATAAGCATATAAAAACAAAGTTTCTTTTTTGTTTTTCATTCATTTACCTTTAGGTTGTTTTTTCTTTTATTTTTTACTCAAATAAAAGAAACAAAAGTTTGCCAAAAAAAACAGAAAAACGACAAACAATAACTTATCCTTTTATTTTGTTTTATATACATAACAGGTTAAATACAGAACAGAAAATATTAATATCAGTTATACAGAACAGAGGCTTTTCTTCGTTTTCACTTTCCAGCTGTACGAAATATAGTATATTTGTTATTGTAACACATGCCCGGGCTTTATCTACGAAGCCATATCGCCTACTACCAGGGCGCTCTTTCCTTACTCTGGTGGAGATGAGCCCGACTCTACAATGAGAGTCCTTAATGTTGCCTTGGTTTAGTAGCACTTAACGTTCCATCCAAAGGACGGCATGCTCACAAATAAAAAAACCTAAGGGCCTCGTTTGGCTTTTGATCCCGCGATCTTTTTAGGCCGTGCATGTTGCTTCAGAGCTACCGACGCACTGCCTGTCTGTCCATGGGTGAACACAATAACTCCCAATAGAGTGCATATGTCGACACAAAATGTTATATGGGTGTCCAAAACCGTAAGGAGTACAACCTATTGATTTTCAGCAAAATGTCTAATAACCGTCAATTTTTAATGAAATAAGTCGAAGGGTGGAATCAAAGGAGGGATGCCTCAACTCAAAAACCCTAATAACTGCCGATGTAACAAATGTATCAACATGAAATTTAGCATGAGGATTCAGAAGTCCCTGAGTAATTTTCAGTCAAATCGATACATTGACTTCAGAGGGAGACCAAAATGTTAATTAATTCATTCGCGCTGGGGAAGTACATAGCAGAAGACATTTTTTTTTTGGAATAGAGAAAGATTAGGTCATAAAAACGATGTTGTCTATCGCATATTCCAGAGATTCATTTTTTTAGAAATTATTTATTTTATTATTATATTTGAATGATTGCACCCTATGCATATAATGTTTTGTGTAAAATAATATGTTACAAAACCAATAACAGTTCGAGTAGTAATTTGACACAAAATTCTAGTTGAATTTGATTCGATTTCAGCTAAAAGTCAGTCTTGCTATCTTACTGGAGGACGAAATTTAGTTAGGTAACAGCTGTGTTACACACTCTGTCAGACGGTAAATGCACTTGTGCCAAATTGCAGCCCACTGCATCCTGGTGCATTTTCTCTATTTGCACTAATTACTACATATCGGCGACCTGCCAATACAGCCAGTTGTCGAATTAACTATGCATTGGAGTGGCCTTGTGTGTTTTCTATTTATTTACTTTTTTTTTTTCTTTGTGTGGATGTCAAATGGAATTGTAAATGTGTGGAAAATATTGCAACATTCTTTTTGAGTTCTCCATAAATTTTTGTGAAATTAGACAATATATAAGTTAAACAAGATTTATATAGCTTTTCACTATATTGACACAGATAGCATAAATGTATTCTAACATGTGACTCATGCCCGGGCTTT
The DNA here is from genome assembly GCA_963662175.1 of Aradus depressus. NCBI lineage: Eukaryota > Metazoa > Arthropoda > Insecta > Hemiptera > Aradidae > Aradus > Aradus depressus. The sequence goes on from OY759215.1 coordinate 38,334,947, forward strand.
AACTATGAGGTCGTCTACTACCAGACCGCTCTGAAGGACATAAGCCCGACTCTACTCTCTCTTCCCTACCCTAAAATTTTATTCACTAAGAATACGGGTCTTTAATTGAAATTTCATTTGACCACTTTCTATAAATGGATTTTGCCAAGCCTTTACAAAGTACATACAATACTCTTCAACAATTATTTTAATCGGCCATTAAAAAAGGAGGTTAGGCGGAAACAATTTTGTTATAATTTATTTCAGACTCTAACTTCACGCTAGACTTGGAGAAAAAATTATATCAAATACAAATAGAAATAAAGGAAATACAATTGTAATAATAGTCATCATAATAACGAGGCTATAATAGAGAACAGGGAGCGTTTCTTTGTATAATCAAATCAAATCAAACAATTTGTATATATGTCTATACATTTTGAAGTATTACAATAAAATTTACAATTGTATTATCTAAACAAATGTTTTTCAATAGGGTGGCGATCTAAAGAACTTTTAACGGTTGTTAAAGTATTTGTAGTTCTAGGTTGAGAAACGACGTCTCGGGTTCGAATACGGAAGATAGTTTTATTTTGTATATAGATTTCCCTCCCGGGGCCATGGATGTGTAAATAATCAACAACCCAGTATAGAGTCATGGCTAATGTGCAAGGCCAAAAAAAATAATAATAATAAAAAAATAAATCTTAGTTTATTATCAGACATGGCGATGGCGGTTGCCTTGGTATTTCAGTTGTATGTTCTTTATAATAGACAATATTTTTTTTAAAACTATTTATTTATCAGTAACACGAGAGACTACGAAAAAATATGTGTTTTAGGACGGTTTTCGGTTTATATCACAAATCTACTTGCGTAAATTCCTATTTAATAAAATAAGTATTTCAGTTTTCTCCACAACCTTTCATATGACAATAACCTGAAAAGCTTAAAAGATTTTTGATTAGATCCTACTATTTTGTAAAATGTACTTAGGCCCCGAAGTAAAGTGGTCTCAATTTTTGTCCAATTTCGATTTTTAAAAATCTAATTTAATCTAAGTTAGCACATTTAATGTTTTCATTCCAAATTTTAAGTTCATTCTCGAACTCCAATTTTCGCACGATTACAATATTTTCTTATACTATAGATATAAGAAAGTAAAAGTAGAGAGAAAAATATACTTTTATATAACAATCCAATTGTAGGAAAAACTGGTTCTTTTTCATCAATCATGGTTACTTTTTTCCAGCATTTCTTCCATTGAAAAGGGACGTGGAAGTGTCCAAAAATATTGTCAAAAAAGAAAAGACATCTCTGGAAGAGCTGCCGGGAAAAATGCTACTACTATTATTAGATTTTCCATCAATTTTAATAATGTAAACCTTTCAACAAAAGTTTATTTTGTTGTTAAAATATTTGAGAATTTTAAAGTAATAAGAATGATATATATTTACTGAGTTCTAATCGAAACAAATGATACATGGTGAAAGTGTTTATACAATTTTTCCTAATGGATTCGATCACTTTTACAATCGATACTCCTTAAATACATACTCTTAAAAACTTTATCAAATGATATGAAAAACATTTAGTTTTAGGACCTCTTCTCTTTTTTTCTTATATTTGCTTTATCATATACAATATAATGGAGACCGAGTCTGGTGTGTTATAGTGACAGGTAGACAAGGTCCTAGATAACTGATACATTTGTATAGATATTGAGCCACTAGTCTCACTGTAGATATGACCTCGTGAAGTGTGCTGTTATGGCATTCAGTGCCCTGTGAAAAGAGGAATATTCTCTATGTAAGTCAATTATTAATAATTAAACCAAATGGATGATTGGTTTTGGAGGGAGAGCAGAAACTTATGGTCAATTAATTGGAGATTCACCGAAGATTTTTTTAATACAATTTATTAGCGATTTTTGAGAGCACTACGTTTTTTTGTGCAAGTGAGCTAAAAAAAGTGGAAAGATTTTCACTGAAGTTCACTTTTAAAAGTAAATAAATAGACTTTCTACCATTAGATATATTACAAAATAAATGTGATGTACTTATTATTATTCTTTTCATCGATTTAAACCTTTTTAATATTTATTTGATTCAATCTCTTTTATATAAAACGAAAACTAATCAAATGGCAAAAAAATAACTTATTCTCCTTTCATAAGATTTACGTAATATTATATTGATAAATTCTGTTATTGGCAATGAAACATTTCTGTTAAATTAAAAAAAAAAATACATTTTTGCAACTGAGGGGAGAGTTAATTTAAAATTGTTCTCTTTCCTTGTAGCTCTGATGTTATGATTTTCCACGTATTTCACCCATTTTAAAAATTATTAATTTAAAACTAGTTTTGCTTTTATTATAATTTGTTATATATTTATTTTTTTCCCAGCTAAAGGAAGTTATGTAACAGATCAGAAATGTGATTTTGAATTTGCAACGAGAATTTCATGTTTCAGAGCTCCTGATTCAAAAAAATCCCTCTACAGCCATCTACCTTTTCTAGCCCTCTAAAGGAATCTGTTCTTTTCTAGCTCTGAAATCTACTTTACTGCACGGGCCCTGTACAGGCGGTTATCCTTATTTAGCTCTGAAATCTAATTTATTGCCATAGCCCTCTTCAGGAGGCTGTTCTTTTCTAGCTGTAAAATCTACTTTACTGCACGGCCCCTGTACAGGCGGTTATCCTTGTTTAGCTCTGAAATCTACTTTACTGCCATAGCCCTCCACAGGAAGCTGTTCTTTTCTAGCTCTAAAATCTACTTTACTGCACGGCCCCTGTACAGGCGGTTATCCTTATTTAGCTCTGAATTCTACTTTACTTCCATAGCCCTCTACAAGAGGCTGTTCTTTTCTAGCTCTAAAATCTACTTTACTGCACGGGCCCTCTACAGGAGACTATTTATCTTTGTCTAGCTATGAATTCTACTTTACTTTCATAGCACTTTTCAGGAGTCTGTTCTTTTCTAGCTCTAAAATCTACTTTACTGCACGGGCTCTGTACAGGCGGTTATCCTTGTTTAGCTCTGAAATCTAATTTACTGCAATGTCAGTTATTTTTATTTTCAACGGTTAATAATAAATAAAATAGTAAAATTAATTAAATAAATAAATAACCTTAATTCAGAGCGCTAATTGAATGGTAGTTAGTTAACCCTTTCCATCCTCAAATAATCCTCAGCTGCTCGAATCTTCTCCCAGCCTTACTACGTACTCTTTCGTACTCTTTGCCTGGCTTTTTATTCATATTAAATTATGGTGGCCTATTTTTTTTTTATTATGCCCGGCCTTACAATTAACTTGTGATTGTGGAGTGTGGACCGGACAGCACACTAAGTGTTAGATGCTATGAATGGTGTTGGGTCACCCCAGCCCTAGCACGCCTGCATATGACAACTTCACCAACCATTGTCACCTCTAAATGCACCCAGATCCAAATGCATACCTCATGCATGCAGTCTGAATGCTCCTCGTTGAAGCGCTCTTAAATTAATTATTATTTAGAATTGTACAGGGGAAATGTTTTCATTAAATTTTTAATGTAACTCACAAATCGTTCTGATTTGTTTCATATTTTCAACAAAAAAAAAAAAATAACATTTTTTCATCTTATCGAAGGACTAAAATATTAATTTTTTTATTTATGCAGAGTATCATTACTTTATCAGTCCTCTTTCTGCTTTCTGAATAACATTGAAATACAATAATTTACAGAAATCAGTGAATTGACAATAAAAATAATCGTTTATTTTACATGTTAGTGAAAGTAAAGACAATTAAAGTATGTAGATGTCTTATAAAATTACATGGTTTCTACTCATTGCTCTCAAAGTATCTTAAAGTTGTTTTCAAAGTCAGGAGAAGACAATTTCTCGAGTTTAACGAAAACTTTTAGATGTCATTAAAGTTTGCCTTTTACGACAAGTTGTACATGTGATTCGTTCATGTCAAACTAGCTGTAGTATCCGGCGTTGCTCCTTGCAAGACGAAAGGAGTTTAAAAGAGAACATAGATTATTAAATTAGTTTATATTTATTTTTATTTTTTTTTTTTTACATGTTCATAATATCGATGACTTCCATTTCTTCAACACAAATCAACAATAATTTTTATTGTAATTTTTTTGATTGCCTAATTTTTTTTTCTTATCAAAACTTACAAAATATTTAACGAAAAAACATTTAAAAACACTTACATTTTTGTACATTTATAAATTTAAACTTAAATAAAGCTACAACTATAATAATAATAAAATTCATGGTCCTCTTTTTTATTGAAAATGTTTTCTAAATGTTTCTAAAATTGGTAACTGTTAAAAACATGAATTTTGAAACCTACGTTTTTAGAATCAAACGTTCTAATGTCAACAAATGTATAAATCTACAGAATCACAAAGAAATAAAAAGGAAAGCTTGATGATAAGCCGTCACAAAAACTTTTTTTTTTTATTATTCTACAATCTGTTCAAAATTTACAATAGGTAGAAATGAACAGGAGATAAATATGTACAATTGATGGGAGAAGCCAGCCAGTGCTGACACTCCCTTAGACAGTCTCGTTATTCAAAGAAGATCGCGAGGCCAGCGTCGAGGGTTGTCGGGATGGGACTGAGAGGACATGCGCTGAGCGACAGGATTTTGGGATGGGCATTCAACTTAGAATGGAATTTCTTGAAGCGGAATGGAATTTCTTTCTTTCCACAAAAACATAAATTTTGAAACCTACTTTTTTAGAATCAAACGTTCTAATGGCAACAAATGTATAAATCTACAGAATCACAAAGAAATAAAAAGGAAAGCTTGATGATAAGGCGTCACAAAAACATAAATTTTGAAACCTGCGTTTTCAGAATCAAACATTCTTATGTCAACAAATGTAGAAATTTACAGTCTTAAGAATTAAAAAGGATTGACAATAAGGCGTCATAAAAACATAAAAGTATTTTTAAGAATGTCCCTAACCTACTTAAGAATAATGTATTCCCATCTTATTTCAAATTTTCATTTTATATTTAAAGTCACAAAACTATAGAAAGTCCTAGACCTATAAATACCACCTTGCATTGAGGGGCACTACTCAGCTCAAGATCGCGGATTCGAAACCCGTCCGAGGCCCTTTGGTTTTTCATCCTTCATTTGGTGTAAAAACCAAAGCAAGCAAAAAAACAGGCACATACCTCTCTTTTGAAAAAAATAAATAAAAGTGAGATTGAAAAAAAAAACTATCATAACGACAAAATTGTTGATATTTATAATGTTCGTTATTCAGAAGATCTTCTAACAAGAAGTAGAATGATATAGTTTATAAATTTCAATCCTGAAATTTTATAATCAATAATGTTTAAATAATACAAAAAGTCTGATAAAATTTTATAAAAAGTTATTTTATTCCAATATCATTTCATAAAATAAATATTTGAAGGGTGGGATCCATCATTTTTCATATGTAAAGAATTATTTTATGCAACCTTTTATATTTATTTTAAATATCATTTATTTATATTTAATTAATTGTATTTATTTCTAGTTGTTAATGAGATATTATTAAGACACTTAGAAAATGGGAGGAGTGGGGGGAGGAATTAGGTATAATACATATACTAAAATATTATTAGCTTGAAAGAAGGAAAATGTTTTTATAATAACACACTTTCATACTCCTAAATATGTTATAGTAATCCTTATCGGTACAGTTTTAAGCCATGTCAAGACCCAATGTATTGTAGTTTTGTCTTTTGAATAAAATATAATAACCTCAAGGCATGATAACGTAAAGATGCTTCACATTTTTCGGTCGCGCAAAACTCTTTAACATAACATAAAACTATAGAATAGAGATTGGTCACAATGGTGAATATAAATACAAATGTGAACAAACTTCTAAAAAATAAACATTTTGTTAGACCGAAAGGCAAAGAAAGTGTGTTATTATAACCAACATTTTCAATATTATTAACTTTAGAAATTGCTACTTTTGAAGACTCTTTTTAGCGGCTAAGGAAGAAATATATAAAGATTTTTAATAACTTTCGTCTTAAGCTGAAAGGAAAAACTTAACGCATTTACAAAAAGTAAGTTGTACCTACTTCTTGGGATGAAAATTTTATAAAAGAGCTGCCTTGGAGGTGTTTTTGGGCCGCTGAACTAACATATTCTTTAAGTACAAAACAAAGGGGACAGACAGATGGTAGGCAACTAGACTCAGTAGATTGGACTGTAATGAGTTATCGCCCTCAGTTCATATCCCACCTGTCTTATCGAACATCTTTAGAGAACTCCGTACTCTTCTTCGTTTTTTTTTTTCATTTCAGTTTCATATTCCTCTAGGTGACCTCTTCTACACGTCTGGTAGGCAACATCTGCATCATATATACTTGTACGTAGAACATATCCGAATGTCCTGTCTAGGTTCCAGAAATGGAGCCAGCATTACTTCAGGGCGAATTGAGTATAAAGGAGAGTAAATTTTAAAAGAAATATATTTTTTGAAATATTGTCTATTCCACTGGGAGCAAAATAAAATGAGCACGCTCTCCTTCAGATGCGACGTTAAACGAAGGTCCGAAATTTACTGCTTGATAATATGCTTCAGAGGAGTTTAGAAAAAAATACAAAGCAAAATTTGCAAACGTACCCTCATCCCACTCGCCTCTCTTTATAATTAATTTTAAGTTGAGATACACGGTTATATTGTGGAAACTTATAATGAATAAAACAAACAAACAAACATCTCATTTTGAGGGCGCCGGTAGCTCAGTGGTATGCGTGCTTGCCTTCTGAGCTCATGATCGTTGGTTCAAAATCCGGCCGAGGCCCTTAGTTTATTTTATCAGGGAGGTAAAATAAACTTGAGCATGCCGTCCTTTGCATGGGACGTTAAGCGATGGTCCCGAGCCTGTACGATGTGAATAAAAATTTAGGGTAGACAAAATTTAGGACTCCCACAATAGTTCTGAAGAAAGAGCGCTCTGGTAGTAGGCGATATGACCTCGTAGTTAAACCCCGGGCATGAGTCATAACAACTAACTCTTTTTTGAAATATTATCTATTCATTAATATTTTGTATTTTTCTTCATGATATGACTTATTCACAAAACAAGCAAAATTTAACGTTGGATAAACATAATTATGCCTTAAAATTTAATAAATTTGTGAATTTTGTAATCGAAAATATAAAATACTGTCTCCCGTCGGTCCTTTTAGTGAAGCAGTGCAGGTTCAGATAATTGTGAATCTACGTTTTTTGTGAAAAGGATAGATGTTCACGTATACAAATCAGATGGTATATGACAAAGGAATCTGTACTATTTTCCTAAACGGACTAAAAATTACCGAGAAAAATTATATTTAAAAAATAAGGAAATAAGTGGCAGGAACCAGTATTTTTTTGGTTTACAATTTTTTATTTAAACATTTTTTTCTCACATTATGTTGTATCGTTAAAAACAAAAAAAAAAACTTGGAAGCATTTTACAAGGCCAACTCTGCCTTTCGGAACATTAATGTCCTCTAGTCTCGTTCCTAGGCAGAGTACTGTTCCAGATTTCATCTAGATATGTGTGCATTTTTCATACCATCAAAAAAATATATAAAATCATTTACAATTGTAAATGTTATCGGTGTTCTCCCTTAACGCTGAAATAAATAACAATATGTAATAAACATAAGTTATAGCCATATTAATATACTATTAAATAGAATTATATAATAAATACGAACCTTATAAAATAAATATAACAGAACAAAAGTAGAAAAAATACGAACAAAAATGCTAAGAGAGCCTAAAAAAAACGTAAAAACAAAGGTAAGACTAACTAGATAAATGAAACATTTATAACTATTCTGCGAAATAAACGTATTTTCGAAAAGGAAACAAATTTTTTTTTTCTAACCAACAAAAAGATTTCCAGGTTAACACTGCTGTTTTTATAAACTTATGTGCTATTGTAAATTTGAATTTGTAAGTAAATAAAATCATTTTTAATTCCATATGTAATAAGAAAACTTAAATTCATATAAATAAATCATCTGTACCTTATTCACACCTATTTGTACTGTAGTTAGTTATTATGACATCATGCCCGGGCTTCTTCATCTGTGATGTCAACTGTTTTTGAGCATTTCTATTGGATTTTTACAACATTTTTGATCGTATTTACCGTTGTAGTGAATTTAACTAAAGTATCAATATTACGAATTATAAAATGATCTTTCGGTAAGAGACTTTTAGGTTAAGATGCTTCGATAGCTTGAATGACACAATAAATAAAATTTATGGTAAAAGAAAATAATATAGCAGTATAAATCTAAAAAAATATAATATTTCAGTATATTATTATATGATATATAATATTAGGTTTAGGTTTTATGACTCATCCCCGGGCTTTAACAACGAGGTCATATCGCCTACTACCAGAGCGCTCTTTCGTCACTCTGGTGGACATGAGCCCGACTCTACTGTGGGAGTCCTAAATTTTGCCTACCCTAAATTTTTATTCATCTAGGGTAGGGGTCTTTAATGAGTACAGGCTCGGGACCATCGCTTAACGTCCCATCCGAAGGACGGCGTGCTTAAGTTTATTTTACCTCCCAGATAAAATAAACTAAGGGCCTCGGTCGGGTTACGAATCCACGACCTTGAGCTCAGAAGTCAAGCACGCAAACCACTGAGCTACCGGCGCCCTCAATATTATAATATTGTTATTAATATATAATAATAATAATAATAATAACTGCTGAAAATATCGATCAATAAATAATATATTGGTAGTCAATATGTAAAATAATGTGCTTGACTTCTGAGCTCAAGGTTGTGGGTTCGTAGCCCGACCGAGGCCCTTAGTTTATTTTATCTGGGAGGTAAAATAAACTTAAGCACGCCGTCCTTCGGATGGGACGTTAAGCGATGGTCCCGAGCCTGTACGATGTCAGGTACTCGTTAAAGACCCCTACCCTAGATGATTAAAAAAAATTTAGGGTAGGCAAAATTTAGGACTCCCACAGTAGAGTCGGGCTCATGTCCACCAGAGTGACGAAAGAGCGCTCTGGTAGTAGGCGATATGACCTCGTAGTTAAAGCCCGGGCATGAGTCATAAAACCTAACCTAACCTGTAAAATAATAAAATAAAATAATAATAATATATATATATATATATATATATATCAATTTTAGCTGTCACAAACCTATAATTTCATGTATAAAAGAAATTGAGGAACAATAAATTTGAAAGTTTAATTCCTCATACTACTTTTCTTATTGTAACATTATAAAACAAATTTTTATCAAAATCAGTGCATGACAGAGAGTTTTTGAAACTAAAGCAGATGTTTACACATCAATTCTCGTGAGTACCGCGTCACTCACACATTTCCTTTTTTCTGTTTTCATGTATGTGAATATTTAAATGTAATTTGACTAAATGAGTATTTTTATTGTGATGTTGCCAGGAGAAAGACCATACCGATGCCACCTGGCGGAGTGTGGCCGTGCCTTCATTCAGCTGTCTAACCTGCAGCAGCATCTGAGGAACCACGATGCTCAGGTGGAACGGGCCAAGAATCGGCCATTCCATTGTACCATATGTGGCAAGGGTTTCGCTACAGAATCCAGTCTCAGGACCCACACCACAAAGGTAAGCTTTACTTTTTGTATATTGTCCTCGTCGATGGTGGATATGGGAACGTCACTTACCTTTGCTAGTTATCCTACGATTGGTCAAAATCAAACGAAAATTAAAACTTTACTTTGGTACCGAAATACATTTTACAAGATACTGCTTATATTTATGAGCTAATAAAAAATGTATTTAAATAAAAATTATAGAAAAAACTAAGAGCTACTTTTTATATGGAATACATTTTTTCGAATACCGACATACATGCGAAACACCGTCCTAAAACGACGTTTTGAAACCCATTTTTGTAGACGTTTGCTTGATTTATACAAAAACTGTTAGTTCTTTCAAAAAATTTGTTCTTATCAAAAATTCCTTATTAAATTTTCTATCGGCTGTAAGGTTTTAGTCATAAAAACATCCATTGACAATAGCACAAACTATTTTCATTGGAACTCCATAGTCGACCGATTGATCATAGAACTATTTTCTTATTCTAGTATAAGTAAATCATTATCGTCCATTAAGTTCTTTCTTGAATGAAGTGCAGGTTTCTTGTAAGTTTGCTACTTAAATGAAGCTTTTTGAACTTACTAATTAACTGTTTAGCAGTGGTATAATATAAAAATAGTAAAATTTAAAATCAAATTTATTGCAAACATTTATTTTGTAACAACGATTTTTATATGTTCTAATTATTATTGATTTGACAATTATTTGAACGTCACAAATTATGTTTTAGCCATCACATATTCACCATCGATTTTTTTTTTGTATAATATATTGTCTGAGCCCATTTCATACGAAAAAAAATATTCATTTTTCTTTTTTTTTTTATAGCTTCAAAACCATATAGCAACCAAATTACAGGGATATTTTGCTATTAGATTATATATTTTATTTCATAGTCTATTTTTTATACTCATGTTCTGTTTCATTGTCTACAGAAGAACTTAATAGGTTACAATGGGGCAAATTACAATATTTATTTAAAATAGGCAAACAAATAAATAAATAACGAATTATTGACCACTCTGCCTGAGGGCGATTGACAATTGGGCTAGGGGTACAACAAATTCAAAATACACAAAATTGGGATCCATAAAAAAAAGTAGAAGTCCTTTGCCATAATTATAATATTAATTTTTTCTTTTTCTTTTATTTTTACGAAGAAAACCTTATTAATTAAGAAAACATAATTATTACTTAAATAACATCGCTGACTTTTATTTTTTATTACTTTTTAATTAACCTTGAAACTTTCTGATTGGCTCATTTATTTTTTTTTATTAAATTATGAAATAAATAATAATTAAATAAGATCAAAGTTGAAGAATATTCTGATACGGCTTGTTTCACCCCTAGCCTTGCTGGGAATACCAGGTTAGTTTATTTTAAGTAGTTAATTTTTTTTTTTTTCCATTTTCAACAATTTTAAAACATTTATGCAATATTTCACATATACACATTATCTTATTTATATTTTTTTGAGATATTAAAGATCTATAATTTGGTTCGCCACATATTTTTAATTTAAATTCCCAAAAAGCGCACGGTGTATGAAAGATACGGGTTGTATCCAATCATTTATTGTTCGATCTGTAATTATTCTTTAAAAATATTATTTTTCTGAGCACTTTTTGAAATGGCATGTAATCATTGTTGATACATTGAACAACATATTAATATATACATATATTCAAAATGCCTGTAAAATGAACTATATTATTGTCTATTAATTCTGACTGCAATGGCCATCACTTTTCACTCATCAATTCTGTAAATGTCAACCAATATCTTAAATTCGTTTAAAAATTCTCAACAAGAGAATTGAGACGAAAATATGTTTATTTTTGAAATATTTTGCATATTTTTTTTCGTTTTTGAACATGTGGCAAGACTATTGTCTGTCTATGTACATACTAGTTTAAATATACGAATTAAAATTTCTGCTACTGATCATTGATCAAAAAATATTCATTTGATAAGACAAACATTTTAGTAGGCAAAAATTACTCCAGCTTTTAATATATTTTGAATTCAATTTCGAGGTACATTTTTGTCTTCAAGTTATGCGCTCATGTCTGTTCAGTATGCCAGTTTTTGACGACAAAAATTGATATCAAATTATACTATTTTAGTAGCTCTATCTGAGCATGAAGCTTTTTTTGTTCAGCGATCGTCCTTATTCTAAATTTTATTAAAATTATAACTGAAACATACAACAATAATTATTGTCTTTTACTGTAATCAAAATGTAGTATGTTAGCGAACACGAAAGCGTGCATCGGCAGTTTTCAATTTTTTATTTAAATTTCATTGTAATAAGTTCTGCCCTTTTTATTGTTTCAAGACTCTTCTTATACGTCAAACTTCTATCAAGAAGTACCGCAAATTTGCTCTTGATAACTCGATTTTTCTTATGTGCATAATAAGAATGTGAAAATAAGATATATATTTATTTTTTTGATTTATTCTGAGCCACAATCATGTGAGCAACAAAAACAATTCAACTAGCGACTGGGGTGACCAATATACATAGAAAAAAAAAAAAAAACATAAAAAGGCTTGAAAGAGAAAAACACCTAACGGTGAATTCTCATGGCAACAGAAGATCTCTATGCCAAACTCTCTTTAACGTTCTTGGGGGATTCCTGAAAGTATCTCAGGCTTTTGATCGAGTCTGGCAGGCGGGACTTCTTTACAAGCTTAAACTCCTCCTACATTATACACATTGTCTCATTTTTCGCTCATATTTAACGGATCGGTATTTTGCCTTCCGTCAGGGCTCAGCTGATTCCTCCAGTAATTCCATACTAGCCGGCGTGCCTCAGGGCTCAATATTAGCCCCCTCCAATTACACTTTCGACTTACCCACCGATGACATCGCCATTCTAGCCTCTCACACCGCATCACTCACACAACAGCAACAACTAACTCATAGAAAATTAAATTAACCACAACAAAATGTCAATACGTAAAATTCCTGTACGTTACAAAATGTCAATACGTAAAATTCGCTCTCCGTCATGATGACTACCCCCCAGTATTCAATGAACCCCAGTCATTACCTCATACCTCTTCAAAAAAACATTTTTAGGATTAACCCTCAATAGAATACTGACATGGAACCCTTACACACTGGCAACTCGACTCACACTTGACTGGCGACTTAGACTAAAGTACAGCATTTTGAATGGGCGTTCTAAAGTATCGACTCGAAAAAAACTGAATTGTTTACACCTACAATTTCCGACCTCTCTGGACTTATGGCTTACAAATATATGACACTACAAAGGCTTCGAACATCAAAAGAATACAGATATTTCAATCCAAAGAACACACACAATGCTCTACCGTACATTAGCATTGCGACTATATTCATTACTTATTTATTATTAATTATATTATTATTCTTAACTATAAACAAATTGTTAGTCAGCAAGACCCCTAATTCCAAAAATAAAAAAAAATTCTTTCTGACAGTGTATGTGATTGTGTGTGTGCATGTAACCCCCGATAGAATCAATTTATCGACACAAAATTTTGCATGTGTGTCCAGAAGCCCATAAGTACGACCCATATTGATTTTCAGCCACATCGACCGAAGGGAAAGGGGAGGATCAGAGTAAGGGGGGCTCAACTTAGATACCTTAATGAATGTTTCGACACATAATTTAGTATGAGGATTCAAAAGTTATGTATTAATTTTTAGCTCGGTCAATTGGTTTTGAGGGAGAGCAAAAACTTAGTTGATTAATTTGCACAGGGGAAGTACATAACCGGTAATTCATCATTTTTTATTTTTTATTGGCATCTTATTATTATTCATCTCGGGGTTGGAGGTTGAGATGATTGGACATACTTAGTGCAGCTCACGTCCCCCTCATAAGACCATGATAATAGGAATTTTCGGGGTCAAATTAGACTATAAAGAAGGAGGGCGGTTATATGGACAAAAAAGTGGACGAAGGTGGAGTCATTGTACTGAAACAGTTGTGCTGAAGACAGGACGGACGGATGAAGAATGAGCCGACGAACAGATGATCTGGGCATAGTAATAAGGAGGAAGAAAGAAGGGTTGTCTTCAGTGGTTACCATATGGGGTGGCTCATCACAACCCAACCCTCCTCTTTATCATATTAAAAGGGCTAGTATATATATATATATAAATAAGGGCGCCGGTAGCTCAGTGGTATGCGTGCTTGCTTACTGTGCTCAAGTTTGGGGGTTCGAAACCCGACCGAGGCCCTTAGTTTATTTTATCTGGGAGGCAAAATAAACTTAAGCATGCCGTCCTTCGGATGGGACGTTAAGCGATTTTCCCAAGCCTTTAAGATGCCAGGTACTCGTTAAAGACCCCCTACCCTAGGTGAACAAAAATTTAGGGTAGGCAAACTTAGGTCTCCCATAGCTCATGTCCACCAGAGTGACGACAGCGCGCTCTGGTAGTAAGCAATATGACCTAGTGGTTAAAGCCCGGGCATGAGTCATGATAACTAAATTAACTGTAATTTTTCCTTATATCACATAACGTAAAATATAGTAATAGATCGTACTTGACAGTAGCCTTCTGAGCTCAAGAACGCGGGTTCGAAATCCGGTCCAAGATCTCGTTAAAGACCCCCCCCCCCCCCCCCCCCCCCGCGCCAGGTGAATAAAAATGTAGGATAGGCAAAATTTAGGACTTCCGCAGGAGAGTCTGGCTCATGTCTACCAGAGTGACAAAAGAGCGCTCTGGTAGTAGGCGATATGTAGTTAAAGACCGGGCATGAGTCATAATAACTAACTATATATAAAATTATTTCTAAGTAGAAAAACGCAGACGTAGGAATTTATAATGAAAGAATTTTACTTTCTATACGAAGATACTGTTTTCAACGAAATTTCATATTTTCCGACCCCTGATTCCAAAACTAAAAAAAAGTTCGACTTTCTCTGTGTGTGTTTGTGAACTAACTCCTGATAGAATGAAAGTATCAGATTTTCAGTCAAAACGACCAAAGAGGGGGGGGGGGGGTGCCTCAACACTAATAATAATATTAACTTAACACTATATTAATAACGGTGCCTTAACACACTAAATCTGAAAAGTAAAAAAAAAATGTTTATTTATAAGTATAGAGGAAGTTATGTAATCGGGTAGAAATTCGGTGCGTAGTTTTCTACGGAATTTCATATTTTCCACCATCCTGATTCTAAAATTGAAAAAAAAAATTCTGTGAACACGATAACTCCCGATAGAATGAATGATTCGACACGACATTTTATATATGTATCCAGAACCTTCTAAGGACGACACCTCTTAATTTTCCGCGAAATCGGACGAAGGGAAAGGGGGATCAAAAGAGGATGGTGCGACACAAAAAGTATAATAACTGCCGATTTATGAATGTGAGGATTCAGAAGCCCCTATGTAATCAACTATTTAACATGGTCGTGAGTTCGATCCCAGTCGAGGCCTTTAGATTTTTTTTTACTTAAGAAATAAAAACCTTGAGCAAGCCCTCCTTCGGAGGAAGAGTCCAATGGCAGTCTCAAGTCTGTGCGATCAGGTACATGTTAAAGAACCCTTATCATATCTGGGTGGGCAACTAAAGACCATTCTGTCAGTAATCGATATGACCTCATAGTTCAAGCCCGGACATGAGTCACAATAAGAAAAATTAAATATTATAATTATCCATAATCCATACAATATGTTATATAATAGTGGATGTATGTGTGTTGGTATTTGATGGTATGATGATTTTCCCTCTTAAATTTGTTGAAAGGTCATGCCAGGCCATCCGAAGAGCATCGATCAATTTTGTCAACTCTATGGTTAATAGTTCATGAGGGCACACCGTCAAATAATAACACATTAGTCAATTTCCATTAGTACATTTCATACCATTATTTATTTTAGTATTTTTTTTAATTTTATCGACTGTCATTAGAATTTGGTAAACAACTCGGATTATGGATTTAAAAAAATAGTTTAAATCAGGTTAAATACTTAATAATTTTCCGGTTCCATTCCCCAATGTTTCCTATGATCATATAATGACTACCTGTATGTTAGCCCAATTGGATAACGGAGTCTTAACTGCGTTGATTTGACTATTTTACGTGAAATTCCACATAAAAAACTCTCGTTTTCTACTAATCATTTGCACGAGGAAAATTGTAACTAATGGTTTTCCTGCCGTTGACGAAGTTTACCTTAGCAAGTTACCATTCACAATGTTAGAAAACATTTAAGCATGCCATCGTTCGGATGAGATGATAAGCGATGGTTCCGAGCCTGTCCGATGTCAGATATTCGTTCATGACCCCTACGCTGAGTAACATAAAAAGGCCGCTCTCTTCCAACGCTCTGGTGGTAGGCGATACATAAAAATTAACAGACATAAAAATCAAACAAACAAACAGATCAACAGCAACACTAGGAACCAGAAAACAGTATAAATCATTGATAAAAATCTCTTAGTGTCATGTTAAAATTTGTTTTCTTGTTGTTTTTTCTTCATGTTCCAACAAAAAGAAAAAGGAAAAAAAAAACTTTTATGAGGGTCCAGTTATGAGGTTGGTTTCAAGAAGGGGTTGAAATGAGTGATGTACGAGGCAGAAGGGCTAGGGGGAGGGTTTAACAGGGATTAGCCGGAAGGAAATAAAGGGCGGGAAGTTGAAGTGGCGGGAAAAAAAATTGTAAAAAGGGATAAGGGTCAGTAACCAGAAGGGACTAAGAAACAATTCCACCCGCCGCAGATGTGCTACCGTTGGTAATTATTAACCCCAGAATCATAATTTGACATAGGAAAAACAGCCCTTAGGGCTACAAAAAAGGAAAGGGTTGGTTGTTGGCGGAGGTAAGGAAAATATATGGCCATGACATACAAATAGGGTTGGTGAGGGGGGGTAGATTTATGTGAAGGGGGTCCTCCTTTGCATAAGAAACGAGGCCTCGAGACTCCCTCCTCAGATAGTGACTGCATTGTGCGTGGAGTACTCAGTAGGCACCTGGATCTCAGCACATGACATTAGATGGTACAGCATGACATTAATGCGGTTAGCTACTCAGGGTCTCCTTATGAACATTCGTTGGTCGAGATCACGCACAGAAAGTATTTGGTGAATGGTTCACTGGAAACGTGAAGAAGAAACCACCTCTTTCATCACGGATGAGCTAAAATGCGTTTCTGCTTTTCACAGGGTGCACTTTTTGCAAGAAAGTCGCTTCGACAACTTCTGTGGTAAACCTTAGCCGCTAAAAAAACGCCCGTTGTGGAAGACCTTTACCAATAAAAAAAGAATTTAGTCTCCTGTTTGAAATTTTCTGCTTTTTCCGCGTCGAGACATTATCTTGCGTAATTTAATTATATCCTTAAAACTCTTTTTGCAAGAAAAAACCTCTACTTTTCCTTAAAAATCTCTTCCAATGAGATCCCTAAGAACACAATGTCATCATTCATAAAAAACAGTCCCTTGATTCCTCTGGACAACATATTTTTTATGTTTATAAGGTGAATAAAAATGATTATCTTCCTGTTTAAGTAACAACCGGTTTTGCATTTTCTGCATCATCAAGTCACTCTCGTTCGGAAACTTGAGTTACCAAGTCACCCCTAATCCTCTCTAACTTTTTCTTCACTTGATGATGCAAAAATGCGAAACCGGTTCTGAAATAAAACATTTTAGAACAGGAAGACAATCACTTTTATTTACCTTATAAAGAAGCATCCTGTAACATCGCTACGGACCGAAAATGTCAATTTTACGCCCCCACTTATACGAAGTGTAGGGAAAGTAAAATATCAATTTCAGCTGTTTGTGTGTGTCTGTGATATTTCTCGATAGAATATATCAACACACAATGCTATTTGTGCATTCAGGAACCCATAAGGACGACACATATTGATTTTCAGCCAAATCGGTCAAAAAGAAGGGAGGAATTAGGGGGCTTAACACAAAAACTGTAATAATTGTCGTAGAACCAAAATTGTATATTTAATTCAAAGCTCCATTCAAACGATACCTATTAATTTTCCACAAAATCGGCCAAAGGGAAGAGGGGGATTAGAGGAGAGGCTGAACTCAGAAGTTCTAAAACAATCGATGAAATATCGACACAAAATAGTATGAGGATTCAGAAGCCCCATGTAAGTCAACTATTGATTTTTGTTTGGGAGGGGGTCAGAACTATGCTGGGGAAGTATATTGCCAATGATTCAGCGACTACTTTTTTTATGTTTGTTTTCTGTGGGATAATTAGAATTAAATTCCCTGCATAGGCGCTGTTTTGTAGTGAGGCGTTGTTCTCATTTGAAGAAGTGTGATAATTTACACTAGTAGAATTAATTATTAAATCACAATTGATTTGTTGTTTCGTGAGAGGAAATTAATCTACCTGGCCTGTTTTAGTCTTCAAAAAGTGTCTGAGGGTGAGAAGCTGATAAGGAGCTCCTTTTCGTCCAATAGTGCGGTTGTAGGGCCGCGATAGGCCATCTTGAAGGACGAGCAGCCGCCAAAAATAGGGCAGATTGATGGGAGAGTAAAGTTTCAGCGTTGAAAGGTGGCGAGTTGTTGTCAAAATCCTGGAGTGGAGTAATCCACTGCAGTGAAGGAAGCGGCCATACTGCCTCACCCCCTCCCCCCTTGATAAGAAGGGCATAAATAGAAAAGGAACGCACGCGATTCTGAAGGGGAGGAACTCCGGGCTTACATCGGCCTACTGGATAAAGCTTATCTGATCTTGTGTCGGGGGTTCCTACTAGTTCTTCAGAATAACCTGCCCACGAATATTAATATTCGGCTCTTAGAGTGCGTAGAAGTACACCACACTGAACAGTGTGCAGTTCAAGTTGCTCTACGCGTAAACGCTTATAGAGACATATACCCAAAATTGCAATTGGCAATAATTCGCTTCAGGAGGAGATAAGTTCATTATTATAAACATAATATTTAAACATAATTTTATCAATTATTTATATTCAGTCAAATTGGCCAAAGAGAAGGGGAGAATTAAGGGAATGGCCTAACACAAAAACACTAATAACCGCCGTTATAATGAATGTATTGACCCGAAATTCGTATGTAAATTCAAAACCCCATAAGATGGGACCTATTAATTTTAGAGAAAGGGATGATCATAGGAGTGAGCTCGATTCAAAAAGCCCGATAACTGCCGTTGTAATCAATGTATCGATACAAAATTTAATACTATGATTCAGAAGTCCTTATGTAAAACAACTATTGATTTTTAGGCCAAACAGTCAATTGTTTGTTGAGGAAGAGCAAAGAGTTAATTGATTAATTCGTAGGGAAGTACATAGCAGATGATCCACCGAATTTTTTCATTCTATTCGGATTAGTTGTCAGAGTAACACATAATGAGTCCAAACATTGTAATTAACTCAGACGATTAAAGAACTCCTGATTGGAATAAAAGAATGAGAACAGCGTGTAACAAAATTGAAAATGTACAATGAAGGTAATTGATATTAATTGAAAAGATAACAATTAAAAAGAGGTTAACGAGGAGTATACTATATTGAAGGAAGAAGAGATGGTAGCGTGACTGGCGGGCATTTGGGGAAATCTGTATTCTTACAAAAACGAAACCTTTATTTGTGGCATGGGTTGGAGGAGGAATGATATAGGGGTAGCAGAGGGGGAGGGAGGGTTGAAAATATAACCAGGAATAAGAATAGTCCTAGGGAGGGGAGAGAAGACCAAAAAATAATAAAGAGAAGTAGGGCGATATCTCCCATGATTGGGGTTGGCAAACTTTCCTGATTTATAGAAGGGCTGAGGGATGGGTGAAGGGTTTTTTTTTAGTGAGGAGCTATTCTGAGGGACAATCGACTGTCGGTAATAAGGAGGGTGACCACAAGGGTTGTATGGGACAATGGCAACACTGCTCTCACCATAATACACCCCTTCACTTTAACTTGGCTCAAAGAAATACCACCCTCTTTCCAATTAGTATAGATACTGCTTGTTTTAGTAGGCGTTATTTGTATAAAAAATGTAACTAAATGTAGGCTCTCTGTGTTCTCAGCGCATCTGCTGTCGGTCATGGACCACCATCGCAAAATCAAACTGGACGTATCCCATGATTTAGTGCTATTTAGGTGCTAATTTGTTGCTTTATTCCCGATTTTGTTGTTCCAGTCTTTTACCAGGAATTCGCGGTCTTAGGTTAACGTTAAGCGAGCCCTCCTTCTAAACGGTTACAGCAACAAGTTCGGGAGTAGAGCTACAAATTAGCACATAAATAGCACTAAATCGTGGATATGGCCGGTGGGATACGTCCGGGGGCTAGCTTAATGCAGGTCGGTCAAGACAACGTTCCAGAGTGACCAATCCTTCCTCATGTATGGGACAATGTTCGGTACTGTTTAGAAGCGACATGTAATTTTTCCTGATTTATCACATAATGCAAAATATAGTAATAGATCGTACTTGACAGTCTGTCTGACTCTGAGGAGTTGTTGACTCAAAAAAGTGGGGGAATAGATGCAAAGAACATGTTTAACAATTATATTATATACCCCCTATTGAGGGGTAGCATGCTAGCCTTCTGAGCTCAAGAGCGCGGGTTCGAAATCCGGCCGAGGATCTTAGACTTTCTCAGATAAAAAACTTTGCGCACACCATCCTTCGTATAGGACGCTAATCAAGTCTGTACGATGTAAATAAATCTGTATAAATCCCTTACCATCGGTAAATAAATCTGGGCAGATAAAATTTAGTACTCACATAGTAGAGTCGGGCTCATGTCTATCAGAGCGACGAAAGAGTGCACTGGTAGTAGGCGATATGACCTTGTAGTTAAAGCCCAGGCATGAATCATAATAACTAAAATTCATTAAGTAACATAATAATGTGAAAGTGTATAGAAAGTTTGATTTAACTAAATCTCTTTTTTTTTAGGTTTATTTGTCTTAGATTCCTCGCAATGAACTGAATTCAAGAATTTTATTGGTCCGCACGTATGTGCTACAAAATTAAAATCTGGTAAAAGAGAGGGCGCCGGTAGCTCAGTGGTATGCGTGCTTGACTTCTGAGCTAAAGAACGTGGGTTCGTAACCCGACCGAGGCCCTTAGTTTATTTTATCTGGGAGGTAAAATAAACTTAAGCACGCCGTCCTTCGGATGGGACGTTAAGCGATGGTCCCGAGCCTGTACGATGTCAGGTAGGTACTCGTTAAAGACCCCTGCCCTAGGTGAACAAAAATGTAGTAGAGTCGGGCTCATGTCCACCAGAGTGACGAATGAGCGCTCTGGTAGTAGGCGATATGACCTCGTAGTTAAAGCCCGGGCATGAGTCATAAAACCTAATCTAACCTAACCTCTAGTAAAAGATGGTTACTATAACAACACTTTATATATATGACCGAATACGTTTCTACTATTTGTATTGGCATATTGTAAAGCTAATAAAATAAATATAAATAAAGAACTTGTTCAACTTTATATTGTCTAATTCGACAAACGTTTGGTGACATTAGACAATATAAAAGTTCTTTGTTTTTATTTACTTCATATAGTTAGTTATTGTGACTCAAGTCCAGGCTTTTAACTGCGAGGTCATATCGCCTACTACCAGAGCGCTCTTTCGTCACTCTGGTGGACACGAGCCAGACTGTACTATGAGATTTTTTATTCATCTAGAATAATCTTTAAAGAATACCTGACATCGCACAAGCTCGGAATGGCGTGCTTAAGATTATTTTACCTTCTAGATAGAAAACCTAAGGGCTTCGGGTATAGTTAAATCCGCGAATATAGCCCTTGTACGTCAAGGAAGCAACATTCTCTAGGAGCGTATTTATAATAGATTCATCAGACTAGCGAAAATCGATACCCCTGTGCAAGATCATTTTATATTCCGACTTCTCCATCAATTTATAGTCATTCGGAGACACATTACACAAGAGAAAAGTAATTTATTAGAGACTGACTGAAAGTACCTGCAAACATTATAAAACTAGTGCATATGCAACGTATGCAACTTTCAAAACATGTAGGTAACTTAGTTTTGAAATACCTCTTTTCTCAAGTATTAAAAAATAAAAAAATAAAAATGTATATTTCACATCATTAATTCAGGAATTCTTAAAGCTGTTTAAGTCGATTCAGTTGGAGAATGATAGTAGGAAAAAAAATCTTTTGTATTTAAAGCGATATTTCTTTTTTAATGTCTTCCTTAGTGCGAGAGGAGTCTCGAAGGGGTGAAGATGAGAAAAATTATAAAAATGGGCTTTTTAATTTTTGTAATGATCTTTTTTTATTATTCTTTTTTCCTGTGTTGAGGGAAGGGAGATCATGAAGAAAAATGAAAACCATTTCAGTTTGATAAAAATATTGCGAATGATTCATTTTAAAAAAAGTTTATTTCAATTTATTCGAATTAACTGGGTCATGGGTCATTTCTCGCCATATTGTCTGGATTTTTCACCATTGGTAATACTGTGTGAAAGTGCTGAAATTATCAAATAACAGTCGCATAGTTTACCTCCATCGCTGGTTAAAAACCCGGTCGAGGCACTCAAGTTTTTTTAATCTAAAGGATAAAAAAAACCTTTAGCACGCCGTTCTTTGGATGGGACTTTAAGTGATGGTATTGAGCCTGTGTGATATCATGGTTAAAGGTAAAATTTAGGAATCCCACAGAAGAGTCGGTCTTATGTATGTCCACTAGAGCAACGAATGAGTGCTCTGGTAGTAAAGGATATGATCTCGTAGTTAATAAAGTCACAATAACTAACAAACCACATAAATAATTTTGACTTGATAAATTCATTTCATCCGTAGTTATGTTCACACTCCGTCGGACATGAAATTGTTTTTTTATTTTTTTTTTTGGATTCAGGGGGTCTGAAAGTATGAAATTCTTTGAACTTTTGACAATAAAGAACTAAATAAGGATACATTTCAGGAAGGTATATTGCATTACTTTAAATTTTGCATAAATAAATATTATTACAAATTTCCTACTTTTGAGTCTACTTTTGACAATAAATAATACACATTACATTTTTGTTCACTATTCACTATTTTCAAATAGTACACTACTACTTTTTTTAATTTTTTTTTTTGGCTTTATGTACGATGCATATTAGCCAAGTCACTGTGTTATCTAGTTATTTACGACATCCATGGCCTCGGGAGGGAGTTCTATCTACGAAATAAAACTCACTCCCGGACGGGATTCGAACCCGCAAACCATGGTGAGACCATGCGACCCGCACGGCCACCATGGCCCCCACACAACTGTCTCATTATTGCTAATACAGATCACTCTAGTTCAAAAAAAAAACAATATTACTTACATTCTAAAGAGTTAACTCACAACCAAATAATAGAAAACTGGATCAAATAATCACTGAATGCAATTGTTTACGACTAATTGCATTCTAACTTACTAAAGTCACTGTACACTGACATAATGCATAAAACAGCTGACAGAGAGATGAATAGTATAACATGAATGGTTTCCTAGAAACAGGAGATGTGTTGTTTTGTCAGTCTAGACAGACGGACATACATATGTACAATGAACAAGATATCAGATCCTGAGGATCACAACAGAAGAAGATTGATCACTCATATTAATTATTCCAAGTAGATACGTGTTGAAAGGGTTAGCCGTAGATACCACCTGCCGTTCTAGTTAGTGGCTCTACGTCTCTGTATGGAGATCTTCAGAGAACCGTCTTAATCCATGCCTGGACAGTCTCCAGCTGGTTAACTCACCCACTTACAATTACAACCTGCTCCGTCCATCCATTATCAAAGTAACGTTTTAATCTATTTTTATTTTGAAAGATCATCTCCTTGGGAAAGTCAAAGCGACGGCTTATGACCCATTCCCTTAGTCCACGGTTGGGGAAACCTTCTTTAGGTTCGTGTCAGATATTAATATTAATATAAATAAGAAAATATAAATATAAATATAAATAAGAAAATATAAATATAAATAAGTAAATATAAATATGTAAATATAAATAAGTAAATATAAATAAGTAAATATAAATATGTAAATATAAATAAGTAAATATAAAGATAAATAAGTAAATATAAATATGTAAATATAAATAAATAAATATAAATAAGTAAATATAAATAAGTAAATATAAATAAGTAAATATAAATTAGGGAGGAATTGACCAACGATGTAGTAGGAAGGAGGAGAGATGTGGCTTGTGGTCGGATATAACACACTTATGGAATACTAACTTTCATGTCATATTTATTTTTATTTTTTTATTTTATTTTTATTATTTTTGTGTAATAAGATAAATAAATACAAAAAAAAAAAAAAAATGGAAATGGAATTTTTGCCAAGCTTTCGGCAGTGAGTGTACCTTCTTCATGGTCTATATTGACATATATAAATTATTATTACTGAGTTAATGTTTGTTAGATATGAGTAAAAGACATGATATATTTGTGACTAAACCAATAATTATTACATTAAATTATTTACACCAAAACAAATTAAAATACTATATCTAAACAAAAACAATTAAAAAAAACCGACACAAAAAATAAACTTTTACAAAAGGTAAAAGGTGGCCTTATAAACATTTGAGCTCAAACTCCAAGTCTCTAGCTGTAATAGAAGCCGAGATCTTTAAACAGGCTTTGATGAAACCTGAAAATCTTGGAAACAGTATACCCGATGTCCAACAAACATGGCTACGAACCATCTCGCAAATACCGGCTTTTAAAAAAAAAAAAAACGCTTTGAAATCGGTTTGGATGTCTTGGAGCTTCGATGCCACACATACACAAACAAAGGCTTTCAAACTTATAACATCCTTTTGCGTCGGGGGTTAAAAAACTAAATATAGACGTATATCCTAGAAGTTTGAAAATAATAAAATATATAATTTTTTAAAACAAAACATATCAAAATGTGATGTCACATATAAAATAGAGAATCTCAAAAAACAAAAACAACCTACATCTTTCACAAATCTAGTTTACAATATTTAAAATAAAACAAAAATCGAAGTATAAAATATGGTTAAGTTTTGTAATAATGTAAGCTCATTAAAAATTCAATCGTCAAGCTGTTCAAATGATCCTTATCCCTAACTAATAGAACCTTCTGCGTAAACCAGGGTTCTGCTGTTTCTGCCATGTCAAACAAATATCATTGGTCCCATTCTTTGCACGATATAGATAAACCATATTTTCCCAAAAGACATCCTACATCTTCCAAATGCTCCAATTTAAGTACCAAGTACATCAGAAAGTCACTAGATCCCGTCTATCTGATCTCTACCTTCCTTCCCACAGGACCCCAACCTACCACAACTCCTTCTTTATCCAGCCTAACGCCCTCTGGAACTCTCTCCCTCTCCAGATTCACCATGTTTCTACTCTTCATTCATTTAAATCCCTACTTTTCTAATATGCAGTAACTAAAACGTCATTCTGGTGGAGTTGAGACCGACTCTACTCTGGTGCCTACCCTAAATTTTTATTCACCTAGGGCAGGGGTCTTTAACGATTAACTGACATCGTACAGGCTTGGGACCTTCGCTTAACGTCCCATCCGAAGGACGGCGTGCTTAAGTTTATAATATTTCCCAGAAAAAGTAAACTAAGGGCCTTGGCGGGGTTTCGAACCGGCGAACTTGAGCTCAGTAAGCAAGCTCTGTTCGGTGTATATAACAATTTTAATTAGCATATATTATATGTTTATTTTTCCTATAAACTATTTTCTGGATTGTGGGGGTGGAGAAGCCTCATAGATAAGGGAGACACATGATAGGACGGTTGGTGGTACAGTCTGTGCTCTGTTTCACTCCCTTTACATAATTTCTCTCTCTGATGGAACTTGTCGATACGATAGTGGGCACAGTTTCACGGTCCCCTGACTGTATTACCATTCTTTGGTCGCCGCCATCATTGTTTTCTCATAGCTAGCAACGGCGCCATCTTTGTATGTATCTACTCTAGGATTTTGAAAAAAATGGGAGAAAAAAGATACTATTTTATATCAATAGTTTTGTATTTTCATGTAGTGTTCGTTTTAAAAAAAAACCTATTAGCATACAACTGCGTTCGAGTTTAATGATTTTTTACTTCCTCAGCTATTTGTGTCTGTGAACACGATAAATCCCAACAGAAAGAACATATCTACATGAAATTTTACATATGTATCCAGAAACCCAAAGGACCTATTGATTTTCAGCAAAATGAGCCAATGGGAATGTCGAAAAACTTTAATAACTGTCGATATAATGAATAAATCGACACGAAATTTAGTACAGTAAAACCCCTCTTTATTTTTCGACATCAAGAGATTAATTTACCTCTCCAAAGCGGACACTTATAAAACAATTATTTTTAAATTTAATTTTGAATGCTTTTTATTATTCGCAGAATTCGCTTTTTGTGAAACAGGCGTATATATCTACTAAAAAATATAAAGAAAAACAATGTTTTGTTAGAAATATTGTCTATTTCACGAGATGTATGAAATATATGGGAGTACTTTCGGTATTGCTACCATCTTTAGCCACGACAGAAAATACTGTATTTGTACCGAAAGTACTCCCTTATATTTCATATACCTTGTGAAATAGACAATATTTTCAAAAAATATTCGCTTTTTCTTGTATGTTTTATTTAGTGTTTCACAATATCTCTGCGAAAAGAGGGCGCCGGTAGCTCAGTGGTATGCGTGCTTATCTTCTGAGCTCAAGCACGTAGGTTCGAAACCCGACCGAGGCCCTTAGTTTATTTTATCTGGGAGGTAAAATAAACTTAAGCACGCCGTCCTTCGGATGGGACGTTAAGCGATGACCCCGAGCCTGTACGATGTCAGGTACTCGTTAAAGACCCCTGCCCTAGGTGAATAAAAATTTAGGATAGGCAAAATTTAGGACTCCCACAGTAGAGTCGGGCTCATGTCCACCAGAGTGACGAAAGAGCGCTCTGATAGTAGGCGATATGACTTTGTAGTTAAAGCCCGGGCATGAGTCATAAAACCTAACCTAACCTATAAAATATATGGGAGTATTTTCGGTTTTGCTACCATCTTCAGCCACTACTTAACAAATACAGTATTTGTTGTGTCGTGGCTGAAGATGGTAGCAATACCGAAAGTATTCCCTTATATTTAATATATCTCTCGTTTTTTCCTATATTTTTTATTAAGTGTTTCACAATATCTCTGCGAAAATGTTAAGTACCTACCATACATGTCCACTGTTTGTTTTATTAACTTAAAATCCATAATAATAATTATTATGTGTGTTTTATCTGATTATCTATTGTTCGTTACCTAAATATGTAGTATTAAACATCAAAGCAAATTAAACGTTTTGTATATGTTACTACATACGTATAGGATTTTGATATCTTTGGTTTTATAGTGAGATAATCGTGCTGAGGAAGTGAATTGCCGGTGATTTACCGACGACGTTTTTATCCCTATAGCGGGAGTATCTATAGTAGGTTAGGTTAGGTTTTATGACTCATGCCCGGGCTTTAACTACGAGGTCATATCGCCTACTACCAGAGCGCTCTTTCGTCACTCTGGTGGACATGAGCCCGACTCTACTGTGGGAGTCCTAAATTTTTCCTAACCTAAATTTTTATTCACCTAGAGCAGGGGTATTTAACGAGTACCTGACATCGTACAGGCTCGGGACCATCGCTTAACGTCCCATCCGAAGGACGGCGTGCTTAAGTTTATTTTACCTCCCACATAAAATAAACTAAGGGCCTCGGTCGGGTTACGAACCCACGATCTTGAGCTCAGAAAACAAGCACGCATACCACTGAGCTACCGGCGCCCTCAGTATCTATAGTAGAGAGGGATATAGACAGACGGACAGGGCCAAGTCTGTTTTCAATCCCCCCCCCCCCCTCCTCCCCGCACCCTTTCCAGGAAAGATACTCTGCAGGTTCCCTTCCATTTAGTCTTCCCTAAACAAGGTCTTCTCATTCCCACTTCTCAAAATTGCTTTTTCTTCCAGCGCCTCCCCCACCCCCACCCCCTCAGTCCAATCTTTAACGCTTATTTTTAACACCTCTAACAACTCTCAATTAACGCAAAGATAACTTTTAAAACAGAAAGAGAAAAAAGAAGACGTGCTGTATGTTTTTTTCCCTCATCTGAAAATTGATTACCAATAACAATTATTAGGTATACTTACAATGTATACATTGTAAGTATACCTAATTATTAGGTATACTTACAATGTATACATTTATATTGTAACAAGGATTTTTTCCCCATATATAATAATAAGAAGAAGAATGAAAAAAAAAATTATATATATAATAGGAAAAATTCGGCGGTGATACAGCGTCAATGTACTAAATTTCGTGTCGATACATTCATTACATCGGCGGTAATTAAGGTTTTTGTGTTGAGCCACAATCCTCTGAACCCTCCTTCCCTTGAGCCAAATTGACCAAATTTCGTATTGGTACATTCATTCGATCAGCACTTTTTTCTTCATTTTTGGAATCAAGGAGTCAGTTTTTCACCGGAATTTCATGTTTTTCCTTACTCTAAAGACTGCCAAAGTTATGAAAATATCGATACGAAATTCTATATGAGGATTCAGACTTCTCTGTATATCTAATTGATTTTCAACCAAATCTGACGATTGGTTTTAGAGGGAGAGAGAAAACTTAGTTTATTCATTCACGCGGAGTGGAAATACATTGATGTTTTTTTAAGAATTAGATATTCTGTTGTATATTTATGGGGATTAAGGGTGAATCGATAAGGAATTAATTTAATAAATAAATATATCGATATATGAAGATCATTTTACCTGGCGCTCAGGGTCAGAGAGGAGCAGACAACGATAAGATATCTGTCAATAAATTTAGGGATTTTATAGGGGCAAGACGGCTCATTTATCCCACAAGTCTCTCCATACAATGTATATTAGGGGATAATTTTCTACAGGAAATAAATGAAATCGGACGGCAAATTCGATAAGAGGAGAGAGAGAGAGAGTGAGAGAGTAGAGGAGAAAGGCGGGTGAGGGGGAAGGATTGATTTTAGAAAATGACGGCCTAGTGGGAGGGGAGGCAATTTTTGAGATTGACTAAGAGTGGGACAGAGGGATAGCGTGACGAGGCAATCAGACGGAGGAAGGGACCCGTATAGCGACGGATAGATGGACATACAGGTCCTACCTCTTCAAGGACGGGTCCTCAAGGACTATCTTGGCTGATGAGGCGATCAGACGGAGGAAGGGACCCGTACAGCGACGGATAGATGGACATACAGGTCCTACCTCCTCAAGGACGATTCCTCCACGACTATCTTCGCTGATATATAGATGCAACATGGGACAGTTAACAAGTAGATGCTGGACAGTGATCTGCCAGGGGCAGGTCGAGCAGATGTGTGGATACTGTCCAATAATGCTGTGTGTGTGTCAGTCGACTATGATCAAGTCGCAGCCGAGCTATCGCAACCTCCTCTCGTCTCTTCTCTCAGGAGCTCCACTCCCAGGGACTCACGCAGGCTTTGATCTCTCTGTTGTCTGCTGTCTGGACCCAGCTCTTCTGCCATTCGTTGAAGAACAACGTCCTTCTCGTTGATGTCGATCTATGTGTGTCATGGTGTACAATGAAACCAAGAAAACTGCTGAGGCCTTCACATTACTTCCATATAACCAATAATCCCAGAATGAAATGAATTTAAGAGGAAGAGGGAGGGGGAGTTATCTGCACAAAGGTGGTAAAAGGAACTTCTATCTTGGCCACATCACATATATTTTATTGAAAGCACTAGTACTATCTTGCAAAATAGCTATATATCGGTTGATAAAGATGTTTTCCAAAATAAATAAATAAATGCTTATTTCATAGTTAATTTGGATAACATGCATATTTTGTAGTGCCTACACTACTCAATACTTTTTGTAAGAAAAAGCATTTATTTATGAAGACGCACCCGTATTGATATTAACGTTTTTCCTAATTTTCCACCCACCAAACAACTCCTGGAGTTATGAACTCCGATTGAAACACCCTGCATATATAGATAGCATCATGCGACTCTTGAAGACATACAACAAAAAGTCGTCGGTTGCTCACCGGTATCATCCCAGCGCGAATAAATGAACTCTCCCTTCCTTATGAGCTCAATTTAACGATTTGGCTGAAAATCAATATAATATATATATTATATTATATCTGATATATTATATCTGACTCAAGTGAACTCATCATCATAGGTAATAAATTCCATGTTGATCCTTTCTTTACATCGACAGTTTTTAGAATTTTGAGTAAAGCCTCCTCCTCTGATCCCCCCCTTCCCATTGGTCGATTTGGCTAAACATCAATACGTGTCATCGTTGTGGGGTTCTGGATATACATATAAAATTCAGTGTTGATATAGTAGAACCTCTTTAAGTCGAACCTCGATAAGTCGAAAACCTCCAAAACTCGAAAAAAAAGTTTTTTTCCTTTCCCTTCAAGCCCCAAAACCTCCATTACTCGAAATCTCAACCCTCTATTAGTCGAAATAATCAGTGAGTCCCTACAAGCCATTTTGGTACATATTTTCCCTCTATAACTCGAAAAAATAAATTGGACCTCTGTATCTCGAACATAGTAATGTTTTATTTTACAACCTTTACAACTCGATTATTTGAAACTTATTACCTCTATAGCTCGAAGAAAAATAAGTTATCGACTTTAAGAATTTGCCGACAATGTACACCATTGTTTCTTAGAAAACAATTTAGGAGTATACAATAAATAGGATTACCAATTATCTAAAGCAAAAAAAAAAAAATACTGAATTTTTTTAATCTACATATACTACGTATTTTTATTTTAAGGATGTTTTGAAATAACGTTGATTTATAATAAATATAAATATGTTTGTTACCTCTGTAACTTGAATTTTTATTTATTTCACTTCTCTAACTCAAAATTAGTTTAAATGAATCTTAACCTCTACAAGTCGAATCAAAATCCGCCTAAGTCGAAATCCTCCATAAATCGAAAACTCTATAACTCGATTTTCTTGGCGTCTCCCTTGATGTTCGACTTATAGAGGTTCTACTGTATATTTCATTCTATCGGGAGTTATCGTGTTCACAGTCACACAAATAGATAGGATTTTTTTTTTCTTAATTTTTGATATCAGGGGTTTGAAAACATAAAATTTCAGTGAAAACTCAACATCGAATTTCTGACCGATGACATAACTTTCCCTATACTTCATAGCCGGAGAAGTAAAAGGAGTGTTTTGGTTAGTGTATGAGGAATGGTCTAAAAGTTGTTCGACTCATGACCATTTGGTGCTGTCTGGGCGCTAGTGCTATATAATATGAAAGTTGGTAGGAGAGGGGGGGTGTTCACGGTCGACTGAGATCCCACGTTGGGTCGATAATATGGCCCCCCTCCTCTGATATGAATAAATATAACAGAAATGATTCACCCTATGTGGGTCATCGCACTACCGCCTGGCTAGACCCGCATTCGAGCCAGCTAGTCACCCTCTCTTCTCTACTTGTATCTATGTACTCTGGGCATAACTAGATACTATAGATATTAAAAACTTATTTCGAGATAATGGCACTCTGGGAGTAGGCGATATGACCTCGTAGTTAAGTCCGGGCATGAGTCGACGTAACTAACTTTACTAAATTGCCTCTAGCCATTTAGGGCTTATTTAAGCTGTTGTCTTGTTAAGTGTAATGGCAAGAAGCAAGCATAAGATATGGGCGGAAAATGTCATATACTGCTTTGTTATATATGCTACGGGTAAAGTTAGATTAACGGTTAAACCTAGGATTACCCGGGTAAACCTAGTAGTACCCGCTGCCGCTTGGTTAAAGTCCGAAATATAATTGAAATAGTTCACGTTTCGGGCTTTACCCGGGTAAAGTATATGTTAAAGCTAGAACCTGTACTACTTCAAATATAGGAACGACGGGAGGGGCAGATATATCGTCCCGCCGGCGGAACGTCGGCAAATACGCCCCCAAATTTTGTAATATTTCGATTTATGTTTGTTCTAGGAATTTATGTACCTAGATGAATGATTATCGCTGTTAGACAGCTTACAACAATGGAAATTGAGGTGTGGTCGAGCTAATTAATAAGTACCTAATCTTTATAGTGGAACATACGTCCACTAATGGCCTTGTCATTATTAGTATACCCAACTTTAACCAAGCGGCAGCGGGTACTACTAGGTTTACCCGGGTAATCCTAGGTTTAACCGTTAATCTAACTTTACCCGTAACATATACATCAAGTTGATAAAGAAATATATCATACTTTTCGAATTCGCCGGCCAATTCGCGAATTTATTACATACACAATACACGGAGAAAACTATATTCTTGCGGCAAGAAGATATTTTCTTACAGAATTAAATTAAAAAACATTCAACACAACTTTGTATAGCTTGGGTAGTAAAAAGCTCTATTCTCATCGAGAGAATCACCCAGTGGTGTCTACTGTTCCCTATCACCGACTGGTGTCTACTACTATTCCTTATCACCTCACCTAGTGGTGTCTACTATTCCCTATCACCGACACAAAATACAGAATAAAACATTTTTTTTTGCCACAAGAATATTATTCTTGCCGCAAGAATATATTTTTCTTTTACGATGACTGTACGCACTCACCAATGTTAGTAAAAACACTGTTTCTCCCATAGCGTGAACTGATTATAATAATAGCATGAGGGAAATGTTATTAACTCAAGTCCGACAATACGTTCGAAACTTCATAATTTTTTGAAAAAATTGAGCATGCAAGATTTTGACAAAATTAAATGGTAATGCTATGAGGGCAATCACAGTGAATAAAACTGCATTTTTTCATAATATGTACCTCCATAAGTCATTATAAAAAAACGCTTTACTCTATCGCAAGCTTAGATAAAATATACAATATGCTCGTTCAAGATTAAAAACTGTATGTAAAATGTATAAAAATATACGTTGGAAGTGAAATGTGAGTAAATCTCACAGATAATTCCATGGTCATTTAAAGATGTGACTTTTCATATAATGGAGTTATTTACAAGATTCAACTAAAGTATATTTTTTAGAATGTATTTAGCAACTTTTCTACAGGACACTTACAGTTCTTAGGGCGTCTTCAATCTAATTTATACGTAGATATATCCTCTAAAAGATCATCTCGTAGGCAAATAAAAACCTGTTTTAAAAACTCACTTAAGCCCTAACTATGTGTCTTATTTAAATAAATATCACATAGAAAATATTGTTATATACATATTCGCAGACTTTGACCATATACTCCTGGTTATTAATTCTCGCCAATCTCTTGGTAACTTTGAATTTAGTATACATTTGAACCGGTTTTTTTCTCCTCTTTTTTTTTTGTATAATTTCAAGGCAATGAAAATAATTTTTTAAATATATTACAGGCACTCTCCTGTATGACTACACTTTTTTTTCTACATACGGTTCATATAAATACAATTTTTTTTAAACCTAATAAAGTTGTCAAAACTCAATAAGTAAAAAGTTTTTTGTTTTTTGATTTTGAAATTGTATTAGAATAATTCTTAAAAATTTGTAGTAAAAATTATATATTCGCTCAACTTGACGAAACATAGAAAATTACGACGAAATAACATATAAACCTATAACATATAGTTTATATAACATATAGTTTAGGTTCTCCTAGGAAACTAATAAAATACATTATAGAAAATACATAAAAAATAGTGAAAAACAATACCCTTTTCCCTAGTCGGTTTCTTAAAGAAAACTGTTTTAAGAAAAAACTTGAAAATAATTATAATAATGAGAAAATAAAATTTAAAAAATAAAAGAATTTGAGGAAAGATTAATAAAAAAAATATTGATTCGCCTTAGACTGAAAGTAACAGTGGTAAAGCGTTATGTCGAATGTGGTAAAGCGTTATGACGAATCTCACACAACACAATACTGGCCTTCTCTTGGTAGGATAACGGCAAAGATTACAGGTGAAACGTGTTCTGGCTAACTGTCGTTCTGAGGAGCATGCGCTAACAACAATTGAATTGTAATAGTCGCGATTGCATATAGAGCGTTTCGTTCCTCAGAATCAGAATTTTCAATTTATCTTAAGGGAACAGTCGGATAGAAATCAGACACTCGTTATAACGGTTTCGCTTACGTTCTTCGACTTGCGGAATTCTAAAATAAATTATAAAAACTATTACCCTTCGTCTTAACACGCAACCACACCAAAATTAATTTCTGACTAACAGTTCATATGCAGTCGTCATAACGCTTTACCACTTTTACTTCAGTCTAAGGCTAATCAATACTTTTATTACTATTTTCTCAAATTCTTTTATTTATTATTATTTTTTTCTTTCTCATCTATTATCATTTTTTTCAGATTTATTTTCTTTATTAATTCATTAGTATGTTGTATTATTAGTTACCTCGGAGAGACTAAACGGCTGGACTGGTTTTAACGGTTTATATGTCGTTTGATTCGTCATAATATTCCAAGTTTCGTAGGTTATGTGACATTCAGAAAAAAAATTAAAGGCAGCCATATTGTCAAACTCTCCAAATCAAAATTCAACAAAACACATAGTGTGGGATATCAAATTAAATGGCTTTGAAAGACTATTATAAAAATATATGTATTGTATAGATTTTTTTAAAAATAATTCAAATAAAATAAACAAAAACCCGATTACGAAAAAAGCCAAATATAACCCCCAAAAAACAGAAATTTGAGAGAAGGACCGTTGGAACTATTCACTGCACCACAACCTTAACCTTGGATTTGCTCAAAAAATATGAAGACAATTTGCAAAAACCATGGCCGGGCGATCTTGTTACATCATAGATGAATTAAAAGACAGATGCCCAACCACAGTTTTTGCAAATGTTTTGAACAAATACAAATTTTGTGTTGCAGCGAATTCCAGCGGTCTTTCTTTCGAATTCGGTGTTTTTTTACCTTTGGACACTACATGCTATAATGGACTTTTAACTGTTTTTTGTGTTATAATTGGAGTTTTTACGTAGTTGGGTAATTTGTTAATTTTTAATTGATTTATATTTTATTATCTTTTTTTCTGTTCTAATTAAGTGTTTATTTAACTAACTCATTTCTGTCAGAACTATTAGTACATTTTTCTTGACAGATTTTACTGTGAATATATGAATTTCAATATGTTTTAAATTTTTTGAAACAATTAAAAATGTACATCTTCGTCATATACTCTCACCGATTTCTATGGACGATTTCTGTCAAAATCATCTGGAGTTAGATATAGATAGAGATAGATAAATGTGTTGTATTAAAATATAGTAAAAATATTTGTGGATGTCAGGAATTGTATAAATTTGAATATAAAGTGATGAGGGGTAACAGGAAGGTTTATCATTGTCTAGCGGCTATTTACTGATAGCCACCCAATTCACAGTGTGAGATATATCTATCATATAATATAGTCCTTCATGAGGCTGGCGTGACCACTATCAATTTATCTTCTGTACGTTCTTCTATCTTATCCTTTACTGATATTGTATTTTAAATGTATCTACTTTTTACGGTAGATCATTTTGATAAGTACCCGGCAGCCAGTCTAAAACAATATTCCCACTGAAAATGAAGGGATTTGAACCCTTATCGAAAAAAAATTAACTCGAATTTTTCTTAAAGGTACCACTGACAATTTTTCAAATTCAAATATTTTCATTAATAATCAACTATTTTTAGTTTGTTGGTCTATTTATGAGTAATGCAAATTTCAGAAAAAAAAAAAAAAAAAAAACCTAATTGTATTTGTGATCCAGCGGCGGAAAATGCGCCATGTCGTTAATTTCGTTTTTTATTATTATTATGTACTGAGCATGACATTTTGTATTATACGGTACAAATTTGATTTCTCTAGGATTCGGACTCTCCTAGATAGATTTTAAGTTCGACAATAATAGATAATTAACTTTGTTTCAAAAATTCATTGTTAAAAATTATATCTAGCTGACTTAATTTTGTATAGTTTTCCATTTAATTAAAAAAATCTTTGAGGGAAATAATTTTAAATGAATAATTCAGGTTTCTATTTCGGTAAAGCCCTTATTTATTTCTTCATATAACTGGATATACTTTATTTGATAATATTTATTTAAAAAATATTCTTACGCGTAAATATAGTACATACATAAACAATAAACATTACTTACTAATTATTAATTAGGTTTGAATGTTTTACAAATTATTATTATTAAGGTGGCAGTTGGCACTTATTTAATTGTTTCTTGTTTTTTTTTCTTTTGTTTTTCAATTCATTTTTAATGATAATTAAATATGTTGATTTAAATTATTGTTAATATACATTAAATCAATATTATATAGTTAATTATCTCATTAATAACAATTAAACTGAAAATCTCGTAAATTTTATGTTTTAGCGTCAGTGCTTTGGTGGTACGGTTTACGCTTCAAGTGCTGCCATCTTTTGTGTTAGTATAAAACATTTTTAATAAATTTCTTAATTATAAAATAAAATTAGGAGAATTATTGCATTGCGTTTTAAGTGTTAATTCCTTTAAATAAATTATTCAATTTAAATTTAAATAAGTTTATTCAATTAAATTTTATCAATTTAAATGAATTTCTCATATTGATTTAACTTATAAATTAGAATTGTATTACTCTATTTAAGCAATGTAATAGTTTTTTCCGTTTATAGTTTTAATAACATTTAATATTTTGCCTATTTTGTCTCGAGTTGGGATGTAAATAATTGTTTTCATTTATGGACAACAAAAATGAAATTACATATTATATGAGCAAAATTTGATAGAAACCCTTCAAAATGTTTCTTATTTTTATTCCTTTCATTCATATTAGTTGGTCATTGTTTAAATAAGTGTTGTTATGTTGTAGTATTGGAAAATTATTACGCAACTAATTTCATGTTACAACACAAATAGAATTTTTGAAGGGTCCTCATATTTAGTTCAGAGCATTTTTGCTACGATGACTTTGTGAAAATTTATCTATTTCTCCTGTATCGGCAAAAAAATCAAATTTAGACATATAACAAATGAGTTGTTGAATTTTAGCATCTTCCTCGGTAATCAAAAATACCTCAGATGATTTTGACATAAATTTTAAAAATTGCCTAACAGTAAAGAAAATTGTGTCTAATTAATATACCTAGTTTATCATATCAAAATAAGTATTTACTTTTTTTTATACGTCTACAAATAGTAAAACATTTCAATAATAGAGAGACTTATAGACGATTCCATAGCACATTTCACATTCAAAAAAGATATATCACTAGCACAACCACTGGACCAGCCTTTCAGAAGAGACTGAAAAAGAGCTGGATGAGAGGTTTCCGCAGGATGCGCCATCTCTTGTAATCTTCCGGGACATTTTCTTATGCCTCCCGTATCGTCTGCAGGTTGTTCACTATAGCAGACGGTGTTTTGCAAAAAGGAATTAAGTCACATGAATTAATTTTTTGGAAAAATGAAAGCTGAACTAAATTTATGATTTTGAGGGTTACTATTTTCCACTTTTATACATTTTTTTTTTTTTTCAAAAAAACATTGATGAATCATTATTGAAAAAAGTTCAAAAGTCGTACCTTGATGGCACTGTAAGTGGTAAACAGATTTTCAAGGAATTTTGGGTTAAATCATTATTGCATAACACCATTCTGTAGTGGACAGGGGCGTAGCCAGGATTTTGAGCAGGGGGGGGGGGGGGCAAAGTTAGGCTACGAGGGTGGGGGGTATAGACTCCCGGGGGCACAGCCCCCAGTTTCCGTGGTTAGCGTTGCAGACTTTTTGTTATTAATTTGGGAGACTCGGACCTCTAGAAGCTCCCCCTTAGATAACCACTGACTGTAATACTTAAGTTGACTTTACATGAGCAGCAAAAATGCAAAGCGCAGCAGCAGCAGCAAATGCAAGCTTTGGTTTCTGTGCTGTTAGAATTAAATGACTCACATCCTATAGCGTGCATTTGCATATTTACTGCGTAAAATCAGCTTTAAGAGTATAAAGTATAACATAAATGACGATTTTGAGCGAGGAAATGAAATGATCGAATTCATATATATTTTTAAATAAATGTAATATGACTTGTTTTGTACATGTACATTTATGTAACAGCTGATTGCTGATTTAGGAATCGGATGCATGGGAAATTTGAAGATCCTATTGGTAACTTGCAAGCAATCCATTTTTAATAAAAACTATTTTTTTAGTTTATTTAATTTTTATCTTGGTTTTTTGCTCTGGCCAGGGGGGGGGGGGGAGGGGGGCACGTGCTCGTGGATGCGCAAAAAATGAAAAGGAAACAAAACAATTGAGTTAAATGGGACCTACAATAAAAAATAACGGCAAATTTAAATAAAAAAAATTAAGTCCATTTTAAAGACTACTTTCTAGGTCTAAATGCGACATATAAGCGCCACCTTCCACCCTAGATATGTTAATATCTTGAAGAGTAAGACACACACACTCTTGCAAAAGACAGTTAAAGAGAGCCCCTCTTACTCATGGCAGGAGGTCCCAAAGAAAAATCACTAAGGATGGTTATTACTGACTAAAATTGCAGACTAGTCCCGGTTTTACTGCCCCCACTAATAGCCAACTAAATAAATTCCAAGACATTATTCCCCACTGCATCTCTTTTTAATTACAACTACCCAGGTAATTAATAAGCCGGGAGGTCCGCTTTTTCACTGTTTTCTTTACTTCACGTGTCCTTTTCTCTATCCTTTATCTATTAAAATTTCTTTTTATTATTTTTTTTTTAAATTCTTATTCTCATTTTTTTTTTTCTTTTATTCTTATTCTCATTTTTTTTGTGTTATTCAGTCAATGTCTGATTTTCAAAAAGAAATCAACTACATTGGAAACATACAATTATACCCAGGATAATAACAGGTTTTGTGATGTTTCATTGGAGGGGGGGAAGATATACTCAACTTAATTTTGATTATATACATGGGACAGATTGGAGGATTTCTTGATAAAATGATCAACGTTATAATAATTATTAACTCTTAAAGATTCAACATAGGAAAAGATTAAGCGCCATAATTTTGCACTTTGATTTTTTTTTACTAATAAATTGTGCTGATAATTTATAATATTTTTTGAATGTTTATGAATTAATTAATTTTTTTTTTTGACGATGCATATTAGTTATGTCTCTTGTGTTATTGGTTATTTATGCAAAATTCATGGCCCCGGGAGAGAGTTCTATGAAATGAAACTCTCTCCAGGATGGGATTCGAACCCGACTCCATGGTAAGTCCATGCGACCAAAGCTCTACTCTCATGCCTGGGATTTACTTTTGAGCTTATATCGCCTTCTACCAGAGAGCTCTGATGAACATGAGCCCCCGGCTCTACAGCCTGAGTTCTAAATTTTGCCTACCTAGGTTTAGTTAGTTGTCTTTACTGAGTACCTGATGTCGTACAACATCCCATCCGAAGGATGGTGTGCTCTAGGTATTTTCACCTCCCAGATAGAAAATCTAAGGGCCTCAGCTGCGCCCTCGAATCTGGTTTTATGTTAGATGACATAACAAATGATATGACAGTCAACCTATCACATTGTGATTCAAAGGAATTAGGTTAAATTAGATGGTAAACTAGTATATATTCCTATTCTGTATTTAAATGATACATTTGAATACGACTCATTTTTGTTATATTAAAAATTATATTTTATTAACTTCAAATTTACATGTGTAAATTGAATTAAATTAATTTTTAATAGAAAAATTTTAATCAATAATTAAAATTTAATCTATAAGAAATCAATAATTTTAATAATTTAAAAATATAAATGGAGCATAATTATTAAAAATTGCACGGAATATGTTCCATTGAAGTTTTCGGTATTTTTAACTATTTAACACTAACTCAGAATAAAACTAAACGTTGTTAATGAAAATCGAGGTTCTGTCGTGTGAAAGAAAATGCAAAATTTGGCCAACGTTTCGAAAACTATTTATTTTCTTCTTCAGGGCCTTGTAATGACTTGAGTGGATATGTGTGGTGACGGTGTTGTGAGTTTGTGTCCAGTGTAGTGAGTGCTAGGACTACACTGGACACAAACTCACAACACCGTCACCACACACGTCCACTCAAGTCATTATAAGACCCTGAAGAAGAAAATAAATAGTTTTCAAAACGTTGGCCAAATTTTGCATTTTCTTTCACACGACAGAACCTCGATTTCCATTAACATTGAAAAGATACTGTCGACTCTATAAATCATTTAAAACTAAACGTATTAAATTAATAATCAAACGTATTATCTTAACACATATACCGTATACAAACACGTAGCATACAACAGCTGATGCATCGACACTGGCCTAAACTCGAAGTTGACTTGTACGCATGTGCTACTCATCCCCCTCTCCGTAGCGTTTCATCTTTGATTTTTTATGTCGATGGGTAATTTCGATTCACTAGTCTCTCTAAAGAAGTTTTACTTTAAATAATATGTCCTTTAGAAGTATTTTGAGAAGTTGTTTTTAAAAATTAATTGAGGAAATATCCAAATAAGGAGAGAAAAAATGTTGACCTTGTACATGCTGCGGAAATGTTGTCACTCCATCGAATTTAGTACTTAAAAAACAACGTTGGGGTACCGTATAGTTATCTACTCTCCCCAAATTGGGGAATATAAAGGCAAAGAAAGACTTAATGGTCAATTAAAATTTTAATAATAAATAAAATTCAGCAGATAATTATAATAATTGTAGGTATCATAATTAATTATTTTTTGAGAATATTTTATTTGACATTTGCATTTGGCTTGCTACTTTTCCTCACAAGACTTTGAAAATAAATAACTCGAGTTGTTGGATTTAAATATATTTAGAATTTATTATAAGTTGGGATTGCGTGTCCGTGTCTTGCGGCTGGCCTAGCCTATCTCCTTAGCAGGGGATTCCATTAGCATAGCTGAAAACTTAACTCCAATAAATTATGTCGAAAAGAATTTTTAATTTAGCTTCTTTTTCTTTTTTTTTTTTACATTTATTTTGAATATAAGAGTAACAATAATGCACAATATATCATTTTTTTAAATTATCTACAGTTCTTTCATCGGCGAAGAGTGTATACAAAGACTTTAAATTTATTATTTAATTATGTTTTATTCTTGCGCTCTGTTCACATGCTAGGTACAAAGAAAAGAAGGAGTCACTGACTTGGTGTTTTGGCACTTTTTCATCGCAAAACTCTCGAAAATACTCAAAAAAATTGAGCAATTTTGGTTAATAAAAAAAGTTGTCACTGATTCAACGGCAAGTACGAATTAATAAAATATGTTTTTGCTCTCTCACTAATCGACCGTTTGGTCTAAAAAATAATTAGTTAACTTAGATAGGGTCTTCTGAGATCTGGTATTAAATTTTTTCTCGATATGGACGATATCGGTAGTTATGAAGGTGATTGAGTCGACTCCCTCTCCTCCGATACACCCTTCGTGACATTCTAATAGCGTTTAGAATATATATATATATAGGTTAGGTTTTATGACTCATGCCCGGGCTTTAACTACAAGGTCATATCGCCTACTACCATAGCGCTCTTTCGTCACTCTGGTGGACATGAGCCTGACTAATGTGAGAGTCCTAAATTTTGCCTATCCTAAATTTTTATTCACCTAGGGTAGGGGTCTTTAACGAGTACCTGACATCGTACAGGCTCGGCACCATCGCTTAACGTCCCATCCGACTCATCGACTTGGCGTTTTGGTTGCCCTTTGGTACTTCTTTATTGCAAAACTCTCAAAAATACTCAAAACAATTGAGCAATTTTGGTTAATAAAATAATATAATAAGTCGATGTATAGGGAAAGTTATGTAATCTATCAAAAATGTTCAATTTTCACCGGGATTTTTTTTTTTCGACCCTTTGATCTCAAAAAAATTAAGAAGAAAAAAATCCTGTTTACCTATAAACATAACTCCCGATGATTTGAATGTATCAACACGAAATTTTATACGTGTGTCCAGAACCCTCTAACGATGACACCTATTATTTCTCAGCCAAATCGATCAAAGGTAAGGGGGATTAGGGGAGAGGCTTAACATGAAAACTCCAATTACTTGTGATAGAATGAATGTATCGAAATTTTATATATGTGACCCCATAAGGACAACACATATCTAATTTCAGGCAAATGGCAAGGGGGATCAGAGGCTTAAATTAAATACTGTAATAGCTATCGTTATGATGAATTCATCGACACAAAATTTAGTATAAGGATTTAGGAGCTTCTATGTAAGTCAACTGTTTAATATTAGTGCAGTGGTCGGCTAAGTGCGGCTCCAGAGCCGCATGTGGCTCTTTGGCTCCTTACGTGCGGCTCTGGCACAAATATCCACGGAAGGCGCAATAATATTTTGAACAATCTTTTTCAAGCATGAACATTATCAAGAGTAAACTGAGAAGTCGTCTTATTGATGAGAACTTGGAATCATGCCTAAAATTAAAAACCACAACATACAAACCTGACTTACTCAAACTTTCCAAGGAGATGCAAGCACATTGTAAGCATTAATAAATATTTATTAAGTATGAAATTTAGTTTTATTTAGTGTACTACTTATTTAGTGGAATAAAAGTTTACTAAACAAGCAGATTTGGCTCCCAATTTTTTTTTTAAATTGTTGTAATGTTCATATTTGGCT
Source organism: Aradus depressus (assembly GCA_963662175.1). Taxonomy (NCBI): domain Eukaryota; kingdom Metazoa; phylum Arthropoda; class Insecta; order Hemiptera; family Aradidae; genus Aradus; species Aradus depressus. Next base: position 38,377,235 of record OY759215.1, read on the forward strand.
CTTTGGCTAATAAGTTTGCCGACTACTGTATTAGTGCAAACGGTCGACTGGTTTTTGGAGGGGGAGCGAAAAGTTAATTGATTAATTCCTTCTGGGGAAGTACATTGCCAGGGATTCACCAATCACTTTTTTTTTAATTTCTATTCCAAAAATGAAACTACCAGAGAACAATAGAATTGGGTGAATGAAGTTTCCCAACACAGGATATGGGCCATCATCACTTCCAATTTCATTTTTTTTTTTCCACGAGAACGCTTGCAGACCCATTTTTTATGCGCTTGGATAGCAGTACAATTATCGAGGGGAGGGGCCCCCTCTTTTGTTTCACCCCCAATGTTACCACCCTATGTATTTTTTTTCATTTTTTTTTTTTTTTTTTTTTCGGTAGAGAGGGGCGGTACTACCCCACACCACTGTTTCAATTGATCCATTTATGTACATAGAACTCACACCCTCTCTCCTCCCCTTTATGAACTAACAGAGTTCATTTCATTTCATCAATGGTGATACTAAAAAAAAAAAAAAATTGAGGGAAAAAAATATGAAAAAAAAGTTTATAAAAACGTTTTTTTTTTTACTATGTCATTATAATTGACAGATGGCATAATATGTAGTACTGAACAATGTAGTTCATATTATCTTTGTATTATGACTGAATAATTGAATTTTTAATAGAATAATAACTATGAAGGGGTGGGCACTATTTTATTCATTTATTAGAATATAATCTCTTGACTGTCACATATTGTTTTGAGATCCATTCATATTACGTCGCCAGCTATACAAAGTATACGAGAAGTAAAGATGTAATCTGTCAGAAATTTGATGTTAATTTTTTTATGGAATTTCATGTTTTCCCCCCTGATACAATTGAGTCAGTGACCATTACTTTTACAATATTGACATTAACATTTCCAAAATTATATATTGCTCAGCTGGACAAAAATGACATACATACAGGAACCTTTAACAAACTAAATAAATAAATAAAGTATAAAAAAAATAAGTATAATTACAAATTAATAATAATAATATAACAAAGACAATACAAAGTAAATATGGAGTAGAGATGTAGATATTGAATATCAATATACTATGTAAGTTAAATACATTATTCGTTAACAATGAATGATCTTAGTTTCAGAGCGCTGATTAGATAATGAAAAATGTTTGAGATATCATTCTTATTATGGGCCAGGAGTAATGTATGAATGTTGGATAGGTCCATACTGATACTCTGAGGCAGGAAGTGGCTTCTATTGGGGGAGTATATCGGACAGGATGTTAACATACGTCTTCCAATTTGTTTTTATTGCAGATTGAACAAAGTTTCTGGGGATTAAGGGTGTATACATTATTTTTGTAACTGATTTTTAGATAGTACTTGTCAGATAAATAATATATAAATATAAATGTATCAACACAAAATTCAGGAATCAGAGGGGGGCTCAACTCAAATATCCCAATAACTGCTTCGACACAAAATTTAGTATGATTTTGGAGGTAGTGTAAAACCTTTAATGATTAATTCGTTCTGGGGAAGTATATTGCCAATGGTAACTCCCGATAGAATGCATTTATGGATACAAATTTTTATATATGTATCGAAAACCCCATTAGGATGACACATTTTGATTTTCAGCCAAATTGGATAAAGGAAAGAGAGGCATTAGGGAGGAGGCATAACACAACTATAATATCTGCCTTTGTAATGAGCGAAACGACATGAAATTTCAACTCATGACAATTCAAAACCCCATTAGGATGGTCATAATTTATTAATTCGTGCTGTGAAAGTACATAGCATTTTTTTTTTTCGAGTTTATGACCTTATGCTGAGGCATATCGTCCAGCTACCACGATGATCATGTTCGAAATTGTTCAACATGATCATCGTGGTAGCTGGCCGATATGCCTCAGCATAAGGTCATACATAATAACTCGAAAAAAAAAAAAAAAAAACATAAGAACGACACCTATCAATTTTCAACGAAATAAGAAAAAAAAGGGGGGGGGGGAGAGAGATTAGGGGGGTAAACGAAAATTTCAATAACTGTCGATCTAATGAATGTATCGACCCAAAACCTTGTATGAGGGTTCAGAAGCCATTATGTAAGTCAAATATTAATTTTTACCCCAAATGGTTGATTGGTTCCGGAGAAGCATATTTTTTTTAGCGGAAAATGCACTATTTCATGTCGATGCATTCATTATATCGGGAGTTATCATGTTCATAGACACACAAACAAACAGACATGAATTTTTTTTTTGCCTTTGGAATCAGGGCGTCGGAAAATAAGAAATTCTGGTGAAAACTTAAGATCAAATTCCTGGCCGATTACATAACTTCCCCTGTACTTCAAATAGCTGGGGAAGTAAAAAAGCTATTGCAAAAAAAATGAAGACTGGATAAAGCAGGATGAGGGAAGCAGAAGGGAAATGACGTAGGAGGTAGCCTGTTTTTATAGAGAAGAGGGGAGAGCACCCTCAGTGGCGAAGCTCCATAAAAAGTACAGTGACAACACAACTGTAATTTTCATTGGGTTTACAGCCTATGATTAGAGCAGGAGGCGCGAAACCATCTCCCATTGTAGCCACAACGTACGAGGAAATTATAGTCCTTCACTAGTCAGTCAGCAGTAAGCAGTCAGAAGTCAGCACCATGGTGGGTCCACTTCTAATTGAATGTCAAAACCAAGCAGCACAACTACAAAAAAAACACAACAACAATACGTATGTAAAAAATAGAAAAAGTCGAATCACGGACCGTGTACTTCCTCAACACGAATTAATCAACTAAGTTTTCGTTCTCAAAAGCAACCGACCGAGCTAAAAATCAATAGTTGACTTACATAGAGACTTCCTTACACAAATGTATCGATATTAATACGATACATTCATTACATCAGCATATATTGTGGTAATAAAGAAAACGTATGTTTTTTAAAAAATATTGTCTATTTCACAAATAATATATAATATGGGAGTACTTTCGGTATTGCTACCATCTTCAGCCACGACTTAACAAATACTTCAGACTTCCTTACACAAATGTATCGATATTAATACGATACATTCATTACATCAGCAGTTATTGTGGTAATAAAGAAAACGTATGTTTTTTAAATTTTTTCCTGAAGTATTGGTTAAGTCGTGGCTGAAGATGGTAGCAATACCGAAAGTACTCCCATATTATATGTATATTATTTGTGAAATGGACAATATTTTTTTTTAAACATACGTTTTCTTTATTTTTATCAAGTGTTTCACAATATCTCTGCAAAAATGTTAAATATCAGTTATTGCGGTGTTTGAGTTGAGCCCCCTCCTCTCATCTCCTCCTTCCCTTTGACCGATTTCGCCGAAAATCAATGTGCGTCGTACTAATGGCGTTCTGGATACACATACGAAATTTCGTGTTGACATATTCAATGCATTAGGAGTAATCGTGTATAATAAAGCACACACTCACAGACGTACAGACACACAGGGAGACATAATTTTTTTCCCCATTTTTCGAATCAAGGTTCGAGGTTGAAAAACATGAAATTCTGATGAAAACTTCGCGTCGAAGTTTTGACTGATTACATAACTTCTCTTATACTTCGTATTACTGTGGTTTCCGGTGAATAAGGTTATTCCTATTTATAAAAACACTGCTTTTAGTTTCCACTGTCTTATAGCTTATTTAGCGACAACTCTTTCAGCCTCCCAGGCTTCTTCAGAGTGGTAATCTAAGCACACAGACAGGATTTTATTACTCTCATTTTTAGAATTGGAGGTCGGAAAACATAAAATTCCGGTTAAAAGTCAACATCGAATTTCTGACCGATTACATAACTTTCCCTATACTTGTTATTACTGGGAAGTAACAAGACTTGGTTTTAACAGTTCACATTCAAATCTCTCTTAACTCCTTATTACTACACCCTTTTTTTTCATCTGAAAGTTCTGGGCTGCCATCCTCTCATGTCACTCTACGATATGCCTAAAACACCACGATCTAGCTCCTAGTCGCACATTATGACTTTATGTGATACAATTTAGTTACGTTAGGGACAGAGGACTTTTGGATCTCGGAGCATTCAAAAATGATTAAGGAAAATTATAAAAGTTTATTGAAAAAATGGAAAACCATGTTTCAGCAAAGATACAGAAGCTGCAATCTGCAGGTCCTTCAACACCTTTTACAGAAATTACAGTTCTTTTGGCAGTAGCGGAAGTTATTTAAAAATGAGGAACCATATAAACAAACAAAGAATTATTTCACAATTAGGGGTTTCAGGAAAATATACAACTCATTTGAATTATACAAATTACCCAGCTAAATTTCAGTTTGACTGTTTGACCACTTTGTAACAGTGATAACATAATCCATCTTCTCATAACTTGTCCAATGTTAAACCAATACAGAAACAAATTTATCAATAAATATATTTCACACTATAATGCAATCTCCGATAAAATAATTAATTTGTTAAGTATTGATCACGATGAAAAAATCAATAATGTATTTATTTTCGTAACTAATAGTTTAAAATTTAGAAAAACAGTTTTAATATGATTTGCCCTCTCGTTTACCTTATACATTTCAATATAACACATTTTACAACAGTTGGTATTTTCCTTTTCTTTACTTCGGCCCATATTTATAATGTTGTATCTTCAAAAATTTTTGTTTAATTAAGTTTGTTATACTTTCTATTTTTAATTATAAGTTGTATTGATATATAAACTTTTATATACATACATAAAATGTATTCCATTTATGTATGAACTAGAAAGGTCAACCCTTGCTATGAGATTTGTATCTCTATAAGCAATAAAGTTTCATTTCATTATGACTTTATCCAATTAAAGTGACAAATGGCAACAACAAAAAAATCTATTCATTGGCCCTAAAGTGTAGCATGTATTTTGTAAGCCCCATGTATGAGTATCAAAATTAATGTTAAACGTTGATATTCTCTGGAAAATGTAGAGGGTTGATCGTGTGATACAAAGAGTAAAAAAAAAAAAATCCTGGCTGGTAACTGGGGTGTGAACACAAGGTCCAACCCACCTCAGCCTCTCCTCCAATCCCTGATCGCAGCGGAGAAAAAAAGCCAATAAAAAAACGAGCCCTGTTAGGGGTGGGGTTAAGAGAGGGGTGAGGGGTAAAAAAAAACCGGGGTGTGTCATAGGACGGGAGGGGGGAGAGGTAAGGGATGATCGGAGGGAGGGGCTACCCCTCCACCCCACACTTTTTTTTCTAACATTCAACCCCCACCCCTGGATTTTTTTTCCATCACGCAACTCCCACCCCCTTGTTTTTTTTTTTGTCTGGCCAATGGGTGTTGGTGTTGTGGAGGCCAATGGATTTTTTTCCTGATTTTTTTTTCTTTCTTTTTTTTTTCCAACCTTCCCACAAAATGGCTACTTCACTATTACCACATTGGGCAGTAACTTCAATACCAGTTCAGCCTTTTTCTGTATTAAAATTTTTAAAATTATATATTTCATTTATAAGGCCATTAGAGATGAAGGAAATTATCATAATATCGAGTTAGTTATTGTGATTCATGCCCGGGCTTTAACTACGAGGTCATATTGCCTACTACCAGAGCGTTCTTCCGTCGCTGTGTAAGGTCTGAGAGTCCGACTCTACAGTGGGAACCCTCCCTTCCCAGGTTTACTTAGATACCTAAGACCGATCTTTAACGATTATCTGCCATCGTACAGGCTCGGGACCATCGCTTAACGTTCCATCCGAAGGATGGCGTGCCTCCCAAATAAAAAACAAAGTCCTCTCCTGAATTTCGAACCCGTGATCTTGAGCTGAGTTTGCTAGTACGCTACCTCAGAGATACCGGCGCCCTGGCACCATAATATCCATATATTTGTACAGCAATTTGACAAAAAATAAAAAAGCATATAGTCGGGGAAAGAGGAAATGTTAAAGGATTAGTACATTTTGTTGGATAGTTAAAATCAAAGAGAAAACATGTTTCAAATAACATTATATTTAATTAATTTGTATGTATTAACTAATTCAAAATATAGGCCCAACATTTAATGTTAATATTATAAATCTAACAAAGCCTAACAATCTGATTTTTGGGGCGGCCATGGTAGAATGAGGATGTAATGATTTATTTGAAGTAAATTGTTGAGTAGATTACCTATCATTTCCAAGTTATTCACAAAGATAGTTGAATAACGTAGTATTCTTAATTTGATGAATGAACTGAAGGTGTGTCCTATGTAATTCAATACGGTTTGGTGGCGTGGCGCAGATATCGTTCAATGGTTCATTTACGGAATATCGTGTGAACCAGGAAGGAGGAGAGATCAGGCTTGAGGTCGATAAAAACGAACTTGAAGATTTCGGCACTGAGTGTGCCTACTCCTAGTCTCCACACTAATAATGTGTAATGTCAATACAGACCTTGAAGAAGGCACACTCAGTGTCGAAAGACTGGAAGAGACTCTAGAAGTTTGTTTTTATCGACTACAAGCCTGATCTCTTCTTCCTATTACATCCTTAGTCAATCCTTCCCTAATTGAGTGAACTAGGCTAGTAGATAGGCCACATACCTCATTTATCTCTTTCGCTCCTATAGTAAGGGGATTTATTTATTTATTTGCATATAATATTCAGTTGCGAATTAATTCAGAGATCTTGACGACATTTCAAAAATATATTATTTTTAATTTGTAAAACTTTGTTAATAAATAAAAATGTATTTTCATACTGAAACAAAATCCACCATTGCCTTTTTTCTGCATTTGAATGTCTCATATGCCATGTATTTTAAGATTATACCAAATTTTATTTAAATCTATCCATTTTTTTATGGAGAAACACGCTTACATAAATTTTCCACAAATCGTCTCATTTTGATCCTGAGGTTCTAACACATGAAATGGTGAATCACCGTCAATGTACTTCCCCACCTCGATTTTTTCCTTCTCCCTCTAAAGCCTGTTTGGCCAATTCTGCTGAAACTCAGGAATTTCGCGATTCTTATATAAAGTTTCACGTTACTTGCTACATTCCTTTTTTCCCGGGCAACGCCGGTTACTGCAGCTAGTTTATAATATTAATTGAACAATCATGTAGAGAGTTCTACTAGAGATATTTTTTCCGCTTTGAATTGGCAAAACTAAACCTAGTCAATGGAAATAATCTCGCTCAAGTCGCGCAATGAGAATTTTTATAAGTGGTGTATATAATGTTCCTAGTCCTTAACATAAGTACACAACTTACAGTCCTTAAGTACGCCACATACAGTCCTTAAGTACACAACATACAGTCCTTAACTGATTAAATATCCCCTACCCGTATGTCTACCATTTAAAATAATGATGATCTTTTTTCTTCATCTATTCACATGATTGACTGAAAACCCGCATGGCCCTATTTGCCAACCCCTTCTGTCTCTTTAGTTTCCGCTGTAATCTAGAGTGCCTTCAATTTCAATAGATATTGTTAAGTCAAATATTATTATCAAATTAAAATATTCTCCTTAAAAAAAAACTATTAATCTTAGAAGATCTTTAGAGGGTATTCTCCATGTAGGTATGGACAATTTTCTTTACAAACCGTGAACTGAACTGTAAAGAGAACTGACTTGATCCGTAACAGACAAACTTGGCTATAAGCCAATCAAAACTTTCAACTTGGCTTGCACGCTATAATATATAGTACTATAATACTATATAATATATAATAATATATAATATATTTATTGTGACTCATGCCCGGGCTTTAACTAGGTCATATCGCCTACTATAGCTCTTTCGTACTCTACTATGGGAGTCCTAAATTTTGCCTACCCAGGTTTATTCATTTAGCATGCTCAAGGTTTTTCCACCTATCAGATAAAAAAAAACCTAAGGGCCTCCAGCTAGGGATCTATCAATCAAAGTAAAGTATCGATACTTTTGGCCGATACCAAGTACTTTTGGTAACGATACTTTTCTCTCGATACCAAGTAGGTATCGAATAGATATTACTTGTATCGATTCAAAGTACTCGTTTCAAATTTCAACAATTAAAAAAAAATTATATAAATTTTTCAATTCGTCAAAATCGTTCACCGTTCAATTTCTTACAATTTTCTTTTATTTAGGTTAATCGTTTATGCAGGTATATGTTTGTTCGGCTAAAGAGTTACACAAAAACGAACGAAAAGTTAATAGATGAATTCTTGCGGAAGTATATTGCCGGTGTTTTTTTTTTTTTTTTTCTTGAACTATGAGAAGGTTGAAAGTAGCAGACAGTCTAGGAGCTACAAACCGAAGCAGCATCAAAGAGAGCACCGGTGGAGTGCATATAGAACGGGCCGGGGACCGGGGAGGATGCAGTCTGGGTGCAGTGGACTGCATACCATTAGTGGGTCGTGGTCAGACCAGATTCCACCTCTTTGTTCATCTTTTTTGTAAAGCCTTTCCCTCCCCCTCCCTGGCTCGTGCCTACCCCAACCTCCACTGTAGAGACCCGCTCTTCCAGAGGGTCAGCTCGGGTCGGAAGAGGCCAGCATCCGCAACATTTCCAACCGCGAAAAAAAAAAATTCCATTCGGCCCAGAATATGAGGATTTTACCAAAGAATCTTCAATAAAAATTTAGAATAGAATTTACATATATAATGGTAGTCAGTGAATCACCGGCAAAGAGGTTAGGTTAGGTTTTATGATGCCCGGGCTTTAACTACGAGGTCATATCGCCTACTACCAGAGCGCTCTTTCGTCACTCTGGTGGACATGAGCCCGACTCTACTGTGGGAGTTCTAAATTTTGCCTACCCTAAATTTTTATTCATCTAGGGCAGGGGTCTTTAACGAGTACTTGACATCGTACAGGCTCGGGACCATTGCTTAACGTCCCATCCGAAGGATGGCGGGCTTAAGTTTATTTACCTCCCAGATAAAATAAACTAAGGGCCTCGGTCGGGTTTCGAACCCACGTTCTTGAGCTGAGAAGCTAAGCAGGCATACCACTGAGCTACCGGCGCCCTCACACACATTAAGATTATTAATATATTATAGAATCAATTATTATTGTTTGTATAAAAACAGTTGTTTGGAGTGAAGTAATAATAATAATAATAATAATAAATTTATTTCCGTTAAACCAATACATGGTAATAGGATACGTCAAAAAAATGTATACATTAAGATAGCTTATAAATTAGATTTATAACTACTTGAGTCTAACATACGTATGATTAGTAGTAATAACAAAACTAATAAAAAAAGTAAAAAATAAAAACTGAGTAAATAAATACTTAAAAATATATGAGTATAAAAAAATAATAAAACATAGATAAATTTATAAAAAGTAGACACATTTTTCAATTTAATAAAAATTAAGATATCTATTTTTCAAAAAACTCTTCAGAAGTGTCTTTATCCCAACGATGTTTCGGGACGTTCTTACGTCCCTTCATCAGGTCCCAATGTGTGAGATCTAGAAAAGAAAAAGAAATCAATGTAACTATGACAATATATAAAAAATAAATGAAATATAGAAGAAGAATATATATATTATTCAATTATAAATGAATAAATAAAATAAAGGTATATGACTTTTTTACATTCTTATAACTATAAGGAAGTATTCTAATCGTGCGAAAATCCGAGATTACAAAGGATTTCTGCGTTTCAAGGTTCTCTGAATACATTTTCGCGATAATGTCTGTATGTGTGTGTATTTGATCGAAAGTTGTGAGCGCTCTACCGCTTAAAAGATTTTAGCTATGAACTTGGAATTTGGAATGAAGGGATCGCCTTTGCTGACATAGATCTGATTAGAGTTTGAAATGTTATTTTTTCCGGGTCGTCCGGTTTTCGAGATACATGCCGAAAACCGTCCTGAAATGTAGTTTTAAAACACTTATTTTTAGACGTTTTCTTTATTAACCCAAAAACGGTTAGTCCTATTGAAAAATTATTTCTTACCAAAAATGTTACTTATTACATTTCCAACCGCTATAAGTCCTCAGATTTGAGATAGCATCAATACTACCAAAGTTATAACGCCTAAAAAAATAAAAAATAAATTTCCGTTTTATGAAAAATTATAAAAATGAAGAATAAAATATACATATCATACGGCCATTACAGGAGCTTCTTATACCAACCACGCTTACACATCACTCTCTCTCCAACTCCTCCTTCTCAAAATAATTTCATACTGGCATTACTGGGTATATGAAAGTAATGAATTGGCGTCAGCTATATTTCATTGTATAGCGTAATTCTGAGAGGGACTTTCTTATACACAGTAATGCCAATATGAAATGATTTTGAGAAGTGGGAAGTTGGAGAGAGTGTGATCTGTAAGCGTGGTTGGTATAAAAAAAGACCTTTAATGGGCCACATCCCAGTAATGCCATGGGGGATGATTTATCTCAATTTAGATTATTTTCATGGACAGTTTTAGTCGGATATTAGAGTATTTGAATAGTACAGTGGAAAATGTAGTTATAAATCATATGACCTCTGAATCCAGGGTTAATTAGCTCATATTTGTGTTAAAATTACATTCTAACAGTTGAGAAACCTGCCCTACACAGTGGCAGCACTGCACTGCACTGCACTCCACAACCCCCTTCAGGCTATACTGCCCATCGTTTATTTTACTCTACATAAACATATGAAGTGTATAATATGCAAATTAATTAATTACATTCTAATTAATTATTTTCATATTGTTTTTGTACTATTTCCAAATAGCAAAGTCTGAGATAGGCTTGAAATTTAATAAATGAAAATAAAGAACGAAAATATGTAAAGGAAAGGAAGAATTGTAGAGAAAAAGGCTTGTTAAAATAAATATAAATTATATGGTATATTATTTCTCAAATAAACTACAGTTACGATTTAAAAATTACAATTAGATATATTCCTTACATTGACATTTAGTTAACATTCTTCGGGGCGCTATAACTTTTGTCGTATTGATCCATTCTCAAATCTGAGGACTTTAAACGATTTGATATTTTATAAGAAACATTTTTGGTAATAATTACTTTTTCGATAGGAGTAACCGTTTTCGGGTAAATCAAGGAAACGTCTAAAAATATGTGTTTCAAAACCATAACTGGACGATTTTCGGCATTTATCTCAAAAACCGTACAACCTGCGAAAAATCGTATTTTATATAAAATATGTATTTTAGTTTTTTCTACAACTATTACATGAAAACATTTTTGATTAGAATATAAACATAAGCGGTATTTTGTAGAATGTACTTAGGCCCCGGAGTAAAGTGGTCTCAACGTTCGGCTGATTTCGGCAAAAATCCAATCAGATCTAAGTTAGGACATGCGACTCATTCATTCCAAATTACAAGTTCATAGCTACAATCGTTTTAGTGGTAGAGGCACACACACGCACAAACAGACATAGCGGCGAAAATGGTCAATACATGACAAAAAATTAACAATTTGGTTATTGCAGTAACAACAAGAAAATAACAAATGAAAAGCCAATAGACTGTGTTTTGCCTCGTCATTTGTTTATTTTAAATGCGAATGGATACTGGAAGTAGATCAATCCAACTACGTTTTAAAAATGTCTTTATTTTATTTGCTGCCTTATATTACAAACAGTGTCGGTGAATCATCGGCAATGTAAGGGGTTTCAAAGTTGAGCCCTCTTCTGATCACACCCTTCCTTTAGAGTCGATACATTCATTACATCGGCGGCAGTTATTAGAGATTTTTTTCTGTTAAAGCCCCCCTAAGTCCCCCCGTTTCCTTTGGCCGATTTAGCTAAAAATCAATATGCAAGACTCAGGATACGCATATAATATTTCGGGTCGGTACATTCATTCTTGTCAGGAATAATCTTTTTCACAGATACACACATATCAGATAGAATTTTTGTTTTAATTTTTCGAATCAGGGGCTCAGAAAATTCCGGTGAAAACTCAACGTCGAATTTTTGACCGATTATATAACTTCCCCTATACTTGGTGTAGCTGTGGAAGTAAAAAAATTGTTTTCTTGATGACTATATTATTTTCCAAATCAGAGAAAATATACCTACTCTTGTAATATTAGTTTAACAAGAAATAGTCATCAACTCTGCTTGTATCAGCTCTTATCTATTTATTTATCTCTTAGTGGAAATATTCAACTAGTTTTGAATACATTTTTAAAATATATATATTAAAAACCTTTTGAGTGGAGTATTGAAAAAACATTATGAGAATGTCACAAATATTTACACTTGGTTTAAACGCACGAGTGTACTCCTTATAATTCCAAAAATATTCTGGAGAAAATTCTGAAAATAATTTGAAATATTTCTAATCTAATAGAATGTAGAATAACATTTTCCGGTGTGTAATAAAGTATTTGAGTGTAATTCTATAGATGTGTGAATGAAGAGAAGTCGAACTTGCCCAGTCTAGGTCTGTTTGTGCAGGCTGGTGTGTGCATATGACTGCCAATTGTGTACTATAAACACAATATGCACCGTGTTGACATTGTGCAATTTAATTAACAACTTCACTCTATGGGGAGGAGGGGGGGAGGGGGGGGGGGGGGGGGGGGGGGGCTTAGTCTTTTAGACCTCCTCTGTCCGTCTTTTGCTTTTGTATTTAAGCACATTATGTGCCTTTTAAATGTGATGTTTGCTTATCGACCATGAACTCATTATATGCTCCTTAACTTATTTAATAAAAAAATATAAGACATGCATTCTTATCATAATCAGGGAACCGTTAATTAAAACAGAGATGAGATTCAGGTCATGCCATGGCATGTTGCCTTTCAAATGTATTTATTTATATATTTACAACGGCATAACATTTGCCATTAGCAATTGCGATAACTAGTGCAGTGTCAAGTGCGTGGCTGTACTGGCTGAGGTACGTGACCGAAGAGGAGTCCAGGCTATTCCTGGAGCAGGTCCCTCTGCCATATCCGCTTGAGGCGTCAGGGAGGACTTGTGGGGAGAGTGTTTGTGGATAATTCTTGTATAAGTGGATTGGCGTGATGATGGAGTTTCTCGTGAAAATTTTGATACCTTGTCCTGATAACAGAAGGTACAAATGGGATGTTGAGGTCATTATGTAATGTGAGGTTGGAAACGTGAAATGGCGCATTGGCAATGTGGCTTAGTATAATGGATTGAGTGAAGATGTTGAATTTTTAATTTTTTTGCCGATCCCCATATCTCGATGCCGTAAGTCCAGATTGGTTTTAGTTTTAAGTAGTAGCGAAAGGATTTTCTGTTTGCATTTAAACGTCAAGCATTAAACCTATATTTCGCCAAGATTCGTTCTTTCTAAACGAATAAGGAGTACTGAACAGGCAATAGTCTTGATTTCACAAGTGTTTAAGTAACAGTAGACTTATATCGATGCTTTAAGGCCGAATTCTCATTAAAATTACTTGAATGAAACAATTCAATATCATACCACCTGCGGTATCTTCATATCGCTCAGTTAATGTTAGATTAAAAAATGCTGCTTCCATAATGTGCTATATGGTAACATATTTGTTGTGATATGTTTCAGGAGGCTGAGCTGCGTGTGGACGTACTGCAGCAGCACGCGGCACTCATTGGAGCACCCAACACAACCTCATGTCCGGTCTGTCATAAGATATTCCTCGGGACGGAGGCACTGATGGACCACATGAAACATGCTCACAAGGACCCCAACAGTGCTGGCATGCCTAGTAAGTATCAACTCTTATAACGTAATAATTTTAGTAAAAATAGGTAATGATTTAGTAAAGAGTAATAATTAAAATTTTATTAACAATTATTTTGAATAAGACGTTCACGATTTTCTTTAATATGTTGCCGATATTCTTGACGACGATCAGCTGTTGTTTTTGTCGTTATTTTTTTGTCCCCCTGGGTCGTCCAAAACCTGGCCTAATACCTACACGTGTACCTTCAAATTTACATGTGTAAATTGAATTAAATTAATTTTGAATAGAAACATCAATAAGAAATCAATAATTTTAATGAATTTTATTCATTTAAAAATATAAATGGAGCGTAATTATTAAAAATTACCTTTTTGTTGACTTTCTTGTTGTATTTGCTTTTGTCTTGCACGGAATTGTCGAACACGGAACGTTGAAGTTTTTGGCATTTTTAACTATTTAGTACTAACTCAGAATAAAACTAAACGTATTAAATTAATAATCAAACATATTTTAACGCATAAACCGTATACAAGAAACAGGTAGCACAAAACAGCTGATGCATCGACATCGACCTAAAGTCCTAGTTGACTTGTACGCATGCCCCGTTTTCTTAGCGTTTCATATTTGATTTTTTATGTCGATGGGTCATTTCGATTCACTATCTCGCTAAAGAAGTTTCATTTCAAAAAGTGTAATTCGTTGAAATTGTAACGCGATACTATTTAAATATTATTTTAAAATATTTCCTATGGAAATGTATTTTTTATTCTTCTAGGCGCTGTAACTTTGGTCGTATTGATCCTATCTCAAATCTGAGGGCTTATTAGCGATTGGAAAATTAATAAGAAACATTTTTAATAAGAAATCATGTTTCAATAGTAGTAACCGTTTCGGATAAATCTAGGAAACGTCTTAAAACATGTTTCAAAACTATATTTCAGGACAGTTTCAAAAACCAGACGACCTGCAAAAAAATCCAAATTTCGTATAAAATGTGTCTTTCCGTTTTCTCTATAATTTTTTTTTCGTAAAGAGTCATAAACATAAGCAGTAACTTGTAAATTTTACATAGGCCCCGAAATAAAGGGGTTTCCATTCTCGATCGATTTTGGTCAAAATCTAATCAGATCTAAGTTAGCTGCAATCGTTTTTGCAGTAGAGCACTCACAATTTTCGACCCCTTACACACACAAAGACAGACATCACCGCGAAAACGTTGAAACTCGATCTCGGATTTTTGCACGATTACAATACTTTCTTATACTATAGGTATGTGAATTGAAGGAATTGATTCGAGACACAATAGGTTACTGATTCAATAAAGCGAGTTGTTTACAAAGAACGGTTCATTTAATTTTATTGATTCTACCTTCCTGTCTGGGACCTTCTTACAATATAGAAAAATTATTTTATATTTGAATTATTCAATAAAAAAACTTATCGGTGAATCATCAGCAGTTTACTTCCCCAGAACGAATTAATCAACTAAGTTTTCGCCCCCCCCCCCCCCCCTCCCCCAAAACCAATCCACCGTTTGGGCTAAATAATATATAATAAATCAATAGTTGCCTCACATAGGGGCGTTTTATTACATTTGAAGTTATTAAAGTTATTGAGTCGAGCTCCTCTGATCCACCCCTCCCTTCGGCCGATTTCGCCGAATTGTCATCCTTATGACCGATTTGGCTGAAAATTGATAGGTGTCTTCCTTATGGGGTTCTGGATATACATGAAGTTTTATGTTGATACATTCATGCTTCACTAATAGTGGGGAAGTAATAGAGAAAATTATTTTATTTATTCTTTCTTCAACTGAAGTTTTTTTATTTACTTGCACTAGGATTATTACTTTTGAAGCCTATGGTAATTAATTATTCATCGAATTATTCTCACTATCATCGATTTATTCGATAATAAGAAATATCACTGCGACGCATAGGTTAAAATCCCTGTATTAAAATATTTCAATTTCTCTAACGCTTGCTGTAGGTTCTACGTTCCCCTAAACCTGCCCTTAACTTCCACCAACTGACTCTTATAAATTTCATACTTACAGAATATATTTATAATAGAAAATAAATAGTTATATTACTTCCCCAACTATACGAAGTATACCTAGTTGAAATCAGTCTGAAACTCGATGTTGAGTTTTCACAGGAATTTCATGTTTTCCGACAGAATGAATTTATCACACGAAATTTTAGAAGTGTATCCAAAACCCTGTCAGGACGACACCTATTAATTTTCTGCCCAAAGGAAAGGGGGGTTTAGGGAGGAGTCTTAACACAAATCTCTAATAACTACCCCTTTAATGAATCTATCAACATACAATTTCATATTTAAATTCAAAACGCCAAAAGAACGACACCTGTTAATTTTCTATGGGATCGGCCAAAGGGAAAGGAGGGATGAGTTAAGGGAAGCTCAACTAAAAAACTCTATTACCAGAGTGACGAAGGAGCGCTCTGGTAGTAGGCGATATGACCTCGTAGTTAAAGCCCGGGCATGAGTCATAAAACCTAACCTAACCTAACTAAAAAACTCAAATAATTGACCGATATAATGAATATATCGACACAAAATTCAGTATGAGGTTTCAAAAGTCCCTATTGGTTAATTTTTTCTAGGGAAGTACATTATCGTCGATTGACCGATGACTTTATTTTCTTTTTTAAAATTTAAATAAAGTCAATAAACAAATAAATATTATTAGATACTACAGAAAATTAAAAATGTTCACTATCCATATATTATATCTTCTACAGGGACATGTGCCATGTTTATGTTGTAATGAATCAATATAAAAAATAAAAATACATTAAAAAATACAACAAAAAAAAATGTTGACATGGTGCATAATATACAGCGTATGGACGAAGGGGCTTGTAATGGATGGTTGACTTTTTATTGGTGCTGCACCTCTCTACCAGCCAACCATCTTCCACTTCTATAATATAAAAGTACTTCGTATATATTACATGATACGTAAAGTAGACATAAAGAAAAGAAGTGAACATTTATTTTAAAAAATAAAAAATTGGGCGAAGGAGAATACAGTTTTTTTTTTAGTTGTACTTGTAATTCAATCTGAAGAATTAACCCATATGATAGTGTTTATCGTTTCTTTAACGCGTGTGATATGACCATTTATTTGGTGCTCGATTACTGAAGAATGGACGAAGGAAAAACTAGTTTATTTTTTTTTTGTTGTACTCGTCATTCAATTTGAAGAATTCTCCCATGTGTAAAATAGCCATTATAGTGGAGCACAAACCATATATATATATGTTTCTGTGTTTGAGCTATATTCGTGAAATTTTCAGTAAGTTTTCAAGGTGAACCGAGAATAAGGATAGGTTACTTGCCGTATATAATATCTACTTACATTTTGAAAAGCCGCTGTAGAATTTAGATATATTTTTTGTTTTTTAGCATAATGAGTAGCACATCAGTTTAAAGGTTCTAGCAAGTTATTTACTTCGGTGCAAAAAATCAGCTGACACAAAAAATGTATATCCCCACCCGTCATTTAACGTTTCAGGAAGGCTTTAGCTTCTATTTTATGTTCTTAGTAAGTAATTTTTCAAAGATTAAATACCTAATCTAATTTTGCAGTTTCTGAACAAATATGGGTACGGCCCAACAAAACACTTACTATGCACATTTCACTTCAAAATTAAATGCTTTTTAGAATAAATAAAAACCCTTTTTTTTTTAAATAATAACACAATGTGTGTCAAAACCTCATTTTGAGAAGGTTTTCGGCTTTTATAACGTAAACCAAGCGGCTTTCCAAAAATGTAATTTCGTATTAAATATCCCTCTTAGTATTATCTACAATTTTTATTTTAAAGAAATTTTTGATTTGCCAAAAATGTAAGTGGTATCTTATAAAATGTACTTAGGCCGGTGAAGTGAAGTGTTTTTAATTTTCGTCTGATTTCTGTCAACATTCAATCAAATCTAAGTTAGCTGATGTAGTGACTTCATTTCAAATTTCAACTTCATAGCTACACTCTCTTTCTGAGTTAGAGTGCTCACAAAGTTCCAATCAGACACACAGGCAGACATAATTGCGAAAATGGTCAAAACGTTTGCAGGAGACCTAAATATATGATGTTCCATTACAGATTTTATCTTGGAATTTCGCATGATTACAATACTTCTATAGGTATAATAAAGTTGAAATGAGTATAATTCAAACGCTAATGGCCATAGTAGCCGATGCGTTAGAAAAAAAAAAAAAAAAAAAGTATAATTCAAATTACAGGAGATTTTTCAGAGTTCCACGATAACAGCAGACATAATGACAGATTTATTGCCAGACAATTCAGGCTAAGAGCATCAATAGCTTTTAATTTCTTTCTTGTAAATTATTTAACAAAATACCTAAGTTCGGTGCGCGACCTGCTTTTGAAAAATTTTAGAATCAAAATTAAATGTTTTCTAATCGAAAATGCTTTTTATTCAGTTGACGAATACCTTGTCGCGGATTTTAATTGTATACGTTGAGATTATTTTGTAGTAGGTTAGGTTAGGTTTTATGACTCATCCCGGGCTTTAACTACGAGGTCATATCGCCTACTACCAGAGCTCCCTTTCGTCACTCTGGTGGACATGAGCCCGACTCTACTATGGGAGTCCTAAATTTTGCCCACCCTAAATTTTTATTCACCTAGGGCAGGGGTCTTTAACGAGTACCTGACATCGTATAGGCTCGGGACCATCACTTAACGTCCCATCCGAAGGACGGCGTGCTCAAGTTTTTTTACCTCCCAGATAAAATAAACTAAGGGCCTCGGTCGGGTTTCGAACCCACGTTCTTGAGCTCAGAAGACAAGCACGCATACGACTGAGCTACTGGCGCCCTCTACTTTCTACTATTTTTTATTAATAGTTTTGAAATTGACTGTCTCAAATGTATACATAAAATATAAATGTTATTTAATATTCTGTAATTTTATAAAGTTAATTAAACGAACTATTTTGACTATTTGAATATATTGGTTTTTTTCCTCTAGTGCCGTTCGCTGATGTGTCCGGAGGGGGGCCGTACATGGCCAAACGACGGACTGCCAATCACCCTTGTCCTGTTTGTGGGAAGCACTACGTGAACGAAGGTTCTCTTCGTAAGCACCTCGCCTGTCATCCTGAGACGGCTCAGTTCGCCACCTCAATGCGAATGTGGCCCTGTTCCGTCTGCCAGGCTGTTTTCACTCATGAGTCAGGTAAACTTCAATTTTATTCTTCATTAATATTATAAAAAAATGTTTGATGAAATCATTTTACTAAAACGAAGTTAAGTAGTTAATTATTGTGACTCATGCCCGGGCTTTATAGCTATGAGGTCATTGAGTCCCATGAAATTTTACATTCTTAAGTTATATTAATTTTTATATATTTATTTAATTTATTAATTGACTTTTTAAATTGTTCTTAGTTGTTGTGCCTCATGCTCGGGGCTTTGACTATTGTACTTTTTTCACTCCGATGGGCATGAGCCCGACTCTACTCTGGGAGTCCTAAATTTTTCTCCTACCTATGTTTATTCACGGGGGCCTGTAACGAGTATCTGCCATTGTACAGGCTCGGGAACATCTCTTAAAGTCTTATCCTTGCTCAACGTTTTTTCTTAGATGAAAAACCTAAGGGCCTCGGCCGGGTTTCGAACCCGCTATCTTGAGCTCAGTAAGCTAACACGCTACCTCTGAACTACCGGTGCCTTCACTAAAATGTATAAAAACTTGGAGTTTTAGCTCACAGTGCTATCTGTTGGCTATTAGTTGAACTTCCAAATCGGTGTTCACTCAGAGAAAACAGAAAATAAAATCTCTGTGATATGGGAATGGATGTCAAAAGTTCCTATTAATAACAATTTTTTTATGTTTATTATTAATAGTTCTTGAGAAAAACAAGAATTTTAAATCTAAAAAGGAAATTTATTCATTATTCTGTGAAAGGCATTTCATGTTTCTTTTTAATACTTTCTTTATATACTTTCTAATAAGGTAACGATATTTTAATATTACAGCAGCAGTTTTTTCTTTAATCTACTTCACTTATATTCAATTGAACCAATTAAAGAAAGAATGACAGGCATCGATCCGGAAACCTTAAAGTTATAAAGTAGCTATCTACGTCATTGTGTAATGAGGAGCCTTCGAAAGAAGAAATACTCTGTGATTAATGACGAGAATTAAAGAAACAAAAGCTATCACTGATTGACTATTAATTTATTTTGTTTTTATTTCGACTTTTTATGATTTCGTGTTGACAATCAACACCTAGGGTGATGGATTAATCCCATCTTGAGCATAAGAGAATAGATAATCCTAGTCTTAAATATCAAAAAAAAATTATAATATGTAAAAAATTAGTAAACAAAAATATAAATGTAATCGTTAATTTACGGGTGCTCAATATAGCATCGTGTCATCGCTTTTAGAGAAAAAATATTAATATAAATAACTATTGTAATATGATTATTATTTTCAACGTCTGGATTTAAATTTTAAATTTCATCTCAGCAGCCGACATCAAGTATATTCATTCTACATTTAGATAGGCATATTTTGTTCAATTGTTTTCTTTTATGTAGATATAGGATTCTAGATAATATTCTGCCATCTTCAGATATATCTGCAGTATTTCTTGTATCGAATTAGTTGGGATATAGTTTTAAAAATGCTATATTTAATCGATCTATGCATCATACAAATGTTCATAATTTTATGTTTTTCAAGCGATCTCCAAAATTTTATTTTACATTTGTGATGTTGATTGCGCAGGTCTACTGACGCACATGGAGCACATGCGGATGGACCCCAAGCATCAGTTCGCTGCTCAGTATGTGCTGTCCCGAGCTGCGGCGGAGCGGCGGGAACGGGAAAGCCTACTGGCGGCGGCAGCTGGTGGCCTGGGGCTGCCTGGTCTTGGCGGTGGAGCTGGAGGCGGGCCCGGCTCGCCCTCAGCCCATTCGGACAGTAGCGGGGGTGGCGAAGGACGGCTGAGTTCGGCCGGCTCGGACACTGCTGCCCCCACAGGTTCCACCACCCCCAACACCGCTCTCCTTATCCACAACAATAACAACAACAACAATAACACTGCCACCGCCAAACTTGCAGAGCTCATGGCTGCCAGATCTGGTAAGTTTTTCTATTTTATATCTAACAAAATGTATTGGTGCTTCAGACTACGTACAATGAATGGGCACATACCGGTCGGTAGCCTGACAGAAGCGATTATTGAATTGAATTAGTATCGTTAGTCAGATCACTCTCAAATCTCCTCTGTCTTATAGTTCGGGCATAATCGTCACAACACCCCAGAAATTCCCTTTTTGACCATTTGAACCTGGGTAGGTTTTTAAAAGAATTGTTCTAAAAATACAAACGAAAGCTATTGGAATCCTCAACATTAATCTGAAGCTTTTGAAATTTCACAAATTGGAGGCCGCCAACGAAGTTTTAAATGATACACTAATAACCGGGAATTAGGAGAAAAAACAGAAGTTTTACATTAATGGAAATTGTCTTTAAAAAAAACACGGATTGTTAATGGACGGAGCAAAATTGATAAACATCAGAAGTTACAAAATAAAACCCGCGCAAGGAAATACAAACCAAGTGATCCCTGGCGGGTTTGTCGGCAAGTCCCTTATAATATTAAGCCATGATTGCTGTACATTAATTATCGAAAGGATACGAATTATTCCTAATAAATCCTTGCAGATATTTAGAAATTATTTCTAACAAAAGTTTTCTCAGTAAAATATATATATATAGAAAAATAATCATTTCGGTAACACATTCATTATTTTACACGTCAACTTAACACAAGGTCTTATTCAGGTCACTTCATATCTGCAAATTTTGTCAAAATGAAATTATTAATGTTTTTTACTTAAAAGGAGGCACAAAAACCTCACAGAAATAGAACGAATATAATGTTATGCGACTGTAAAGCAAAAAGGTGAATTTAGGCTTTATGTAAAGTGTTACATAGAAATATAATGTACCTAAAATATATAACAGGCAGATAATAATAAGTTAAAGAACGCAGAATTACCAAATAAAATTTATTATTAAACGCATTTTCCCTCCCTCAGAAAAAGTAACTCTATTCCAAAAATAAAATGAACAAGTGTGCACAAAACGTTATAGAAATAAATCCCATTTCAGTAACATCATTGAAAATATAAATACCAGTCTTATATTTATTCACTAATACCACAAATAAATAAATTTAAAAAATTGGTGCCTCTGAATTTCTTCCAATAATTAACTAATTTTTATAGTTTTGTTTAGTATCTCATCTGATTCAAACTTTGACTAATAAATTAATAATAATATGTAAAATAAATTATGATTTGTTTTGGTTTTACAGGTTTGGTGGACGCTAGCGGTAGTAATGGTCACCCGTTCCTAAACCAACAAAGCCAGAACTACAACAGCGAGGAGCTGCAGCGTGCTGCAACGGCATTGATCGTTGGACAACAGCAAGCTGCGGCAGCTGCTGCGGCTGGGATGGGAGTCTCGGGGGCCGAATCGCCAAGCAGTGCCGCCTCCGTGGTTCAAGTGGCTGCGGCCAACCTGGCGGCTGCTATGCGGATGACACAGTCCTCCGCTCTTCAGCAGAACCAACAGGTTCACAGGTAATCATCGTCTCTTTTCCATCAGTCCCAACAGTCTCAATGAATCAAGTATATAGTAATAACTATGATATATTAATTAAGTGCAGTTATTAGAGGCTGTTGTAAAAAAAAATCTAAAAGTTGACAGATTTGATCCATATTATGCCAAAGTTACTCAAGCCTCAATTCGTCTTTCAGTTATTTCTGTTGACTGGCATTTTTAACAATTCCGTTTATGCTCTCCCTCAGAAATAATCCCTGGCAATTGTTTTCATTGTGGCTCAGTGTAAAACAAAATCTATTTAGGGACAGTGAGTGCCAGTAAAAGATTCGTCCCTTTCAGCTATCTTTCCCCACAGACGTCCCCTCTGAGGCTGAGTGGGTTAAGGGAGCAAGGGCGGGGCTTGGAAACAAGGTCAGGAGCCCTCCGAGTGAAGACAAAACCGTCCATTATAAGGACAACAGTTGATAATGGAATCAATAATCATTTGTATGACCACCCGCATACTTAAAGATGATTTTTTCTTTATTTTTAAATAACTATAGTGTTTTTGGAATTTCAGTAACGGGCAAGTGGGAGCAAATGCAGAGAGTATGTCCTCAGCGATGCAATTGATGAACGCAGCAGTGCGGGCGTCGATGACTTCGATGGTGATGGACAACGCCTCAGGCCACCAACTGCAGTCCCAGCAGGAACCTGCAGCCTTGCGGATGCAAGAAGTGCTGCTGCGATCCCAGGCAGAGGCGGCGCTACGACTGGCAGTAACCCAAGCAGTGGTAGCCTCCACCTCGTCGGCAGACAATGGACTGCGGGGAGGACCGGGGGCGGGAGCTGGGGGTGGGGGTGGCCCCGGAGGTGCCCAGGGAGGCCAGGGTGGCTACCCAGGAGGGCAGGTGAGCCCCGACCTGACAGAGGCCCTGCGACTCCAGGAGCAGCGGCTGGAGCAGGCCCTCAGGCTGCACGGGGACCCTCGAGCCCTTGGCTTCACCCTCTCCCACACACACACTCAGCAGCACCACCTCAATCCATGAGGATTCTCCTACTTTTGAACTAAACTAGCAACTACTTAAGTAATACTATTTAGCCAATCTGTACAAATGTCCCCTTCCCCATGTCACCCGAGACTACGCTGCCTAAAAATGTCTGAGCAACAATATTTTTGACTGCTACTGTACTTGTATTTTATAAGATGATCATATCTTCCGAATACAAAAGGATATCAAATTACATATCCACAGTTTTAGAACATTTAGAATTTCATTAACAAATAATAAATAAATTATAACTGCGATTAAAAATTATTTTTAAAAAACAATAAATTATACATAATTTTATGTAAATTTTAAGAGACAGAGAAAGAAGAAAAATATTGATGAATGACTGTGCTTGTGTACATTTTGGCGGTAGACTAGCCACTTCGACCTCCTGACGTATCCAGATAATTATCGAGTAGAAGGAATGTTCCTTAGGCAATACAAGTACAGATACAGCCAAAAATATACTTGTTGCTTAGACTTTTTGGGGTAAGTGTACATTGGAGCATCATGTACATATATTTAATTTGACTTATGTTGGCTTCCCCCCCCCCCCCCTTCCCTCCCATCCCACCCCTTGCCTTCTTTTGGCTCCCAAAGAGAAATGTTCAGACCACTGTGATCTGGGCCAATGATAAATTCAAATTCCTGTATTTGGGCATTATTAATTTTTAAGGTTTTTTATAATTATTATTATATTTATAGATATAATTATTAGAATTTATAACTAGCCGGATTTTTATTAAGGAGGTTTATTATAGAAAATTAATGTTTTTTCGCTTTTCGTCCGGTTAGTTGTCCGCCCACCTCCTCAGTGGTTGTTCGCTTCATTTGGGGAGACAGAATCAGTGACTATTCCCCCCCCCCCCCCCCCCCCCCGCCCTTCTACAATGTGTTAGTGATATGAGTAATTGTTATAGAGTACATGAGAACTATATTCAAATCAAACTATACAAAATAAGTATTTATTTTAGTTAGGAATATTTTTTATTTATACAGTAAATTATAGGTTACAAATAATATAAATATATATACAAACAAATTATACAAAACAGCAATATCCATCAGTTCCGCGGCACTATCGCCAAAATTACTTAGTAAATTATTGTATTTTTGAAACAATGAATTTACAAATCAACGAAAACAATTTTTTTTTTTTTAATTTTTTGATTATTTTTAATTGAATGCATGGATGTATGTGCGTAACACGTTGTCAGTAATATCAAATTAAGAAATTAATTACCTTGTTTATATATTTTTTTTATATTTTACTTTATAGAAATTAAGTAAGTCGACTGATATAATTTTAAAATGAATGTTTTTTGTTTTGTTTTTTCGTTTTTTTTTTTTTTTTTTTTTAGTTTTTATTTGTTAAATGGGGGTATGCAATTATGTTTACTTGTACTATTTAAAATTTAGAAATAATGTTATTTGTATATTAAATATAGTTGTTTATTGTTTCATACATGAATTTACTAATATATTTCCTAGAAAAAAAAGAATAATGAAATATTTTTAAAAAATAAATGAATAAATAAAAAAGATATATGAATAAAATATCAACAAGAAACTATTACGATACGATATATTATATATAAAATGTTTTTATATTAAATATATATCGAAATAATATATAAAACTTTAGCTGATTTCTCGATGGCGATTTCAAAAGTAGGTATATATTTGAAAAAATTTATATTATTGAAACTATTTTTCGTTTTTTTTTTTATGATTGAAAAACAGTAAATTATTTTCTTGGAGAAATGGAATGAGTATTTGTTTCTTATATCAAACTTGGCAATTACAGTTTTTGTGTTTTATCTAATTTTATTTGTTTCCTATTAGCTAATTTGTTGTATTTTAATAACTTTTGTTTTAAATAATCTTCTTGTTTTGTTACTATTATTCTGGCAAAATTGGCAAAAACTATTTTTAGAACGGGCTAGAAGAGTGTTCCTAAAAACCAAAAAACAACCAAGCTAACATAATAGTAAATTCGAAAATATCTAGCCGTTCTTCAAATGTTAATTTTTAATATTTTATAATCTTGCAAATTTTTGTCGAAAACTTAACAACTATAAATAATTTATATAGCAATAATTTGAATTTAATAGACGTATAAAAAAAACGTGAAGTAAGGATACATTTTGAAAATTGTCTACTCAGAGTCTATCACAGAGAATAAACAATATGTGTTTAACCGCCATATTATAATTTGTTTTGTTTGTTAATACATAGGCGAATAAAGGGGTTGAGCGCAAAGTGATAAATAAAAAATGTATTTAAGGTCTAAATAATACATCCTTTATTAATATAATAAAGTAAAATATTAAGGAGGGAGGAAGAAGAAAAAATAAGATTACAAACTAAAAATAGAAAATATAAATTGTCTCCCAAATTTAGAGAACCAAACAATTTTGAATTTGAGCCCCTTATGCACTCAACTCCTCATCTAAAACAAAAATCTCTGAAAATAAATTCGCCAGTTATATTTAAAAAACATATCAGGTCATTTTTATTAATATGTTATTTTAATTGTTTCACATTTAGTTGTTATGTATTATCATTTGTTGTTTATTTTTATTTTTGAAGCCAAGTTTGATATTACGAATCACTAATTCCTTAGAAGAATAATAATATAGAAAATTACTATAAAGTATTGTTATATTGTTTAAGTTTTATTTTTGTTTTATTTTTTTTTTAGATTTGTGTGTCTGTTGCGAGTATGAATGTTCACCCATTGAACACCTTTTCCAGACTCCCTCTTTTTCCAATATATTCCATTTCCTCTTTCTTAATTTAATTTTCACAAAATGTTTTGCCTAACAAATAATTACAAAATATTTTGAAAACTCTCGCCTGTACATTTGTTAGAATACGTTCACTTACACAGTGGTACATTCTACAGTTTTTACATTATTTTTTGATTCTTTCCTATTAATATGGACAATACTAGATAATTCTATCTTTTTAAACTGTAGGAAAATCAAGCAATCTTAAATTGCAAAGTTATCGCAACCTTTGTGTAAGTTACTGAGGGTTATAATTGTACTTCAAAACAGTATACAAGAATTCCAAAACATATATTATAATAATATATAGATATATATATTGAACAAATAATACAAACTTCTTATAAGAGTATCTCTGACGATTTGGACTATATTTTGTATTTTTATAACCCTCATTTCAGTCTGTAAATATATATG
This sequence comes from Aradus depressus, assembly GCA_963662175.1. Classification (NCBI taxonomy): domain Eukaryota; kingdom Metazoa; phylum Arthropoda; class Insecta; order Hemiptera; family Aradidae; genus Aradus; species Aradus depressus. The sequence goes on from OY759215.1 coordinate 38,403,766, forward strand.
TTGAACAATAGTACCGGGTTTTATGTAAAAAAATATATATATAATTATTTCATAGTGTAAAAAGTTAAAGTTATTTAGTCTAAAATATATATACATCTTTACCTCATGGTAAATTTAATAACATTTTTTTATAAATATAATACATACATTAAAAAAATATATAGAAATATGGTACTGAACATATAGAAGTGTTAAACGGATCTACGAGGTTCTATAATAACATTTATCTGTTATTGTACCTCTTATTATCCGCTAATTACCTAACGTGACGCCTCTTTAGTAATAAAAATAATAATAAAATTAAACTACCGGTTGTGAATTTTTATACTTCACATGTGCTCCTCTAAGATCAAATCATTGTCTGAAAAAAAAAAAAATCAGCTAAATTATTTAAAAATTAAAATGAATATAAATTCTTTTTTTTTTTAGATACAATGACAAAAACAATTGTTTTTAAATATTTTTTTAAAAAGAAAATTCGAACCAGGCATTTGAGAGAAACTTATAGACGATGTGTGACCAAACTTCTTGAGCCAGTGTGAGCTTTTTATCATCAGTAAAATAATGAATTGAATGACCAATTATTATTATTTTATGTTCATTAATTTAATATTTTATTTTTTATTTACTAGCAATTTCAGCCGGCGTTGCCCGAGACAGTTAGTAGCCCCCGTTCCAGTCAAATTAGTTTTAACCACATTAGGTTTTTAAACTGTCCTCATGAAAATCTTTAAATTTTAATGTCACTCAGTATTTAAACCCTAACTTAACAAGGGGGGGGGGGGGGGGGGGGGGGCTTGTTCCGAAAATCGTGGTTGAATTTAGATCGCTATGATATTCAGTTCCTTGCCCCCATCGCCCTTACCAATTTTTTTTTAAGCATAACATTAACTATGCTTGTCAAGACTAAATGTGTCTCTCATTATGCTCCAAAACATTTAGGTATGCTATGTCAAATTCCCTGTAAATTTCGTGAATGTAAATAGAATGGGGGTAGACTCCTTATCTAGGAACAGAGTGACATGTTTGCTTATTGTCTTTCTTAAAATTCTCTGGGATGTTGAATTGTTCGTTTTTTCTGACATTTCTTTCAGAGGTGTCTTATTTTTTCTGATAATATTTCGGAACAATTACACGTCCCTTCTTCTGGTCACTATAAACCAAAAGTTCATAGTGACCAGAAGAAGGGATGTGTAAGTGTCCCGAAATATTGTCAGAAAAAATAAAAAAAGACACCTCTGGAAGAAATGCCGGGAAAAACTAACTTAAGAAACTAGTTTGCTTATTTTCAATTGTTTTAAAATTATATTATGTTTATTTATTTATTTATTTTAGGACGTTACATTTATTTCTGTTATAAATAACATTTATTTTATTAAATTTCAATATTCAAAATAAATTTTTAAAATGTAGTTGTACATTCAATTCGTATTTTACTGTTGAACATCACCGATTCATCTAATTTTCCTTAATTTTTTGGTTTATTATTTATTTAATTCCCTTCACTTTTCTATCCTCGTTGAATTATTTACTATTTCATATTGTTTTCCTTGTCTTTCCTTCCCCTCTTCCATCCTCACAATTCTATTTCTTCCCTCACCCCCTATTTATCACGTAGAGCTTCACAGTAACTACAAACTGCAGCTATTTTACTCAACAATTTTCAATTTTTATTTTACAATAGTTCATCTTGTTTTTTTTTTTTTTACAGATACATATATTTAAAAAAATAATAATTTAAAAATACATAGGTGAAAATATAAATTTTTCAAAATACAAATCAGTACAAAATAGTCTAAAACTATTACACACAGATATATTTAAAATTTCCACATAACTGAAATAGTACCAAATACACGTTTTTTTGACAATTTTTGTAAGTTTTTAGTTGTTGTTTAGTTAATTTGTCATTAAACGTGTACCATATGCAACACATTCATGGATATGCAATAGCCCAAAACGAGCCTGGTCGGACACTAGGCTCCGTTCAATATTTTCACTTAAATTTCCCAATGACGCAATAGTAACAAATACATAATAACACTGCTATTATGTACCATATTCCCAACAGTTCTTGACTTTGCCATAGACAAATGGTGTTCAACTAATAGTATGACCCTATTATGTACCGATTAGAGTATGTACTATAGCCCAAATTACATAAATAGTATGACACTATTATGTACGACCGCAATAGACCAATCATCTTCAAATAAAATGTATATATAGATATAATTTTTTGCCATGTACAGTTTGTCTTTTCTATTTTGTCAAGGTCTATTCGAGTCATTTTTGTTGACAAAACTCTTAACAATAGTCCATTGTACTTTTGTGTTGTCAAATTTTTTTTTTATTATTTGATTTTTTTTTTTTTGTTTTCTTCGACAACCAAATGTACACCACAATACACTACAAATTGTGTTATTTACAATAGCCCAAATACATGATTCACTACGTCATGTATCTCAGGTCTCAGGGTGTTATGGACAGAGAAATTTGTCCATATACACATCCTAGGGACATAACATTATACAACCAACAATAGACAACAAAAAAAAAAATACAAAAATCACATTTTATTTTTTTATTTAAAAAAATATATATAATAAATAATAAAATGTGATCCCACAATTAAACTTTTACAGTCCGCCAGCGTCAATACATAATGTCAAATACTATTATGTAATCATGTAACAGTATTTGCACACCCAAGTTTGGCTCGCTGTTACAGCGAGATTTTAGTTTCATGTAGTAACTACACCTCTTCGAAACTGTTACTACAACTGGATATTTTAAAAAATAAAATAAAAATATGTTTTTCTTGTAACCATTATGTTACAGTAATATATAACAATAAGCAAATAGTTCTAATTAAATATCATTTGTTTGCTGTGGTTTTAAATTGTGGTCTGCTTGCTAAAATAAGCACTCACTCTCAACTCCTAGCCTTCTTATTTCATATTACCATTGTTACAAATACTATTTTTTAGTTTATATAGGTACTATTCCTTGTCTGTCTGTCTGTATCTCCTTATTTTAGTCCAATAGCCTATTCATACAATTTTGTGTTTGTGATTTTGAACATTAATATCAATACATGTAATAGAATAAACTAGGTGCCATTTGTTTCATAATTTATAAGAAAATTTAGTTATAACTATCTAATATACACTTACATATTAATAATAACAACAAATATTTCAATCATTAAACAATGAAAACAGAAAACATGGCGCCTAAAAACAGGTTTTCTCGGTTTTTTGTGTTTATGTTGCAATAGATTTTTTTTTTTAAATACATACATTTTTTTAATTGTCAGAATATGCAAATGCAACAGTTTTAGAACAATAGTTTTCAACTTCTGTATCCATTATCTGTTAAGTAAGAAACAATGTTATAAATAACATGGATGTTTATTACAATTATAAAATAATATACACGCAGATTTCTTAATAAATCAGAAAATGTTCATTTATTATTAATCAATTATTGTTATTAGTAACTGTTGTCAATTAGGAACGTTATTATGTTAATGTTATTCTCTTCGCCTGTTATTAGTCCAATTTTGTTTTGTTACATTTTATGTTTCATTATTATTTTTTCAACCTTTTAAATAATAACCCTTTCTACCTCCAGTGATGTACTTGAATAAATTTAAGAATAACGTTTTATTTGTTTAGTTTTACTTCTATTAGTTTTCTGCTTTTAAAACAACCATTAGTTGTACAGGGTCGAAAAGAACTAATTCTCGAATTATGTGTTTAAATAAATGTATTCAATTCGTTAAGTCTTCACTAGGGCACGGATTTTTATGTAGGTAATAAATAAAGAGCAAAATATGTACGTATAATGAATAATTATGTTACGAAAAAAATTTTAAAACATTAATAAAACAAAGCCATTCAGAAAAAGTGAAAAAAATCAAATTTAATGTTGTTGATGTACAACATAAAACGACGCTGATTAGGCCTTAAAAATTTATTTATCTGCTAAAAGATGATTCCTCGACAGCTGAAGTGATGGGAGCATATTTTAAATTTGCGATTCCCGTCGTTTTAAATTAACAGTTTCTTCCACAACTGTTAACTAGTTTGGTTTTTTCCATAGTATGGCCAAAAAAAACTATGTTGGCAGAGACATACACTAAATTGTGCTTTGAAGTTTTTTTTTTTTTTTTCAATCAAAGTTGCAAATCTTGCATTCTGTTATCGCAGCAGAAATAATATCATATGTATATTTAATCTGATCCAAGTTGTGACAGAGCTGCGTCTAACCCAAGTGTCACATCTTGTAACTAGTGGTTATGTGAGACACACATAAATCGGGTAAATTTTCCTTGAAAATATTTGTAATAGATTCTAGAAATATATACACAAATAATGGGTAAAATATTTAGAAATTAGTAATTTTAACGAGATATGTAAAATAAAAATGGTTTAAATATATTCAGAATGTATTAAAATGACTGTAACTAGTTCAAGGAACAGTATGTAAAACCGTTCCCTCTTATGACTAATATAAAAAATATATTTCTCTATTTTGTCTTTCACTGAGTACATTTATTTAAGGATTCGAAAGCGGTATACTTCTTTTTGACACTATAGAACTATTGCAATATATTATATGCAAAAAAAAAACTGATATTTAAAAAATACGAAACAAAAATTCGTTATTTCTTCATTTATTTAGGTTCATCATTGTCTAGCTCTTTATAAACCTTTTAACTAAATACCATTAATTGTTTTTAATATACCCATTTTTTTTCTCTTCATAATTTTTGTGATTTTAATAAAAGAAAGTTTGAAGTGAATCTTTTAATTTTTTCTTCATTTTTTTTGAACATTTTCTGATAACAAATTTACATGTTGACTATACCTGAATCAAATAGTAACCTGATGCAACTAAAAATAGAATAAGTCCATGAAATAGTACATTAATACTTACATCCTATTTCAAACTTTTGGCATACATTATATAAGTAAAATTTTAAATGCAGGATATATAAAACACTTTCTTATACTAGTTATAAAAAACTTTTTAAATAAAGATTAATTATAACTGAGCAATAGTAGTTATAGCAAACATCAGGTTATTATTTTAATTTCTGCTATAAGTCCAATATAATTGCTACGACAGTAATATTAGTATAATTAATAACTTTTTTGATTTGTAACAGTATGTAATAGTTTACAGGATGTCTTAGTAGTTTCAATATTTATTAGATACAATATAATAATAATAATCAGCCATAAATACAGTTATAATATTAAGTATTACTATCTGTCACTCTATCTCTCTCTTTCTCTATCTCTGTCTATTTCTGTATCTGTTTCTCTCATAGGTGTACCAGTAATTTATAACAAACAATATATATTAATAATAATAATAATTATAATAAAAATGATACAGTATTCATGTTGGTTTCTTCACCATAATATTACCAGAAAACTTTGGGCAAGATGTAGGTTATTTTTTTTTTTTTTCAAAATGTAAATTACTTTGCCACATTTAGCATGACTTGAGGAGTGGTCATTGTATTCATATTATTTATGCAGAGTCTAAGCATAAAAATACATTGCAAAACCAATTTTTGGATTTATTTGCAAAAAAACATATGTACATACACATATGTACATATAAAGACGTAATTCCACGCAAATGTCCCACCTATTTTTCGAAGTACTCTAGCAAGTGTAATTATTTTTCAAATATTTATTTCATCGACATTGAGTCTAGATGTAATCATACATGAATATGTCGAAATAGTCTTAAATTAAAGGTTACATTGTATATTCGACCCCAGGATATAAGGATGGTTAGAAATTTGGTACATTGGCAGAAGCGGGTTTAATACAAAAAAAACAAGTGTTATTACTTATAGAATGAAATTATAAATATTGAAGCATTTTTAAATGATTGCAGTATAAATTAATCTATATTATTGTTTTAAGTTAATAATTCAGAACTATTTGGAAAATTTATTTTGCTTAAATTTAGACATTATGATGAAATTAAGAAATGTTTGGGGTATCTATTGTTACTAATACTTCAAGTTAGATCAAAATCGAAATTATCTCAAAAAATATGTGGGCCATGGAATATGCCTAAATATGTATGTATATAAGTATGAAAATTCTCAAAAAGGCAAAACATAATCACTATATCAGTTAGAGTTTTAGACATTTTAATTTTAACTGAAGATAGATATAGTTCGAAAAAAAAAAAAAAAAGAGATACAAGTATATGAAAAAATTATAGTTTTAAAAGAAAGTCTAAAAGTGTTAACTATAAGTAAAGCTTTTGCTTATTTAAGTTCCTATAGGTTTGCAATGGTATACAATCAAAATCCATCAAAAAATATATGGCAAAAAAGTGTGTATGTTACGGTATGTGAGTGAAATCTTTATATTATTTTTAAAAAAAATAAATTAGGCCTACTTTACGTCACTATTTATTATTCCTGTACATCATGAATATATACATAATTTATTTTCCAAATATATGTATTTTGAAAATTTTATTTCTTAAAAGAAAGAATAGTACAAAAATAATTAAACAAAAAATTTGAATTATTTTAAACAATGAGGAAAAATTATATGTATAAACGAAAATATAATAATTTTAATTAAGAAAATGGCATTATAATTACACGAACAATTGTTTCCTCGATAAATGTGTTAACATTTGGATGTTCAAAACTCTATTTTGTAGATATATGTATTTTTGGCATAAGTTGTTTGTTTATAACATTATTATGTCTTATTGATTGATACCTTTAAATTATAATAAAGAAAAAAAAAATGTGAAGAAAAAAGGAAACAAACCTACTAAAATATGTTGTGTAGTACTATTGATGTATTGGAGAATAAAATTTATTAAAGAAATTATCTGAATTGGTTTATATCATACATACCTTACCTTCTATCAGTAATTAATTCTCATTTCATCGCAGAAATTAAGTAGCTGATGAAGTGAGTGAGACGATGGAGTCTGAACATAATGGGCCTGAGAACCTCTCTGTACGGTTCTGAATGTAAGAGCCAACGTCAGAGTGGGCGGTAAGTGAGGTCAGATAGTATTGAGAACAAGTCCCAGGGCAGAAATGTACTAAAAGCGTCCGTAACTTGCCATTTGCAGATAAAAGCGAAAAAAAGTTTGGCAATTTTTAATTATCGACGGTTAAACCAACAAATTGTGTAAATTATAACATTTTTCGGGAGACACAAAATTGAATGCAATGTTTTAAATTTTCAATACATGTATATAAATGCAAACAAATAGTGTGAGAAGAGCATTTACATAAAAATATATTTTTGAAAACAATTTCATAAGTTCTAGAGATATGCAATATTCTCGTGTTCAAATTTATTAAAATTGGCTTTCATTAATTTGTAAGAAAGTTAGTTATTGTGTGTGACTCATGCCCGGGATTTTAACTTCGAGGTCATATCACCAACTACCAGAGCGCTCTTTTGTCACTCCGGTGGACATGAGCCCGACTCTACTGCGGGAATCCCTAATTTTGCCTATCTTAAATTTTTATTCACTTGGGTAGGTAGGGGACTTTAAAGAGTACTTGACATCGTACAAACTCACGACCACCGGTTAACGTCCCATCCAAAGGACGGCGTGCCCAAGATTTCTTCATTTCCCAGATAAAAAACCTCGGCCGGGTTTCGAACCGCTCAGAAGGCTAGCACGCTACCTCTGCGCTACCGGCGTCCTCAAAATTCGTTTTTTAGTACATATCACCACCTTATTCTCCATTTATTAATTAAGCATTGCCTACTTTACTTAAGATGATTACAATATTATTGTTAAAAGTAATTTGTTTTATCCAGGATTATAAAAAAAACTCTCAAAGTAGTAAATACAATATTTATTATAAAAAATATATTTGAATAAAATTACAAGCATTAAAAAAAATTAGTTCACATGAACTAGAAATTAAATATAACATTATTCGCAAGGAGTGTTGTCATAAAACTGAACTCAGTACTTTTTTCACGTTTGTCCGACTACTCATGTCCATTTAATGAGTATTTTTGCCCTGCACATCATTTTATTTTCTCGTGACATTCTGAAACATTCAGAGTATTTCAATAATCAAAACTACTTTGTGTTAGTAACAATACACTACAATATAAAAAGGAACGTAATCGCTACTAAATATATTATGGTTAAATATAGAATATAAAACTAATAATTACCTTTATATTAAACCATAAACGATTACAAATAATGATTTATAATAACAATTGTGTTGCACGATACTCGTATATCAGGTCAAAAAAATAGCTAGGAAGAGATATACATTTTTCTGTTCTATTTAAAAAAATATTCTAAATAAAATTGAGTTACCTGGTAGCACTAAAATGTCAATTCGGCAAAAGCAAAAAAAAGTGGAGTTGAACAGTTTGCACACCTGGTTACACCGACGATATACTCGGTTTTTTAAAATCTACCCAGTTGGACACTCTTCTGAAACAACCACTCTTAATAGATTATACACATAAAAAAGAGTGACCTTACTGAGGTCTGGGGGTGGTGTTCATATCTAAGTACCTTACATTAATAGCATCCAGGAACTTACTGAGGTCTGGGGGTGGTGCTCACATCAAAGTACCTAACATTAATAGCATCTAGGACCTTACTGAGGTCTGGGGGTGGTGCTCACACCTAAGTACCTAAAACTAATAGCATCCAGGACCTTCCTGAGGTCTGGGGTGGTGCTCACATCTAAGTACCCCCAGGACCTTAGCATCCAATCTACCTATGGCAAGGGTCCCCGACAAGCCCTGCCCCGATTCCTGCGGGACAGACCTCATACCCGCCTACACATAACAAGAGTACCTTTCCTAAACAAATAACATAAAAATAATTAATTTATAATTGACTTTATTTTCACCATTCAATTTTCCTCAAACAATTCGTATTGATATGAAGTAGGATTAGGGCGCATTTGAGAGTTCTGACGCATTTGATCTGAACTAAATTCATTATTTTCACGAGGCCAATATATATCTGAAATTAATTCGTCCTCTTCTCCTTTAAATATCGGTTTTTTTCTTTTTGTTTTATAACGTATATTTTTCTTAAATTCTCTATTATTACAACTGTCAACTTTAGGTTTAATAAAATGGTAATGATGATTTGTGTGAATATTTTTAGGATTTTCATCGTACAAAGCATAATGGTGTCTGCTATGTGATTTTTTCTTAAGTTTCATCCTGTTATTAACTGGTGTCCCGCTGCTGTAGTAGCCATCATCATATATTCCCTGATGATCATTTCTATAGTCAGAATCATCTTCATAGTCATTCCTCGAGTACGGATGATATTCAGTTTGCCTCATTTTATCATTAAAATATGATTTTCTTATTTGATCATTACCTTCTGCAGTATTTATAATGTCTTCCTCTGGAAAATCTCCTGTATCTTCCAATGGTTCCTCCCTGTACAATCGTCTTCTGTAAGGACCATTCATTCTTTTTGGATACATGTTATCTTCTGGAGGTTCTTCGAACTCAGTCCCAACGTCCTCTGTATTTAAATTGTCCATAACCATATTGTTGCGGAATCGAAAATTTGGTTTTTTGGGCAATCTATGACGATACTGATGTCTTTCTTCATTACTTCCTTCTCCAAATGGTTCATTTCCATAAAAGTTGCGTTTATTCATACTTTTCACTTCTTTATTATTACTAAATTCATAATTATTGCCTTCTCCAAATTGTTCATTTCCATAAAAGTTGCGTTTATTCTTACTTTTCACTTCTTTATTATTACTAAATTCACCATTATTGCCTTCTCCAAATGGTTCATTTACATAAAAGTTGCGTTTATTCATACTTTTCACTTCTTTATTATTACTAAATTCATCATTATTTCCTTCTCTAAATGGTTCATTTCCATAAAAGTTGCGTTTATTCATACTTTTCAGTTCTCTATTATTACTAAATTCATTCGAATAAGCATCTTTTTCAGTATCATCTTCACTCGTAGCCTTTATTTCTTCATTTAAAGATTCATCATAGTCCACCGGATTCCGTGTTGTCTTCCCCGGAACTGAGGTATTTCCCGTTGTGTCGTTGTTGCTCTTTTTTTCATATTCCTTCATATTTTTAAGATAAATATTTTTAATGAATGTTTTTTTCGCTTCATCACTTGGTTTTATATTAATTGAACTTATATAATCATTGTTGTCCGTAAACCGACCCTTTCGTGTCACTCTCGGGATCATGTTGTTCCTTTCAACCATCTCATTGAACGGCTCAACATCCTCAATCAAATTATTACTAGCAATATCTTTTTTACTCATAGGAAGACCTACAAAATTGTTCTGATTTAATGAGTGATAACGTTGGAAATAAGGCCGTAGGAAATTGGATTTCATTAAGTTATCCGATTCATTTAATTGTTTTAAACCAAATTTTAGTGGTACACCTTCTTCGTCTTGCCAAAGGAAAAATTCTTCATTAAAATGTTTATCATATTGTTTTAATTTTGAAGAAGACAATTCATCTGGGTCAGATGTTAGATTGGCGATGGAAGATTTGTCATTTTTAGTTAAAGAGTTTTCAACACTTTCAAAGAGCGGACTGTGGAGCATGTCCGAGACGGAGCGCTTCCATTTGACGGGTTTCATCTGTTTGTGGCCGTTGTCCACCAGGTTCCCTGAGCTGTCTTGCCAGAGCACCATGTAGTGGTCCTGCCCAGACGCTATATCTGCAAACAGACAAACAAGCATTTATTTAGTGTATAATCTAAGGGGTTAGTTCGTCACAGTAATTTATTTAGTGTATAATCTAAGTGGTTAGTTCGTCACAGTATGTATTTAGTATATAATCTAAGGGGTTAGTTCGTCACAGTAATTTATTTAGTATATAATCTAAAAGGTTAGTTCGTCACAGTAATTTATTTAGTATATAATCTAAGGGGTTAGTTCGTCATAGTAATTTATTTAATATATAATCTAAAAGGTTAGTTCGTCACAGTAATTTATTTAGTATATAATCTAAGGGGTTAGTTCGTCACAGTAATTTATTTAGTATATAATCTAAGGGGTTAGTTAGTCACCGTAATTTATTTAGTATATAATCTAAGGGGTTAGTTCGTCACAGTAATTTATTTAGTATATAATCTAAAAGGTTAGTTCGTCACAGTAATTTATTTAGTATTATGTTGTAAACAATGGGCTTATGTAAATTGGAATATAACTAATTTGGCTGAAATAACAGGAAGTAAATTGAACCACAGGAACATTACTGGGCCACATAACAAACACACGAAATCATCTCTTTATCTCCTGATAAACAAATTGCAGAAATTTGAAAGAGAGCTCGTTGTATAGAAAGCTTATGTCAAACTTTCGGAAAAAAATAGGGAGGCCTGGCCTTCATCGTAAAATACTATATTTACTATTCAAAATAGATTGATTATAGGACTAGACTGTAAGACAAGCGCTAAAGCACCCCAAAAATTGTTTTAAAAAATAAATAAAAATGAAATATATGTGATAAGGCCGCTGGATAAGGCAACTGGACTTTCTTATACCACCCACTTTTTTACAGATCATTCTTCCTCCCCATCCCCCCTCTCAAGTTCATTTCATACTGTCATTACTCGGCATGTAAAAGTGATTGGTTGGCGTCACTGGTTTTCTTTGTGACTTTCTTATACCCGGTAATGACGATGGGAGAAGCGGGAGAGAGGTCTGTAATGAAATGTGGCATCTGACGTCTCCACTTCTTAACTTATTTCAAATTCATTGCTACAATCTTATCTGAGTTAAAGTACACACAAAGTTCCTATCAAATATAAACAGACAAACATCGCATAAATCTGACCTCGGATTTCACTCATTTTCTTCACCAAACATTGCATATATCATTGCAGTTCGTTTACAAGCAGACTGCATTTGCTAATTATTTTGAAAATATATTTTTCATAGTTTAAAAAGTATTTTTCGGATGCTCTCGCAGAACATATCAGTGTAATGAGGACCGAAGAACGCAGGTTGCCGAACCTAGTTTAAACTCGTACAATCTAATTCATTGTTTTGATATATGCTGCCATGGCGTACTTTACTTTTGAGCTGAGTTACCTACTTGACAAGGCACAGGCTAGGGACCTACTTTTAACCTTCCTTCCGAAAGACAGCGTGCTCAAGGTTTTTCTACCTATTAGATAAGGTGAACTCCCTTTTCAGAGGCCACAGAGTACATACATTGTCAAAATACGGAAGAAAGGTGTGAGTAGAGCAATCGAAATGTTCGCTGATAATATAACAGCGCTCATATACTGCATGTCGATGCATGTTATAACTCAAAATAGTTCAATTCCCGCTATATACCATAAAATTCAAGAACCTGTACGCAATGAAATATATACTAATAAAATCATTCCAAATAGAACATACAAAATACTATTTGTTTAAAACAGGAACTGACAATACGCCACCGGTGTTACTACAATGAATAAAATATTTCAAAATATTACTTACATGATAACGAACAATGTAGCAAAATATATAATACGATATTATTCATTTTTTCATATTTTCCCAGTAGCTTTGAAAAAAAACTGATTTAAATTTTAAAAATATAGGAAAGAATAAAATAAAAATTAAAAATCTAATCTAATAGCTTTTTCCAGTCTCATAACATGACTAGAACATAAGAACTAATAGTTTTTAGATAGAAGCCAGGTTATTAAAAATAAATCAACAATATTTTGAAATAATTTTAAGGAGTAAAATTCTTTAAATTTGAGTTATTATAAGATTTATTTCAGGATTGATTTCTCCTCATAAATTCCTACGTTTTAATAAATATACAAGTTCATAAATGTTGTCAATTATGTTAATAATTTTTAATCTTATAACTTATAATGACATTTAATTTTTTGGAAACTTAATTAATTAGGTATGTAATTACTAGTATTAACATGCGGACATTAAAAAAAATAAAAAAAATTGAATGTTACAAGACTCTATAAAACATTTAAGACAGCCCGATTCAAATAAACTATTAATAAAAATATTGGAATAAATCTCAAATAAATCTTTAAAAAAAAAATCAAAAAATGTAATTATTTTTTGTATTTTATATTGGTGCACCTTACCGGTTAGTTATAACAACGAGAAAGGTTTCAACTTTGATAAATATGAGATAAGTGCTGTCAAATGACTAATTCTGTTACATCTAGTACATGTTTTACTATTTTATTTGTTATTTTCTGTATTTAGTATCTTTAAAACTTAAGTCACAATATGACTTCCTTAATCGAACAATATGAGCAGCAGTATGCTGTTTCCACTGCCGATTTTACAGCAAAAATTATTAAATTATCAAATGTGGATCGATGTGAGTATCTTTTGAAGGAACTAGTACATTATGAATTATCTTTTTCATACTTCAGTAATATTTTCGTACTTTAATTACATTATAGCCGATAGACGTTTTTTGGTTCAAGAATTGGAGAAACAAATCGAAGAATTACGAGAATTGGTATGAATTATATGCTGTTTTTAATATTTGTTTATTTCTATATTTTGTTATACTGTGTAATTGATTTGTAATTTGTTATCTCATTTAGCTTGAACAAATGGATCTTGAAGTTAGAGATTTAGATTCATCCTTAAGGCCAAAGCTGAGAAATAGAGTGGACAGTTATAGAGCTGAATTAGCTAGGTTGGAGCATGAATTCAAGTTGAAGAATGCGTCCAATTATCACCAAGATGGTTTGTTTTTCTCAATTTATTTACTCATATAAGCATTTATCAAATGATCTACTAATTTTTTTTTTTTTCGTTTGTGACAGGTTATTCCGATCAAAATGAAATATTTGGAGAGTTGAGTATAAAAGAAGAACAGAAACAAAGATTGCTTGACACTTCCGATCAGATAGAAAGAACTAATAATAAACTGACTGCTTGTTATAGTGTTCTGTTAGAAACTGAAGATATTGGAAGTCAAGTTCTAAGAGACTTACATTCCCAAAGAGAAACCATTCAGAGATCCAGAATGAGGGTAAACATTTCATTATTTTTAATGTTTTTAGTCGGAAATAAACGTATAATTATACTTAAATTGTCTGCAAAGATATTGTGAAACACTAACAAAATATATATAAAATAACAGGCCTCTCTTATATCCATCCCTTTTGTAGAGATCACTCTGTTGATATATCTTACACTACTATTATGTTGGCGTCAGCTGTTTTCTTTGTTTCATTGTACAGCGTGATTCTGAGTGACTTCCAGAAATGATTTTGAGAGGAAGAGAGTGATTGGTATAAGAATGTCCTCTTAAAGCTACATCACGTATATTTTATTTTATAATTCATTACTATGCGATACAATTTCAACATTATCTACTTTAATATATTTCAAACGGAAATCTATTTTACATTCTTTGGAGCGCCATGACTTTGTTGTTATTGGTCCTATCTCAAATCTCAGGACACATTTTCACACTAAGTGATGTTCCATTCGGTGTTGCATTCAGACAGGAATTTGGAGTGAGTCAAACAATTTCCAATATTTCTTTCTCTATTAATTTCCAGCGTTATCTTGCTATGCATGGTCAGCACTGTCGTCCAGCCGCCATTTAACGTCTCCGAAGGATGGCATCCTCAAGGTTTTTTAAACAGTGCCTTGTGCTCTAAAAGTGTGTCGTTTGGTTAATAAAATTATATATTTATGAAAATTATGTTCATGAAAATACATTTTTATTATCCACTGAAACAATAATTATAATCTATGCAAATAAAAAATGTAAACGTTGTTTATTCCGTGGTTTTGAGAACAGCGGTAGCTCAGAGGTATCCTAGCCATCGGTGATCAAGATCGCGGGTTCGAAACCCAGACTGAATCCCTTACTTCGAATGGGACGTTAGGCGAATGTCCTGAGCCTGTGCAATCTCAGATACTCATTAAAGAGTGCCCTTACCTTGAGTAACTAAACGTAGATAGGTAAAATTTGGGACCCATAGTAGATTCGGGCTCGTGTCTACTAGAGCGAAAAAAGAGTGATCTGGTAGTAGGCGGTATGACCAGTGATTTATATAATTCACATACAGCACTTACCTACTAGAAATTGATAATCTCTGTGTAGGCGTCACACTCCTCGGATTGTCTCCTCGTAGTTCATTTAAAAACAGTGAAGTTCCGTTTTTTGTTAATAGGATATATCCAAAACCTGTGAACTGGCCCTTCTTCCTCTAAACGTAGCATATAACAGCCTTGTCTTCATCATACGACATATGCACTTGCCTCATCTTGATACCGTTCAAACGTTATATAAGGCGGGTCATCACTTCTGGGACATACTGTACATAAATCGACCAGGACCTTCTGTTTTACCGACTGGTTGGAACCACTTCTTCAACCAAGAAGTGAACTTAATCCACACAATCCCCCTATCCCCCCCTAGGTAAGCCCCGGCCCATAAGTATATTGCCGGACCGACGACTTTTTTACTATATGATTTGTTTTTTTTGTAGACTGTCTGATGATGAAGGAAACCTCGAAATAATGATTTAAAAATAATAAAATGTGTACGTCTGAGTACGTTTTCATTTTACACCCTGTAAAGTTATTAAAAATAAATTACTTTCGTGGTAAGAGTGCCACTTGGATAGCTGTACAATGCAACTTCTTTGTCCAATTATTACGTTTCTGCGATGTGTGTCGATGGTGAAAAGCTAATAAAATAAATAATAAGAAGTTCTTTGTCTTTTTCTGTTCCAGCTGAAAGAGACAGATGCAGAACTTAGCCGTAGTTCCCGCATTATGAACGCAATGATAACACGCTCCAAAAAACACAAAGTCATTCTTATCGCAATGGCTTTACTTTTTGGTATTGTTATTATTTTTAGTATATATTATTCCATTTTTAGAAAAAGTTAGTCACTAAGCTTTTGTATATAATTATGTGTATATTTATTTATTTTTATGTATAAACATGATACATCTCATAATGAGTTATCCTCTACTTATTTTACCTTATTTTTTTTTAATGAATGTGTGTTAGATGTTATAGATTATTGTTGTTACGTTACACCAGGCACTGATTAGAGCAATATGTATTAGCCATTGTCTTAATTATTATTTAATAAATAAAATAATGACATTTAAATTTAATAAGTGTGCCTAAACATTCCAAATTACTATATTTATCAGTGTAAATAAATATATTTGTAATTAATGCTATTTAAAAAAGCAGAGACAATGTATTTTTAATTCCTTGCATTCCCATGTTTCGTTACTTGATTTTATTAAAATATATTCAATTTATTTTTGTGGGCTGTTGGAAATGGTAATTTATATTCTGTTTCTAGAAATACACTGCTGTACAAAATTAACGCACAACTTTTAAAAAACCTTATTTATTTACTCACGTGTTTGTTTAAGGTCTACATAGGAACAATATTATCCATAGGACCCACATTTCGTTATTTTTTACAATCAACACAAAAATGTAAAATCAAGAAATGACGTAGAAATATAAAGAATGTTTTTTAAAATATTGTCTATTTCACCAAAAATATGGGAATACTTTCGGTATTGCTACAATCTTCAGCCACGACTTCACAAACACTGTATTTTTTAAGTCGTGGCTGAACATGGTAGCAATACCGAAAGTACTCCCATATATTTATTATATTTCAAAAAACATACGTCTTTTTTTATTAAGTGTTTCATAATATCCCTGCAGAAATGTTTAAGTATCGTAACATAGTTTGGTTTAAACTTGTTATAACGATGATTCAAGATGGTTAACTGTCCCAATATGAGTACTTGGTGTTCCCAGTACGAGCTGGTACCACCGTAGCCATTTTTGGTAGCATTCCTTCGATTAATGGTCTGATCAACTGATGCTTTCTGTTCTCGTTCCAAATTTCCACGGTTTCCATCTCTCAATTCACTGTCGAGCATGTCCCATGTATGGATTCATGACTACCTGCCTCAATTCAGTCAATAGACTGAATTTCTGTCTCATTAACGCAGTACCGCCCTTGAGCAGCTTGGTATTGTGTTGCGTCAAAAGGAACTTTTGTCCCATAAAAGAACCAGAGGGTCTCCCATGATGTCCTCGGGTATCCGTACAATACTGGCCAGCAATAAGAGAGCCGCCATTCGCGCAGTCTAACTTTGTGCGCACATTCGAATTGATACTCTCCTATTCCAAAATGATGCCATCTTGTTGAAAAGATACAAGATGTTTGCCCTCCTCTTATCTGCTCCTTACTCATTTGTGACAAACAATATTTTGATTCATCCCTACCATTTTTCGATCCCAATCGTTAGCTGCGAAACTGATACGTTTCTGAGCAAAATGCTGACTTGAGACAAGAACAGGTGTGGTGAAGAGGGGACCTGCAGCTGGCCTTCCCAATGAATTTTCTACCTCATAGTCACCTGACAGATCGACCCGAAATGTCAACTTTTCGAAGGCCTCAAGAGTGGATTTCCCCCGATTCTCCAGTTTAAGTCATCACTCAAAGCGTGCAAGTAGGGAACTCTGTTGTCTCCGAGGGCCCTTCCCCACAACTTCAGTGGAAACATATAATTTCTTGGTGTCGATTGCGATGCCAGGAAACCACGAATTCTGCAAAGGCTGAGGAGAAAATAATCAACAATCTTCGAGTAATCGCAAGAATGCTCCGAAAAATGGTTGCTAAGATACCAACTCATCCTGGGAACACATACTGGGACTGTGAACTTACTTGAATAATCCTATAGAAATAAAAGACGTTGTCTTCCCACTGTTTTACTTTAGACCAGAACCGGTTTTCGACTTAACAGCGTCATTATCAATGTTTCATCTAAAATAGAATAATAAAATATACAAATAATGAAAAGTATAAATAACTCTTAAAGCATCAGGGTGCAGAGTAACAAGATAAAAATTATAAACTAACTTACCCCACCCGGATGCTTTAAGAGTTATTTATACTTTTCATTATTTGTATATTTTATTATTCTATCATAGATGAATCACTGTGATGTCGCTGTTGCGTCGAAAACCGGTTCTGGTCTAAAATAAAACAGTGGGAAGACGTCTTTTATTTCTATGAGAAATCTCGTCCCACAACATCTTCCTATCACATATGAACTTAAATAATCGTTATGACAAAAGCCAACGACGTTATTTCTGATATTATGTTTTTAAGCTTTTCGTTATGTGATGATCGTAAAAATAACAAAAATACGCGTCCTATGGATAATATTGTTCCTTAATTGCCCCTTATACAAACATATGAGAAAATAAATCGTAGTTAAGAATTGAGGGGAATTACAAGGTGTTTAGAAGTGGGGCGTCAATTTTGTCCAGCACTATATTTGAGAAAGAAATTGTAGAGGCCAAAGATGAGGGTCAGGAATTCGTTCCATCGTTTCAAGAAATAAGGACTTTACCTTCTATGACAAACTATTAGTTATGAATAACAACCAAGTTTTGTTATTCATATCTTTTATTAAATGTTTGTTCTTTTCCTTTGGACATTGGTCATATCAACTACAGTACTTATTAGCGGCGAAGAAGTGTTTCTTTGTAATATGGTAAATTAATACAACACTTTATCATAAAATAGAATTTATTATAAATATAACCATATAAAATATAAAACACCAATGATACAGTTTCTTAAAATAGTTATTATGACTCATGCTAATTACAAGGTCATATCGCTTATTACCAGAGCGCTCTTTCGTCACTCTGGTCGACATGAGCCCGACTTTACTATGAGAGTCACTTAGGGTAGGGGCCTTTAACGAGTACCTGACATCGTACAGGCTCGGGACCATCGCTTAATGTTCCATCAGAAGGACGGCGTGCGTAAGTTACTTTTTAATCTCCCAGATAAAATAAACTAAGGGCCTCGGTCGGCTCAATAAGCATCTTGAGCTTAATAAGCAAGCACGCATACCACTGAGCTACCGGCGCCCTCGTTTCTTAAAATATATTTTGTAACAAAATACCATATAAAATAACACTATTCTACACAATAATAGTCTTATATAGGGTGAATCTAATCTTATTAAGAATTGAATACTCATTTTCTTTTAAATCCTAAAACAAAAAGGAAATTATTATTTCAAAGTTTTTATGAGACCTTTAAAGTAAGGTACAAAGCTGATGTACCTTACTTTAAAGGTCACAAGGTCCCAGGTTCGAAACCCGGCCGAGGCTCTTAGGATTTAGGACTCCCACAGTATACCTAACAGGGATGGGATAAGGTCCCTAGGTATACACACGAGGCCTATCTCTTTTTATACATATATATATATATATACCCTTCTTCGAAATACTTCTCTACTAATTTTGACTGAGATTTTTTCTGATTTAATACGTTGTATGTAATCGGAAAATTCTTTAAAACTTACAAAAAAAAATCTATATGATTTTTGAAATAACGTTTGAACGAGACACTAGACTAAACTATGTTTATAGGTTCTTTTTTGCTTAGAATTTAATTCTGTATAAGATCTCAAAATATTGAAGTCACCCTCTTTATTTATAAAACGTTTTATAAAATAATAATAACAGTTGCTATGAGTGGGTTGACAAGTATATCGTCGCTGTTGTGCACAATATGTCATACGTCAAAAAATGTGACTTTTCAGGGGAGATAAAACATTTTTATTTCATTTAGGTTAAGTCTATTGACTTCAAATGTTGACTTTATAAACATTTGAGCTCAAACTCCAAGGCTCTAGCTGTAATAGAGGCCGATATCCCTACACATGCTCAGATGAAACCTGTAGATCTTGGAAACGGCATACCCCCACATGGAACCATCTCGCAAATACCAGCTTTTGAAACAAAAAAAACGCTTTGAAATCGGTTCAGTCGGCTTGGAGCTACGATCCCACAGAGAGAGACACACTCACAGACAAATTTATAACATCCCTCCTTTTGCGTCGGGGGTTAAAAAATACATTGCTGCAATTTAAAAAAAAAAAATGACAAACGACATTTTGCACTAACAGCGACGATAGGTTCCCCTCATTCGGAGTAGGTCTGCATTCCATTCTACAGTTTGGATTCGGTGAGCCAGTTGAAGCTCTGCGCCTTCCTTCCAGCCGACGGGTTGATCATCACGTTTATTATAGAGGGGGCATCTGTTATCTGCAAACAGAAATATGTAACGTTATTAAAATAAGTAACGTTACTCTTTCAGAATCATATCTTACAAGGTTATTAATATTGAAAAAGGTTCTCGTATAGGCGTTACTGTGGACACCGTGGAGCGTCTGTATGTGCAGTGACTCGACGCTAGCGGCCAAAGAATCCCGTGGCTACCAAAAACATTAATTATTTGGGCAGCATACCTAAGCGTTTGGGCAATTCTACAAAAAGTGACACATTATTTGAGTAAGAACAACTAATATTGGCATGGACTTGAAAAATAAAATAAAACTTGTTTATTTAATATATTGTCTAATTTCACTAACTATATATACATGGGAGTACTTTCGGTATTTCTACCATCCTCAGCCAAAAGCATAAGAGATAAGACTAAGTTAATTTTCAGAATGTCAGCCTCTCGAGGAACCCATTACCCTCCCTACTGGTGTTCCCCATGACGTCAGACATTCCTAACTAAGCTAAATTGTCAAGCTGTGAGATATTTTATGACAAGGCGGTCCCCATATTAGACAATATATTAAATAAACAAGTTTTATTTTATTTTTCAAGTCCATTTGAATTATTTCACAATATCTCTGCAATAATGTCAGTTTTCATTAATATTGGCATGATATCAGTGGTCGACTTTAAGTAGAACTAGATTAGTTTTACTAACTTTTCTTGGGGAACAAAATACCCATCGTTAACCATTTCCAGTAGGAATACTATAATACCTCAATGGAAGCAGTACATTAACTACAATATCTCTGTAGAAAATGTTAGGTATTATATAATTTTGTAGATTCCCTAACTGGCACTCATAGAATAAATATTGAATCAAAATGAAGGTCTGTAAAACAAATATGCTAATGCTTCAAGTTCGTCTTTGTAAACATTTATGGCGGAACTCTGGGAAAAGAAGCCATGTTTTATAAATATAATCAAAGATGTATATAAAGTTTAATTAAGAATTGGGGAAAAAAGATTAATTTTTATAAAATATATTTATCATAGCATCAGTTCTCTCATTTATTTGTTCGCTTTTTTTAAAATATTAGTGATAACAGACACACTACGCAGTCCCATCATCAGTATCTATATTGTATCTATTCTTTATTTTAACATTCCTTCTGTCAATTATACAACCTCTATATTCAAATAAATTATAATACCTCGATATTCAGTTGGTATTTGAATATACAGATCGACTCAATAAATATATTCTATAAAAGGAAGAGTCTGATTGACGGAAGGAATGTTAACATAAAGAACTGATAAATTATAGATATGATGGGAAATGTCTGTAAATGCTATTTTTTTTAAAAGCCAAAAAAAAAAAGGGGGGTAGAAGTGATGCTGTGATAAATATATTATGTATAATAAATTCAGAATCTTCAAACCCAAAAATAAGATTAATTTTTGTTGTATAATAGAGTTTTTTTATAACAAAAAATTGTAAAAAGGATTTTTTGATACTATTTTAAATTGGTGGACCAGCACGAAGAAACAAACCAGTGAACGTTTACCATGAACTATCATTTAGTTTGCAAATAAACTAAATATTTTAAAATGTTTCTAGATTGGATTGAAAAGAAATAACAAAAATTGATTTCACATTAAGTTGTCACCAAGGTTACAAAAATTTGAATTTAGGAGCCATAAGCCTACAAAACAACGTTAGATAAAAAAAAAAATATATATAAAAAAGTTGTATTAATTTCTATTATTTATGCACCTGGATGATTATTTAAGAATGATTCTTTTATCTAATTATAACTCTGACAAACCAGAAAGAGATAGATAACATTTATTTTGCAATAAAATACAATAATATATTTACTATATTAATAATAATAATTTATATAACAATATATTACATTAAATTTCGTTAACTCCATGTTAGGAGTAGTATTCAGGAAAACGTTTAATATGATTCAGAACATCTACAGCTTGCAGTAAGTGGAATGTCTTAGCGATATGTGAAGTAGAAAGTTCAACTAGTTAGTATGTTCTACAACTTTTCTATGGCTATGGGTTATGAAGTAGAAATGTCCAAAAAAATAAATAATAAAAAACGTGTTTTTTTAGTAATAAGAAAATATTTAAGAACCTAAGTTTATGGCGCCACCATATTAGCATTATTCTTAAGTACTAGGCTACCTCAAAAGCTTCTTTGATTGCAATCTGAATTTCTGGAACAGTTCTACAGAAAAATCCTTTTCCGTTGCACAATTTCGCCATTTCTTCATAGTGAGTCTCAGGGGAGAGACAAGATGGAGGTGAACTGAGAAAAAAAAATTATAAACAAAACAACGAATTTAATAATAAAATAATACCAAATTATTTTGCGTAAGGGAGAAACCTAGGTTTATTGGCTGGCTTGTTAATGCGAACCGAGAGTCTTATCACCGCCCTAGAAAAATTCAGGGAAAACACTTTGGTTTACACTAATTCCAATCTCTGCTATCGAAAATTCATGAGGATGATGAATCGGAGGGTGCTGTGACTGACTTGCCTCTGAGCACACAAAGAATACTTTGTTAATATATAAGGCACTGAAGAATCGACATGAAATTTTATATTTAAATACAAAACCTCATAAGGTACATACATATTAATTTCCCGCGAAATCGATCGAAGAGAAAAGGGGCTCGACTCAAATACCCTAATAACTGCCGTTTTAATGAATTTATCCAAACAAAATCTGGTATGAGGATTCAGAACCAAATATATAAGTAAAATATTGAGTTTTAGCCAAAACAATTGATTGACTTTGGAAGGAGAGCGAAAACGTAATTGATTAATATGTGCTGGGGAAGTGCATAACCAGTGATTCATCGAAGACTTTTTAATCTGTGTTAAAATAAAGCCCAGGTTTAAATTAGTTACACCTGGATGGAGGAGCTGGTCACTCATAAAACCATCATGACATTGTATTATTATTTTTCTTAACTTTTTTTAATTTCTCTTGTCATTCCAGATAATCATTATTACTTTTGTGTGAATTTTCGTAAAAAAAAAAAAAAATGTGTCACAGGCTATGTACTTCACCAGCACAACTTAATGTAAAATCAATTATCTATAAGCCCGGTTCAAATATAGGTCACGTACATCTCAAAATGTCCGGGTATCGCACTTAATCAAAACAAAAAAAAACGTACACATTGGTGACACTGCCACTACTTCTGACATCGTCCCAAGTTTCCTTGTCAAGGCCTCCATAAATACCGTTGTTGTTCACTATGACAATGACAATGCCCAATTTGTACCTGCAACAATAGATTAATAACATTAAAAATAAATTCTTCGTTAAGGAATATTCCACGTATAGCTGAGGAAGCAAGAAGTATATAAGATTTATGGAAAATTCAATATTACATTGAAATTCAGGACTATAGTTCCGTTTTTTTCTCGACAAATTTTTCCATAGATTTCTTCTATATTTCGACAATATTTCGGAACAATTTCACGTCTCCTCACGTCACAGTGAATCTACAAGACGAAGAATCATTTCAAAAGTATGTATACATTTGTTTTTCAGTGGCAGATGTAGAATGTAGACTAAAAATATAAGTTTTGGGATCCGTTACCAGTAACAAATAGCCTAATCATCTCTTCTTTTCGGGTGTGGCGGATTGACCTTATGCCTTTCGGTTAAACAAAATAGATATTTCTCTTGCAAGACAAAACCAGCAAAACTCAGTTAACCTTCAGGTTCCATTTATAGATTTAGATAGGCTTATCACTCCGTAGATGCGGAAAGACTTGTGGAGTGCCTGTGGAGCTTTTCTTCTCATAACAAAGCAATGTTATATACTAAAAGTCAAGTTGATATATAAGACGGATCTGGATAGCTACCTAAACATTGTTTCTACTTCCATGCCAGAGAAGCCGAACGCGGAGTCGCCTTCGACACAGAGGACCTTGGTGTTTGGGGAGTACTGCTTGCACCAGAGAGCAGCGGCTATGGCCATCCCCGGGCCCACACCCATAGTGCCAAACGTTCCTAGAACATCAAACAGTCTCTATATTGACAGTTCATACATCTGAAATCTTAAATGTACAGATGGCTCTTTGAAGGCTCCCTGATATCAATAATTCAATAAAAAAAACATAATAATAATCATCGACAATATAGACATCTGCTAGACTTTCTCCACACATAATTACCGACATTGTTACATCCTTATATTGACGTGAACTATAATGTAGGTTTCGGACTGAAATTAAAATACAGTAAAACCCCTCTGCAACAAACAGTCACGGGTCCAAGAAAATTGTCCGTTGAGGAGGGTGTAAGAAAATAAATAAACTTCATTATATCTATGTAGGTACATACATATGTAAACAAAACGTTTAATTTGCTTTTATGTTTTATCACCACTTTACCTCTGGGGAGGAAGATTAGCGATCCCATTGTCTGAATGACTGCATAGCGGATTTGTCATAGTAATGAGTGACTAGTCACACAGACGGGTTATAAGACTAGCCTATAGTTTTGTGATTCCCCCGGTCAACGCCGAGTACAACTAGTTGAAACTAAATGTTAACTCACCAGCATCAAGCCTATGACGAGGGAAATTATTCAACAGTATTCCTCGACCAATGTCCATCGTGTTAGCTCCCTCACTCACGATCATACACACTACACAGAAAAGTTAAGAGATTACATAAGACACAGGGATAATCTAACAACAGTATAGTGAAGTATCCATGTTTGCAGCTCAACAACGGCTAAATATATATTTTTTAAACTTACAGCAATGTGTTCATAATGTCTTAGAAAATAAATCACGCTTTTTTTAATTTAAAAAAAAAAATGGATTGTATTAAATTTTAAAATAATTTAGCTTAAAAATTATCACAAAATTAACAAAAATATTTCTGAAATGTGAAATTTCCTTAAACTTTTTTTATATGATTATAAGAGATAACGAAACAAAAGGCAACTTTTCCCTGATGCTTGGTAAATGGAAAAGATGTCAGTTCTCCAGAAAAAACATGTTTTTAGAGCTCCCTAATTAATTACCTATTGAAAGTGTAGTGACCCCCTCGGTCGGGTTTCGAACCCACGATCTTGAGCTCAGAAGACGAGCACGCATACCACTGAGCTACCAGCGTCCTCGAAACTAATAATATGTGTAACGACAACAATACAAGTACTACCAACTGCCGTCGGTACTTTTGATTACCCATATTTCCTTTTTTTTTTCCTCATCCCTTTAAATGAATTTATCTTGCTTTTCCCTTTGGTTTCGGTTTCTTTTTGTTCTCTTGGTCTATATTTGGCTTTGTCAAGGATAGATTTAAAATAAGGAAAAGAACGGCATAGCCAAGCGGCCGCCCGAGTGCCACGCTTGCCTTCGCCACAGGGTCTGCATGGCTTTGCCCGGGGGGGGTCAAACGAGGTCATATCGCCTACTACCAGAGCGCTCTTTCGTTGCTGGTGCACATGAACCCGATCTACTGTGAGAGTCCTAAATTTCGTCTACCTGGGTTTAGTTACTTAGAATAGGAGGCTTTAACTAATATCTAACATCATGCAGGGCCGGGACCATCCGAAGGACGGTGTGCTCAAAATTTTGAACACGCGATATTGAGCTCAGAACGCCATCACGCTACCGGCGCCCTAAAGAGAAGATCATTTAGAATTATTAAGAGAATTTAGAAGCGTAGCTGTGAGTTATATAATTAGTTCCATTTTTCCCCACAGTCCTACAGGGCGTCAGTTTTTGCGTAAATTCAAATTAATACATGTTATATGCGTTTTTTAACGACTTGAGAGGGGCATAGAAAAAAATCTTTCGCATCCAATATTCTCAGCCATACACTATTAGAAAAAAGAAAAAAAAAAAGCTATACTGTCTAAAATTAAGAAATAATTAAAAATTGAAAATGAAAAATGCATAAAATTAAATGTAAAAGATAAGAAATCTGAATTACTTTTAGGAAGAATTTCTTGAATATGATGGAAAACTGTGTAGTAATTTAAAGGCACTGACGTATCTTTCACCATTTCCTATAATTAAAAATAACACTAATAACAAAGAATAAAAGATATAACAAATAAAAAAATTGTTCAGAATATATCAAAGGGCTAGTTTGTCTTTGAAGGTGATACATAATTATAATATTATTGAAATATTGATTGGATTCCAGATGTACATCGTGAAAATTCATGTCAAAAAGATATCCTGAAAGCATACATACGAGTACACAACTACTTGACAAATATTTTCACTCAAAAAAAAAAAGTTAGAATCAAATCGGAAAATATATACATCTATACCGGTCGCCTAGACGTGGAATGACGTATATATACACTTTACTTTTAACTATATACAAACATATATACTTTATGCGAACATTCGGTTGGTGACTACAGAAACTACTACCGTATTTACTATATATACAAACATATGTTCGTTTGCGCTAGCTCTTAAACGCTTATTTCTATTTTTTTCAAACTGCACTGTTAAATGTTCGTTAACCAAAAAAATCAAATCACTGGAAAAGGTGACGGGAGCGAAATGTTTTAAATCGTAATTTCATGCTAAAAAATCGAATTTGTAGTTTTCGGCCAGAAATAGATTTGTATGGGTATTCGTGGCTGTAGCAAGGTACGCTCGTGCTTCTGCAGACGCAACATGCCTTTAGAAGCAGATATTGCTGAGTCCTGGAGGAAAAGATGCGCGGACAGTCCAGACCTGAGCGTTGCGAGAACATCGTCCATAATTGGATAGTGGAAAAATGGAAACAGCACGATTCGCGGATGGCCGAACAAGGTAAGAATACTTCCCGGACGTCCGGCTACATGGGTACAGCCTGATCACTGGATGTTCCAAATATTATCAGGTCATGGAGACTTATTTCTAAAGTTAAGATCGAGACCAGAACACGTAGTCCTCGAATGGATCTACGGCAGCTGGCGAGGGAAACCGACTACCGTTCAGCCAATTCGTCAACTCCTGGTGGGAGGAGAAGCAGGCACTGTAAGATGGGCTGAGAATGACCCGATCGGCGCAGATTGTTCCACCGATGGCAGATCCCAATCCCTCAGTAACCTCTTGATCCCG